>CAMZMU010000088.1:14146656-14820743 GCA_947311845.1 Poa pratensis
AAAAATACAAAACCGGCGCACATAGTCGTCTTATGTGACATAGTAATGATAAAAAAATATAAACATGGTTATGGTTATTTGTGGAAAAAACTTCACACAAGTGAGCTACCACGAACGATGTTGTAGATTCAAGGCAAGTGAGAGGGGTTTTAAGATTTGAAAATTTTAAAAATCAATAAAATCAGAAATACTCCATTTTAGAGTGACTAAGAAGGATCTGAAATTAGTTTTCATTTTCATATTTTTAACGTGTTTTAAATGGTTTCTATTCAAGCATTGTTGAACTGGTTAAATGAGCATAACTAATTCAAAAAAATAAAAAAAATAAAAAACCGGCCCACATTGTCGTATTATGTGACATAGTTATGATAAGAAAATATAATGAACACGGTTTATGTTTATTTTTTTGTGAAGACTTCACACAAGTAGCTACCACGAACGATGTTGCAGAGAGTTCAAGGCAAGAGAGTGGTTTTGGGATTTGAAAATTAAAAAAATCACCAATGCTTCATTTTGGAGTGACTAAGAAGGATCTAAATTTAGTGTTTCATTTTCACATTTTTACCGTGTTTAAATGGTTTCTATTCAAGCATTGCTTTATTTTTTAAATGTAAAAATATGACGAATGATTCAATAAATAGTGAGACTTGGAATTAAAACTATATAGATAGAATAGGTGCTAAGAAAAAAAATATTTGGCTCATTTAGACAAGGTAAAAAAAATCTTGCTTACAAATGGGGGTGTTTACCCTAGCTTTTGTGCTCATTTGGAGCACATTTGTCATGACTATCTCTTTAAAAAAGAAAAATAGACCGGATTGATCACCTATTCGTGTATATTGTGTTTAGAAAATACTGCAACACCATATCACAGAGCAATGGACTTAAAATGTTGGTTAAATTTGAATTTAACCTCCAATTTGAATTTCTCCTCAAATTTGACATGAAAGCACAAATAGCATTATTACACCACTAGGTTTCCCTAGCTGAAATATTCCGTGGTTTCAAAATCAGCTTGTTTCAAAATCTGTTCGCGCTATATTATTTCAGAGCGCGCCCAGTTCGCACCCAGAGCGCCCAGAACGCGCACTAGAACTGTTCGACAGAAGCCTGTTTAGAGTAGTCTCTGAAAAAAATAACATACTACAAACAACAACGCCTAGCAATATTAGACCCTCTCTTCTTTGATCTCCTCTTTGACCTCTTCTTTGACCTCTTGTTTGATCAGGGGATGCGCCTCTTCTTCACTGGACTCCTCGTCCATGTCCATGTCGCTGACCTCTTCTTCACTGGACTCCTCGACGTCGGCGCTGACCTTCTCAAATATCAGCTTGATGTACTCCTTGATCTGTACCTTGATGGCGAAGAGATCACCACTGCGGATTTGCAGGAGGTCGTAGAATAGTTCCCAGTTGTGAGTGAACTTGAGGTAATTGTCTTCTATGCGATATGTTCCCACGATCTCGATATCATCTCTCATGCATAGATGAGAAGTTTGCTGAACAAAATAACATGAAAATTGCATCAGAAAAGTGTAAATGAATCAGAAAAGTGCAAATGATACCAGAGAATCCTCCTCTATATCATTGTCCATCCTGCGCACGTAGAACTAAGGGATATCAAATAACTCGTCAGGATCCAATTCCCTTGTCGCCTCCTTGAATCAAGCGAAAGATATTGCATTCATTTCTGAAAAATTGACATCTGTCGGGTCGTGAAATATGGTTTTCAGCAGAGAAGGCTTGCACGATTTGTGAACCTGTTTACACCCTGATCAAAGAGACGAAGACATTAAGTTTGAAAAATATGAACTACTCAATATGTAAGAAAATAACACAACACAAACTAATATACCTGAATATTGAACCCAAGCTTTGGGAGCATTTCTTTCGTTAGTCACTCCAATATTAAACACATGATCCTTTTCATCATACATGAACTTGACAATATCATCGACTTTGATGCCATAGCCTACACAAAATGCTCTCCACTATGGTCCACGTATATATGTACGAATATGGGTTAACTTTGAAGTGCTATTTAACTCCTTACATATATTATTTAAAATCATTTCCCACTTTTCCAGGCAGAAGTAGTATTTGTCTACCTTTGCACACTTAGCATCCCTCCAGTTCTTATGGGTGACAACGGCCAGGCTCTCTAGACGATATTTAAAGAGCATGGCACAGTCTACATTTAATACAAAAAAGCAGAGAAACTAAGAACACACAAATTGAAAGGAAAACTATTGTATTCACTCGAATTGAAAGGCATTACTTACAACTTCCTTTTGGTAATTGCCGTATTCATCGGGATACTAAAAGTGTTGCAACGGCGATTGCTTCTACCACAGACAGTAGGTTTGTAAAGGCACATAGGACAATCCTCTTCTTCCATTTTCTATTTTGAAATAACAAAAGAAATTTAGAACCACGTACACATGCATATTTGCAGAAACTGGGGGTTTTTCCCCCATTGCGCAAGTCAAATGGAAAGTCAAATTAACCGTTATATAATCCACCATTCGGGAGCTCTAACAGAGAATGACACATGTAAGAAGATAGCACTGACCTTTCAAATTGATTTGATCGATTGCTGCTGGAACCAACGGCGATAGAAGAAACCCCGACGGCAACGTCGACCGTATAATAACCGCGCCCACATGATGCGAAGGGCTTCTCTGCTTGTCCTCCCTTCTCGACGGGCGACGGGCGAAGGCGATGACAATGGAACTCCTCTGCGTCTCGAATCCTCCTCCTCTACACCTTGAATCCCACTCCTATTGCTCTGTGCTCAGTTCTTGGCTTTCCGGGGGTTTTCTCGGGGTTCTCTCGACAGAAACATGGGAGGAAGACCATGTGGGGCCATCGGCGGTATCCCTTGATTAAACAAGTGCCCCTGTCCGGCCCCACCCCGGCATCACTGATTCAGAACGAGGTGCCCCCAAGCCGACCCCACTAGTCAGGACAAGTAACGGTCAAACGAGGTTGACCGTACGGAAACAAGCCGTTTGGCCACCTGTGAGCCTCAGTAGAGCGAAGTGGGGCAAAAATGAGGAAAGCTAAGCTAGTGGGGAAAAAACGAGGAGAACTAAGTGAAGTAGGGCAAGAATGTAATAAGCCCAATTATTTTAGGTTGGAACATGATCATTAATTAACTTAGAGTTATTTTAATGAAAGTTCCAAGTAATCAATATTGCACAAGTATGATGCATAATTGATTAAGCAGTTTTGCATAAAACCAATATGATTATTGGTAGTAAATTTCCACTTTGACTCCAAGTGTTTAACACGTTGGATTATGGAGAAAAATGTCTTCTAATGAAAAGTGAGGTGAAAATTGTATTAAGTTAAGATTGTGAATCTTTAGAGTAAGGTTCGAATGAAAGTGGTAACATGCAAATGTTTCCGAAGTCATTACCTTATCCGGGAATTCATGTATGAGATACATAAAATTCGAACTTAATATTATAACAGGTCATGTAAGGAATTTGATGTAATATTTACTTTGTGATATAGTCATCAAAATTCCAAGACAATGATCTAGAAATGCAAAACATAACAAACAGAATAGTAAATCTCATAAATGATAGTAAAATGTCATAGAGATCCAGGAGAAGATGAAGTATTCATGTAACTCCAAGATTTATCTTGAGAGTGGTTGAAGTGATATTGAAATCACGAAAACATGAATATTTCACAAAATAAGAGACATTCATATAACTCCAAGATTTCATCTTGAGAGTGGTTGATGTGATAATAAATCACGGGAATATGAAGTTTCATAAAGAAAAATAGATATGAATATTTATATTCATAAAGCTAATCTTCATGGAAATTGTTTTATCAAGTACGAATAAATGATAATGATAAGTTGAAAACTTGTCATATCAAATGCTTGATTCTGTTAATGGATCAAATTAGCAAAAGTTATTGCTAAAGAGGTAATTAATTTTATATTGCTAAAGTAATCTAGAATATTAAATTATAAGTGTTAAGTCAGTCGTGTTAATGAAACAAGAAGTCATTGTTTTTTCATTATTTAAAGCGAAGGGACTTTAAAGACAGTGGGAGCCGGATATGATTCTTTTAATTTGACTAAGCCTAATTGAAAAGAGAATACCTCGAATAAAGATTTAAGAATGTTTTAAATAAAGAGTTAGAAAGTGTCTTATTAAGTTCAGTATCTATGAGATAGATTGAGGAATTTAATAAACATGACTATGATGAGTGTGCTAAGTGCAATTCAGAATTATTAAATTCAAACTGTAAGAAACAAAGCAATTTGTTTCACAAAGAAAGCATGACATGCTATTTGCAAAACACAAGACCTTCGTAGTCATTGGTGAGCAAATAGAAGTTATTGAGTTTAAATCATATTTTATGGTTTGGCCAATCACGTTGTCATGAATAGGCACATAAGAAACGGTATGTTTCCTATATGCTAAATTTATTTAGCAACCGGTATAAAGGAGAAAAACTTAAATAATTTTTTCTCACAAAGGCAGTTAATTGTTTGTAATTAAACTTTGAATATTATGGTGAGATGTTCTAACATAAATATTTATGGTGGTATTACAAAAGTAAAAAATGACTCGTTGAATTTTGTATAGCTTCAAATAATGTTCTGAGACGTTTGCACATGATAACCCACAAGTGTAGGGGGTCGCAACAGTCTCGAGGGTAAGTGTAACCCAATTTATTGATTCGATACAAGGGGAGCCAAAGAATACCTATAATATTTAGCAGCAGAGTTGTCAATTCAGCCACACTTGAGAAGCACTTGACAAAATATATTAGAAGCAAAAGGCAGCAGAAAATAGTGGATGGAGTGGTGATGCGATGATTCTCTTGTGTCCTCAACACACCTAATACAATGTTGATTGTATAGATGCACTTGTTCGGCGAAGAGACAATGAAAGTGGTGTAATATGGCGTGGAAAAGGTGATTTGTACTATCTGAAATAATAATGGCAGCATGGTGACAAGTGACAAAAGCATGTGAAAACAGTAGCAATAATAGTAAAGGATGGACCGGGGTTCATAGTTTCACTAGAGCCAACTCTCCAAACAACAGAACATGTGTTGGGTGAACAAATACAGCTAGGCAATTGACAAATCATGAGCGCATAACAATGCTATTATGATAGATATAGTTTGCGGGTTCTAATCATGTAGGCATTACGTCAAGGCATATGGACCGCCATCTAGCTGCATCCATATCTAATAGTCCACCTCAAGAAAGCTATCCAGCCAATCTATCTGATATTAAGTTGCAGCAATGAAGTGATTGCTTGTGTGCAACAGACAATTACATTAAGAACAATACATAATGTAAGAAATGTTTCCCATCACGTAGACAAGAACACCGCTGGTTTACCCTTAGTGGCAACAACACATCCTCCCCCTTACACGTTTTCGTCACTCGAATGCAGGCAACAAGGAGGCATAAACCCACTATCTAGCATAAAGAACTCCCTCTTGGATATGCGTACAATTACATGATCAAGGTAACCAAACACATCGGAGAGCATGCAAGACCACATTAAAACACTCTAATAATATAAGTGAAGCTCTCATAAAGATATGAACACGAGAGCAAACACAACACGTAGCATTACATGGATCACAGTCATGTAGGGCATAACACGAGACCAGTGTATTGAACATCAAGGGGGAGAGAGTACCAACTAGCTACTTCTATGAACCCGTAGTCCATGGGGGATTACTCACGAAGCATCATGGAGGCAGAACGGTCGATGAAGATGGCTCCGGGGCCCAATCCCCGTCACGGCGGAGTGCCAGAACAGAGTCTACAAACCCCCGAAACTAGGGTCTGATGGCGACGGAGCTCTGACGTATTTCTGGAAAAATCCTCCGGGTATCGATGTTTTTATGTCAAGGGGTATTTATGGGCGAAGAGGTGACGGGAGCGATGGCCAGGGCCACCAGGTGACCATGAGGTGCGGCCTAGGCCCCACACACACCTAGGGGTTTCCTGGTGGCTGGGGGCGCCTCCAAGTCTCCTTCGGACTCCGTCTTTGTTCCCGTGAAAAACAGTCCCCCGTAAAATTTTAGCCCATTTTGAGATTATTTTCTTTACAACTTTTCTGAAACAAAAAACAGGCATGAAATAGAAACTGACACTAGGCACTGGGTTAACAGTTTAGTCCATGAAAATACCTAGAAAACGAAGGGAAACATGTAGAAAACATAAGGCAATTGGTAGAAAACAAGCACGGAGTATCAAAAATTATAGATACGTTTGGGACGTATCAGCTCACATTTGTATTTGTAGTGGAATTACAAAATCAAATATTTATTGATTTTAAAATTCAGATTATGGTACTTCAATTGATAATAACGTATGTTGTGAGTTTGATCAATATTAGTGTATTACGAGTGGACTCTATAATATAGTTAAGTTGTAACAGCCCGGATCTGACACCCTAAAATTTGAGCCAAATTTTCACTTTTGCTTTTCATAATGCATCATGAGCATCCATATTAAATTGCCAAAATTTACTACAACAAAGGTTGAAAACCAATTAAGGGGAGGCACACCCTTCTTAATTTCCAAACTCAATGCAATTGGTTAAATGGCAACAAATAAATTAAAGAGGTGGCAACACCAAGCTTCCATACTTGTCCAGGAGATTCCAAGAGTTAAATTGATAATTTTGTAAACATCAGAAAATGCCAAATGGTTTATAAAAGGAAGGACATTCAAATTGGCTCACTCCAATTTGAATTCCAAATGTTACACTTTCAAAACAGAAGACATGGATTGCTTCACCATGATGTTGGGAGCCTCCACATTTTAACTTGGTAAATTCTTGGAAGAGGAAAATAATGCCACAAGAAATTGTTAAGGGAAAAGCCCAAAATTGCCTTTTCTTCTTAACTCAGGTTTTGAGTAAATATTGACCACAAAAATTCATTGAGTTTATAGATATGTCAATATTGTCTCAAGGCTTCATAATATCAATTTTGCAAAGGCAATTGAATTGCCAATTTAAATAAATTGTGGAATTGCTAAAAATGCCTTAATTAAAACTCTGACAAGTTTGTTCTGCAAACTTTGTCCAAATGACTTAAAATTGTTACCAGTGCCTCTTTATGTTAAATAAGGAGTTACCACAAATTGGCATAAGGTTTGGACTTGTTTAAGTACCTAAATTAAATGTTTTAAAATAATGGCCGAGAAGAAAGTAAAACAAGTTTGTTCTAGAAACATTCTCCAAATGAGCTCAAATTTTTACCAGTGCCTATTTATGTTAAATAGGGAGTTACGACAAAATTTCATAAAGTTTGGAGTTGGTTAAAAGCCCCAATTAAATGTTTTAATTAAATATCAGAGGAGAAAGTAAAACAAATTTGTTCTACAACGTTATCCAATGGAGCTCAAATATTTACCAGTGCCTCTTGGTGCCAAATAAGAGTTTTCCATAAAATTTCATGACATTTGGAGTTGGTTAAATGCCTTAATTAAATGTTCTAAATAATTGGCAGAAATCAAATTTAAACAAGTTTGTTCTAAAAACTTTCTCCAGTTGGGCTACAAATTTTACCAGTGGTGCTTCATCTCAAATAAGAATTTTGTACCAATTTTCATCAAGTTTGGTTTTACTTAAGTTCTTCAATTAATTGAATTACAGAAAGTTCAGAAAAGTTTTTAGAAAAGAAAAGGAGGAAAAGTGGGCAGGATTTTTTTTCGCAAAGTGGTCATCTTCTCTGTAGCGTACAGGAGCCGCCGCCATGGTCATGTGCGCCCCTGTGCCGCGTCGCTCATGCGCCACCTCTGCCGCGCTGCATTAAGGAGGCCCCCCACGATGCCTCTCTCCTCTCTGCTGCCCTCCCCGAAACCCTAACCCTAGCTCTCTCTCTCTCTCATTTTTTTCCCTCGTCGCCGAAACCCTAGCCGGACGGGCGAGCACGCCGCCGTCGACTGGAGCCGCCATTGACGAATCGGAGAGGACCATTCGAACCGCCTCGTCGTCCTCTACATCCTCGCAGGAGGAATCGCCCAAGAGCGCAGCAAATCGAGCGCGGCAACGTCGTCTTCCCCACGGCCGACCGAACCTCGCCGTGGTCCGCGCCGCCGTTCTAGACCACCTCCGGCCTTGCCGTCGCTTCGCACGCAATGAGTGTGAGTTCGCCGTAATGCTGGACATCTCCATACACTCCCCCTTGCTCTAATTTCGTCACGCCATCCTTGCCCATAGTGACCGCCGCCGTAGCTCGTCGCCGGCGACCTCTTGGTCCACAACGCCGCCAGTAGGTAGGGCTCGACACGTAGGTTCGTTAGGTGTGGCTGGGTCGCTTGCGTGCGCCTTGTAGCGCCGCCGCCGTGCGCGCGCGCCGCCGCGGTCATCGCGCCGGTGTCGGTCTGCGCGCTCCGGCCGGGTCAAACCTGGCCGTGGGCCCTGCTGCCGACGTGGATGCATGCGTGGCCTGCCAGCGTGGCTCCTGGCCCGCGCGTCAGTGGGCAGTGGTAGGCGGGTAGGTCTCTCCGCGGTAGAAAACGTTTCGCAGGTTTTCTGAAAAATAAAAGAAATATGAAAACCAGAAAACAGATTCAAACCATTAATTGTAAATTGCATAACAAATTCAAAAATGATCCAATTGTGCCCATTCAAATTTCTATGGATTCACAATGAAAATATCTATCTGTTGGTGTCATGTATTTGCAAAGTTGAATAAATAATTTTGCAATTATTATTAAATTACAGTAAATGCAGAAATAAACCCAACTTTGAAAATTCATATCTTTTGTTATAAAAATCCAAATGGAGCAAATAAGGTGTCAAAATATTTGTCTTAATAAACTCTACACATCCATATTTTGTTTGGACAGAATTGAATTAAATTTCTTTTCTATTTAAATGAAATACTAAAATGGCAGCAAAGAAATGCAATTTGGGAAATTCATAATAAATTCCCTACAAATTCAAAAATTGTGTTTAATGCCTCAAAATGTTCCTCAGAACATTTACTAACTGTTTCCAAGCATTTTCACACATATTTGAACTTGTAACATCATTTGGTTGTTGCTTTTCCAAAAAATGGCAGAATTAATTGCTAAGTTTAAATATTCACCAAAAATTCATACTTGCTCAGAAAATTGCAAACAACATATCAAAATGTTCATCTCTCTTGTCCTATGTTTTTCTCCAAGTATTTTATCCACTATATTATCTGCATTCGATTCCAATGTCAATTTATTAGAGTATCCTACCAGTTGCATAAATTCCTTATACCATTACCTGTTTCCTTCCTATTACCATAGTGTTGTTGTGTTGGCCTGGTTACTTATATGCTATATAGCTGCTTAGCCATGCTTAGCTGGATGCTCGGTTATTCGGTGGATGGATCATGGCTGGAAACGACGATGGTATGTCTGGAGGACATGGAATCATGTGGTGTCGATAATATGCTAACAGGTGTGGATGAGTTGCCATCGGTGAATGATGGTGGGTTGTCTCACTCATGCCCCTAGGAGCGAGTTTTCTTCGTCTTGAACCAAGACTGAGCGTACTTCCATCGGTGGGATCTATGGGAAAATCCCTAACGACCCGCTAACTTGTGAAGGTGTCGCCAAGGGTCCTTTAGTTTGAGCTTTCCATTTGTGTGTGCATGAAAGATGAGAAAAGCTGTGAACGAGGACGGTAGTGTTTAGGACGTGGCGGCGGGCCAGTGTGTTGGAGGCACTGAAGCTGGTCTTCCGCACACACGATGATCCTTGGGTGAGACTCATGCAAGCCAAAGGTTGTAGCCGCGCCCACTCTGCCATCCTCCCAGGAAGAGGACTAATGTACAGGCAAGGAGCCGGACGGTATCGATGGTAAAAACAGTACACCCCTGTAGGGTTAATCTTTTCGAAAAGCCGTGTCCACGGTTATGGACAAACTTGGGAATAGCAGTTGAGATCATAGAGAACCTGAATAATAAAACTGAGTAGACAGGTGTGATGATGTTGGTGGATTCAATGATCAGTAGTTGAAAAGAGTTACAAGTTCTACCTCATTTCAAAACCTTCTGATTAGACGTTGCCATGTGGGCTTTTAAAAGAAAACTTGCTTTCTGCAAAACAACTACAAAAGCCTTGCTAAAGCCTTTCATGTGAGCTAGTAGCTCTAGTAACCTTGCGAGTACCTCCTGTACTCACCGTTGCTTTGTTGAATCTTTTATCTATTCCAGCAGAGGCCTTCTCAAAGATGGAGGTGCGTTCTTCGTGACGTCGACGAGTAGTCTGGGTTTTCCAGGTGGCAGCCTAGGGTGGGTAGGAGCAAGCTGGCGCTGACTTGTTTATCTGTAGGCCTCTTAGGCCATATTTTGTTTCTTGTTGTTTAGCACAACTATACCTGCTTCCGCTTGATGTATTGTTGGGTCAGTGACCTCTGATTATATTTGGCTATATTTCTCTGTTAAGAGTTGAATTATATATGCTTTGTGTCGTTGAGTCTGTTATGTGCTAGTTGTTCCGAGTCTTGATCTTCTGATTATGCATTCATGGTTGGGCCCGATGTTACGTTCTGACTGAGGGGTTGTGGGCCGTCGATCCATTCCGAGCCTCGCCTGCTGATGTTATTCAGCCTGGGAGTGGTAACCCCAGTAACCTTCAGTCGGCTTGCGTAACCGGTGTTTCTCAACACTTATGTATAGTCCCGAGGTCGGGGCGCTACAAGTTGGTATCAGAGCCATGACTGTCTGTAGGAAACCCTTCTATTGGTCGATGTTGAGTCTAGTGTTTGTGAAAACTATTTATAACCAAACAAATGAGTTATAAAAACCTTCTTAGGATTCTTTTACTCCTTATCTGGTATCGCTCTATCTCTGAGTCTTCTTACCTCGATTTGATTGGAAAGTTTTACTTCTTGTCGGTCACACCAAAACTTTAGGATCTCGTGGTTGGGTTCCTCCCTTTAGTATACACATCCGGTGGTTCCCATCTTTAGGATCCGAAGCAATTCCAGTGTTTGAAAACACATCCCTTCTTCACTGCTTGGATGTTTCACATCTGAGTAGCTACTCCGTTCTCTGAGTTTTAATCTAAGGTCTTGAACCAAAGGTCCCGGATTGTATTGGAATTCTGGTGTGTGAAATCGTGTGGGTTATTACCCATGTGATCGTCACGCTATCGTGAATCTCAGTACGTGAAGCTGATCTTTAACCCAAGACCATTCCATTGACACTGGAGTTAATGTTGAACCATTCGGAAGAATGTTAACTTGTGCCCTACATCTCAGGATTCTCCTAAGCATGTTCTTGTCTGTTGTGTTTCGACCCTTGTCTGCCAGTTGGTAGTCAGGTAGAGTATGTGCATTGGAGTATAACCATGCATGTTGCTCTTGTGGTCCGTCAAGTCATTCCTGTTGGGATGTCAGGAGAAACAAACTCCAGTACCTTGTCCATTCTAGGACCAGGCCAAATTATTGTGACACCACATATTAAGAGGCCTCGCTAGCTTCTGTTTTGTTCCGTCTCAGAGTATCACACTCTTGGATATCAAGAAGTCGTGCGGAGTCTCATGGACTTTTGATGAAGTGATGCTCGTACACATCCTTACACACCTTTCCTCCGAACTACTCATGCTGGAGAATGATTGGTGTGCATGTGATGTGGTGATTTCATATTCTTAGCAATTCTAATTGCTTCGAAATACAAGGACTCAATTGTGTCTCGTTGCCAAATTACATGCAAGAGAAGATGTCTCTGATAATTTGCTAATACATGGGTTTCGCAACCCTGCTCAACTCTTGAGTTTGACATCGTAGTCCTTCGACTTAGTGAGGTTACAAAATATGGTATGTGTCATGTCTCGTTGCACGGACACCGGGAGTATAGGATACCCCCTTTTAGGTTCGGCATGGGGCGCGAAGGAGGCTGAGAATCGTCTTCTTGGGCGGAGTCTAGATCAAGCTCTCCTCTCCACGATCAAAGCATGCAACCAAAGGGACACAAGGAGCTACCCAGGTTCAGGCCGCCCGGAGGCTAAAAGCCCTACTCCTGCATGTCTGGATTGATGAGTTCTTCATAGTGTGGCTTACAATGGAACCTCCCGGGCAGGGTACCCGGAAGGGTTTTGGCCCGAGGTAGAAGAAGGACAGATCCTGACCCGGAGGAGATCACCTTCCTCTCTACCTTCGCAGCCCTAGTCTAATCTTGCTCTGGTTCTAGCTTGTGTTCGTCCTTGGTTCGACCTCTCCCTCCTCCATGCCTTGGTCCTCCTTTTATAGGCTAAGGGGTTGCCACAGGGTCACGTGAGGGGCGTGAGGGTCCTTCGGGGTGAAGGACCCTCCTCATCTAGTTTCGGGGGAGACGTGGCCTCTCCTCAGCCTAGCGTCTCCCTTGGGTTAGGTGGGAGCGTCCGCCTTGGGGGTGGACAGGAGCTGACACCACCACGGGCGTGCTTCCCACCCGCGCTGCCTTCGCCTTGCTTCCCAAGTCTTCCGTGGTGAGGTGGAGTGCTTATCCACAGGAACATAGGAAGTACCCGGGAGGGAGCCTGGCCTCCTGCCGGGAACTCGGGCTCTCGGGTCCTTCCTGGCCTTCTTGCTTGATTCGGGGACCCGGAAGGTCCCCAGGACCGGAGCCCTTAGTCGATGCAGGCCTTGCGTGTCTTGTCGGTGAACCCGCCAGCTTGACTTAAGTCTTGGTCTTGTCCATCTTCAACTTGGGCCCACATGGGGTGGACCCACTTTGGCAGTACTAGGGGAACCCCATGTTCCACTGTTGCGACAGTAGCCCCCGAGCATGGTCCCGGTGGCTCTTACTCCAGCTGCCGGGGCCATGGCCTAAAGATAGGTCAAAGTGGGTCCCGGGTACCTGGTCTTCTCAGCTTCGCTTCATTGATGGTCTTGAAGGTCTTGGAGTTACTCCGCTCGGGGGAATAACTGCGAGGGCCCCCTCGATTCCCACTAGCGGTGGAACCGAGGAGAAGCGTGGCAGAGGCACTGCTGCGGCTATAAAAGCGAGGCGCACCCCTAGCCTCTTCGGTCATCTTCTTCCTTGGTCCAACTCCAGGCCTGCCCACAAGCTGCCGGCGCCAATGGCGAGAGCGAAGAGAGGAGTTGGACGCCCTCGTACTTCTTCAGCTGCTGCGGAGAGTGGCCCCTCCGCTCGTGGTCGAGGTGTTCCGCGAGGTCGTGGGATTCGCGGTCGCGGCGGCCGTGGAGGCCGCGGCACCGCTGCCCCTCTTCCTAGGAGCATGGTTCATACCAGCTTCGCGCCATTCGAGTTCGCCGTGGATCTGAACCGCAGGCCTCGCAGCCGGCTTCTCTTGCCGGATTCCATCGCGATGGCGACGGAGGACATCGGACCCTCCGACTTCTAGCTGCAGGTGGAAAGCTGCCCCAATGGCCCCTCCTGGGCCATGGCGGAGCGCACCGCTGACGGCGCCCTGCTTCTGGGTCCGGGGTGGAAGTCGTTCTCCCGTGCCCGCCGCCTGTCCAGGGGGCAGTGCTTGGTGTTCCGGTACGACGGAGATGCTACGCTCTCCGTGAAGATCTTCGGTGTCGATGGCGGACGCGTGGAGTGCTGCATGGAGAGCAGCAGCGGCAGCTCGAGCTCCTACGACGAGGATGAAGATGAGGAAAACTCATCCGACATCAAGGTCGAAGGGAGCTCGTCTTCCTGAAGGCGAGGAGCTTCGGACGGGCGCCATGGAGATCTCGTTGACCTCCTCCCTGGCGGCCTTGACGTCATATTTCTGGAAGTAGCGTCTTCCATTGTACGGCGGTGCTCCTTGTTCGGCGGGAGCCAACCTTTTTGTTGTAAAAAAGATCGTCCCCTTGTAGTCCTTGTAAATGAAGAAGATCTTGTTTTCCTCCTTATCTTCGTGTCGCGTCCGTGTGAATGAGAACGAGTTTTTTGCAAAACGCGCTCCCATTACTGCAGCAGTCGTAGCGTCAAGGGGTAGGTGGAGCAGGAGAGGCCTATAAAAGACCATCCAGGCTCCACCCCTTCGCCACATCTTCTTGCCTTGCTCCGCTCCGGCGAAGCAGAGAGGGCCTTGTCCGATGTGTCGACGACGAAATCCGTCTTTCGAGGAGCGGCGGAGGCACCCAGCGAAGCTGGAGCCCGAGCCACTAGAAAGGACGAGGTTGATCCTCGCCCTCGAGTCTCCTTGGTTTTCCCTGCAGTGGGGAACATCGCCGGTTCTGCCGCCATGGAGGCATCGGTAGCGCTGGCGATCCGGAAGGACACCATCAAGATGGAGTTATGGAAGGAGGCCGCAGGCAATCAGAGATTGATCCGCCTCCTCTGCGATCTTGACGATGTCTTCAAGGTAAGCCGCCTTGATTCGGCAATACGACCCTTGGGAAGATCCTGTGCCTTGACTCGATTTCTTCCCTTCGTACAGGATGAGGAAGACATCATGGATAAGTTCGTGGACCACGTGCACCTCCTCTAGCCAGCATGTGCCGGGGTTTGCCCGGAAGTTCCCCGGCCCATGGGACCCCTGAAGATCCTGCGCGAATGCCCTCCTTCATCCCAGGCGTCCCCGGGAGTCCGGAGTGCACCCGGCAGGCAATAAAACAGAAAGACAGAGCTGCACAGCCAGGAGCCCTGAGCTGGCCTTAGTAGCATAGGCTAGATATGTATCCAGAAAAGCTTCGACTGAATGTAATCCAGAATTGTAAACTCAGAATGTAAGTTCAGATGAATGCAATCCTAGGGCTCAACTCCCGGGGTCATTTCCCAAACCTCCTTTGCACTAACGCGCCGTCAAGTTTTCTGAGGAGATCTCTTAGGTGACAAGTGCTCTGACCGCCCGCACCAGTAGCAGCACCCCTAAGAGCACTATGCCTTCCGGGAGTCCACTCCACAGCCACGGGTACTAGGCCAGAAGGGAAATCTGACCGTTCGCCGGGGAGGACGCATTACCCCCGCAAAGGTTCTCATCAACTGTCAAGCATGCGCAGGTTGGTGGTATATTGACTCCGAGCGAGATATTATGCCTAGAATGCCAGATGCACATGCAAAGACTTAGCTGGTTTTTGCCGTGTCCTTGATCTACTCTGTCCTTCCCGGGTATCCAGCTCCTGAGCCGCTCTTCAGCATCCAATCCTGTCCCGGGAGAGGCGCTACACACAACGCACTTTCAGTAGGAAAAGAATGGACCCTCCCTTACATGTCGTGAAAGTGTTTCATCCGGAGCAACCCGCAAGCAAAGTTGAATGTGCATTTCTGTGTTTAGGTTCTTTAAAACACAGCACTGCCCGTTCCACTTCTTACCGCGGCAGTACGGCACGATCAGGTGGCAGCGCCTACTGATAGGCTGCTCGCGCTCGACCTGTCAGCCACCGGCACCATGTCAGCCCCCTGCTTGGGGGTTGTTACGGATAACACACTTCACGACAACAAGAGAGGCTCACGGAATTGAAAAACTTATCTTTTATTCCTTGGCGACGATTCTTACACCCTTATACAGAACACTAGCCCCTTGGGCGTGCTTAGTTGACTCGAACTATCTGCGATTCATGTTCGTATTCAGGGGTAGAATTTCCGGAGATTCTCGATGTTCCAGGCGTTGCCCTCCGGCCTGCCTTTCTCGTCCTCCAGATAAACAGCTCCGGGTCTCAGGGTATGCGTCACCCGATAAGGTCCTTCCCACTTGGAGGACAGCTTGTTCATGTTATCAAGCTTCTGCTTCTTGCGGAGAACCAGGTCTCCGGGTTCCAGTACCCGTGAACGGATATGGCGATCATGATAGCGGCGGAGCCCTTGCTGGTATCGAGCAGATCGTAAGGAAGCTCGGCACCGCACCTCTTCCAGGAAGTTGATGTCATCAATCCTCCTCTCAGCTTGTGCGTCTTCATCATAGGCAAGTACCCGGGGGGATCCATGCCTGAGCTCTGTTGGCAAGACGGCTTCTGCTCCATAGACAAGGAAGAATGGTGTTTCTTGAGTGGCTCTGCTTGGTGTGGTTCTGAGGGACCACAAGACACTTGGTAGATGCTCAATCCAGTTCTTGCCCTTGTCTTCTAACTTGTCAAAGGCTTGGTCTTCAAACCCTTTAGGACCTCCGCATTGGCTCGCTCCACTTGCCCATTGCACCTTGGGTAGGATACCGAGGCAAAGCACACCTTGATTCCCAGCTCTTCACAGAAGTTGAGGAAGGATCGGCTTGTGAACTGAGAGCCATTGTCCGTGATGATTCTGTTGGGTACTCCGAAGCGGTACACGATCCCTTCAATGAACTTGATGGCTGCTTGAGCTGTCTGTCTTGGTACTGGCATCACTTCCACCCACTTTGTGAACTTGTCGATGGCCACGAAAAGGTATTCATGGCCCCCGACAGACTTCGGTATCTTTCCCACGATGTCCAGCCCCCAGACCGCGAACGGCCAGGAGATTGGAATTGGCTGCAGAGCTTGCGCCGGCTGATGTATGTTCTTCGCATAGTATTGGCAGGCTTCACAGGTCTTGACTAGCTGCTCCGCATCACTGAGGACTGTTGGCCAGTAGAACCCGTGACGAAAACTTTACCCGCCAGTGATCTTGATGCCACATGACTTGAACATGTGCCTTCTTGAGGGATGCAGCGGAGCTTGACTCCGTTGTCCCGTCGCCGGTAGAGCTCGCCGTCGATCATGACGTAGAGCTTGGCTTGACGAGCCACCCGCTCGGCGTCGTGATCGTCCTCCGGGAGGGCGTGCTCCATGATGTACTTGACGATGTCCCGGGCCCAGGGTGGGTGGGCTCCTTCCACCGGTAGCACCATCCGACGGAAAGAAAGCATAGCTTCCTCCGCTGGAGGGGCTGCCGGGTCTTGAGCTTCTGGGCTGGCTACCCGTGTTGTCGAGGTAGAAGGGTCGCCAGCCCCCGGCGCAGATCTTGTCGCGAGCCTCTCGGGCGGGATCGAAGGTCGCCTGAGGACCTCGATGTAGATCCCGGGAGGCACTGGTTCTTGCTTGGACGCCACCTGCGATAGCTCATCCGCGGCCGTGTTTTCTCCCCGTGGGACGTACACAGCCCGGAAGTTGTCGAAGCGCCGCTGCAGCTTCCAGACCTCTTCAACGTATGGTGCCATCTGAGGGCACGCGTACTCCTTGTTCACTTGTTTGATGACTAGCTGAGAGTCACCCTTGACGACGATCTTGTTGATGCCGAGGCCGAAGCCCCTCGTACTCCGCCGTGTTGTTGGAGATGTTCCCTTGGTAGTGCATCTGGACGACGTACTTCAGCCGGTCCCCGGTTGGTGAGGTTAGGACAACCCCAGCACCTCCTTTCCCCTTGGTGTAGGAGCCGTCGAAGTGCATGATCCAGGCGCTAGGATCTTCCTTCCCGGGGAGGCAGGTTTCCTCTTCCGGGTCGTCGAACGCCGTCTCGGTCCACTCGGCCGTGAAATCCGCCAGCGCCTGACTCTTGATGTTGTCCGTGTGCTCGAACTTGAGACCGAAACCTTGAAGCTCCATGGCCCACCATGATATGCGACCAGTGGCAAGTGGGTTCTCCAGGGGGCTTCTTAGGTTGTACTTGGACACCACCGTGATGGGATGGCTTTGGAAGTACGGCCTCATCTTGCGGGAGGCAATGAGGATTGCCAGCAGCAGCTTCTGCATCATGGGGTACCGCTCCCGGGCGTCGCGCAGCACTGCGCTGACGAAGTAGACCGGGTGCTGCACCTTGCGGGTCGCCGAGTCCTGAGAGGGCTCGGCTTCCCCCTCGTCGACGTCTTGGGGTGGGGACGATGTAGCCCCCGGCGAAGTCTCGTCGGAGGGAGATTCTCCATTCCCGACGGGATCCGCGTCGCTTGGTGAAGTTGTAGTGACGCCAGGATCATGAGACCCCTGGTCACCCGGCAGCCTTTTCTTGCACGGTTGCCCGGAAGAGAGTTCCCGGGTCGCTTGCCCTTGATCTTGCTTGACTTCTTCGGAGGAGCGTCACGCTCTACCACGAGCACAGCGCTGATCACCTGGTTGGTGGCAGCAATGTACAGTAGTAGGGGCTCCTTCTCTTCTGGTGCCACGAGGATTGGTGGCGAGGCGAGGTAGCGCTTGAGGGACTGCAGGGCTTCCTCGGCCTCGGAGGTCCACTCCACGGGGCCTGACTTCTTGAGCAGCCTGAAGAACGGTAAGGCCCGCTCCCCAAGCCTTGAGATGAAGCGCCCGAGTGCAGTGATGCACCCGTTGAGGCGCTGTACGTCCTTGACCCGCCGGGGCGCCTCCATGCGCTCGATTGCCTTGATTTTGTCCGGATTCGCCTCGATCCCTCGGTGAGAGACCAGGAAACCCAGCAGCTTGCCGGAGGGGACCCCGAACACGCACTTGTCGGGGTTGAGCTTGAAGTTGACCCGGCGGAGGTTCTCGAAGGTCTCGTGCAGGTCTTGGATGAGGGAGTCCTTGTACCGGGTCTTGACCACGATGTCGTCGATGTACGCTTCGACGTTGCGGCCCAGCTGCGACCCAAGGCATGCTTGCATTGCGCGCTGGAAGGTAGCGCCGGCATTTCGGAGGCCAAAAGGCATCCGGGTGTAGCAGTAGCAGCCCTTGGGAGTGATGAAGGCCGTCTTCTCTTGGTCCTCGAGTGACATCATGATCTGGTGGTACCCGGAAAAGGCATCCAGGAAACACAGCAGCTCGCACCCGGCCGTGGAATCCACGATCATGTCGATCCGCGGCAGGGGGAAAGGGTCCTTGGGACAGGCCTTATTCAGGTCTGTGAAGTCGATGCAGAGTCTCCACTTGAAGGTCATGGGTTTCGGTACCACCACGGGGTTGGCCACCCAGCTTGGGTGGGGAACCGACCGGATGACACCAGCTTCTATCAACTTGTCCACCTCGGCGATGATGAATTCCAGCTTTTCCTTGCTTTGGTTCCGGAGAACCTGCTTCACGGGGCGAGCCCCCGGATTGACCGCCAATTTGTGCTCGATCACCTCCCTTGGTACGCCGGGTAAACCTGATGCCTCCCACGCGAAGACGTCAGAGTTTTCCCGAAGGAAGGCGACGAGCGCGCTTTCCTATTTGTCGGTGAGGCGGGCGCCGATGGTGATGGAGCGAACTCCGTCGCTGGTTAGCGCCACCTTCTTGGTCAGCTGCGGATCGCCATGGAATGGCGCCTTCTTGGGTGGAGTAGATGTGGAGCCCCCGGGGTGCCCTTCGCCCCCGGGGAGAGCCCCATCATCATCCTCCTGTACACCTTGAGGGATGTCCGCCGTGGTTGCCACCGTCTGGTTCAGCTGGTGAACGCAGTAGATAGCATCGTCGATGTCGGCCCTGACCTTGATCACGCCCCACGGCGCCGGAATCTTCAGCATGTTGTAGGCGAAGTGGGAGACGGCCATGAACTTGGCCAGAGCAGGTCTGCCAAGTATGCCGTTGTACGGTAGCGGAGTGTCGGCGATGTCGAAGACGATTTCCTCGGTGCGGAAGTTCTTGGAGTCGCCGAAGGTGACCGGAAGGGTGATCTTCCCGAGGGGTCGAGTAACACTTCCGTTCACGCCTTGGAACACCCCAGTGTCTTGTAGGCGAGACAGGGGGATTTGAAGGATGCCAGGACCTTCGCCGTCAGCAGGTTGAGGCTGGAGCCTCCGTCGACCAGCATCTTGGTGACCTTGTAGTTGTGGATGACGGGCGACACGATCAGCGGCAGGGTCCCGACCCCGGCAGTGTTTGCAGGGTGGTCTTCTGGGTCGAAGGTGATGACTTGGCTAGACCAGTCCAGGGGCTTGGACGGAGCAGAAGCAACCGCGTTCAGCTCCCGGACAAGTCTCTTGCAGGCGCCGTTGGAGGGAGGCAGAGAAGACCCTCCGTGGATGCACCCGACAACTCCCGTGACTTCTTGATACTTGCCGCCGTTGCCTCCTTGGGGAGCCGGAGCTTCCCCGTTGCCGACGTGGGCGGCTCCGGAGTGTTGTACCCGCGACCACCTTGACCGCCGCGTCCTCCTCCGCGGCCCCCGCGGCCACCGCCTCGGTACCATCCACGGCCGCCTCCGCCTTGGCGACCCGTGGGACAGTCACGAGCGATGTGCCCGGCAGTGCCGCAGTTGTAGCAACCGTCTTGACTGACCCCATCAGCTCGGCGTTGCTCCGGACGGCGAGGTTCTTGAGCATGCGGCAGTCCTTGAGCAAGTGGTTGCCTTCTGGATGATGTGGCACCAGGGATCACCTTCACCTTCTTCCTCGGAAGTCGGCGCGGGCTTGGTCTTCTTCGGAAGAGGCTCGGTGACGAAGATCCGCTTGTCGGGTCCAGGGTCCCGCTTCTTGTTCTTAGCTGGAGCGGCCTTGTCCTCGGGTTCATCCTCCCCGGGGAACTTGGCTCCTTCTTCAGCTCGAGCGCACCGGTCTGCAAGCTCCCAGAGCTTACGAGCAGACTCGACGCGATGGATGCTCAGCTTCTCGCGCATCTTGGGGTTGCGGACGTTGGCGTGGAAGGACTGGATCACCAACTCCTCCTTGATGCACGGGATGGTGTTCATCTTCTGGGTGAAGCGCTGGATGAACTTGCGGAGAGTTTCACCCGGCAACTGCTTGAAGTCGTGGAGATCACTGGGAGCCCCCGGGCGCTCGTACCCGCCTTGGAAAGCCCCCAGAAACTGCTCCTTCAGTGCCCGCCAGGAACGGATGGAGCACTTGGGAAGGTTGAGAAGCCAAGTCTGGGCATCTCCCTTCAGGGCCAACGGGAACCAGTTGGCCATCATGACCTCGTCGGCCCCGGCAACCATCGCAGCAAGAGAGTAGATCTGCAGAAAGTCCCGGGGGTTCGTGGTGCCGTCGTAGCGGAGAACGTCGATCTTGAATTTCTTGGGCCAGTTGAAGTGGCGGAACTCGGGAGCGAGGGCGAGGCAGCCTTCGGCGAGGTCGATGCCCCGATCTTCCCGGCGGTGACGTTCTCGGCGACGCTCGATGCGGGTGCGCATATCCTCGTTCTGACGGCTGTTGAGCTCGTCACGAAGATCTGGGTTGCGCGAGGTAGACGACCCGATGGAGATGGCCTCGCCGTGATCGCGGTTTAGCCGATCAGCCATCGGTGGCGCGGTGCGAGGAGGCGCCGTCTTGGCTTGACGTTCACCACGAGGCTGGCCTCGCGGATCACGTGTTTTGTCTTGTGCTGCTCCGGGGTTGTCGACGGTGGGAGCTTGAGTGGGTTCGACCCACGGACCACCATCGGCGAAGTCGAGGAGCCTCTCGACGCGAGTCCTCCATTCTTGGTAGACCTTGGGGTCGCCGCTGCTTGGAGGGAACTGCATCAGTGCCTTGGCAGCGACTAGAGCATCATGGCGAGCTTGCACGTCCGAAGGCGAGTGCGCGGAGGTCTTGCTCTTGGATGCTCGTGGATCCCCGCTGGGGCGAACGCCGTGGTTCCCTCCTCCAGCGGTGGGCTCCTTGCCGGTGCCGTTGCAGACGCTCTTCTCCCCTGAGCGAGGAGGAGGCATGGTGGCGCCCTTTGGAGCCGCCGCTCCGCCAGGGCCGTTGTCCTTGTCGCGACCGTCCACTTCGTCCGGCGCCACCCTCTCCATGGGAGGCGGGGACGGAGCGGCGCACGACGTTCAGCTGAAGCTTGGGTGCGTGAGGGAGAGACCGGCTTGGACGCCGCAGGATCTCCCTTCTTCCTTGGAGGCATGCTTGACGAAGAACTTGCCGATGAACTTGATGAAGATGAATCCAGCACTTGCGCCCCCTACCTGGCGCGCCAGATGTCGTGTCTCGTTGCACGGACACCGGGAGTATAGGATACCCCCTTTTAGGTTCGGCACGGGGCGCGAAGGAGGCTGAGAATCGTCTTCTTGGGCGGAGTCTAGATCAAGCTCTCCTCTCCACGATCAAAGCATGCAACCAAAGGGACACAAGGAGCTACCCAGGTTCAGGCCGCCCGGAGGCTAAAAGCCCTACTCCTGCATGTCTGGATTGATGAGTTCTTCATAGTGTGGCTTACAATGGAACCTCCCGGCAGGGTACCCGGAAGGGTTTTGGCCCGAGGTAGAAGAAGGACAGATCCTGACCCGGAGGAGATCACCTTCCTCTCTACCTTCGCAGCCCTAGTCTAGTCTTGCTCTGGTTCTAGCTTGTGTTCGTCCTTGGTTCGACCTCCCCTCCTCCGTGCCTTGGTCCTCCTTTTATAGGCTAAGGGGTTGCCACAGGGTCACGTGAGGGGCGTGAGGGACCTTCGGGGTGAAGGACCCTCCTCATCTAGTTTAGGGGGAGACGTGGCCTCTCCTCAGCCTAGCGTCTCCCTGGGTTAGGTGGGAGCGTCCGCCTTGGGGGGGACAGGAGCTGACACCACCACGGGCGTGCTTCCCCCGCGCTGCCTTCGCCTTGCTTCCCAAGTCTTCCGTGGTGAGGTGGAGTGCTTATCCACAGGAACGTAGGAAGTACCCGGAGGGAGCCTGGCCTCCTGCCGGGAACTCGGGCTCTCGGGTCCTTCCTGGCCTTCTTGCTTGATTCGGGGACCCGGAAGGTCCCCAGGACCGGAGCCCTTAGTCGATGCAGGCCTTGCGTGTCTTGACGGTGAACCCGCCAGCTTGACTTGAGTCTTGGTCTTGTCCATCTTCAACTTGGGCCCACATGGGGTGGACCCACTTTGGCAGTACTAGGGGAACCCCATGTTCCACTGTTGCGACAGTATGATAATTCAATTCGGAGATGCTTTGAATTATTTAATGCTACTACGGAACCAGATTCACACAATTCCAATTCCTGATAAATCCACTGCATGTTTATCACAAGTTGATTGGATCAAAAGGTGAAAAGACAATGGTCTAGCTACCACGTGAGTCCTGGGTAGGGAACCTTGATGTCATGTGTGATGCCAATATATCTTCCTGCTCATTCTCTTACATCCGGTTATTTCATTCCTTTGAAATCAATTCCATTGGTACCTTATTGATCTCCAGCTAATCCATTGTTACTTTATTAATCTTTTCTGATCTCTTGTTGTTTAGTAAAGTACATGCTTGCTGAGTATGATTTATCATACTCATCCTTGCTCTATTTTGTTTTTAGATGATCAGAGTACGCAGCGGAAGATTTGTCCGAAGAGTAGGCTGGACCGGCGGGGTGGAAACGCTTCGAGAATTATTTATGCAACTCCTTGCAAATGTAAATAAACTTGCAATTAATGTAACTGAGCTTCTCGAGATCCACTGTGCTGGTCTATCCTGCTTTTCTACGCCTTGCGTGTGTATAGGTTTCACGACCTATAGGCGCGCGGCGGCTGTCATTCTCCCAGGCCCGGTCTCGGGGCGTGACAGAAGTAATGAAGGCTTTATTTAATGTAATGGATAATTATAGAATCGTTGGATGATGAACAATGTATAATTTATGAATGATTTATTTGAATGTAATATATATTTTTTATGATGAACTATGTATCTTCTATGGTTTATTTTTATGAACGTAACATGATACGACATGCGAGGTTTACAACGCTGATTGCACGGGTAGATAGTTCAGTGGACACCTATTCAGTATATACTTACAAAAGGGTCATCTTGATTTAGCAGTAATTAATAGGAATTTACTTTTGTATACGATGCAATACGGTCAACAATATAGCTAATATATGTGTTTCGTATTGTCTTTGTTACGTAGGCCATACCATGCAATGATCGGCTGGAGTTCAACAATATAGGCAAGGATATCATACCCTTTCATTCTTTTGGGAAGGTGTACAATATTGGTGTGATAAAGGGAAGGATCAGCACCATTTTGACCGGCGATGTCTGGGACCAATTCCTCGCCAAGAACAAACTCTCTGGCGGAAATTTACTTGTTTTTACTATGACAGGACCACGTGCCCCAAGGATCAATGTTGTTATTTGGAGACCATAGATCAGGAGGACATGGATGAGGACGAACAGGATGAGAAGGAGGCCCTGAATACAGAGGACATGGATTACAACGTGGATAAGGAGGAGACCCGGGATGAGGAGTCCTAGGATGATGAGGAGACCCAGTATGAAGTGAAGACCCAGCTGGATCAAGAGAAGACCCATGATGAAGTGAAGGCCCATGATCAAGAGAAGACCCATGATCATGATCAAGAGAATACCCATAATCAAGAGAAGACCGCGGATGAGGAGGACATGGATGAGGACGATCAGGATGAGGAGGAAGAGGATGAGGACACATTTCACTTTGTCATCTTCGCCAAAGGAGTTGATCTTAAAGACCATGAGAAGGACCACATCCGTCACCTTCTACCCCCAAGAGATGGCTACATTGGAGTGTCATTTGTGACTCGCTTTACGAACACAAATTTGGCAAGATATGTGATGGTACATATGTTTTCAAAATTATTTTTATTTTCTCTGTAAGTTGTTCTGATGTTTCATCTACCATTACAGAAACTAACAAGGGCCATAGGGGACAACGCTGGTATTCCTGCTTCAGGCGATGATGTGCTATGCCTTGGAGTGGGAGGGGCCGTCACCACACTAGTGGAAAACATGCCTATTTCCCCGGTTGGTAAGGGCCTTTCGCACCGGCTTGCCAACCGGGGCGGCCAAACCGCGGCTAAAGGCCCCCCTTTAGCCCCAGTTGTCTTACGAACCGGGGCTAAAGGGTGACCCACGTGAGCGATTTCAAAAAAAAAAATTCGGGCTGGCCACCCTTTAGCCCCGGTCCGTAATACGAACCGGGGATAAAGGTAGGCCCCTTTTTTTTCTCTTTTCGGTTTTTTTTCAAAAAAAAAAATTTCAACTGCATGTGCCTCGTAGTTTGCTCATGATTTTTGGGGAAAATCATTTTTAGGTACACAACTACCTATTTCATCAGAGATACACCAAGAGTTTCTCAATATTCAACCCCTAGCTACGAACGGTCATGCCCGCCGTCTTGACTTTTTCTTGAAATCGGCATAGAAAATTCTAGAAAATTCAAAATGATGTAAGACCTTCACGTGGTGTCATTATATATGTCCTAGTATCCACAAAAAATAATAAACTTGGAATACGACAGTTCTATTGAAGAGGTGTTCATAGAAACGAGCTATCTTCTACGAAGATTCTTGGCTTTCGGTCCAAATGACGGGTGTTATGGTCACATCCATGGCATAGTTTGCTAAAATGTGCTCATATTCCACACAAACATGCATCTTGGAAGCACGGACAATGTTGAGGAAGAAAGTTTTCCTTTTCATTGGACAAAAAAACCATTTTCTATTTCCGAGTGTGAAAAATGGTTTTTTTTTCAAAGCACCAACCACAAATATGTTGCAAAAATTGAGAAATGCATTTTTGAAAAAACTAGACCATGTTATATGCACAAATAACCAAATTGTTTCCTCTGAAAAGGTTTCCATCCACCTCTTTTGAAAAACACAAGTTTGTGCCGATTCAGCTAGAAATGGGTCAAATTTGAACTGCATGTGCCTCGTAGTTTGCTCATGATTTTTTGAAAAAATCATTTTTAGGTACACAACTACCTATTTCATCAGAGATACACCCAAGAGTTTCTCAATAATCAACCCCTAGCTACGAACGGTCATGCCCGCCGTCTTAACTTTTTCTTGAAATCGACATAGAAAATTCTAGAAAATTCAATAAAATTCAAAATGATGTAAGACCTTCGCGTGGTGTCATTATATATGTCCTAGTATCCACAAAAAATAGTAAACTTGGAATACGACAGTTATATTGAAAAGGTGTTCATAGAAATGAGCTATCTTCTACGAAGATTCTTGACTTTCGGTCCAAATGATGGGTGTTATGGCCACATCCATGGCATAGTTTGTTAAAATGTGCCCATATTATACACAAACATGCATCTTGGAAGCACGGACCATGTTGACGAAGAAAGTTTTCCTTTTCATTGGACAATAAAACCATTTTCTATTTTCCGAGTGTGAAAAATGGGTTTTTTTACAAAGCACCAACCACAAATATGTTGCAAAAATTGAGAAATACATTTTTTGAAAACACTAGACCATGTTATATGCACAAATAACCAAATTGTTTCCTCTGAAAAGGTTTCCATCCACGTCTTTTAAAAAACACAAGTTTCTGCCGATTTAGCTGGAAACGGGTCACGCGCTTGACCGCAACACCTTTAGCCCCGGTTCGTGGCATGACATTTTAATGCATCTAATGTATCATAGACATGATCGTCAAGTTAAATGGGTTGTCCCAAATAATTTGGCATTATTTGGCATAACTCATAATTATCTTCATGGCATGTATAACTAAATCCAATAGGATCAGTGCCCATTTATTAATCACACATGCATGAAAATGATGTTTTCTGTTAGACATTTTGTTCCTAAGCATTTTGATATTTTGCTTGCAATTTTCTGAGCATTTATGAATATTTGGTGAATATTTTCATATAGCAATTGAATCTGCCATTTTTGGGAAATGTAATTTAGTAATGATACCAAAGTTCATTATTGGTTAGAAATGCTTGAAAATAGATAGTAAATGTTCCTCTGAACATTTTGAGCCATTAGACATAATTTTTGGAATTATTTGGAATTAATTATGAATTTCCAAAAAGGGATTTCCATTCTGCCATTTTTAGTGTTGCATTTAACAGAGCAGAAAAATAACTCAATTCTGCCCAAATAAAATATGGATGTGTAGAGTTTGTTAAGACAAACATTTTGACACCTTATTTGCTCAATTTGGATTAACAGAGCAAAAGTTAGGATTTTTTCCAAGTTTCATTTTTATTAAGCAATTTCTGTAATTATTAAATAAGTGCCATATAAAATATTTTTCATGTGTCAAAATGACATAAACATGTAGATCACACTTTGCTGAACATTCTGAAATTTGAATCACCCAATTTGGAGCATTTTTCAATTAGTTGTGGATTTTACAAATAATCCCTTTTCTCTGTTTTTCTGAAAAACCCAAAACAGACGCAGAAGCCAAGAGAAAAAAATGGGCCTACCTTTAGCCCTGGTTCCAGACACGAACCGGGGCTAAAGGGTGCCGCGCATGCCCGCAACACCTTTAGCCCCTGTTCATGGCTCGAACCGAGGCTAAAGGCCCCCCACGAGCTGCTCGTGCAGCCTTTAGCCCAGTTCGTAGCGGAACCGGGGCTAATGTTCTTTTTTGGCCTGAACAAAAGGCATGTTCTCCACTAGTGCCACAGTTCCTTACACAACGGACCGTGACGGACGCATGGCCTTTAACACGCATGCATGGCGGGAGTTTCTTATGGCAAACATTTACAAGAAAAACAAGTTGTTCTTATTACAAATAGAGAAACCCGTCGCCGACCCTTAAAGGTGATGATTGTGATGGATATGGTCTAGCTAGATGAAGTTATGTACGTACATTCAATAAGTGGAGACATATATCGTTGCTGCTGTTTGGAAGAATATTATTTAATAAAAAATATTATTGTTGCTTCTGTTACTACCGTATTCACTAAATATAATTATTTGCTAGTTATTACAATTATAGCATCCATTTTATTTTTAATTTTCGACGTGTAGAAGTGTAGTTAGTGTCGTGGCCGAAATAACCCACGCCACTAGTACATATGTTAGTACTGGCGTGGAACACCACGCCACATACACGGGTTTAGTACTGGTGTGAGCTGAAAAACGTCACTACTACCGTATATCACCGACGTGATAGTAGTAGCATGGGAAATACACGCCATAAAATTCGAAAATTTCACGCCACTAACAGTCTGTTTCCTACTAGTGTAGCTAGCGCTCGTAGGATTTAGAGCAAGGTGTGTAATGATTGCAGTCGATGCTACTAAGTAGTACCATATTTAGTACTCCTTTATTTGCTTCAGTCGTCATGTACTGCAATGGCGATGCTTAATTATCAATAGATGTACGTATTTGTGTCGAAAAAGGGATTTTTGTAAATCCACTACCAAAAATATAGTCTAGAGCCGTACCACTCATATTCAACAGATAGTAGACCTCGTAGGGTAGCTAATTACCGTATTTAAGAATTTTTTCGCTTTGTAGATACCCTTTTTCTGAGATTCGGACAAATTTCCAAAAGTGAACTCAAATTTGAACTACAAGTGTGTGATAGCTTGGACATAAAATTTTGACAAAAACAATTCTAAGATGCTATAGAAAAACTAGATGCGGTAGGCATAAAGAAATTTGAAATATTCAACCTCTTTGTTTGAATGACAATGCTGAAATTTTTAACCCCATTTTGAAATTGCTGAAGGAAAATAAAAAAATCCAATAAAAATGGAAAACTTGTGCAAAGATTCCTTTTGTGTCACAAGGTTCACATGAAAAATACAAATCCTTGAATATGGCACTTTGAAAAAAAAGTATTCTCAAAAGGAGGCATCATGTATGGCTTATCTTGGCTTTCAACCCAGATGACCAAGGGGATTCATATGCATGAAAAAAGTGGTGATAATTTACCTATATCAGCACACAGGTGCATATTGGCATGAAAAGTAAAAGTCCCAAAAAAATCTCCAATTTTGTTTTGTAAAAAATGATTTTCCACTTTACGAGTGCCGAAAAATGTTTTTTTGTGTGTATCCACTACCAAAAGTATAGGTAGAAATGACACCACTGCTATTTCCAAAAATAGTAGACCTCGTAGGATGGCCGACTACCAGATTTGATCAAATTTCCAAAAGTAACACAAATTTTAACTACAAGTGTTCTTTATAACAACTACATGTGGAAGGCATGAAATAATTTCAGATATTCAACCCCTGGTATGAATGTCCATGCTGATAATTTTGAATCTATTTTAAAATGACTGAAAGAAAATAAGAAATACTGAAAACAAAATATATAACTTGCGCAAAGATTCCTTCTATGTGACAATTTTCCCATGAGAAATACCAAACCGTGAATATGGCACTTTATCTCTGGGTGGCTATGCGTCGGTCCTGAGTGATGCCAACTAACGGCATGCTTAAAACTCCACCACACCACTGGTTCGGGGCTGTAGTTGCGCAACTCCCAGGTGAGATGTTCGATGCCACATTGCTTGTGGCTTGGCTTGCATGGCATGCACGTAATGAAGTTACCCATGACAAGGCCTTGCCCACTATTGAGAGCTCCAAGTGATTCCTTGAAGGATACAAAAGACTGGTACAGGAAGTTCGTTGTCATACCATGGAGGAGGTACTGAGAGGGAAACAACCGATGGCTCTGATCAGAAAGGGTACCCTGCAGCCAAGTGTGAGTGCATCCACGAATAAACCTTGGATTAAACCACCAGCTGGGTGGGTTTCTCTCGCTGTTGATGGTTCATACCGGGATACAGATCAATCAGCTGGGCTAGGCATAGTTCTTCGGGATGTAGATGGACTGACGATCTCCACATCTTGCTGTTTCCTACAAGACTGCGAGAATCCACTAGAAGCTGAATTAAGTGCATGTGCTGAAGGGATAAAAATAGCATTCTCCCAGTCACAGCTCCCGGTCAGAGTTGAGACGGACTGTGCTCAATTGATCTCGATGCTCACATCTATAGCAGTGGATCGCTCCTCTCAAGTTAATTTAGTTTCAGACATTAAGTACTTGTTTTCTGGCATTAGAGAGTGTTCTTTTGTAAAGGTGTAACGTAGTCAGGTTAGGGTTAGCCACCACCTAGCAAATCTGGCTATAGTGGAACGTCGCTCTGAAGTTTGGATCGGTTCAGGACCTGAAGAGATTCTTCAGTTGCTTGAACTCGATCGTTGTGTAACCCTATCTGATTAATAAAGTTCCTGCTTTACCCGCAAAAAAAAACATGTTCTCAAAAAGAGGTATCATGTATAGCTTATGTTGGCATTCAACCCAAATGACCAAGGAGATGGGTATATCCATGGCCAAAGTGGTGATACTGTGCCCATATTCGGCAACATGGGCATCTTGGCATGTCAAACAATTCTAAAGAAAATTATCCATTTTACGAGTGTTGAAAAAGGGTTTTCTCTTAATCCACTCCCAAAAATATAGACCAAAATGATACCTACATTATATTATAATTTGTTCTTATTCATTGATATATTTCATATTAGGATACATTTTCAATGATTTATTGTGATTTGACCGAACTTGAGACTTTGATTTGGTGCCTACTATGGTTTGGCCGGATTTTGATTTTATGCATTTTGGTGGCCGGCCATTGACCGGATTTGTTGGCATTCATTATTTATTCCAAAAGCTAAAAATGTGCACACAAAAAATGGATAGAGCCGACCATTTGGAGATGTCGAACATGTGTCCAGTACACACACCCCCATAGCGGACATATTTTCAGGCCGGGCTCGTTCACCAGGTTGTTTGATGATGATCCTATTTTACTTCTTTTTTTTTACTGCATCTATTCCTATTTTACTTGGTATAGGTAGAATGTCGTTTATGCCAATATAGCAACAGAAATCAACTAGTAACAGGTAACCAAAATTACACTGTTCATTTCTTTTTTTAACTTAATCTCATCCCCAGCTTGAGTCAATAGCTGGAAGTAAGCAAAGCATCCAGGACACAAGTCACCACCACTTAAGACCACATCGCCAAGGTTTCTTTCTGCAATTAAAATTGCATTTAACCGATCAACACTCTAGACAATCAGGTACGCCATTTATTTTGCATACAAGGCTGTCTGATTTGTACGTTATTTGTCATGCTCACGTCACACGAAAACCATAGATCATAGCATGTTTTTTTTTCGAATTGAGGAGCTCATGGCTCGACCCAACTACATCTAGGAAAGTACCACACATGTTTTACAGCAACTACAGAAAAGAATGAGAATTTTCAGTACAGAACTCAACGGCACCTCCACTTCGCACCAGGCCTTCTATTCTTCACCATAAGCAAGGATCTTCCAGATTTATCCCACTTCAATACTCCTCCCATCCTTGACGAGCACTGAAGACCTCAGAAGACATTAGAGCATGGCTTAGTGTTGTTTCTAACAGCTCTTACAAAGAATAATATCGACAACCATTTCCATGCAAAGGCATACATTATGGATGCTATTTTTGGATCATGGCTGCGCCCAACAAAGGAATTAATATCGAAACTATCATAAGTGGCGACATCTGCATCTTTTCCAACCAGCTACGAGGGTATGTCATCGCAAGGTAAGCAATGAAAACAGCATAGCAGGACCCAAGGATGATGGCGGCTTTCTGCATGCAAAAAAGAAAAGCAGCATTACAGTCAACTGATTTTCTGTAGCAGTTGAAATTTGGTGTTTACGAGAAACAATAATACTACTAAACAGCACATACAAAAGTTGGAACTAGAGTCGAATAAGGCCTTTGTATAAGAACAAACCCACGGGCTAATTTGTTCAACGACTATATACTTCTAAGATCCCTGGAAAGTGCAAATTGGGCACAGCTCACAAAGCTTGTGTTCGTGCTGCTGGCCCGCCACCCTGACAGTCCACTGTCGTCCCTGCTCTCTACTCCCTGGTTGGCGGGGGGGGGGTGGGGGCTAGTGCACATCCTCCTTGGACATATCTAGACCAGATTTTATTTTCTTTATTTGTTCACTGCGGTTTTTTTTACAAGAATTATTTGTTCACCGGTTTGTCATGTATAATGCAATTATTAACAGTGGAAACCACGTCACCAATCTCCACTAATATAAAAAAAAACCATGGGGGCTGATCCAAACAGTCCGGACCGTTAATTCCAAATTGATTCCGCGTTTAGGGGAGCACAACACCCTATCAGACCATGCTTAATTCCCTTTTTTATTCCACCAACAAAAATCGTCTAAATCCCTCGCACAACAGATCTTGCCCAGATCCACGCCACCATTACCGACACCTATGACCTACGATGGTTGTGGTACTCCATTAGCAAACGAACTCGAGTCCCTCCAACTCTCAGGTTTGGTATTCCTCTACCTTAATCCCTATGTTCCAATGACGATGATACTTACTGATTCATGAATGCCTACTCTTTGTTGTGCTCAGATCGCTTTTCTAGGATTCCATGAATAGGTTATTCCCCATACGGAGCTAAAGTACAGCACTTTCAGATATTGTTCAAACTGCACAACGGCAGCATGTATGGTTGGTCCTGTAAGCCAGAAGGTTTCTTCAATTGCTCAATATTGTCCATTGCAATCATGATTTGAGGTCGGGCTTACAGCTACAATTTGCAAGGATAAATTTTCATAATAAAAAGCTATATAACGTTGATCCGAGTAGTACTAATGTTTTTTATGTAGTCTCTAGGACCATAATCAGTTAACCTCACATCAATTCTTATGTAGTAATTTTTGCAGGTGTTGACAATTTATATATTGCTATGTAGATCTAGGAATAGTTTTGGTAGACGAAAATAAGATTGAAGAAGTAAGAACCCTGAACGGAGCAATTGCACTAACACATTTTCTAAGTTGGTAACAGTGAGCTATGTAGTTAAAATATTGAGTTAGGACAGTTTGAAGAGTTTTAACAAAGATATAAGGAAATGCGGTTGTGTTATATCCTTCATTACTGTGGGGTCATGACACAAGAATGCGTTTTTATTCATGATCGGATCAAGTGCTGGCTCATCTCTGACGGACCAGGGGTGGTGCCCGCACCCTCACCGTTCTGTACTGCTGTACGATCACCAACCCTTTGTTTATTCCATCTTTTGACAACCAGATGAGGCCCTTCAATCTGTTGTGCCGCCGTCTCCGTTGTTCAGTATGACACCTTCATTCAATTTTTTTCCAGAGTTGCGAGAAGATGCTTAGATAACAGAATTGGGTTGAGATTTGCATTATTTCATGTTATATTGTTATTTGTTTGCCAAAGTTGTACAAGTTGCTCATAATTTGCTGGTCCAAATTTCACCACATGGCTGAGATCTTGCAACCGTCATTGGGTACCACAACTCGCCACCGTCGCTATCTGAATAAATCCAACATGTTCGGTTTTTGCAATTTCAAAGATTTGGCTTCAATTGATAAAAATTTCACCAATTTCAAATCCATGTCAAAGACAATCAAGAGAATAAATTTCAGCTACAACTGATAGAAGAAATTAACCAATGTCAGAATTGAAATAGCCAGGTTGTTAATAGTCAGAAACATCTAGGTTCCATTGAATATGTGAATTAACCAATTGCCTACATACATTCTTCTAATATGAGAGAAAAAACTTAACTTTTTCATTGCTATTGTTCTGTTGAAAGTAAACTCAAGCTCATCCAATGATTTTCAGATAAGGAGAACAAATAATTTTTATATTGTAATATTCTGACTGAGATTGATCAATGGAAATAAAATATTGCAGTTAAAAAAATGGTGTTTCTTCTGTAGGGTTCACCTGGGACAGGAGACCAAAAGTAACCAATGGTGAACACCTAATGCAGATTTCATGACCTTCAGGTGATAGATACTATAAGTTTTAGTTTGATTATGGGCTTATTGCTTTAACTCTGCCTATGTCTTCTGGGCATAGCCGGTCCCAAGCCCGGGTAAAGGAGGAGGGTTGTGATAGGCTTGGCGAGCAACGTAAAAACTAGCCAGTCCCATGAGTATGAAACCCATTTGGGCGAGAGTAGTACTAGGATGGATGACCTCCTGGGAAGTCCTCGTGAAAGGGTTTCATATCTAAGGGTTGTGATAGGCTTGGCGAGCCAACGTAAAAACCAGCCAGTTCTATGGGTATGAAACCCATTTAAGCGAGAGTAGTACTAGGATGGGTGACCTCCTGAGAAGTCCTCGTGGGTTTCATATCTAGCTTACCCCAACTTTTGGGACAAAAGCTTGGAGAAGAAGAAGAATATGGGCTTATTGCTTTATTCAAGGTTGCCTCCGTTGCCTTTTACATTTTTAAGTGCCAACTGCAGTGTCAACACAAGGTCGTATGGTTCACCTAAAGCAGGTTGGAGAATATTCTGAACACCTTGGGAAACACAAGGTAGCTGAATGGTAGTGGAAAAAAGTGCCAACTGCAGTGTCGGCTGACTGATCTGCCATTTCATGTATCATCAACAACATTCTCTTGACAATATCACCATGATCACATTGCTCTTGAATGTGCTTGCCCCTTGCAGCAAGTGTACCATCACTAGCGTCAAACGCCCACATTGCATGATTAGACTGAACCGTGAGGTAGAGAAATGTGCCTTGTTCAGACGCAGACCCCTTGCCATATCTTAGAGAGAATACTTTGTAACTTGCACGATCAGGTGGTTCGTGAGCTTCCTGTAGCATGAGAAGGGCTAGCCATGGTACCTTAGCAAGAACATGTACAATTAGATGCCACTCTGCAAGAGATTGATCATCTTGCCAAATTCTTTGTGTAGGCAATAGCTCTGGCTGATCACAATGCGAAGAACTTTCAGAGTGGCGAGTAGGCAAAAAACTTCCACTTGTTGCCTTATACATTACTGTAGTAAAAGCATCAACTGCATGAACCGCTGCTTCAGAAACTATTCGCAAACCTTTGCATATTCTTTGCATTGTACTCGACAAGTTATTCAATAACATCTGTTGTTCTCCACTGCAGGGAGAAAGAATTCTACTCCCTCCGTAGAGAAATGTAAGATGTTTTAACGTTTTCTAGACTACACGTACCTAGACGTGTTTTAGTGTATGATACACATGAATCTACACACTAAAACATGTCTAGATACGTGTTGTCTAGAAAACGATAAAACATCTTATATTTTGATACAGAGGGAGTAATATGCAATCAGCACCACCAGTATGTGTACTCATGATAGCTAGCACGTGAGTGGTATGCTCAAGGTCCAGTATTAGCACAATATCCTCTCCACTGATCTCAAACAAGTCCATACTTGCAGTGGCTCTCACACTTGTAGCAGTCATGACCGAAATACTACATATCCTGCGCATCTGGTCAAGCTCAAATTCTGACCAAATAGCTGATGGAGAGAACAAATTTGTCCTCCAATTTGCCAACCACCATAACGTATTTTGAGACAAATAGAAAATCTGAGCCACAGTCAATAGTTGAGAAGTGCATGTAAAGATGAACTGGAATCTTGATGCTCTGTAATCATACACTGATGTAGCAATCTATGTGTAATGCTGCTTGCCAAGACAATCTCACAGTTAGTAACCAGACCACAATTATTCTGAGGTGGATCATCAGGCTGCACTGAGGAATAGTACTTTGCTGCAATCAACAGTGTTCCTTGTCGTGTCTGTCCTTGTGCAGTACCAACATACAAGAAGCAATGGCACAAAAGGAAGTATATCACAGGGAGTCAGTTATATGCATGCTCTTGCAGTTTCATGTACATCACTCGGCCTTTCTTGGACAGCAAATATCATCACAGGTGGACCACGCCTCGGATCTTTGTAGGATAAGTTTGCACAAAGGCAGGGCACCATAACTTGACATGAAAAAGTACAGGAATTAGGAGAGAAACACATTCTTTGCATCCAGTTAGTCCACTGTATACCTCGCCAGTTGTTTGTTCAGACTTCAGAGATATGAAATTTGCTGCCAATATACAATATCAATATTGCCCACTGCCAATCTGAAGACCTTCTCCAAAAGGATCCCTGGATCCCATTGTTCCCACAGCTCCTCGTATTTTTTTTTTATCTTTTGCAAGTTGAGAGCAGCAAGATTATCAACATTTGATATGGTCTGCAAGCTTCTTCGTCTAAGCATACATCTATATGTCTACAACAACAACAACAACCAAGCCTTTCAGTCCCAAACAAGTTGGGGTAGGCTAGAGTTGAAACCCAAAAGATCTCGAAACCAAGTCATGGTTCTGGAACGTGGATAGCAAACTTCCACGCACCCCTGTCCATGGCTAAATCTTTGTCGATATTCCAAACCTTCAGGTCTCTTTTAACGGACTCCTCCCATGTCAAGTTTGGTCTACCACGACTCCTCTTAACATTCTCAGCACGCTTTATCCGTCCGCTATGCACTGGCGCTTCCGGAGGCCTCCGTTGAATATGTCCAAACCATCTGAGACGATGTTGGACTAGCTTATCTTCAATCGGTGCTACCCCAACTCTCTCCCGTATATCATCATTCCGTACCGATCCTTCCTTGTGTGGCCACAAATCCATCTCAACATGCGCATCTCTGCTACACCTAACTGTTGGATATGTCGTCTCTTCGTTGGCCAACACTCCGCGCCATACAACATCGCAGGTCGGATAGCTGTCCTATAAAACCTGCCTTTTATCTTTTGTGGCACTCTCTTGTCACAGAGTACGCCAGAAGTTTGGCGCCACTTCATCCAACCAGCCTTGATTCGGTGGCCCACATCTTCATCGATATCGCATCCTTCTGCAACATGGACCCCAAATATCGAAATGTGTCTCTCTCCGGTACCACCTGCCCATCAAGGCTAACCTCTCCCTCCTCGTGCCAAGTAGAACTGAAACTGCACCTCATGTATTCAGTTTTAGTTCTACTAAGCCTAAAACCTTTCGATTCTAGAGTTCGCCTCCACAACTCTAACTTTCTATTAACCCCCGTTCGGCTATCATCGACTAGCACCACATCATCCGCAAAGAGCATACACCATGGGATATCTCCTTGTATACCCCTTGTAACCTCATCCATCACCAAATCAAAAAGATAAGGGCTCAAAGCTGACCCTTGGTGTAGCACTATTCTAATTGGAAAGTCATCGGTGTCGCCATCACTTGTTCGAACACTTGTCACAACATTATCATACATATCCTTGATGAGGGTAATGTACTTTATTGGGACTTTGTGTTTCTCCAAGGCCCACCACATGACATTCCGAGGTATCTTATCATAGGCCTTCTCCAAATCAATGAACACCATATGAAGGTCCTTCTTTTGCTCCCTGTATCTCTCCATCAGTTGTCGTACCAAGAAGATAGCTTCCATGGTAGACCTCCCAGGCATGAAACCAAATTGATTTTTGGTCACGCTTGTCAACCTTCTTAAGCGGTGCTCAATGACTCTCTCCCATAGCTTCATAGTATGGCTCATCAGCTTGATTCCACGGTAATTAGTACAACTTTGAACATCCCCCTTGTTCTTGAAGATTGGTACTAAAATATTCCGCCTCCATTCTTCGGGCATCTTGTTTGACCAAAAAATGAGGTTGAAAAGCTTAGTTAGCCATACTATCGCTATGTCTCCAAGGCCCCTCCACGCCTCGATGGGGATACCATCAGGACCCATCGCCTTGCCTCCTTTCATCCTCTTTAACGCCTCCTTAACCTCAGACTCCTGGATACGTCGCACAAAGCACATGCTGGTATCATCAAAGGAGTCGTCTAGCTCAATGGTAGAGCTCTCAACCTCTCCATTGTAAAGGTTGTCAAAGTACTCCATCGCCTCATCCTTCACAAGAAGCTGATCCTCTTCGTCCTTGATGCATTTGACTTCGTTGACATCCCTCATCTTCCTCTCCCTAATCTTGGCCATCTTATAGATGTCCCTTTCGCCTTCCTTCGTGTTTAAACGTTGGTAGAGGTCCTCATACGTCCGACCCCTTGCTTCACTCACCGCCCGCTTTGCAGCCTTCTTCGCCACCTTGTATTTCTCCATGTTATCTGCACTCCTGTCCAGATATAGGCATCTGAAACAGTCCTTCTCCCTAATAACCTTCTGGATCTCATCGTTCCACCACCAGGTATCCTTAGCTTCCCTTCTACTTCCCTTGGTCACCCCAAACTCCTCTACAGCGACCTTCCGCAAGCAGGTCGCCATACTCGTCCACATCATGTTTGCATCGCCTCCTTCCTCCCAAGGGCCCTCCTTAATAACCCTCTCCCTGAAAGCCTGGGATGCCTCCCCCTTGAGCTTCCACCACTTCGTTCTAGCGACTTTGGCGCGCTTATCCCGCTGGACACGAATCCTAAAGCGGAAGTCAGCAACCACAAGCTTATGTTGAGGGACAACACTCTCTCCAGGTATCGCCTTACAATCAATGCAAGCGCGTCTGTCTTCTCTTCTAGAGAGGACAAAATCAATCTGGCTAGAGTGTAGACCACTACTGAACGTCACTAGATGGGATTCTCTCTTTCTAAAGAGGGTGTTAGCTACGACCATGTCGTAGGCTAGAGCGAAACTTAGGACGTCTTCTCCTTCTTGGTTCCTGATGCCATAGCCAAAGCCCCCATGCACCCTTTCAAAACCTGTGTTAGATGTACCCACATGGCCATTGAGGTCTCCTCCTATGAAGAGCTTCTCACCAATAGGTACCCTCCTAACCAAGTCCTCCAGGCCTTCCCAGAACTCCCTCTTGGTGCTCTCATTGTGGCCTACTTGCGGGGCATACGCGCTGATAACATTGAGGACTAAGTCCCCAACAACCAGCTTGACAAGGATCATCCGGTCCCCTTGCCTCTTGACGTCCACAACTCCATCCCTGAGGCTCTTGTTGACCAAGATGCCTACTCCATTTTTGTTTGAAGTTGTCCCCGTGTACCACAACTTGAAGCCGGTATCCTCCACCTCCTTCGCCTTCTGTCCCTTCCATTTGGTCTCTTGGACACATAGGACATCAACACGCCTCCTCACGCCGTATCAACTAACTCCCGTAACTTACCCGTCAGGGACCCTACGTTCCAGCTACCTAAGCGTATCCTCCTAGGCTCGGCTAACTTCCTTACCCTCAGCACTCGTCGAGTCAAATGCGAAGACCCTTGCTCATTTTTCACTACACCGGGGCGTCGGTGCAGCGCGCCACTAAGGATGCGGCGACCCGACCCTTGCTCACTTATCACCGTATCCAGATCAAGATACGGCGCGCCACCAAGGGGGTGACGGCCCGGCCCTTGCCCATTTGACACCACACCCGGTTCCGATGTGGCGCGTCGCTAAGAGGGTTACGCCCCAACGAGGTTCCTTTGGGTTTCATCTCCATAAGAGTGGCTGGGTTTTTCACGTTGGCTCGCCAAGCCTATCACAACCCTCCTCCTTTACCCGGGCTTGGGACCGGCTATGTTGAGACAACATAGGCGGAGTTCATACATCTATATGTCTCTGGTCCTTATATCCAGGTGCACTAAAAGCAATTTGTCTCCATATCTGGGTACTTTCAAGCGCCTATGACCAGGATATAAGGTGCTCCTTTCAAGTAACCATGTGTAGCAGAATGTCCAGGACTAAATGAATTATATTCAACGGTGGCAGACTGTCACAAACATGAAGTGCAGCCAACAGAATATCTTGATTACATTCCATCACTAACTTTGGCTCCTCAATTAGCCCACAGAAATCATTTGAACCCTTTGGCTTCTCCACAATATAACTATCTCCACGCTTATGCTGCTCATCAAACTGAGAGGTGTTGCCTGTTTAGTATGACAATGAAGCATCATGTATGTGGTGGCAAACCGAATACCTGAGAGGGGATCTGGAGGACGAGGCGGAACAGGTGGATGCGGGATTGAACAAGGGTCCAAGGACTGGATTGTCTGATCAGGCGGACAGTGGTGGCGCTGGAGGTAGTGATGAAGTGGTCGCGGAGTTGCGGAACTTACTCTTCGAGGTCAAACGGCGCGTCGCCCGATGCACACTCAAGATGCCCACTTGACGAGACAGCGAAACTTTACCCCACTTCTTATTCTCTTAGGTGTTCCGTCATACACCTCTAGTGCACCAGGTAGCTCCCTTTTTACTTGCACTTGCTCCTTGTCATCTGATGCACCTGGTAATCTATCAAACACCTGATTGGCACCAAGCTGCTCAGGCATGACCGGACACGTCTGAGAAGTGGCTGCTGTGGCTGCTGCTGCTAGCGCCACAGAGTGGTGGACGGGACTGGCATCCGCGAAAACCATGGCTGCGACACCTTGCTCGTTGGGGTCGACCGCCTTCAGAGTAGACGCTGAGCAGGGTGTCAGGTGTAGTAGGTGTTGAGACAACGACCATGGTGTCACCAACAGGAAGCGGCGCCGAGTACTTAATGTCCATCCGATAACACCCATCATAGACGTTGCGACCGTGAAGAGCTTCTCTTGCTCTTGTTGCCCCGTGATGTGAAGGGTCTCAAGCACCATCATAAGCATGCCCTTCTCACATGCCCTTCTCACGGCCATAAGGATCAAAGACCAGATGAAGCGCCTCTTTGGTCATAGGGTAGATTACCTCATGAATGTAAACTGATGTGATTCGGCACTTCCTCTTGCTAAACCACGACAAGAGGTGAACTAGGCATTCGGTCGTACACCTTCTGGGCACCATCGGTGGTCACCTTTCCCTCCATGTTTCCTTGTGCACTACACTTGAACGCAACCTTAGCGACCTCTCCTCCAAATCAACCGAACCACAGCCAGGAATTACGTCAGATCAAGCTTGGAAGCCATTGTGACGGTTGTTATCTATACGACCGAGACTATGAGAAGCGCGTCTCGATCGAGCTAGCTCTGATACCATATGCTATATCCCAACCAATGATTGGCTTGAGATACAACGATTCACACGGAATACAACAGGAATTGGGGATCGAGAAGTAGAAGCAGAGTTTGGGAACGTGATAAGCAAAGCATGAGGTAGGAAACGAGATGAACTTGAGGAGGAAGAAGGCGATTGCCTTGATTGTGCTGCTGCTCCCCTCTTATATGTGCTGCCACTTAATCCACCAGGCCAGCACATATTGCGCAAGGCCCACTGCCAAGCTGTACATGGAGCTTCCCGGTGGCGCGTCCGCAAGGCCTACCTCGTCGTCCTCCTCGAGAACTGCCATGTTCCCAGAAATACCGTGAGCTCCACTTCCACTCTCCCTCTTCCCTGCTAGACAGGGTGTAACGAGGTCTTTCGAGTGTAAAAAAAATCGGCCGATATGCCGATTTATCGTGAACCATGGGGTGACAGGTAAGATTACAGCATATCAGCTGAGTTTATCGTCGGGGGCGATTTTTCGGCCGTTTAGCTCGAATTTCACCACTTATCAGGTATCTCAGCTCGATTTATCAGTCTAGCAGCCGATTTATAGGCCGATAATCTTGTAGAACTGTACATTAGCTCGAATTTTGCCATTTTTGTTGATTCAAAGGCAAGGAATCAAGTTAACACTTCTGTCCAATATTCCAATGTTGTTTTGGAATAGCATATTTTAGAATTTTTAGTGCTAGAACTTGGGATTTACAGAAAAACTAGCCGACCGATAAAAATCGATTACTCGGTCGATAAGCGATCAATCTCTAATCTAGGCCGGCCGCGGCCATGACGTGGTTGAGGACGCAGCGTGCACGAACAACGAGGGGTGAATTTGCTGCTGCTGGATATGAGGATGGCGATGCCGCCAAGCATACACGCACCGACCGTGGCGCGATGGGATGCAGATGCAGCAATGCGACACGGGCCAAAGAGACGTGGCGCAGCGAAGCGGAGGAGTGCGCCAATGCACGTGGCCCAACGGGGGGAAACCCATGGCACCAATGCACGTGGCCCAACGGGGGGAAACCCATGGCACGGTGGAAGAGGAGATGCCGCGCCGCGGTCTCCGCCAGGTTGACGAAGGATCTTGCGTGCTGCATCCCCGCTCCCTCCTTGCCGGCAGCATAGCCGTACAGCGCCGTCTTTCCATCCAGGGGCAGCACGTCCGACGAGATAGCGGCCCAGAACTAGTCATCCTCCTTGAGCATGTGGCACCAGGACAGCTGTCCATTGTTCGGAGTCCTGGAAATCGAATTTATCTAAAACACGACTTACTCAAAAACTTGTCATACCCGTTTTTTCCAAAACGCAAATTCTGGGTATTAGGAAAGGAAAACGGTTGTTATCCTCCGAGGATGATCCTCCGGGTCAAACTCTTTCCCACGTGTCCTACTCCTGTCCACCACTTTTTTCTTCCTCCTCCTCCCGTCGACATGCACGCACAGAGGCGTACGAGAGAGCGACGGCACCGACGATGGGGCGACCGGGGGCGCTCGCCGGCGGCCTGGGCGGGCTCGCCAAGCCCTGCCGCTCCAGCGGAAGGCGCTCGCCGGCGGCAGAGGGGCGCCTCTGCGTGCTGCCGTGAGCGCACCATGGCGGTGCCTCGGGTGGGGACGGCGCGGGCAGCTGGGCTTCAGGTGCGCGTGCGCCGCCGCAGGGATGCGCGCCGCCGGGAGGGCTTCTTGTACGCGGCACCCGCTGCCGGGATGCGCCACCGCCGCCGGGATGCGCCGCCTGGATGCGCCACCGTCTGGATGCGCCGCCGGGGTCAGCTCTCTGCGCGTCGGGACACGCCGCCGGGATGGTTTCCGAGGCCGAGCTCGCGACCATGCGCGTGGACACATTCTCCAGCGAGCTTCGTCTCGACGGCGTGGCGGTGTACATGGTGCTCATGGCTTCAGTCTAGTGCGGCGCTACAATTGATTTTATTTTGGGCTACAATTGTTATTCGATTTTGCTATAGTAGCATAATTTGTTTGCTACGAGGTCGCCGGCGAGAGTATCCGACAATGTCTCCGGCGAAGTCATTTTTGCTACAATAATACAAACTATTTTTGCTACAAATGTTTCCCCTTTTTGCTATAATAGTATAAAATGTTTGCTACGGTGCCTCCGGCGAGATCTCCGGTGATGTCTCCGGCAAAGTCATTATTTTGCTACAATGGCACAAATTTTGTTGCTGCAATTGCTCTCCGTGTTTGCTATAGTGGTACAAAATGTTTGCTACGATGTCTCCGGCAAATTTTTTTTTTGGTCTTTTTATGTGGACAAATTTTTTTGCTACAATAGCACAAAATTGTTATTTCAATCGAACCTTTTTTGCTTCATAGGAGCAAAAGCGGGATTTGGGGGAATTTGTGAATTGCTAGAATAGGCTAAATTTCTTATTTTAATGAACACTTTTTTTGCTCATAGCAGCAAAAGCGGGATTTGGGGATTAGTTGGGACACGTGTCGGCTCCTGGACCCGGAGGATTTTTGGCCCAAATCCTCCAAAGGACGCCCAGCGCTGTCCATTAGGAAAACAAGTTTTGTTTATCCGCAAATTAGTTAGACCATCGAAACAATGTTTTAGTTCTTATTAGGCCTTAAAATGCATTTGTCCAAACATAACCGATTCTCTACAAGCTAGTACTAGTAGCTAACCCAGCCAAAATCTGCGACCCATCACCAGCGCAGAAACAGAGCATGATACCTTGCGAAAACAGAGGACCAGGATACATATATCCATAAGAAGGCATCCCAGGCCATCGGTCCCCGTTGACCCCGTCGAGAAGCACGGCTAACACCTTTGCATACCCTAATCATGAACCAACCACCGGGGAAAGATATGCCCCGACGAGGCGGAGCCCAGGCCAGCGCTGCCGCCCTAGATGCAATCACAGATAAATCATAAATCACCGGGGAGCTCCAAATCCTGCGGTCGGCCGGACGGCTCGTGGATTCGCAGGCAGATATTTCGTCCGGGACCAGACGGGATTCCTAATCGTATGCTAGCGCCCGGATTCTCAATCGTATGTTACCGCCGGGATCTGAAGCGTAGACGCTACACCATGAAAGTACAGAGGAAGTGGATCTGAGCACTCACCATGCATAGCTGGAATAGAAACTCGGCAAGAGGGCTCGATACTCTGGCCTCCACCACCGGCGGCGGCGTCAACTTCGCCTTCGCCTTCATTCTCCTGGCGGCTGGAGTAGACTTGTGAAGGTGGGCAGCAAGCACGAAAGACTTGGCACTCCGAGACTTGGCTATACAAATAGCCATACCACACGCCGAGACCCGAAAGTCCGAAACCGAGACCCGAAACCGCACGCTCTGTTGACCCGAAAACTTATGTGGCCCATACAATACAATAATAACAAGTCTGACGGACGTCGCTTTCCATTTTTTTTTAATTTAAAGGTCTTGTATAGCACTCCAGCTTTTTTTTTTAGACTCTCTGAGTATACAAGCTGTAGTATCTGATCAGACACACAGAAACCCCTACCTATGTGTCTAAACTAGAACTACAACCTATATCTCGAATACGTCCTGAGAGACTTCGACGGGCACGTCGAGCTCGCCTGTGCCACATGAGACGTTGAGAGGCATATGTGATTTATTACACTGTTCAGTGAACAGTGCTGCTACAGTGCCGTCGGTGAACATTGTAGCACGCGAGACGCCCAGAAATTCGCTCCGCAGGAGTCGAACTCTGGCGGGATGGGTGCTCACCAGCAACCCCAGCCACTCGAGCTATTGCTCGGTCTCTCCAGCACTCCAGCTGGACTACACAAGAACTTTTCCATGAAACCCCGGGAAAAGGCAAATTATACATAGATGACTCAGACAAAACTGAAAGAAGCGATCAAGTCCACTTGATGGTAACGCCGCTGCGTGCATAAGCGTCTCGGACTCGGCTTCATCCGTTGGTCCCCATGTCCATGTGTACGCAGCCCAAAGGCAACACGCTACTCCGGTTGGAAGTCTGAGAGAGCCGCCAATAAAAAAATCATCACTGGGCATGTTAAAAGTTTAGATTAATCATGCATTTCAGTTACCACTATCTGATCACTCGGGAACACTTTTCAAGCTACCGTACGATTTTTTTAATAAAGGATACTCTCCCTCCCATCCACAAATGTACTATTTATTTGGATGGCTAGCCATATAGAATGAGCAAACGTAAGTGCTTTATTTTCTCATCATGATAAAAAAGAAACATTTTCATGCCAGTTGCAAGGTTACCTTTGGTAAGGATTACCTTTTTGCAAAAGTGCCCAACAAAGATTTTTTTAAGTGATACCTTCATTGTTCAGATTTTTTTTTATCGACTTGACACATCTGATGAATAAGTGCTCTATACATTAGAATCTACCAAAAATTTCCAAATCTCGTATAAATTACAATTACAACGAAATTCATAAACCCCTACGATAAGTGGAACATAGGCGGTCGTTCTAATAGAGCATACCATGTTCTGAATCTGGGACCGATTAAATACCGTCTGAATGTCACATAGGTGGAGATGTCCCCAAAACCGTAGCAATTATATCGCTCTTATGACGGAAAATATTTATGGAGCTGGTTATTGATCGGGGAGTGTGGTATTTCCTAACCACTTATCCTCTCAGAACCTAATCTTCGAGCCATCCTTGATGGAAAAAATCCAAAGCGCAAGAAATATGTCTTTATCGCCTTAAGACCAGCCAAAAAATGAGAATCACCAATAAAAATGTCAGAAATATTTTAAACCTATGTATTTCCTTTTTAGGAGGGTCTGACAAACTCCATCTTCAGTATGAAGTTTAAATAACCATTTACCAAGGAGGATTCTGTTCTTAATCTAAAGGTCTTGAACATTGTTGACGTCTATTCCATTGTTACACAGAACACATCCTCGTGTATCTTCAGAAGAAGGGTTGATGCATCGCAAGCTTCCACGGTAGGTCGACTTACATCGCGATATGCAAGACGGTAAGCCAGCTTTTTCAACTAGACGCCCACTCGCCCAGGATGGGGCCTATCAGGGCTCACGACGACGATTGGTTGAACTAGGCCAACTCGATCGCTCCTAACGCAGTTTTCGATCAAATGAACAAACTCGCTTAACAGAGTCACCGAATTGAACATAAGCAGGGACAATGGAGATAGATGATAACAGTAGATTGAACCATACGATTGATTGGACTTGCGTGTTTACGTTACAATCGGGAAAAACCCGTACATTATATATGGTAGCCGGACTTTCCCTACAAGTCACAGTCTACGCATTACATTTTTTATTCAAACTCCTACTCACACGCTAGACTAGGCAGGTTTCCTCTAGCTTTGTACTGGACTCGAACTTCAAGCGTCCGACTCGCCATGTGATGATTGTATTCTCTTCCGTGTTGGAGGCACCTTCCCTGCCATCGCGTTGAGCTCGGTGTAGCTTTAATCATGTTGGGTCTTGATGCTTCCATATTACTGGCAAACCGGGCCGGTTTGCGCCTTCATATGTGTGCTGCCTCACCTGCCTTGTCGCCGTCTGATGATGCGTGTAAAACATACGCATTTTTATCCATTTTTAAACCGTATCTTTTATAGGGTTACGGTGCATAAAACAAAAAAATTCCTAACAACGATAACCAATATAGCCAAGATCAATTATGCAGATATGAAGTAACGGAGGGAAACGGTGATCATACCCTTGAAGATCGTAAGCGTCGATGATCACAAGATCTGTGTTGATGACGACACATGACGCTTGATGAAGCCGACCACAAGATCACGATGATCCTCGCGACAAGTGCCCCAAGTGTTGCACCTCGTAGTACTCGCACACATACGGTGCTTGACAACGACTCCCGGGTCTCCGTTCCAGCCGAGGTTGCGGAAGTAGATCTTCTAGACCGGAATTCCCGCAGCACGACGGCATGCCGCAGCGAAGATACCTCTCACGAGCACATCCCAGACTTGGGGCCGCGCAAGAGAGAGAGAGAGGGGGTGGCGCGGGAGGTGGGAGACCTTTTTCCGATTATCTGGAATCTATTCTATTAATAAATCCCTCCTATGCCTTTCTTTATATAGGGGAACCGGGCATACTGTGCCAATTGCCTTGGCAATGTGGGACTAAAAGAGGGGAGGCACCATGCCTTGGCCGCATTGGCCCTTGGTGCCACCAAGGCCCATGCGCCTCACTACTCCTTGGTGCGGCCAGCCTACATGGGCCTCTCTCTCTCCGGGAGAGGCCCATTAGGTGGGCTGCCCAATTAAATCCGAATTTATTTATTAATTAATTAATATATTAATTCATATTAACATATTATTTAATTCCCCGGTACTCCGGAACTCCTTCCGGACCATTCCCGTGACTCCGGAACTCTTTCCGGATCACTCCGAACACCTTCAGACTTTCCCGGAACCCTTTCGGTTTTCTCTTCTCTTTTCTTTGGTGATTCCGACAGATCCAGAACCCTTAAGTGTGTTACCCTACGGTTCAGGATCACTACAGACATGATCGAGACACCTCTCCGATCAATGACCACCAGCGGGGTCTAGAAACCCATGATGGCCACTGTGCGATCTACGAATTAATTCGCTTGAACCTTACCATCTGTATCCTATTCCCTTTGTACCGCGATACTGAGTTTGTCCGAGATATGATCTTCAGCATCCTGATACTTAGCTCTATCTCATTACCGACAAACTACATTAACTCGTTCTCATGATCACACATCCTATGACCTAGTCACATGTTTGCAAACTTTGATGTGATCTCACCGAGTGGGCCCTTTAAGTATCTCTCCGATATTCGGATGCACAATCCTGGTCTTGATCATACGCCTCAACGTGCTACGGTGTGACGGTTGATGCAATTAAAGCAACCTCAGGTAACAGCGATTAAATACGATCTCACGGTCAAAGTATTAGGTAACTATGTTTCTAACTACCACAACGTTGAACGTTTGATCACGTCACGATACTTATATTGGGTGTGTCCATCACATCATTCACCCAATGATATGACTCCATTGTCAATTGACATAACTGTCCATGATCAGAAAACCTTGATCATTTGTTGCCCAATGGACTAGTTAAATAGAGGCTACTAGGGACTTGGTTGTTTACATACCACACGTGTATTAATATTTCTGCTTAATACAGTTATAGCATGGTATAAAACTTATTATGAACATATACGAGTTATGATAATAAAACATATTTATTATTTGCCTCTAGGGCATAACTCCTTCAGTCTCCCACTTGCACTAGAGTTCAAATAATCTAGTTTGCATTTGATCTAACACCATTAGCCTCCTAGTGCTTCGACCATGCACTGCTCGTGGAAAAAGGTTTAGTCAACAGATCTGCCACACTGAGATCTGTATGTACTTTGCAAAACTTTTATGCCACCTAGTTTGACATCGTTCCGTATCTTATGACAACGGTGAAATGTATGTTTCGGTGATGGAGTGAGACTCGAATCTTTGCGTAGCATGGGCCTTAATGTTATCAAGCTTTTTGATCTATATATTATAGATCTAATGCCTAATACTTTCAACTTCATTCATAAATAATCATTTATACTTTACTAGAGGATCTGTATCATTTCCAATATGTCACCACATATAAATTTAGGAATGATACCTAGCTCCCACTCAAATATGCCATCCGCATATAAGACTAGGGAATTCATTTTAGCTCCCACTCAAATATTCCATTCACATATAAGGTTAAGAAAAGCTACTTAGCTCCCACTCACTTTCTTGTAAATGCAGGTCTCTTCAACTATTTGGACGACTCCAAAATCCTTTGATCGCATTATCAAAGTGAAGATTCCAGCTCCGATATGCTTGCTTCAGCCCATGAATGAACAGCTGAAGTTTGCATACGTGTCTAGCATCCTTAGGATCAACAAAACCTACTCGTTGTACAACTACAAATATTTCTTAATGTTGCCATTAGGGAACATGGTTTCTTTATCAATCTATCAATTTGTCAATTTGAAATTATAGTAACTGCTAAGACAATCCTAAATAGACTTACGCTTCGCCACCTGAGACAGAATCTCGTTGTGGTCAACTCTTTGAATTTGTCAAAAAACATTTTTACGACGAATCGAACTTTATAGACGGTTGTCTCTGTCGATGTCTATTTTCTCATATAATTCCATTTGCGCTCAACGGCCTCAAGGCCATCGAGAAGATCTACCCAAGTCATCACTTGGTAATCATACATGGATTTTATCTGGGATTATATATGGCTTATAGCCATTTCTCGGACTTAGGTCCACCATCGCTTCTTCGTATTCCGTAAGTTTGTCATGTTTCAGACGGTCATAACAAGATTGTCATACCACTTAGTGCGGAACACATTCTCGCACGCCTACGATCTTAGTATGAGTTTTGATCAGAGCTTCGTGATCATTATCACTAGCTTCCTTCCAGAGGACGGTTTCAGAACAACTTCCGTTGCGCCACTCGTTGTCCGGAGGAAAAGTTCATTAACTCCGTCTTGCTCTACTTTCTCTCCCACTTATACCCTTGGCAAGATACAACTTCTTGAGTAAGGTACTCCCTCCGTTCCACAATATAAGATGTTTTAGACCCGTTCCACAATCACATATATACACATGTATGTAGACACCTTTTAGTGTATATGTGCACTCATTTTAGTCTTAATCTAGTCAATATGTGAAACACCTAAAACATCTTATATTATGGAACGGAGGGAGTACGTTCCAGCAACAAATTGCCTTTGTCGTGAAAGGTGTATCCAATTGTTTTATCAGATACTCTGCAAAGATGAATTTATCCGCTTTAGGTTTGAACTCATCGAAAATCTAAATTACATAAACGACTATCTAGGCAAAAAGCCATGCCATAACTCATATGGTATTACCTTCACGGATTTAGATGGTTTCCCTATAATTTAAAGTGAATGTTTTGATTCCAACAAAATAATTCGATAAGAGATATTATTGACCACACATTATCCAATAGAGTATGGTTATGACGTGGAAACACACCATAGCACTGTGGTGTTCCATGCGGCGTAATTTGTGAAACTCTTTTCACAAGTCTTATGATGATATGCCAAACTCATAACTCAAATCCTTGTCTCCTCGATCAGTATCGCAGGAAATTGATTTTCTTGTTAAGTTTATTTTTCTACTTCACTCTGAACTTGTTTGAACTCATCAAACTTTTCAGACTACCATTTCATTAAGTGGATATGCACATATCTACTCAAATGATTGGTGAATTTTACGAAATAATGATTTCCACTACTCGTTGAAATACTCGTTGGTCCAGACACATCAGTATGTATGATTCTCAACAAGTTAGATGTCCGCTTCCTTAAACCGAAAACAGAGTCTTAGTTATCTTGTTCATGAAGGACGGTTTGCATGTGTCAAAAGATCAAAATCCAAAAGCTCGGAGATCCATCAGAATTGAGCTTCTTCATGCATATAACGTTGACATGACTTCAAACGATAGTGCCACACGAATGCGGTGTCATTACTAAGTCTATATCTTTGGCATTAGTGTTATGAATGCAGGAGCTACTACCATTAGATTCAAAATAAGAACAATCCATTCATAACCAGTGTATGATCATTAGAAGATATTACTCATAAATACAGGACAACAATTTGTCACTAACATATATGAATAATCGTCTCGCCAGAGGCAAGACACACTTATAATGGTCATGCTAACAAGTGATTACAAAATAACTTATTCAAATGGTAGATGCAGAGGGAGAGTGTTGATGGCCATCACAACATATTACTTGCCATCATCGACACACATCGTCTCCTCGTCCTTCCAAGCTACTCAAGCAGAAAATCTTGTTTCATAAAACATGACTAGTATCATAACTCAGTCACTGCAGCGAGTACTTGTTTAGGTGAAACATTCATAACACGTATATCATGTATACCATCTTCATTGATGACTTCCCAGTGATCTATTTCATCTTCTTGGTTTTTCACCGCAACCAAGAATTCATGAAGGTGAACGATTCTCCTTGCATGATATAGTCCATGACAAATTATTTGCAGCTGGGGTGGGCGACAAGCACAGCACCCCATCACGAGCAAAGTTGTATATCATCCAGTAATTGAGCTGAGTGTGGAGTTTTCAGTGTCATCAAGCATGACTACCACATGCTCTTTTAATGTGAGTATTCTCTTCCATTTTGCTCGAGAAGAAAACCTGACTTACGGTGCATACAGAGCATCAAGCTCAACGATCATTCCGAATGCTCGTGATTTGTCAACATGCACCTGCAGTTCATTCTCTATGGCAGAGATCATAGCATACTGAACTATGATGGAATTATCCGCACAAACTTGATAATCCGAATTATCTTCTTTGTTAGCGGAATCTCCAGGTTTCATCTCCTAGAGGATTTTGTATCACATAGAGCTAAAGGTTGAGACAGGGAGTATCCTCCAGCTACGGTACAAAACTATGAAGTTGGACCCACCTTTTAAGTTTCTCAATCGCAGGAATGCGCCTAAGTTTAAAGAGGGCTATCGAACAGGTTATTATCTACATATATTTTTGCAAAGACATTTTGACTATTTTCATAATATGGGTTCATGTTTTAAATAAAAATATAAGAACTCCCACTCAAAACGAATATCCCTTGTCGTCGTTTTAGTGATTACATGATCCCAATCCACTATACCACTCCCGATCGTCACGGCCGATAGCATAGCTTCAAAGGTAGACATCACCATGTCAATCACATCATTCATGTGACTCATGCTCGACCTTTCGGTCTTCCTGTGTTCCGAGGCCATGTGTGTACATGCTAGGCTCGCTAAGTTAACCTTAGTGTTTTGCTGTGCAACATGGCTTACACCCACTGTATGCGAACGCTGAAATGAATAGCACCCGATCGTCACTGCCTGCCTCATAACGGAGAACTTTCTTGGTGCACTAGTAGAAAATAGGCCTTTCGTCCGGGCCATTAGTCTCGGCCGTGGCCTGGGCCGGGACTAATGGTCCGGACACGTCGCCCCAAAAATGCCGAAGCGTACGGCACCCATTAGTCCCGGCTCGTTAGGGCCCAATAGTCCCGGTTTGAGATGCCCCCCCTTTAGTCCCGGTTTGTATCTCAAACCGGGACTATTGGACTGGCCCTATATATATGGCAGCCCCTCTCCCCTCTCTCTTGTTTTTTTTCTGGTGGGAGGTGGTGTAGGTTTGTGCTAGTTTTTTTACTTCATATGCACTAGAGGTGTTCGTGAAATGCGTGTTAGAGCGATGCCACTTGAGTTCATATGAGACAAACATGATATGAGGTGCCCGAGCCACACTTAAGCCTTCCTCCTCTTTGTTTCCAAGTGTCCTAAAAGGTTAGCAACTATTTTCTCATTTAGACCGCGTGGTACTAATTTTAGCATCGTGATTGCGTTTGATATATTGTTCTATGATGCAGATGAGCCATCCATGGATGTACGGTGACCGACGCTCTGCCGCTTACAGAGAAGGCGTGCGTTCTTTTCGCCTTGTGGCCGAGGCGAACAAGCGGCGGGATGCCTTTATGATTTGTCCATGTGTTGAATGTCGGAATGAGAAGGATCACTCTTCCTCAATAGTCATTCAGAGCCACCTGCTTCGGTCTGGTTTCATGTCCGGCTATAATGTTTGGACCAAGCACGGAGAAAAAGGGGTTATGTTGGAAGACAACGATGAAGAAGAGAACAATGACGATAACTACTGATCTATGTTCCCTGAATACGCTGATATCGCAATGGAAGACAATGAAGAAGAAGGGGGTGCAGAACGGGCACCAGATGAGCCCGCTGATGATTTTGGTCGGGTCATTTCTGATGCAAGGCGAGGCTGCGACACAGAAAAGGAGAGGTTGCAGTTCGAGCAGATGTTATAGGACCACAACAAATTGTTGTATCCACTTGTGAAGATGGCCAGAAGAATCTGGGTAGCACACTAGAATTGCTGAAGTGGAAGGCAGAAACCGGTGTGACTGACTCGGCATTTGAAAAGTTGCTGGTACTAATGAAGAAGATGCTTCCAAGAAAGAACGAATTGCCCGCCAGCACGTACGCAACAAAGAAGCTTGTCTGCCCTCTAGGATTAGACGTGTAGAAGATACATGCATACCCTAATGACTGCATCCTCTACCGCGGTGAGAAGTACGAGAATATGGATAAATGCCCGGTATGCACTGCATTGCGGTATAAGATCAGAAAAGATGACCCTGGTGATATTGAGGGCGAGCCACCCAGGAAGAGGGTTCCTGCCAAGGTGATGTGGTATGCTCATATAATATCACGGTCGAAACGTCTGTTCAGAAACAAAGAGCATGCCAAGTTGTTGCGATGGCACATGGAAGACCGTAAGAAAGACGACAAGTTGAGGCACCCCGCTGATGGTCAGCAGTGGAGAAAAATCGAGAGAGAGTTCGAAGACTTTGCAGGTGACGAAAGGAACTAATGGTTTGGTCTAAGTACAGATGGCTGATACGTCCATTTTGCATCACTATTTTATAGCATAATTTACTGTTATTCAATGATATATTTCATATTAAGAGAAGTTACTTATGTTATTTTGTCTTATTTTGCATGTTTGATGATCATTGGATAATTAACTGCCGGAGTCAGATTTCAGATGAAAAAAGCATCGTCAAGGCACTATATTTCTGGAGCACTAAAAATATTTCCGAGAAGACAGATGTTTCTATTTTATCAGAAGATGGACTAAGCCAAAATGGGAGGCTGAGATGGGCCAGGAGGGGCCCACACCACCCCTGGGCGCGGGGCCCACCTTGGCCGCACCCTAGCCAGGTGTGGTGCCCCTAGCCCACCTCAGGCGCTCCCCCTTCGCGTACTTCATCCCCCAGAAACCGTAAGACACGGGGAGTCCCAGAGAAAATATTCCGCCGCCTCCACGAGGCGGAAACAACAGCGAGAGAAAAAGCTCTCCGGCAGGGAGAAATCTGCCGGGGAAATTCCTTCCCGGAGGGGGGAGATCATCGCCAGCCTCATCGTCATCGCGCTGGACTTCATCGGGATCACCATCATCATCATCTCCACCGCCATCACCACCATCACCGCTGCACCATCTCGTCCCGCTGTAACATCTAGGGCTATACTTTGTTTAGTTCATAGGGGAAACTCTCCCGGTGTTAATTACTCCTTGTGGTTGATGCTATTGAGTTTTATCGGTGAATTAAAGTATATGTTCAGATTGTTATCCATCATTATATCACCTCTGATCATGATCCATATGATGTCTCGTGAGTAGTTCGATTAGTTCTTGAGGACATGGGAGAAGTCACGTTGTTAGTAGTGGAATTATGTTGAGTAATATTTAATGGTTTGATATTTAAGTTGTGGTGCTATTCTTCTAGTGGTGTCGTGTGAACGTCGACTACATGACACTTCACCTTTATGGGCCTGGAGGAGTGCATTGTGTATTTGGTTGCTAATTGTGGGGTTGCCGGAGTGACAGAAACCTAAACCCCCGTTAGTCTACCGGTGCACAAGGGAGCGTAGGATCTCAGAGTTTAAGGCTGTGGTTAGATTTATCTTAATTACTATCTTGTAACTACGGATGCTTGCAAGAGGTATAATCACAAGTATGTATTAGTCCAAGTAAGGGCGGTGCATTAGCATAGGTTCACCCACACAACACTTATCAAAACAATGAAGATTAATCAACTATGTGAAGCGAAAGCACTTGACTAGAATCCCGTGTGTCCTCAAGAACATTTTGTCATCATAAGTAAACCAACCGGCTTGTCCTTTGCTCTAAAAAGGATTGGGCCACTCGCTGCAATTATTATTACTGTCTTTTACTTACTTGCATTTTATTTACCTGCTATATCAAAAACCCCTAAAAACCTGTCTGCTAGCATTTACAGTGAAACCTTTACCGAAACTCCTTGTCAGCACCTTCTGCTCCTCGTTGGGTTCGACACTCTTATTTATCGAAAGTACTACGATACACCCCCTATACTTGTGGGTCATCAATGGAATGAATCCTTTTGGGGAGCAGAGCTGCAGTCACAGCACCTGGCCCGTGACTCTATGTATCTACAACCTTCCTCCTTGGTTGTGCATGAAGCGGAAGTTCATCATGATGCCAGTGCTCATCCAAGGCCCGAAGCAATCCGGCAACGATATTGATGTGTACCTAAGGCCATTAGTCGATGAACTTTTGCAGTTGTGGGCCAAACCAGGTGTAAGTGTGTGGGATGAGCACAAACAGGAGCCATTTGACCTACGAGCGTTGCTTTTCGTAACCATCAATGATTGGCCTGCTCTTAGTAACATTTCAGGACAGACGAACAAGGGATACAATGCATGCACGCACTGTTTGGATCAGACAGAAAGTATATATCTGGATAAATGTAGGAAGAATGTGTACGCGTACAATCGTCGTTTTCTTCCGCCCAGGCATTCCTTAAGGAAAAAGGCAAGCATTTCGATGGCAAGGCAGAAACCCGGACGAAGCCTGCCTCCAGTACTGGTGCTGAAGTATTTGGTATGGTCAAGGATTTAAATGTAATCTTTGGAAAGGGTCCTGGCAGCCAACCTGTTCCGAACGGCGCTGATAAGCGTGCACCCATGTGGAAGATAAAATCTATATTTTGGGAGCCACCCTATTGGAAAGTCCATGAGGTCCGCTCTGCAATCAACGTGATGCACCTGACGAAGAATCTTTGCGTGAATATTCTAGGCTTCCTGGGCTTGTATGGGAAGTCAAAAGATACACCGGAAGCACGAGAGGACCAGGAACGTCATAAAGGACGAGACAGGCTGCATCCAGGGCAGTTTCAAGGGCCTGCCAGCTACGCTCTTACCAAGGAAGAGAAGGAAATCTTTTTTGAAGTCCTTTTCAGTATCAAGGTCCCGTCTGGCTTCTCGTCGAATATAAAGGGAATAGTAAATATGAAATAGAAAAAATTCCAAAACCTAAAGTCTCATGACTGCCACGTGCTTATGACGCAATTGCTTCCGGTTGCATTGAGGGGAATTCTACCGGAAAATGTTCGACTGGCCATTGTGAAGATATGTGCATTCCTCATTGCAATTTCTCAGAAGTTAATCGATCGAGAAAGTCTATCAGGGTTACAGATTGATGTGGTCCAATGTCTGGTCTCCTTCGAGTTGTTGTTCCCACCATCCTTCTTCAATATTATGACGCACCTGCTAGTTCACCTAGTCGAAGAGATTAGAATTCTCGGTCTTGTGTTTCTACACAATATGTTCCCCATCGAGAGGTTCATGGGACTCTTAAAGAAATATGTTCATAACCGTGCTAGGCCAGAAGGAAGCATCTCCAAGGGCTATGGAACAGAAGAGGTCATTGAGTTTTGTGTTGACTTTCTTCCTGACCTTAAGCCGATTGGTGTTCCTGAATCTCGGTATGAGGGGAGGCTGACTGGAAAAGGCACACTAGGAAGGAAAGCAACGGTGGGTAGGGACGGGCATTCTTTCACTCAAGCACACTACACAGTTCTACACAATTCCACCGTGGTGGCTCCGTATATCGAGAAACACAAGAATATTCTACGCTCCGAAAACCCGTGGAAGGCTGACTCCTGGATTAAAGGGAAACACGAGGCAACTTTCGGCAGTTGGTTGCAGACACATCTCATGAATAACACCACTGTTACAGATCAGCTGTACTTGTTGGCCAGGTCACCATCTTCGACTATATGTACTTTCCAAGGGTACGAGATAAATGGGAATACATTTTACACGATCGCCCAAGATAAAAAGAGCACCAACCAAAACAGTGGTGTCCGCTATGATGCAACAGATGACAGTGGGCAGAAGGACACATATTATGGGTACATAGAGGAGATATGGGAACTTGACTATGGACCTACTTTTAAGGTCCCTTTGTTTTGGTGCAAATGGGTCAAGCTGACAGGAGGCGGGGTAGATGTAGACCAAAAGTACGGCATGACAACAGTGGATCTCAACAATCTTGCGTACATGGACGAAGCATTCGTCCTAGCCAACGATGTGGCTCAGGTGTTCTATGTGAAGGACATGTCTACCAAACCGAGAAAAAGAAATCAGCAAAAGAATACATCGTCCGATGAGCCAAAGTGCCACATAGTTCTTTCAGGGAAAAGAAACATCGTGGGAGTAGATGACAAGACAGACATGTCAGTAGATTATAATAAGTTTCATGAAATTCTGCCCTTCACAGTGAAAACTGACCCAAGCATCATGTTAAATGATGAAGATTCTCCATGGCTACGACGCAGAAGAAAACAGAAACAATAGATAGGGATGTTGGTGATGTGTAATAATGTATTAAACCTTTTATGTAATGCATTCTATGTAATGTATTAAACCTTTATATCAGGAGCATTCTATGTAATGTATTAAACCGGAGCCCGGAGGGGGTAGCAATGTGAAAATATTTGCTTGGTTGGGTAACAATGGTATGGCCCACCTCTACAGTAGATACTAGGACATATATAATGACACCACGCGAAGGTCTTACATCATTTTGAACTTTTTTGAATTTTCTAGAATTTTCTATGCCGATTTCAAGAAAAAGTCAAGACGGAGGGCATGACCGTTCGTAGCTAGGGGTTGAATATTGAGAAACTCTTGGTGTATCTCTGATAAAATAGGTAGTTGTGTACCTAAAAATGATTTTTCCCAAAAATCATGAGCAAACTACGAGGCACCTGTAGTTCAAATTTGACCCGTTTCCAACTGAATCGGTAGGAATTTGTCATTTTAAAAGAGGTGCATGGAAACCTTTTCACAACCAACAATCTGGTGATTTGTGCATCTAACATGGTCTAGTGTTTTCAAAAAATACATTTTTCAATTTTTCGACATATTTTGGTTGGTGCTTCACAAAAAAATGATTTTTCGCACTCAGAAAATGGAAAATGTTTTTTTTGTGCAAAAAAAAGGAAAACTTTCTGTGTGAACATTGTCCGTGCTTCCGAGATGCATGTTTGTGTGGAATATGGGCACATTTTAGCAAACTATGCCATGGATGTGGCCATAACACCCGTCATTTCGCCCGAAAGCCAAGAATCTTCGTAGAAGATAGCTCATTTCTGTGAACACCTCTTCAATAGAACTTTCGTATTCCAAGTTTATTATTTTTGGTGGATACTAGGACATATATGATGACACCACGCGAAGGTCTTACATCATTTTGAACTTTTTTGAATTTTCTAGAATTTTCTATGCCGATTTCAAGAAAAAGTCAAGACGGAGGGCATGACCGTTCGTAGCTAGGGGTTGAATATTGAGAAACTCTTGGTGTATCTCTGATGAAATAGGTAGTTGTATACCTAAAAATGATTTTTCCCAAAAATCATGAGCAAACTACGAGGCACCTGCAGTTCAAATTTGACCCGTTTCCAACTGAATCGGCAGGAATTTGTCATTTTCAAAAGAGGTGCATGGAAACCTTTCCACAGCCAACAATCTGGTGATTTGTGCATCTAACATGGTCTAGTGTTTTCAAAAAATGCATTTTTCAATTTTTCCAACATATTTGTGGTTGGTGCTTCACAAAAACACCGATTTTTCGCATGGTTTTTTTGTGCAATAAAAATGAAAACTTTCTCCGTGAACATTGTCCGTGCTTCCAAGATGCATGTTTGTGTGGAATATGGGCAAATTTTAGCAAACTATGCCATGGATGTGGCCATAACACCCGTCATATGACCCGAAAGCCAAGAATCTTCGTAGAAGATAGCTCGTTTCTATGAACACCTCTTCAATAGAACTTTCGTATTCCAAGTTTATTATTTTTGGTGGATACTAGGACATATATAATGACACCACGCGAAGGTCTTACATCATTTTGAACTTTTTAGAATTTTCTATGCCGATTTCAAGAAAAAGTCAAGACGGAGGGCATGACCGTTCGTAGCTAGGGGTTGAATATTGAGAAACTATTGGTGTATCTCTGATGAAATAGGTAGTTGTGTACCTAAAAATGATTTTTCCCAGAAATCATGAGCAAACTACGAGGCACCTGCAGTTCAAATTTGACCCGTTTCCAACTGAATCGGCAGGAATTTGTCATTTTCAAAAGAGTTGCATGGAAACCTTTTCACAGCCAACAATCTGGTGATTTGTGCATCTAACATGGTCTAGTGTTTTCAAAAAATGTATTTTTCAAATTTTCCAACATATTTGTGGTTGGTGCTTCACAAAAAAACCATTTTTTCGCACTCGGAAAATGGAAAATGGTTTTTTTGTGCAATAAAAATGAAAACTTTCTCCATGAACATTGTCCGTGCTTCCAAGATGCATGTTTGTGTGGAATATGGGCACATTTTAGCAAACTATGCCATGGATGTGGCCATAACACCCGTCATTTGGCCCGAAAGCCAAGAATCTTCGTAGAAGATAGCTCGTTTATGTGAACACCTCTTCAATAGAACTTTCGGATTCCAAGTTTATTATTTTTTGTGGATACTAGGACATATATATTGACACCACGCGAAGGTCTTACATCATTTTAAACTTTTTTGAATTTTCTAGAATTTTCTATACCAATTTCAAGAAAAAGTCAAGACAGAGGGCATGACCGTTCGTAGCTAGGGGTTGAATATTGAGAAACTCTTGGTGTATCTCTGGTGAAATAGGTAGTTGTGTACCTAAAAATGATTTTTCCCAAAAAACATGAGCAAACTACGAGGCACCTGCAGTTCAAATTTGACCCGTTTCCAACTGAATCGGCAGGAATTTGTCATTTTCAAAAGAGGTGCATGGAAACCTTTTCACAGCCAACAATCTGGTGATTTGTGCATCTAACATGGTCTAGTGTTTTCAAAAAATGCATTTCTCAATTTTTTCCGTGAACATTGTCCGTGCTTCCAAGAACAAAAGTTATTAGCAATATAAGATTTACAAAGATCTGTGAATAGAAAGTTTGTGCACGTGTCAAAAATGGAATTTTATTGCTCCATTGTGTTCTAAACATTCCCCTGATTTCAACGAGTACCAATTTGTTGAATTTGGCCAAGTGGTTCAAAAGTTATGGATTTTCAAAGTTAGAGCATGTTTCTGTTTAAATAGAAAATAGGTCAATCCGGGGAAAAACTAACGGAGCTCTCTGATTGGTCGATACCTCTTCGCACGGATCGTGCTCCTGATCCGTTGGATCTAAGTGATCGCGGACGGCTCAGATCGAAAATACCGCCAGCCGTGATACTTCGCGCGCAAATTTCGGCTTATTAGTCGCGGCCCGTACCACCAGCCGCGACTAATGGTTGTAGTGCCCGCGGGATTTCTGAAACTGCCCCCTCTTTTTGTCCCGGTGCGTGGCACGAGCCGTGACTAAAGACCCCCTTTTGTCCCGGTGTGTGGCACGAGCCGCGACTAAAGACCCCCCTTTAGTCTCGGCTCGTGCCACGCACCGGGACAAAAGGGGGGGGGGGGTATATTAATCGCTGTGTGTGCCACAGGCCGGGACACTTTGGAGGCCGAGCACAAATCCAAGCCACCAGGCTGCCCGATTCGCACGCGACCTCCTCGCCGTCGCCGCCATCGCTCCGCGTCTCCGCAGCCCGCGCGCGCCCTCGCCGCGGCCGTCCAAGGCCGCCTCCTCCACGCGCGCGCCCTGCACGCCAAAGTCCCTCGCTCTCTGTTTCTTCCCCACGAAGACCTAACCCTAGCTGTCCCCGGCCGCCGTGGATCGTCGTCGTCTCTGGCCACGCGCGGCCCCGTCGAGCACGCCTACGTCACCGCCTCGCCCTCCTCTCCTTCCTCATCCAAGGAATCGAGCCGGGAGGGCTCGAATCGCGCCCGCGCCGTCGACTCCGCCTCCGCCCCGCCGCCGTCTCCGCCTCCTCCACGCGCCGGTTCCGAGCTCGCCGCGCATCTTCGACCACTCCATCGTGCTCCCGCGGTTCCAGTGAGCCTGTCAGTCATCTCCATTTCCTTCCCCGTGCTCCGTAGCAGCTTGTCGCCGTGTCTCTGTCACCGCCGCCGTCAAATAGCTCACCGGCGTGAACTCCGGTGGCCACTTGGTTCCCTACCGCCACCACTCGACTCGCCTCCCTCCACTGATACTCACTACCACCTCCAATTCGTGTAAACCGCGCTGAATCCATCGATTTGAAAACCATCTGTGAGATCGAATTCGGATGATGTCACATGTGATGTCACCGTGGGACCCGTTGTCAGTGTTTTAACATTTTAGAAATTAATTAGAAAAGATTAAAATTCTGACATGCCTGGCCCACTCCTTTTAATAATTACATAAATGATTAAATATAAGAAATACAATATTTTAATTATGTTAATCCAAAACTTATAAATAATATACCAAAATGTTCAGAAAATTATAAACTATCTGTTTATGTCATTTTCAAATGTGTTTGACAAAGTTCAAATTTGAACACTATTTGAATTTGAAATAAATTCATTAAAAATGAGAAAATAATATTTTATTCAATGATTTCAGAAAATTACAAGTTATATATCAAAATGATCAGAAAGACAAATACAACTCAATTATGATGCTTTCAAAAATAGAGTACAATTTTGCTATGTACAAAATAGTGTGGAAAATATTGCTATGTACAAATATGATAGTTATTTGTAGATAACCTAGTAGCTGCATCTAAAAATTTGCTAGTTATTTTTGAAAAAATAGGGTAGCTGTATAAAAATAACTATGCTCAAATATTGCTATGTTCAAATATTGATTGTAACATCCCAATTTTTCACAAAAAAATAAAAATTCATACATGGCATGCATCATCACTTTGCATTTTGCATTTGCACTTGTTTTCAAAGTTTCAAAGAAATAAAAACTTTTGTAGTTCAAATATTTCAAAACTGTTACCAAATAGTTTAGTTTGGTAAAGTTTGATTTTAAATTTTTTTACAAAGTTGTTTGAATCCATTTGGATGAATATTCTAAAAGTTATATAAGTTTTCAGAAAAAGAAAAAGGAAAAAGAAAAAAAAGAGACTCAGCCGAGCTAACTGGGCCAAGCCCATCTTCCTTTCCTCTGCGCGCGCGTGAGTAAGCAGCCCAGCAGCAACCGTAGCCCATCTCTCTCTCCTCTCTCACTGACATGCGGGCCCCGCATGTCAGCACCGACAGCCCCAGGTCAACGTCTTCTTCCTCGTCCTCAAATCACGCTCGCGAAGCGGCAGGAGACAGCCGGCGATCCTCCATCAATCTGTGCGTTTAAGGCCATGATTCTCGCTTCCGTCTTGTCCTACATAACCACCGCCCCCTCCTCTTCATTTTGCCCCAGAAACCACAACACGAGAGCCACCAGGCTGCTCGTATGCATCCACGAAGCACCGCCACGGCCGCCGGCGAGTTCTTCATTTTCCGGCGAGTGCAGGACACCCCAAGCCTCCCCATGCCTCCTTCCTTCTTATTTCTCCCTTGCGCTTCATCCTGACAAGGTTCCGTATTTTTTCCGTGCCCAGATCAAGCTATCCTTCATCGATAGAAGCTAGCCGCCGCCTGCATCAACTCCGGCGAACGATTCGAGGAGGAGAAGGACACGCCGGAGATTTCTGCCGCGCCACCAACCTCGCCTCGATCTCCTCTTCGTCGTGGTATGGTTCACTCGCCCCCTTAGGCCGTAGATCTTCGATTTCTTGAATTCCGGCCATGGCGCCGCCGCGGGATGAGGTCAACGAGCATCTCCGGTCGGCCGCTCCACTCGTTTTAGGTCAAATTGTTCTGGACCGTTAGATCCTTTTCCTACGGCTTAGATTAGATCTGTTTTACGAAACGGTACGGGCAAATCAGGAGGAGCCACGTCGACGCCTCGTCAGCAGCCTCGTCAGCGCCACGTCAAGCCTCGTCAGCACCACGTCAAGCCTCGTCAGCGCCAGCGTGGAGAAGATTTTTCCGTTTTATTTTCTTTTAGCAGTTTTTGCAGAAAAACCCCTGTAACTTGGTTTTATCAATACTTTTTCTCTGTTTATCCAAATTCAAATATTTTTATATATTTGAAATCCTTAGAATGAGTAGAAACTTTCTGCTGTATTATTTTTCTACTTTGTCAAACTTAAAATATTCAAATTTCAAATTGAGGAGTTTGAGTATTTTTGACATAATTTTAGTTATAAAATTTATTTTTGAGTGAATCCAATTGCAGATTTTTTTTCAAATGTCCTCTATCCAGTAGTATTTTTTCTAATTTTTGAATATGTGTTTAACTACAGAATACTTTTAAGTTGTGTTAATAACCTTTTTGTTGCCCAAATAATGTTTAACTTGGTTACTAAAAATTAAATAAAACCTTACCACTTTTTCATGCATATAGAAATAACTTAAAACAGTAGATAAAAATTTGGTTGCATTGCACACATAGATGCATGACTTAGTATTTTTAGAAGAGTTGAGTTGCACTTAGAAACACTTAGTAAAATTCTTGCATCTCATATTTGTCAAATTTTCCTTAGAATATTTTTGTCATATCTTGCATGTCATATTTTCCTTAGAATTTTTGGAATGCTTGTATGTTTATTTGTGGTGTTTCTATGTGTTAGAATTTTCGGAGGGAAACAAAGACTATTGCAACTGCTACTCCTGCTCTCCTTGTTGCCAAGGCAAGTGGCACATTCATAAATTTCCTAAGTATTTTTGTCTATGCATGACTTAGTTTATTTTCCTTAAGCATGTGTAGGTGTTATTAGTATTGCTATGCAAGACTTGTTTAGAATTTCCCTATTCCTATGTGTCTAGGTACCTATATAATAACTTAGTAGAAATATTGATGCTATGCAAAAGTTATTTATAAAAAGTTAAATTCTACTAAGTTAAAGAAACTCCTGGGTGGATTGGTTTGATAGAGGAGGCAAAGTTGAGTGGCTGCTCAGGCCCATTTTCATGGTGTGAACCTGAGTATGTGCACTTGTGGATTGCCACCCAGGGATCAAAGGGATCTGAAGAACTCCAAGTGAAGATTGCTTCCAGTGCAGCCATTTGTCATATGGGCTCTGTCTTGATGGATTAAGTTGCGTGGACTCACCTCGGCTTGACAAGCAGATGTAGAGGGATGTAGGTGGAACGGGTCAAGCCGGTATGGGGTGGGAATATGCTTCTGAAAAATCTCGTCTCAATCTTCTCCTTTTCCTTATCACTGCTGGAGTGTAGAGGATAGTTTGGGCTGATTGAGTCAAATGGTGAACGTGCACAACCTCTCGAGAGTGTCAAACTAAGTACTTAGCCGTGTCCCCGGTTACGGACAATTCTGAGCAGCTGATCAAGGACGTCAACGGAGGATCCCAACATTCCAATTTCTGAAGTAAAACTTGAAGGGTGAACAAGGGTAGATGAGACAGTGGTTTTCATGCCATGGATGTCTCGATTGAAGAAAAGTGTTTTCAAAAGAGTTAGGAAAAATTGGCTTTCTGCAACTTAGCCTTTGAACTCCACCAGCCAAATATGCATATAGGTTATAGAGTTATTCCACTAAGTGTCCACATAGTGTCACTTGCCAGTTCCATTTTTAATGGTTCTGACCCACTCTGTTGCAAATTTTTATTTGTTGCAGATTGTTCTGACAACGAGTGAGTTTACGTTAAGGGTTTCGAGTCTGCAACCAACATGCTCGCCTGTGGCGCATGAAGATGATGGAGACTCCATGAAGAATAAATTTCCGCTGCTTTATTATTTCAAGCTAGCCTTGGGCTATGCAAAGATGTAACGAACCATTTATTTTACCAAGTTCTGGATCATTCGTGTAATAATGATACAATGTTGTGATATTCGTCTTAAACTGTGTGTGCAAATGAAACGATCCAGGGGTTTGCACTATACACAGGTACCTTGCCAATTTCTAAGTGCAGGTACACTACAGATGGTATCAGAGCACTGTGTTGCCTGTAGGTTCGAAACCCCTAAGTTTGGATAGAAATAGCTTGGCCAAAAATTTTTTTTACTAAGTATCAAAACATACAAAGTTTCTTTTGTTTTTTTAAGTACTCGTAATATCTTGACTTGTGCATTTTATCTCATACCTTGTTCTTTCTAACTTAAGGATGAAGAGATTCGACTACACCGCCGGGGAGGACTTCGTGGAAACTCGCTTTGGTTTCTACCTCCTCGACTTACTTGATCGCTTGAAGTTGCCCGTACCCAGGATCAAGGGCTGCATCTTGAAGAATTTCCACAAGGAAGGTTGCTGGGGAATCAAGGCGATGCAGCTTGGACGTGAGGACGAGGACAACATAGAGATCAAGGTGGTGAGCGACTCCATGGAGAAGGGACTCAACATCATCATGCAAGATTTGATTGGGCGTCTCTGTGGACGCTACTACAAGGAACTGGGCGGACACTACTCCATTCTTTTTGGAAGACGTGATGAAGAGGGAGAACCCTATGAATTCGACACCAAGGATAGGGGCAAGGCCGAGTTCGTAGGCAAGTACTTTCAGGACTTGGAGTACCAAGTCAAGGAACTTTTTGAAGATAGGCGCGAAGAACTCTTCAAAAATGATGAGCTGTGCGCCCGACTTCAGGAGAATGAAGAGAAGGTGAAGGCACAAGAAGAAGAGACCAAGGCCCTAGAAGAGAAGTTCCAAGAGCAAGACAAGAAGTACAAGAACCAAGAGAAGAGAGTCCAGCAGAAGAACAAGCAGATAAAAGAAATGAAGTTGGAGCTTGAAAGCAATGAAGTAGAACTGGAGGCAGACCGTGACTTGATCAAGCAGCTTCGTGCAGAAAGAGAGAGTTGCAGGAGAAGAACTCTGCACTGGAGAAGGAAGTGAAAGAACTCAAGCTGATGTTTGATCAGGAAGGTTACGAGATTCAGGAGGTTGAAGAAGTTGATGATACCATGGTTGAGGGGTAGGATAGTTAGTGAGACTACCATTTCTTTCCACCTAGACGTTATCCTTCGATTTTGTACTGATCTACCAAATTGTGGTATGGCAGTACCCATGTTTATTTTCAGAAACCCGTGTGTTTGATTTCCTTTCGACTAGACCATGTTTTTATTCGAAAAGTTAAAGTTGAGCTTGGTTTTATTGTTGTGTTTTTGTTAAATGCTTGTATGGGTAGAAATTTTTCCTAGATCTGTCTATCTTTTACTCATCTATGCTAAAACCACAGATGCCTCCCCGTCGTGCACCTGAAAACAACAACAACAACAACAACAACAACACAACAACAACTCCGAAGCTATGATGCAACAGTTGATGGCAGCGCAAACTCAGCTGATGACTATGATGGCTCAATTCATGGCCAATCAGAATGGACCACCACCACCACCTCCTCCCCAAGTGGACAGACTTGCCAGATTCCTGAGGCTTAGGCCTAACAAGTTCTCCAATGCAACGGAGCCAATTGTGGCAGATGACTGGCTGCGTTCTGTGCACAAGGATCTGGTGACTTGTGAGTGTACTGACCCTGAAATGGTAAGGTTTACCACTCATCTGTTGGAAGGACCAGCTGCTCAATGGTGGGAAACTTATCAAATCACCCACCCCTGGACACTTTGACTTGGGATACCTTCAAGGAAGGCTTCCGTAATGCTCATATCTCCTCGGGCATTATGAACTTGAAGCAAGAAGAGTTCCGAAACCTGAGGCAAGGGAACAAGACACTTAAGGAGTATATGGATGACTTCCATGCACTGTCACGTTATGCCCTGAAGACATTGATACTGATGAAAAGGAAGGCAAAATTCCTCAAAGGGCTGAGTGACGAGCTGAAAATTCCTCTGTCAGTCGCTTACGCCCCGAACTATCAGGCCCTCCTAGATCAAGCTATCATACTGGAAGACAACATCAAGAAAGCTGAAAGCAGGAAGAGGAAGCTGAGTATCAACAAGCATCATTCTGAGCCTTCATTCAAGAAGCATTTTCCTCATGATGTAAACCATGGTCATAAACATGGGAACCACCTAGTGGAGGAAGCAGCCACAAACATCATGGTCATAACCAAAATGGTGGATTCAGAGGAAATAATGGAGGTCACAAGGGAAATGGACATGCTGGCCATAACCATAACCATATGGACAGCATCGCCCAAATCCAGAATTAAGAGAGACCTCAGCCAGATCACCTGTTTCAAGTGCAAGAACAAGGGACATTACTCAAATGAATGCCCCGAGAAGAAGGTTGAGGAAGCTGCCAAGCCCAACCCTTTCCAGAAAGGACATGTGAACCACGTCAACGTGGAAGAAGTGTTTGATGAACCTGATGCTGTGATTGGTACGTTCTTGCTCAATTCATGTCCAGCATTAATTTTATTTGATACTGGAGCATCGCATTCATTCATTTCAAGAGAATTTGTAAACAAGCATGGGCTAGTTGAGGAAAGTATAGGCAAACCTATTAGAGTAAGTTCTCCTGGTGGAGAGATGCTAGTAAACTCCGGGTGTAGACAGTTGAACTTAAAAATTGGAAAACATCAGTTTCCTGCCGACTTAATCATCCTGGAAACCCAAGGTTAGATGTTATCCTAGGGATGGATTGGATGACTCGTTTTGAAGGAATCATAGACTGTGCAAATAGAGCTATCACTCTCACCACCCCGGAGAAAAAGAAGATCAAGTTCAAGTCAAAATTCGAGCTGAAGAAAGTTAGGCTTAATTCTCTTAAGGGGGTTAGCCTAGGAGATGTTCTTATAGTAAGAGAATATCCAGATGTATTTCCAGAAGAACTACCGGGAATGCCACCCGATAGAGATGTAGAGTTTCTCATTGAACTAAAACCGGGTACAGGACCAATTGCTAAAAGACCATACCCAATGGCCTCTGATGAATTGAAAGAACTCAAGAAACAACTTGAGGAGTATATGCAGAAAGGTTTTATTCGCCCAAGTTCATCACCATGGGGAGCACCAATTCTATTCGTCAAGAAGAAGGATAGTACACAGAGGCTAGTCACGGACTATCGAGAGATAAATGAGCAAACAATCAAGAATAAGTACCCACTACCCAAAATCAATGAGCTCTTCGATCAATTAGAAGGAGCTATTGTGTTTTCAAAGATCGATCTTCGATCAGGGTATTTTCAGATGAAAGTTAGAGAGATGGACATACCCAAGACCGCATTTGTCACTAGATATGGCTCATATGAGTACACAGTGATGCCTTTTGGGTTGACCAATGCTCCAGCTTATTTCATGAATATGATGAATAAAGTGTTCATGGATTTTCTAGACAAGTTTGTCGTTGTTTTCATCGATGACATCTTAGTCTACTCCAAAAGCCACAAAGAGCATGAAGAACATTTGCGCCTGGTCTTGCAGAGACTTCGGGAGCATAAGCTATATGCCAAATTCAGCAAGTGTGAGTTTTGGTTAGAACAAGTTGGTTTCCTAGGACACGTAGTGTCTAAGGATGGAATAGCAGTGGACCCTGAAAAAGTTTCTGCCGTAACCAACTGGGAATCACCCAAGAATGTGGGAGAAATCCGCAGTTTTCTAGGACTAGCGGGATACTACCGGAGATTCATTGAAAACTTCTCCAAGATTGCCAAGGCTATGACTGAACTACTGAAAAAGGGTAAGAAGTTTGAGTGGACAGAAGCCTGTGAGACTAGTTTTCAAGAACTGAAGAAGCGCTTAGTATCAGCACCAGTCCTATGTCTACCAGACCTAGAGAAAGATTTCCAAGTGTATTGTGACGCTTCACATCGAGGTCTCGGGAGTGTGTTGATGCAAAGTGGTAAAGTGGTATCTTATGCTTCGAGGCAGCTCAAGAAACATGAAGTAAATTATCCCACTCATGATCTGGAGTTGGCTTCTGTAGTGCATGCCCTGAAGATTTGGAGGCCATATCTATGGGGAAAGCGTTGTGAAGTATTCACAGACCATAAAAGTCTCAAGTACTTCTTTACTCAGAAAGAAATGAACATGCGACAAAGGAGATGGCTGGAATTGATCAAGACTATGATTTAAGTCTGCAGTATCATCCAGGAAAAGCCAATGTAGTGGCTGATGCTTTGAGCCGCAAGCCCTTTGTAAATGGACTTACGGCAGGTGAATTGCCTGAAGACCTATGCAAGGGATTTAAGGACCTTCGGTTGGAAGTGGTACCTGAAGGATTCTTAGCATCGTTAGAAGTGCAACCTCTTTTGATGGACAAAATCAAGGAAGCCCAGAAAGGTGACAAAGTGATGGAAGAAATCAAGAAGAACCTGAGTGAAGGCAAAGCTAAAGTTTTCCGTGAGGATGAAAACGGAACTGTGTGGTATAAGGAACGTATATGTGTTCCTGAAGATGTCGATCTCAGGAAGTTTATACTTCAAGAAGCCCATGACTCACCTTATTCCATACATCCGGGTAACACCAAGATGTATATGGATGTGAAGGAAAGATTTTGGTGGAACAATCTGAAGAGAGATATTGCTGAATATATTGCCAAATGCGATGTGTGCAGTCGCGTGAAGGCAGAACACCAAAAGCCAGCTGGATTGCTACAACCCTTACCAGTACCGGATTGGAAATGGGAACAGATTGGGATGGATTTGTAACATCCCAATATTTTGGAATGTTTAAAAATCACTAAAAATTAAAACTTTATTTTTGGATAAAATAATTTCCTCAAAACTTGAAGATGAACTTAAAAATGTTACTTTTGATTGCTTACTAAACCCTATTTACAAAGTGTTTTAAATTATTCTATTTTAAAAATTTATTTTGATTCAATTATATATTTGAAAAACATAAGTTTAAAATCACTTATTTCAATATCTACATTTGTGGTATTTTATTTGATTTTATCAAGCCACAAAGGATTTTATTAAAACTCTATTCTAAAATTGACATAAAGTGTCAATTAATTAAATATGTAATATTTTAAATTTGTAATTTTGAAATATATTGGAAAAGTGTGCTTGAATATTTAAATGATAGATATTATTTATATAAAATTTTAGAAGTTTATTTGACTTGTTTTGGAGCCTTAGAATGAATTAATACATACGTGAATTTAAATCGTAGTTTTAATGTCCTTTAAAACTGATTCGCATTTTTCTGGGTGTCAGCATATATAAATATCCCTGTTGAATTTAATTTTGTTTTCATAAACTCGTTTGGTATTTGTCGGAGCTTTGTAACCAATCATATTTCCTAGCATCACTTACTTATCTTATTTCTATCCAAAATCCCGTACATGCACATGGTACGCGCATGCATACCTTGGCTACACTCTCACGTTGCTAGCTTCATTTGTCGTGTCTTCCTCTTCTCTTTCTTCTATTTTTCCTACAGATGCACTGGCACATGCACCGATCAGTTTCGTTTGCTTTTCAATAGATTGCCTTTTCTTTACTTTCCTGGAAATCACGAAGCAAGCAAGCGACACAGCCGAACCAGCCCTCGCCTCACACGCACGCGGGAGTCCAAACCGCACCAGCCTGCAGTCAGCCGGGCAAGCTCACCCAGTCGCCGTGCAGCCAAACGAAGGAGTTGCCCTCTTTCTTTTTCATCTCCCAGCACGCACGCAGTCAGCGGAAACTGCCGTATCAAATCCTAATTACTCCCTATTTACTCAGGCATTCATTTTCCTCCGGCATTCATTTTCCTTTCCGTTCTTGCACTACATGCTCTCCATGCACCTACCGCTTCTCGTCTCTCCTCTGCCTACAAATTCCCTAGTCGACCCCTCCTTCCTCTCCCTTTCCATCTTGCACCTCCAGATCAAGCCCAAGCTCGCCCCACGATCCAATCTGTTGGAGCTCCGACCCAGACCACCATCGGACGCCGCTCACGTTCCCGGCGAGTCCGACCATCACAAGCCGAGCTGCTGCGCCACCAGGGCGGCGAGGAGGAGAAGGAATGTCCAGGCGACCAGAAGATGGAACCGTCGATTGCAGCTGACGAATTCTGCAACTCCATCTGCTCGGTTCATCAACTTCGTCGGACGAATTCGTCGAGTATGGTAAGAATCTGACCAATTCCTTTGCACCGTTGTCTCATATCTTATATCCCTACTTCCTAGACAAGGTTTTGCATCCCATTGAGCAGTCATATGCATGCACGTGCAAGCAATGCTTTTAGCATGCACTGAACGATTCGTTCCTAATCTCTTTTCTTTTTCTTAGCATGTACGTGCTACACCCAATCCTTCTCCTTATTTTTTTTATTTTGTTTTTCTTATCTCTGACAACGACCGAAGCTCATCGGCGAGACGAGCTCTCCGTCCGCGCGCCTCGGCCTCTCCAGGAGGAAATCGACGATGTCGTCGCCTACATCCTCTTCGTCGTGCCGCGCCGTGTCTCTGCGTGCCCTCTCCGAGCCCGGAGGAGCACCGGAGAGTCGTCGCCGTCCACGTCCGATCCGCCGCCGGCCGCGATCCCGCCTGTGTCCGCGATCCCGCCTGCATCCGCGATTCCGCCTGCGACCGCGTCCGTCCGCGTCCGCCCGCGACCACGTCCGCCCGCGTCTGCCCGCCGGTACGGACCAATCAGATCGCTCCGTTTCATTTAAATCGTTTTAAATTTCCAGAAAATTGTTAAAACTTGTTAATTCCATATCAAATCAACCGTAAGTCCGTTTTCAATGTTTTTGTAGTCTATGTATTCGTATGAACATGTAGAATACAGTAGTATAATAAAAACTTGTACTTTATTCGTGCACAAACTTGTTATTTACAGAAACATGTAAAACATTATTTTAGTAATAGTTTTAAATCTATAAGTTCAAAATTTGTAAATAAAGTATTTTTGGAAAGCCCTTGACCTGCAGATTATTTTTGGTCTATTAGATCTAGAACGCTAGATCTGTTTTGTATGGATAAGATTAGATCCTTTAAACGAATCGTACCGGCGAATCAGAGAAGGCCACGTCAGCGTCCAGTCAGCGCGTCGTCAACATCAAGTCAGCGCCGCGTCAGTGTCCAGTCAGCGCTTCGTCAGCAGCACAGCCAGCAGATCCAGCCAATCAGAATCCGCCGCGTGGACAAGGATTTCTGAAGATTTTCCCGAATTAGTTTAATTAGCAGTTTTTGCAGAAAACCCCATGTACCTTAGATTTATCATTACTTTTTCTCTGTTTATCCAAATTCAAATATTTTTATATATTTGGAATCCTTAGAACCAGTAGAATCTTTTGGCTGTATTAGTTTTCTGTTTTGTCAAACTTAGATGTATTCAAATTTCAAATAGTAAGTTTGAGTATTTTTTGACTTAACTTTAGTTTAAAAATAGCGTTTTGAATGAATCCAATTGCTTTAGTTTTGTTTAGTTGCCCTCTGACCAGGGAGACATGAAGCCATATTTGTTAAGTTATTTATATTTTAAGTTTGTGCTAAAAGTCTTTAAAATGTTTTGATTCTACAAACCTTGGTTTTAAAATATGTTAAGCCCTTTTAAAGCAAACCCAGATGCTTTGTTGTTGTCCATGTTTGATGTTGTGTTGTATGATGATTGGTGTATTGTTCTTTGTTTATATTGTTTATATTGAACGGAGAGCTCCGAGTTACGTCGAAAAGAGTTAGCGAACAACGACAACTATCAAAGGCAAGTGGCACATTCATAAATTTACTAAGTATTTTTATCTATGCATGAGTAGTGTATTTTCCTTAAGCATGTGTAGGATTGGTTAGTATTGCTATGCAAGACATGTTTAGAATTTTCCTATTCCCATGTGTCTAGGAACCTATATAATAACTTACTAGAAATATTGATGCTATGCAAAAGTTATTTTATAAAAAGTTAAATTCTACTAAGTTAAAGAAACTCCTGGGTGGATTGGTTTGATAGAGGAGGCGAAGTTGAGTGGCTGCTCAGGCCCATTTTCATGGTGTGAACCTGAGTATGTGCACTTGTGGATTGCCACCCAGGGATCAAAGGGATTTGAAGAACTCCAAGTGAAGATTGCTTCCAGTGCAGCCATTGGTCATATGGGTTCTGTCTTGATCGAATAAGTTGCGTGGACTCACCTCGGCTTGACAAGCAGATGTAGAGGGATGTAGATGGATGTGACACCCCTCCCTGGCACATATCACCAGAGAGGCAGTCGTCCTGTGCGCCATCCCAAGATAACTGGCCGCACGTCACAACAGTGTAACATAATGGAAATCATTACACAATCAGGCACATCAGTGCTACAATTGGTTTACAAGGCCATCAAGGAATGACAAAATATCAATCCCAGCATGGCACGATACAGAGTTTTAACTGGCAGCGGAAGACATATGAGAGGCTACGGCTTGGAGCGGCTCCACTCCACAGGTTCTGGCTGGGCTACTGATCCTAGCACGCTCTTGCTTCAAATCCTTACTAAGGTGGAAGATGAATCCTCGACAAAACCTGGACACAATCACAAGGCCCGTGAGTACATTAATATGCACTCAGCAAGAATCGCCACTCACCACAAACAATCCAACAATCATGCAACAAGATATACATTGGAAATAAAATCCTACAACATGGCAAGAGTCTACTCGAGATAGACCAATATGATAACATAAAGGTAGCATGGCATCACAAGCAAAACATGGCGTAAGCAAACAACAGGAGTATCACCAGTACAGAGTCCAAGCCAGGTGGGGTTGGATCGTATACCGGCAATCAAACAAAGAGGTTACCTGTGACGAGTAGACGAGTGTATCAGTGGGTACCAAATCTTATAATTACTCCTGTCAACACAATCAGGCTTCCAAGCCTCTAGCCAACTCTGGCTATCAATCCAGCCAACTCTGGCTATCTCCCAGGCATGCACGGTTGATGTTGGCTCTGGCCTAACTATAGGCTTCCAACGCATCACACCGCCATCCCATTCACCTCACAAGTAACATTCCCTGCATCATCTTATTGTTCATTTAGTGAAATCAGGTTGTTCATCTTTCTTTCAAACAAGCCTTAGCTTTAACCTCCTGACACGACAAAGACACACAGTGTGACCGGCACTGAACTGTTGTTCCATAACCTTGGAACGAGGCTAGACATCCAGATTTGACACTCTCGAGAGGTTGCAATTACCACCCACCTAAGTGCACTACACTCAGCCGGTACTTTAGGATATCATCCTTAAGGCGAACTTAGCAAGATACACTCACCTGACCGTTCACGCTACCAAGACACTCCCTGTATAGCCACCGACATAACTCTATGCCTTATGCAGAAGTGAATCCGGCACGCTCCCAACTATGGGCAACGCCTAGCTCCGGAACCTTCGCAAGACTAGCCCCGACCAACTATGGTACCGACTAGACTTGCCAAAAGGGTAGCATCAAAGGAGGCTCAATAGGATTACGTAGGTCAAGGCCCGCCCATGTGAGCGACAGTGGCAGTGCTTTCGATGTTCAGATTAGTGGCACCGTGGACTGACCCTATCGTTGTTTGGAGGGGTGTTTCATTTAATCAAGTTCCATCATTCACAAGTCCAAACCAAGAGGATTAGTTCAACACAACAATCACAATATCATAATATATCATCACACGACAAAATATTAGCAACACAATAAATCAAGCAATAGTAGTATCCATGTCCAAACTTAGCAAACAATAAAAGAACGTCCACCGGAAGACTACGGCGGCGAACCCGCCGACCAGCGCCTTCTCGTTTGACAAAAGAAAAGAAACGTCAACCGGATGACTGTGGCAGCGGTCTTCCGCTGGCAAGCGCCTTCTCGTTTGACAAGGAAAAGAAACGTCGACCGAAAGACTGTGGCAGCGGTCTTCCGCTGGCAAGCGCCTTCACAGATCAACTACAAAAGATAACACAGTGGGTCAATCGGACGGCTGTGGCGGTTCCTCCAGCCAGCGTCCTCGCAGATTAATCACAAAGTTGGTGAGGCATGTAGCCTCCAAACAATGAACCGAAAAGCATTCATAAGAAAGAAAGCATCCATTCCACTCAAGGATTAACCCGACGTGGTGTCAGCAATCTTGGCAAAAAGAACCAAATGGAAAGTCAGCTCCCAAGCGTCGCAGTCCGGGTGGCTTACGCCAACCATATTTGACGGAGGGATAAGAAGCAAATAACTCTTTTGGCAAATGCCCCCAACTCCGAGGATCATAAGACGACATTCGTCCGCTCCTCACCTCGGCGAAGGAGAAGAAGCAAACAATCATAGGAACGCAGATTTTATAGTTGTTTATTTAGAGGGTTCGACAAAGCCACGCAAGTGCGAGGCGCACAGATAATTCACACATCATTCTAATGCATACATGGATGATGAATATGACATGGCAGGAGCAATAATCGAAGCAACATATTAAACAAGAATAACAACAGACATGCAATAACAAAACAGGGTACAGACAGAAAATATAACACTCGGTATGGCAATCAACAAATAAACAAACAACATTGCGGGACGGCTCATAGCAAGCGTTTAGCTTGCCTTCGAAGACGGGGATCCGCTGGGCTTGGAAAGGTCGGGGTGATTCCGCAACGTGGGGTGTCGATGGCCGCTTTACCCGGACTCCGGATTGCACTCACAAGGGCACCTGATAGCACTATCTTGGAATGAGATGAAACCAGTACCACTGGTTAGAGCTCGTCGAGATACAAATTTAGAAATTTGAATCGCCGAAAACGGACTTACGGTTCAAAAGATATCGCCGTTCGAAAATTCCTGCAGCAGAGAAAAAAGAAAACTGCCGCGGGAAAAAAAAAAGGCGCGGGCCGCTGTTGGGCCACGGGCGCGTTGCACACGCGCGTGCCTGCGCCGCGCCTAGATGGGCCGCCGGTGGGCCGTGGATGGGCTGCTGGCCTGCTGCTTCAGCTTGGAAAAAAAACAGGGGGACTGGGCCTCCGGTGGGCCGGCCTGCTGGGCTGGAAAACGGTCCAGAACGGAAGAAGAGGAAAACAGAACGGACGAGGAACGGATCGATCCATCGTCCTCTTCCCCGTGCTTGCACGCACTGGAACGGCGAGCGGCCGGCCGGGGTTGGCGGAGGAGACGCCGGGAGGACCGGCCGAAAGTGGGGACGGCTCGGCGGTGGCTCGCCGCGGTCGTGGGAGGTGGGGCCGGCGGCGGAGACGTTTCCCACGCCCTGCACCGCGAGCCCGCCGTGGTCGACGGCCGTGCGGCGGATGTCGCCGGTGCCAGCTGCTGGGCCCAAGGGGCAGCCGGGAGACGGCGGAGATGGGGCGGAGGAGGACGTCCGCGGCCAGGAGAGGGGCTAGGCGAAGGCCGTGGCGTCGAGGACGCTTCCCTCGCGTCGAGCTCGCCGGCTCGTCCATGGCGGGGGCGGCGGCAACGCGTCCTCCAGGGCGGCTTGGCCACCGGCGACGGTAGGGATGGAGTCGCGGCGCCCCACCGCGCCCGGAGGAGCCTCGGCCAGGAGGGGGGGGAGGTCACGGCGCCGTGCTGCGGTGGGCTTGCTCGGTCGCCGATCGATGGTATCCATCACGGTGAGAGCAGCTCAGCTCATGAGCAAACCAGAGAGAAAGAGAGCTAGGGGAAAGGAGGGAATGAGTGGTCGTGGCTTGGGTTTGCTCTGGCTGCTTGGAGTGGATTAACATGGAGGGAGAGGAGGCTTGGTGGCACCGACGATGCACCGGTGTACCAACTTTGCTCCAAGGTTTTTAAGAAGAGGAGGATAAGGGCAACGAGCTGGATCGGCAGTGGCACACAGGGATTGCACTGCTGCTGGAGGATCACTGCTAGGGTTTAGGGCTAAGCGGATTTAGGTCACGCCCAAGCGGCGTCTAGGGTGCGACACGGACGGCACCGTCGCGTTCCCGGTGACTCGGGGGTCCAAAGGCGATGGGGTTTTCACCGCTGCATGCCAACAACAAAACTCTACAACTTTGGCGACTAAAGTTTTCGCGAATTCGAAACTTCGTGCGACTAGAACTTTTGAAAAACAGTACTGGTCCAAATCCGAAATTGCTTGTTTGAGGAGGCAAAAGATTTTTGGTTTGGTCAAGACTTTGCCCAGGGGTGTGGGCTCTCCTAGTACTTGCATCTAGGTGTTCCCCTCCCACTACAAAAATCATTTGGCTTGGTTTTGGAAACATTTGAATTTTAGGGCAGAAATTTAGGACAAGAGGAAAAGTTTTTCAGGTGTCGGAAAACACCACTAAAATTAGGGATGAAATTTTGGGGTGTTACAGACCTTCCCCCCTTAAAAGGAATCTCGTCCTCGAGATTAAGGAGGTTATACAAGATAACTCTTGAACGATCCATTTATACCCAAAAAAAAACTTTTTCTACAAAATACTAGGGTTTTTAATACTCAAGAGATTAGCACTCCACAAGATTTTTATTTAAAACCATATGATATTTCTACCATACTCAATGCATTTAAAAGATGGCATGGCAGGGGCTCACACCAACAATCAACATAGGATCTACTCACATGCTTATGAACATAAAATCTAAGGTTTTGCACAAACAGGGCAAGATCAAACAAGATCTACAACCAAATTATCAAATAATCTAACAAGATCAACTGGGGTGAGTAAGAACCCAAAAACCTTTATAAACAAAAGGCAGGGATATGCTAATCATAACCTTCTCCTAAGGTTTTATTCTTGAAAAGTTATACACACACGACAGGTGCCCCTTTCATGTGCGTACAACAAAAGGTTTTATTTTTCCAAAGCTATACATACATGGCAGGTGCCCCTTTCATGTATATACCGGTTTGGAAAAAGAAACAAGGTTTGTTTTCAAACAACGATGTTCGCGCCACAAGAGTGGGATCACAAACACCAAAATTTTGTGGGATAGAGCCATTCCCAAAGTTTGTTTTTGCCAAGAAATTTTCCCTATAGAACTCCGGGATACGAGGAAAATAACACGTCTCGGGGTACCTCTTCACGTTGAAGTAGTCGCGGTGTCCTAGGTGGAGTAGAACTTGCATCATCAATTTCGAAAATTGTCCATCCGTGTACAGTTCGTGTCTTGCAGCAAGATTAAATGGCAGGGATACAAGCATGGATAAGAGAATTTCCACTTGTAGCAAAACATCATTTTATAAAACATTTCTGCATATTATGGCCCAAAACAAAACGGCTGCAGCAGTATGGCATAATCATTTCAACCATACCGTATAGGCAAGCACAAGCAAACATAGAAATAAAACACTCTGCAAAAATCCTTTTGTGTTCCAGCGAGGAAGAACACTCAACAAGCATTTTTAAGGCTTGGGAGGGAGTTGCTCGTGGAGGGCTCGGGCCCCTTTCTCTAACATGCGTCCAGACAAGGTTCATATTGGGTGAGGAACCTTGGGGTACTACATGTAGGAGTTTTTCAAACCTATGCGCGAGCCAACATTAAGTGAGCGGGACACCGTGGTTACAGTGTCTCATCAAATACTTCCACTTAATAGTTAAACTTGTGCAACACACACAAAATAATTTGCATACTACAAAATAATCCCATTCAAAGTTTGCATTAACTCACAGGTGGGTATATGCGTCTGGGTTCACATATACTGTCCCTGTTTTAAGTGATCTGTCGTTTCTTCAAACCTTTAACTAAAGAAAAGGCATGACGTTCCATCATGTGTCGACCAAGTGGTCAACCAGGGAATAAGAACACCAAGTTTTATTTCGGCTGATTCGACATCAACCAAGCTCACGGCTTCTCACCTACCAACATACGAGCGTCACCCAGACTATCCAAACAGGGGCTCTATTCCGCTTGACGGCCTCTGGTGGTCGGTGGAGCGGTGCCAAGACGAAGAGTGGTGTCCACATCTGCATCTTCCGGGGGTGGGGAATCACCGGCCTGCCTTCAAGGACAACACCTGGTTCTTGGGGTTGCTGCCGAACTCGGGCCATGGCTTCCTCAAGAACAGAAAGACCAACATAGGGTGCCATCTGTTCAGGTACCTGTAGTGCCCACTGAAGTCGATCTGGCACGGAGCCTTTGTGGGATGGACCAGGGTCTGGAATCTGGGGTTTTCCTTGCTGGATTTGAGCTTGGTCCTGTGTGGCTGAGATTGGATTCCTCATGGAAGCATGCTGCAGGAGTGCAGGGCCAAGACTTTGCCTGGCACTCGGAGCTCGGCCATGAGTGAATGGTTCAGGCTTTCCATTGCAGCGAGGTAGGAGACCAAGTGCACTATAGCTGAATCGACTTCATTTTCGGTGTTGGCCCAGATTATCCGAGGACCAGACCGAGGCATAGCTGGGAGAAAGAAGTAGGCTCTACACCGCACAAATGCGGTTCCATCCATCTGAGACGGGCAAGGCTTTCAAAGGCGGTTACCTGGAAAGCTAGCTCAAGTGTAGGCATTAACCTGCCACTAAACTCATAGGGTTTCTTCTTGCGGTCGGGATGCGGCTTGATACTCACAACAGCCTGAAACTCATGCCCGGCAGGTGAGTCTTCGCTTCTGAACACCACATACTGAGGACGGGTCGATGCACCAAGAGCATCACGGACGACCTCCCAAAGAAGAAGGGGGAAGCCGGGGCAATGGTCGGCAGTGGTATCCATATAGAAGGTGGGTGCCATCTAAACTAGTGCAAGCTTCAGGGCTATGGGTGAGGTAAGAACGCGGGATACCTTAGCGGAATCCTGCTTCAATAGAGTTGGGTTGCCAAGGGTAGAAGGCGAAGGTGGGGATGTCTGGAAGCTAGGACTGGGTCTCATTTCTAAGGGTTAGTGTCAATTTCTTCTCATGGAAGAAACTGGCGAGCCTCACTCGGGGATTGGGACAAGTCCTACTGCACCATACTGTTGACCAACAATAGCCATGCCGGTTAGGCGGAGATGGGTCAAATCCATCGGGCTCCTTGTCGGCAAATAGTACGGTTGAGCTTTCCATGCTAGGGTAGTCTACAGCCAGCCTGGTGCTCTGATACCATGTCTGTGACACCCCTCCCTGGCACATATCACCAGAGAGGCAGTCGTCCCGTGCGCCATCCCAAGATAACTGGCCGCACGTCACAACAGTGTAACATAATGGAAATCATTACACAATCAGGCACATCAGTGCTACAAATGGTTTACAAGGCCATCAAGGAATGACAAAATATCAATCCCAGCATGGCACGATACAGAGTTTTAACTGGCAGCGGAAGACATATGAGAGGCTACGGCTTGGAGCGGCTCCACTCCACAGGTTCTGGCTGGGCTACTGATCCTAGCACGCTCTTGCTTCAAATCCTTACTAAGGTGAAGATGAATCCTCGACAAAACCTGGCCACAATCACAAGGCCCGTGAGTACATTAATATGCACTCAGCAAGAATCGCCACTCACCACAAACAATCCAACAATCATGCAACAAGATATACATTGGAAATAAAATCCTACAACATGGCAAGAGTCTACTCGAGATAGACCAATATGATAACATAAAGGTAGCATGGCATCACAAGCAAAACATGGCGTAAGCAAACAACAGAGTATCACCAGTACAGAGTCCAAGCCAGGTGGGGTTGGATCGTATACCGGCAATCAAACAAAGAGGTTACCTGTGACGAGTAGACGAGTGTATCAGTGGGTACCAAATCTTATAATTACTCCTGTCAACACAATCAGGCTTCCAAGCCTCTAGCCAACTCTGGCTATCAATCCAGCCAACTCTGGCTATCTCCCGGGCATGCACGGTTGATGTTGGCTCTGGCCTAACTATAGGCTTCCAACGCATCACACCGCCATCCCATTCACCTCACAAGTAACATTCCCTGCATCATCTTATTGTTCATTTAGTGAAATCAGGTTGTTCATCTTTCTTTCAAACAAGCCTTAGGTTTAACCTCCTGACACGACAAAGACACACAGTGTGACCGACACTGAACTGTTGTTCCATAACCTTGGAACGAGGCTAGACATCCAGATTTGACACTCTCGAGAGGTTGCAATACCACCCACCTAAGTGCACCACACTCAGCCGGTACTTTAGGATATCATCCTTAAGGCGAACTCAGCAAGATACACTCACCTGACCGTTCACGCTACCAAGACACTCCCTGTATAGCCACCGACATAACTCTATGCCTTATGCAGAAGTGAATCCGGCACGTCCCAACTATGGGCAACGCCTAGCTCCGGAACCTTCGCAAGACTAGCCCCGACCAACTATGGTACCGACTAGACTTGCCAAAAGGGTAGCATCAAAGGAGGCTCAATAGGATTACGTAGGTCAAGGCCCGCCCATGTGAGCGACAGTGGCAGTGCTTTCGATGTTCAGATTAGTGGCACCGTGGACTGACCCTATCGTTGTTTGGAGGGGTGTTTCATTTAATCAAGTTCCATCATTCACAAGTCCAAACCAAGAGGATTAGTCCAACACAACAATCACAATATCATAATATATCATCACACGACAAAATATTAGCAACACAATAAATCAAGCAATAGTAGTATCCATGTCCAAACTTAGCAAAAATAAAAGAACGTCAACCGGAAGACTACGGCGGCGAACCCGCCGACCAGCGCCTTCTCGTTTGACAAAAGAAAAGAAACGTCAACCGGATGACTGTGGCAGCGGTCTTCCGCTGGCAAGCGCCTTCTCGTTTGACAAGGAAAAAGAAACGTCGACCGGAAGACTGTGGCAGCGGTCTTCCGCTGGCAAGCGCCTTCACAGATCAACTACAAAAGATAACACAGTGGGTCAATCGGACGACTGTGGCGGTTCCTCCAGCCAGCGCCTCGCAGATTAATTACAAAGTTGGTGAGGCATGTAGCCTCCAAACAATGAACCGAAAAGCATTCATAAGAAAGAAAGCATCCATTCCACTCAAGGATTAACCCGACGTGGTGTCAGCAATCTTGGCAAAAAGAACCAAATGGAAAGTCAGCTCCCAAGCGTCGCAGTCCGGGTGGCTTACGCCAACCATATTTGACGGAGGGAAAGAAGCAAATAACTCTTTTGGCAAATGCCCCCAACTCCGAGGATCATAAGACGACATTCGTCCGCTCCTCACCTCGGCGAAGGAGAAGAAGCAAACAATCATAGGAACGCAGATTTTATAGTTGTTTATTTAGAGGGTTCGACAAAGCCACGCAAGTGCGAGGCGCACAGATAATTCACACATCATTCTAATGCATACATGGATGATGAATATGACATGGCAGGAGCAATAATCGAAGCAACATATTAAACAAGAATAACAACAGACATGCAATAACAAAACAGGGTACAAACAGAAAATATAACACTCGGTATGGCAATCAACAAATAAACAAACAACATTGCGGGACGGCTCATAGCAAGGGTTTAGCTTGCCTTCGAAGACGGGGATCCGCTGGGCTTGGAAAGGTCGGGGTGATTCCGCAACGTGGGGTGTCGATGGCCGCTTTACCCGGACTCCGGATTGCACTCACGAGGGCACCTGATAGCATTATCTTGGAATGAGATGAAACCAGTACCACTGGTTAGAGCTCGTCGAGATACAAATTTAGAAATTTGAATCGCCGAAAACGGACTTACGGTTCAAAAGATATCGCCGTTCGAAAATTCCTGCAGCAGAGAAAAAAGAAAACTGCCGCGGGGAAAAAAAACGGCGCGGGCCGCTGTTGGGCCACGGGCGCGTTGCACACGCGCGTGCCTGCGCCGCGCCTGGAAGGGCCGCCGGTGGGCCGTGGATGGGCTGCTGGCCTGCTGCTTCAGCTTGGAAAAAAAACAGGGGGACTGGGCCTCCGGTGGGCCGGCCTGCTGGGCTGGAAAACGGTCCAGAACGGAAGAAGAGGAAAACAGAACGGACGAGGAACGGATCGATCCATCGTCCTCTTCCCCGTGCTTGCACGCACTGGAACGGCGAGCGGCCGGCCGGGGTTGGCGGAGGAGACGCCGGGAGGACCGGCCGAAGGTGGGGACGGCTCGGCGGTGGCTCGCCGCGGTCGTGGGAGGTGGGGCCAGCGGCGGAGACGTTTCCCACGCCCTGCACAGCGAGCCCGCCGTGGTCGACGGCCGTGCGGCGGATGTCGCCGGTGCTAGCTGCTGGGCCCAAGGGGCAGCCGGGAGACGGCGGAGATGGGGCGGAGGAGGACGTCCGCGGCCAGGAGAGGGGCTAGGGGAAGGCCGTGGCGTCGAGGACGCTTCCCTCGCGTCGAGCTCGCCGGCTCAGCCATGGCGGGGGCGGCGGCAACGCGTCCTCCAGGGCGGCTTGGCCGCCGGCGACGGTGGGGATGGAGTCGCGGCGCCCCACCGCGCCCGGAGGAGCCTCGGCCAGGAGGGGGGGGGGGAGGTCACGGCGCCGTGCTGCGGTGGGCTTGCTCGGTCGCCGATCGATGGTATCCATCACGGTGAGAGCAGCTCAGCTCATGAGCAAACCAGAGAGAAAGAGAGCTAGGGGAAAGGAGGGAATGAGTGGTCGTGGCTTGGGTTTGCTCTGGCTGCTTGGAGTGGATTAACATGGAGGGAGAGGAGGCTTGGTGGCACCGACGATGCACCGGTGTACCAACTTTGCTCCAAGGTTTTTAAGGAGAGGAGGATAAGGGCAACGAGCTGGATCGGCAGTGGCACACAGGGATTGCACTGCTGCTGGAGGATCACTGCTAGGGTTTAGGGCTAAGCGGATTTAGGTCACGCCCAAGCGGCTTCTAGGGTGCGACACGGACGGCACCGTCGTGTTCCCGGTGACTCGGGGGTCCAAAGGCGATGGGGTTTTCACCGCTGCATGCCAACAACAAAACTCTACAACTTTGGCGACTAAAGTTTTCGCGAATTCGAAACTTCGTGCGACTAGAACTTTTGAAAAACAGTACTGGTCTAAATCCGAAATTGCTCGTTTGAGGAGGCAAAAGATTTTTGGTTTGGTCAAGACTTTGCCCAGGGGTGTGGGCTCTCCTAGTACTTGCATCTAGGTGTTCCCCTCCCACTACAAAAATCATTTGGCTTGGTTTTGGAAACATTTGAATTTTAGGGCAGAAATTTAGGACAAGAGGAAAAGTTTTTCAGGTGTCGGAAAACACCACTAAAATTAGGGATGAAATTTTGGGGTGTTACAGTGGAATGGGTCAAGCCGGTATGGGGTGGGAAAATGCTTCTGAAGGATCTCGTCTTAACCTTCTTCTTTTCCCCTATCACTATTGGAGTGTGGGGATAGTTTGGGTTGGTTAAGTCTAATGGTGAACGTGCATAACCTCTCGAGAGTGTCAAACTAAGTACTTAGCCGTGTCCCCGGTTACGGACAATTCTGAGCAGCTGATCAAGGACGTCAGCGGAGGATCCCAACATTCCATCTTCTCATGTTAAAATATGAAGGGTGAACAAGGGTAGATGAGACAGTGGTTTTCATGCCATGGATGTCTCGATTTGAAGAAAAGTGTTTTCAAAAGAGTTAGGAAAAATTGGCTTTCCGCAACTTAGCCTTTGAACTCCTCCAGCCAAATATGCATATAGTTTATAGAGTTATTCCACTAAGTGTCCACAGAGTGTCACTTGCCAGTTCCATTTTATATGGTTCTGACCCACCTTGTTGCAACATTTTTCCTGTTGCAGGATGTTCAGACGATGAGTGAGGTTTCGTATAAGGTTTCGAGTCTACAACCAACATGTTTTCGCCTGTGGCACATGAAGATTTTGGAGACTCGCTGCTACTTTTATTCAGCTGTGCTGAACTTTGTAAAATGCTAGCCTTGAGCTATGCAATTTGTAATGAAAATTGTAAGTCTGGATCATGCGATGTAATAAAATTTGACGCATTTGCATGATATTCATCTTAGACTGTGTGTGCAAATGAATCGATCCAGGGGTTTGCACTATACACAGGGATCTTGCCAATTTTTAAGTGCAGGTCCACTACAGGATTTCATCACTGGTCTGCCCAGAACCAAATCAGGGTATGATTCTATTTGGGTTCTTGTTGACCGTCTGACGAAGGTAGCTCACTTTGTGCCTGTGAAGACTACCTATACCAGCGCCAAGCTAGCTGATATCTACATGAAGAAAATTGTGTGTCTACATGGAGTTCCCAAGAAGATTGTGTCTGATAGAGGTACTCAGTTTACTTCTCATTTCTGGAAGCAGTTACATGAATCATTGGGGACCAGATTAGAGTTTAGCACAACATTCCACCCACAGACGGATGGACAGACTGAAAGAGTAAATCAAATCCTAGAAGATATGTTGAGAGCATGTGCTCTAGACTATAAATATAGCTGGGATGATAATCTTCCATATGCTGAATTCTCTTACAACAATAGTTACCAAGCCAACATAGAGATGTCTCCATTTGAAGCTCTATATGGAAGGAAGTGCACTACACCACTACTGTGGAGTGGCGTAGGTGAACGTAGTTTGTTTGGACCTGACATAATCAAGGAGGCTGAAGAGAAAGTTAGGCTGATTAAAGACACATTAAAGATAGCACAATCCAGACAGAAGAGTTATGCTGACTCCAAACGAAGAGAAGTCACCTACGAGGTGGGCGATAGAGCCTATCTTAGAGTTTCACCTCTACGTGGGGGTGAAAAGGTTTGGAATCAAAGGAAAATTAGCACCACAATTTATTGGACCCTATAAGGTTCTATCACACAAAGGAGAAGTGGCATATGAGTTGGAACTGCCGGAAGCTCTTTCCGCAGTTCACAATGTGTTCCATGTCAGCCAGTTGAAGAAGTGTCACCCAGAAATGGCAGAAACTCCGCTGAGGGATATTGTACCACTGGAGGAAGTCCAGCTAGAAAGTGACCTCACGTATGAAGAAAAGCCTATAACATTTTTGGAGACAGCCGAACGAGTTACCAGAACCAAGACCATCAAGTTCTGCAAGGTTCAGTGGAATCATCATACCGAGGAAGAAGCAACTTGGGAAAGAGAAGATGATCTTAAGGAAGACCACCCTCACCTATTAGCTAGCCAATCCGAATCTCGAGGGCGAGATTCATCTTAAGGGGGTTAGGTTTGTAACATCCCAATTTTTCACAAAAAATAAAAATTCATACATGGCATGCATCATCACTTTGCATTTTGCATTTGCACTTGTTTTCAAAGTTTCAAAGAAATAAAAACTTTTGTAGTTCAAATATTTCAAAAGTGTTACCAAATAGTTTAGTTTGGTAAAGTTTGATTTTACAAATTTTTACAAAGTTGTTTGAATCCATTTGGATGAATATTCTAAAAGTTATATAAGTTTTCAGAAAAAGAAAAAGGAAAAAGAACAAAAAAAAAAGACTCAGCCGAGCTAACTGGGCCAAGCCCATCTTCCTTTCCTCTGCGCGCGCGTGAGTAAGCAGCCCAGCAGCAACCGTAGCCATCTCTCTCTCCTATCTCACTGACATGCGGGCCCCGCATGTCAGCACCGACAGCCCTAGGTCAACGTCTTCTTCCTCGTCCTCAAATCACGCTCGCGAAACGGCAGGAGACAGTCGGCGATCCTCCATCAATCCGTGCGTTTAAGGCCATGATTCTCGCTTCTGTCTTGTCCTACATAACCACCACCCCCTCCTCTTCATTTTGCCCCAGAAACCACACCACGAGAGCCATCAGGCTGCTCGTACGCATCCACGAAGCACCGCCACGGCCGCCGGCGAGTTCTTCATTTTTCGGCGAGTGCAGGACACCCCAAGCCTCCCCTGCCCTCCTTCCTTCTTATTTCTCCCTTGTGCTTCATCCTGACAAGGTTCCGTATTTTTTCCGTGCCCAGATCGAGCTATCCTTCATCGACAGAAGCTAGCCGCCGCCTGCATCAACTCCGGCGAACGATTCGAGGAGGAGAAGGACACGCCGGAGATTTCTGCCGCGCCACCAACCTCGCCTCGATCTCCTCTTCGTCGTGGTATGGTTCACTCGCCCCTTAGGCCGTAGATCTTCGATTTCTTGAATTCTGGCCATGGCGCCGCCGCGGGATGAGGTCAACGAGCATCTCCGGTCGGCCGCTCCACTCGTTTTAGGTCAAATTGTTCTGGGCCGTTAGATCCTTTTCCTACAACTTAGATTAGATCTGTTTTACGAAACGGTACGGGCGAATCAGGAGCAGCCACGTCGACGCCTCGTCAGCAGCCTCGTCAGCGCCACGTCAAGCCTCGTCAGCGCCAGCGTGGAGAAGATTTTTCTGTTTTATTTTCTTCTAGCAGTTTTTGCAGAAAAACCCCTGTAACTTAGTTTTATCAATACTTTTTCTCTGTTTATCCAAATTCAAATATTTTTATATATTTGAAATCTTTAGAATGAGTAGAAACTTTCTGCTGTATTATTTTTCTATTTTGTCAAACTTAAAATATTCAAATTTCAAATTGAGGAGTTGAGTATTTTTGACATAATTTTAGTTATAAAATTTATTTTTGAGTGAATCCAATTGCAGAAAATTTGTTCAAATGTCCTCTGTCCAGTAGTATTTTTTCTAATTTTTGAATATGTGTTTAACTACAGAATACTTTTAAGTTGTGTTAATAACCTTTTTGTTGCCCAAATAATGTTTAACTTGGTTATTAAAAATTAAATAAAACCTTGCCACTTTTTCATGCATATAGAAATAACTTAAAACAGTAGATAAAAATTTGGTTGCATTGCACACATACATGCATGACTTAGTATTTTTAGAAGAGTTGAGTTGCACTTAGAAAGACTTAGTAAAATTCTTGCATCTCATATTTGTCAAATTTTTCCTTAGAATATTTTTGTCATATCTTGCATGTCATATTTTCCTTAGAAATTTTGGAATGATTGTATGTTTATTTGTGATGTTTCTATGTGTTAGAATTTTTTGGGGGAAACGAAGACTATTGCAACTGCTACTCCTGCTCTCCTTGTTGCCAAGGCAAGTGGCACATTCATAAATTTCCTAAGTATTTTTGTCTATGCATGACTTAGTTTATTTTCCTTAAGCATGTGTAGGTGTTATTAGTATTGCTATGCAAGACTTGTTTAGAATTTCCCTATTCCTATGTGTCTAGGTACCTATATAATAACTTAGTAGAAATATTGATGCTATGCAAAAGTTATGTTATAAAAAGTTAAATTCTACTAAGTTAAAGAAACTCCTGGGTGGATTGGTTTGATAGAGGAGGCGAAGTTGAGTGGCTGCTCAGGCCCATTTTCATGGTGTGAACCTGAGTGTGTGCACTTGTGGATTGCCACCCAGGGATCAAAGGGATCTGAAGAACTCCAAGTGAAGATTGCTTCCAGTGCAGCCATTTGTCATATGGGCTCTGTCTTGATGGATTAAGTTGCGTGGACTCACCTCGGCTTGACAAGCAGATGTAGAGGGATGTAGGTGGAACGGGTCAAGCCGGTATGGGGTGGGAATATGCTTCTGAAAAATCTCGTCTCAATCTTCTCCTTTTCCTTATCACTGCTGGAGGGTAGAGGATAGTTTGGGCTGATTGAGTCAAATGGTGAACGTGCACAACCTCACGAGAGTGTTAAACTAAGTACTTAGCCGTGTCCCCGATTACGGACAATTCTGAGCAGCTGATCAAGGACGTCAACGGAGGATCCCAACATTCCAATTTCTGAAGTAAAACTTGAAGGGTGAACAAGGGTAGATGAGACAGTGGTTTTCATGCCATGGATGTCTCGATTTGAAGAAACGTGTTTTCAAAAGTGTTAGGAAAAAATTGGCTTTCTGCAACTTAGCCTTTGAACTCCACCAGCCAAATATGCATATAGGTTATAGAGTTATTCCACTAAGTGTCCACATAGTGTCACTTGCCAGTTCCATTTTTATTGGTTCTGACCCACTCTGTTGCAAATTTTTATTTGTTGCAGATTGTTCTGACAACGAGTGAGTTTACGTTAAGGGTTTTGAGTCTGCAACCAACATGCTCGTCTGTGGCACATGAAGATGATGGAGACTCCATGAAGAATAAATTTCCGCTGCTTTATTATTTCAAGCTAGCCTTGGGCTATGCAAAGATGTAACGAACCATTTATTTTACCAAGTTCTGGATCATTCGTGTAATAATGATACAATGTTGTGATATTCGTCTTAAACTGTGTGTGCAAATGAAATGATACAGGGGTTTGCACTATACACAGGTACCTTGCCAATTTCTAAGTGCAGGTACACTACATTGATAGAGATAGAGATAATATTATGCATTTTGAAATAATATTGTGTGCATTTTGCAGAAACTATGGATCCACCTAGTCCAATCCGCAGAGACCTAGCACAGGAAGAAATTCTCGAGGATATGATCCACGACGCCCCAGGTGTTGATCCAGCCAAATCTCCGCCGTCGTATCTGAACCCCTCCGGGGATGGAACGGACGTCGACCGAATTGAGGCTGAAGCCGACGGCTCCGATGATGGAGAAGGCGATAGCTCCAATGATGGAGAAGCCGGTGGACCCTTAACGACGTTCGGCGAGGTATATATATGAAGTTCGGCGATCAGTAGATGCATTACTTGAGTTGTATATATATAAATTGACGAATGTTTCTTCTCTTAGGCCTCCACATCGAGCAAATCTTCCAAACGAGGCCCGACCAAAAAGTTGGCCGCAACTACGCATTATACATTTGTGGTCATATCCCCTACGGGCGAACCGAAGGATCCCAAGAAGGCTGGCGATGTATTTAAAAAACAATGCGGAGTTCTGGTTAGGGATTAGGTCCGATCACCGTTCGAGAGTGGAATAAGCGCAAAGGGGCGAACAATAGTGACTATGTCACCGAAAGGTACAAAGAGGGTCTTTGGAATGACCTCATGGCACATTTCACCCTGCCAGAATGTGAGGATCCTGCCGACACTGCAAAATTGAGGGAGAAAGTCAAGCAGTGGACTCTTAAGAAGATGGCCGAACTATTCCGGGTGTGGAAGAAAAGATTATGGCAAGAATATCAGAAGAAAAAGACTGCTCCAGTATTTGAAGGCTATCTAGCGAAGCAGGCGAATCACTGGAACGCATTTAAGGAGTACAAGGAGTCACAAGATGCCAAGAACATGTCAGAAAAGAACAAGAAAAATGCTGGGAAGAAGAAATATCACCATAAATTGGGGCCAGGGGGCTACGAGACTGCCATGCCAAAGTGGGATAAGAAAGAGCAAGAGCTGCTTGATCAAGGGATCACCCCAGAATGGATGCGCGAAGAATGGGAATTGAGGGCAAGAAATTGGTTCCTTGCGCATGGGGGTTCATACGACGAACAAACAGGTGACCTTGTTTGCTGTGACGGGATTAGGGTACCCAGGGAGAATTGGCTTAAAGTGGTGAAAGAAATTAAAGAGGGGAAGTTAAATTTCCTTCCCGATAGAGAGAAAGACTTGCTGACACTGGTCCTCGGAATGAAGAACACGGAGGACGAGCACGAGGCCTTGGCAAGACACCGTGGTGGCTTGCGTTTGCCAAAGACATAGAAACTTACAGAAGCCGAGCGAGAGCAAAGCAGCGACAGAAGGAGGAGGAGGGAGACAGGTACAACCAGTTGCTTGCCAGAGTTAACCAGCAGCAGCAGCAGATTGACGAACTTAGAGGAGTAGTGCGCCTGCAAGATCCTGCACTCGAAATTACCGCCGGCCCATCTCAGCGGAAAAGCAGCGTGGCTGACTCGGAGGTCCAGGCTGACGATGCACCGAGGATAGAGGGCTCCCGGCTACCCCGTGGATGGAATCAAAGATTCAATATCTTGTGAGCTCCATCAGAAAATGAAGAACATATCCATGAAGGTGGCGGTCAGATATGCTTTACCTTGTCCACCTGAAGATGAGAGGACACTCGGAGAAGTAGTGGGTGGTATCATTCTATGGGACAAGAACTACATCAAGCTTCCAGGCTCGACGCCAAGGACAACACCGCCTCCGAGTCGTCGCAGGTCACCTACACCTCCATCACCTCCAAGAAGCCCACCCCATGACTACGACCACCACAGCGCGAGTCCATCTCGATCTCCGCCGCCGGACTTGGGTCGGCCGTCTTCGCCGCTGCCGCCGCCTCCGCCCGCTAAGGAAACTAAGCGGAAGCGTGCCGAAAACGCTCCGTCGTTAAGTTCTAAACGATGGAGCCCAAAGCGAAAACAGTCGCCCCCCAAAGGTACCTCATCCGAATCTTCCCATCAGACCTTACGATCGTACTGACGAGGAAAACGATGCGATCGCAAAGGCCCATAAAGATGCGCAGTTGCAGAAGAAGAAACCCGAGCCCCGCCCGGTATACACCGAGAAGGAGAAAAACTATGTAGTTGATTTTTTGAACACAAAATCTCAATATGACTTGCACCATAAGCCAGATAACTATCTACGCACTCTTCAGAAGGAAGTGAGGAAGAGCAAACCAAGTAGAAGTGCAAGCGGGAGCAAATCAAGTAGAAGTGCAAGCGGGAGCAAATCAAGTAAAAGTGCAAGCGGGAAAAGATCAAACGTTCCCCAGCTAGGACAACAACCCAAACAATCGATCCCACCCCTCAAGGTGTTATCCGAGAATGTTCCCCCGCTGCTAGAGCAGGCAATAAATATGGAAGAAGCTGAGAAGTTGGCAGCCACTATGGGTGTGAGTGTTGCTGACTTGCTAGGTTCCGAAGACGACAAGTTACCCAAGGCTGTTGTAGCCCCTAAGCCTACATATGTCCAAGGGAAGCCTTTGGTCAGCAAAGAGAAGTTGCAACAACTGCCAACACATATGCGTAATTTGCATGAATGGTACTTGAGAGCCGACAGAATGTTTATCGTGGTGAAAGTCCCACGGGAGTACTACTTTCGACCCGACGAGATCCATGTCGAATTTTCAGAACTCTTCCAGATGTACAATTTCGAAGCCCTCGACAAATCTCTCATGAGTTGCTATTGTCTATAAGTTGTTGAATTCATTGTCCACATTATTTCAGTTGTTCAGTTCATTGCAGGTAATTATCCTCATTATATCCTTTTGTACTCTATTATGCAGAATGAAGATCATGGTCTGTAAAAGTAGGAAGATCTTTAATGTTGGGTTCATTGACCCAGATAAAGTACATATAAAGATGCTAACGAGCCATCCCGATGAGACGGCGGGAAACATTCTAAGGTTTCTAAGGGAGCAACATTTCTGTGACCACATACTATTTCCTTACAACTTCAAGTGAGGGTCTTATTCTGTTGTGTCCATTCACTTTTGCTCACTCGATGTTAAGTGTAATTGGTGAGTTACTGACATATATATAAACGTGCGAAGCTTTCACTGGATTCTGCTAGACATTCAAATTGATAAGTGAATAGTAGAAGTCTTCGACCCATTAACGAGAAACATGGAAGAGTTCCGCAGCATGCATGACATGCTCCAGAGGTAATTTCAATCATTCTCGCGCTATATCGATCTCTTTCGATGATTTCCTGAGATATGAAATAATGATTAACTCATTCATTCAATTTCCTTGCCGGGCAGTGTTTGGAAGCGGTTCAAGAGTAAGACTAAGGGTATCTCTCATAAGGAGCTGACGTTTAAGAGGGCCTCGGAAAGTAGTACGAGATAGGGCCGCGAATCTCTTTACTTCTGGCTTCAATACAATTATGATGCTAGATTATTATTTTGATTGAATTCTATTCTCGTAAAGTGCGCACAGCAGCCACAGGGGACGCATCTATGTGGATACTACGTTTGCGAGTTCATTCGCACGTTTACCTCTGAGCACAAAGATTATAGAGTCGACGTAAGCAATACATTCACAACTTTATTTTATTACCGTCACTTTTTGTTATCATGATTGATATTCATATTGATCTCCTTTTCTTATATAGTTCGAGGCCATGCGGGATAGTCTCCTACCAGAGCAACGCCTAATAGGAATTGCAGAGGAGCTGGTGGGTTTTTTGATGACAGATATGATAGACGACAACGGAATATTTAGTGTAAATAGTCGCTCCTACTGATGATCCCCGTGTAATCGAATAGACGGGCTCTAGTCCCGGTAATTGTGATCTCCATGTAACTATCAAAATTGTATATATTTGTATACTCCATCGTAAGACAAGTTATCTTATATATATACTCACGAACGTGTACGATATATATGTAGTAGCGTAGAAATATACGAAAACTATTTTGAAATGAAGAAATAAATAAATAAAAGAAAACAAAATGAATTCTCTGCCGCGGCACAGAAAGTGCCCAAATTTCTGCCGCGGTAGAGAATCATTAGTCGCGGCCCGTTATACGAACCAGGACTAAAGGGGTGCCCCCAGCGCGCTCCGCGGCGGCCATGTGGAGGGCTATTAGTCCCGGATGGTAAGAGGGCCGTGACTAAAGGTTGGCCCTTTAGTCCCGCTTGGCCTGTCCCGGTTGGCCAACTGGGACTAAAGACCTTCACGGGCCGGGACAGTAGGCCCTGTCTCCACTAGTGGTGGTGCACACTAAGGGAGAACACGTACATTGGAATTATATGAGGGATCAACCTATATTGCTACCGTCGTATATCTAATACAAACAATATAGGTAGCACACAATAACATCAAATGTAAAATGTGTGACATGATATGGTCTTTGTGCCCTGATCTCCATCGAGCGCTCTGGCGCCGCATTAGGTTCACAGGGCCCTTATGCCAGAATTTAAACATTTCGATAAACACTTACCATTACCATATCATATCATTTTTTTTGCATATTTTACGTGGCTTTGGGGCTCTCACGATAGAACCTCTTCTTACGTACGAGCTATCAACCACAACACTGATTGACAGTTGTCTCTATTACTCCCCTTTCGGGGCCCTCCTTTGTAAATTCCATACCAACTATTGAAGGAGAGACAGACACCCGCCAGCCGCTTACATGGTACAAGCCATGTGTCGGTTGCGCAACCAGTCTCGCGTAAGCTTACGCGTATAGTCGGTCCGGGCTGAAGGGGTTTCATAGCAGAAAACAAAAAATTTCCTAACAACGATAACCAGAAAACAGCCAAGATTTATTACTATGCAGATATAGAGTAACGGAGGGGATCGGAGTTCATACCCTTGAAGACCGAACGCGGGGACTACGCTCCCACACAAGCGTTGATGATGAAGATGACAAAGCCGACCTGAAGGTCGCGTAGACGTTCCCGTGACTAGTGCCACACGTCGCAGCACCTCGTAGCTCTACACACGTACGGCATATACAACGACTTCTGGACTCCGTCCCAGCAAAGCAGCGGAAGTAGAGTGATGGACCGAAGTACTACTAGCACGGCGGTGTGCGTGTAGTGGAGAAAACTCAACTCGTTGCGCAGCTCCAACGGCAACCACGATGAGAGAAAAGAGAAGAGAGAGAGAAAATTGGGATGCTCAAAGGAGCAAGGCTGCCCCTCTTTATATAGGAGGAGGAAGGGAGGGAAACCCCTTGGCTTAGCCATGTGGGACTAAACCCACATGGCTAATGCGCATTAGGGGGGCTGCACAGCCCCCATGGGCCCCACAGGGCCCATGCGGCTGGCTCCCTTGTCCCTCTCCTCTCTCTCCTTTCCCTCATGGGCCTCTTTTGCCAATTCTGGCCCATTAGTGAAAAATAGCTATTAAAAATTAAATAAAATATATTTAGTTATTAATTATAGTAATTAATATTTCAATATACATTACTTAATATTTTCTAGCTCCGGAACCCCTTCCGGGTCCCCCGATCTCCATCGGGTACTTCTCAATTATTTCGATACACCTTCGGAACCCTCCGATCTCCATCGGATAAATCCCGGAACGATTCCGATTCTCTTCTCTATATTTCCTTCGGTACTAAGATCACTCATAAACGTTGTCTACCCTTAAGTATGCCACCCTACAGTTCGGGAACACTCCAGACATGACCGAGACACCTCTCCGATCAATGACCAAGAGCGGGATCTGGACACCCATGATGGCCCCTGTGCATTCCATGATTATGTTTGTCGCTTGAACCTTAAACATCAAGTCCCCACACCTCTTGCCTTAGTGATACTCTGTTAGTCCGAGACTTGATCCTCCGGAATCTCATACCCCATTCAATCTCGTTATCGACTTAACAATTCTACTCGTTCTCGTGACGTTGCATCTCCGTGACCTAGTCACATGCTTACAAGCTAATTGATGCAACTTCACCGAGTGGACCCAGAAGTATCTATCCATCATTAGGATTGGCAAGTCCCGATCTTGATGCATATGCCTCAACATATCCCTCCGGTTACCCAAGAGACATCTTTATAATCACCCTGTTATGGTTGTGACGTTTGATGCAATCAAAGCAACCTCGGAGCTAGCAACTAAATATCATCTCATGGTCCAAGGCAAGTAGTACTACATTTTCAAGTTATCATAACGTTGAACTTAATGACTAGATCATGTTACGATAAAACATATTGGGTGTGAGTTCATCAAATCATTCACTAATGACATGACTCCATTGTCAATGGCATAAATGCCCATGATCATGAAACCTTGATCATCTGTTGCCCAATGGACAAGTACAACTAGAGGCTACTAGGGATCTGGTTTGTTTACATACCACACGTGTATTAATGTTTCCGCTTAACACAGTTATTGAAAGGATCGTATGGGCACCTAGAGGGGGGTGAATAGGTGCTACTCCAATTTTTACCACTTTTTCAATTTAGGCTTGACACAAAGGTAAATTCTCTAGATATGCAACTACGGTGAATTTACCTATATGACAAAGATAACACTAAGCAAGATACAAGCAACAAGTAAAAGCTAAAGGATAGAAGGAACCGAAGTGAAGCACGCGGAGACAAGGATGTATTCTGAGTTCCTCCTTGTTAGGGGAGTATGTCTCGTTGGAGGGGTGTGAGCTTCGCCACACAAGGCTAATCTCAACTCCACAAAGGCCTCACCCTATTCTCCGATGAACTCCGCCACAAAGGCCTAGTTCACCTTCCACTATCGGGATCCTTCAAGGCGGAATCCGGAGCCTTTACAATGAGCTTGAGGCACACACCCACAACTGAATTGGGGGCTCCCAAACACACCACGAATCTGTTTCAACAAACACACACAAGTAAGAACAACAAGATGCCTAGGTTCTCCAACAAGGAAACCCTAGGCTCAAATCCCTCAAGTGAATGAGGGGGAAGTGAAGAACAACTTGGTGAAGATGTAGATCTCGGCCTTCTCCTTTAATCCTCCAAAGATCAACGAGTTTGGGTGGAGGGATTGGGAGTAATCTTGCTTTTGGTGAGCTCAACAATGGCGGGATCTCAGATTTGGACGAGCTAACTTGACGTTGAAGAAGGGAAGGGGTATTTACACCCTCTCCCAAAATGTAGCCGTTTGAGGTCTAGGTTGCCTGTTTACACCGGAGACTCTGGCCTAAAGTCCAGAGACTCCGGCCTTCCAAACATTCTGGAGAGATTCTGGTGGGCCTGAGACTTTACCAAAAGTCCAGAGACTCCGGCAAGTTTCCGGTCTGCAACCAGTGCGAGCAACCATTTGAACACCACGCTGAGAAAATCCTAAGGCCGGAGATTCCGTCCTGGCTGGGCCGGAGACTCCGGCCTGTCCGGAAACTCCGTACAGTCTCCGCCAAGTTTCCGGCAAGACATCAGCACAAGATACCACTTGGTCTTCTTCGACAGAAATCCTGAGTCTGGAGACTCTGATTTATTTACACCGGAGACTCCGGTCTAGAGCTTCCTGAAAACATTCTTATGAAGATTCTGATCTTTTCTTCCTTTTTGGAAATATCCACCAATAATAAAAGTAGCAAAATTTGCCTAGCAACATCAGCACATTGTTAGATCATACTAATGTTGTTATCAAACACACAAAACATGTTTAGGCGAGATATGTTGTTTCAATCTCCCCCTTTTTGGTGTTTGATGACAACATAAGTATTTGCAATGATAAACGAGCAAATGAAGCTAGCAATGAGTTTAGAAAATATAGACGGGCTCCCCCTTGATGTGTGCACCAAATAGAATCATTGCATTTTAATACAATGGTACACATGAACAAGGATCAACACTCCCCCTATATTTTTCAAACTCATAACACGTGCAATACAACAAATATATCTTGAAGCATAGATGCAACATAACGAGACAATAAGAGATAAGCATAATAAGATAACTTAAATCTCATAAGCACACATAGTCTCACAAGCACACACGATAAAATACCAACTTCGAAGTTCAGATAGGATAAAAGGGAGACACAAGCTTATAAGAGGCAAATCAAGTTCAAAAAGCTTGTGCTCCGGCCAAACCCATGCAAATACCCCGAGAAGATCCTAGATAGAGAAACTTCTCCCCCTTTGGCATCGAGACACCAAAAAGGAGAAGAAGAGCGATGCTACACGTAACCCACAAGATCACACGTCATCCCCGGAGTAGTCTTCGTCCTCCTTGGAATCCTCGTCCTCGTCATCCTCCTTCGACTCAAACTCATCATCATGATCATCAACCATAGCAGCCTTGCCGGTGTTGTGAGAAGAAGAGGGAGCCGAGGTAACCTCACAGAAATCACCCCAAGGAAACTCTGAGTTCCAGTCCTGGAATGAGATGGTGTTGGAAGGATCCGCTGGTTCAGCCTGTTCATCTTGATTATCAGTGTTAGGAGGAGGGGTAACAATGCCAGCATGGTCCTGAAGACTCTTGAGCATCTTCTTCATCTCCCTCCTTTCCTTGTAAGCCTCATGGTTCTCCTTGTGGATAGCAAGTGTCATGCAAAGGATGTTGCGCTGGAACCATGTGAGCTTTTTCTCCTCTTCTTGCACAGCTTGCTTCCCTTGGAGGCGAGAAGGAGGATCTGCATTCTTGCTTCTCCTAGGCATTGGAGCCTCAACCTCCACTTCCTCTTCCTCATCACTAGCTTGATAGGGGGCATGTTGCTTGGTATGAATTGACAAGACTTGGAGAGAGCCGGTCTTGTGAGGTGTTTCAGCTGGAAGAGCGGGCACCTTGTCAAGGATGAGCTTCATCACATAGGGTGCATACACGGGCACCTTCTTCTTCTCAATGATGGTGTGATAGATCTCATTCTTGATGAAGTCCATGACATCAATCTCATACCCTTCACAGTCTTCCCCGGCACGGTGACACTTGTAAGCATGGTGAAGGAGGTTGACAAGTCCACCTCGAATAGCATACACATTGCCCGCTTGGGGGCAATGTTGCACCGGAACAAGCGAAGGAGAATGTTTTAGACACACTTGAGGTCCTTGATGGTGCCAATGCTCTCCTCTTTCTCATATAGAGGAGCCAAGTGCATCTTGTTGTATGCCGCACCATCCACATGCATTCTCTTCCCAACATGATACGGCAGCATTTGCATGTATTGCTGTTGACAAAACACTTGATACAAAGTACGAAGGAGTATTTTCATCATGCATGGACACTGAGATGAATTCAGGTGAGAAGCAAGAAAATGAGTTGGAGCTGAACGTGCATGGATTTAGCGGCCGGAGGCGCATGCATAATTATATTGGTTATGGATACGACATGCATTTAGCTGAAGGAATACCAGGAAAATATACTGATTATTTTGTTACGTCAGGATCAATTAGAGATAGAAGGAAGGAGACTTGGTTTGAATGGAAGAAGATCAAGCTGTTTATTCTGTTTCTCTTTTTACCGAGGAAACAATCGTATGCACTCAGGATGGTACATGCGTGGGAACGTTTGTGCTTGAAGGCAGCCGGGTGGGGGCCACCATGTTACGACCATGAGAAGATGGCGCAATTCCTGGAATCAGTTCGTTTATTAATTAGAGATATTTTGGTTGCTTCGCCGTGAGAATAGAGATATACGTATGTTATTTTCCTTGTTTTCCACGTTGGTCGGCTGATATATAAAGCCATCGTTCCATCATGTAATAGTTAGATTGGAGTTATAAGAAATAGACACGATGTGTGTTTGGGGTTAAAATCCTCGTACCGAGTTTGGGGAAAGCTGACTAAAAATCCCTAAGTTTCTTGAGGAATATTTGCAAAAACCTCTTCTGGCGTGTGAGGTCCTGCGACGCGTAGGAGATTACAAGCTGAGCCTATACGGTTCGACCACGTTATTCTTTCGACTAGAAGGGTTGGCGTGTTGTTGCTGCGGAGTTTGTGATTGTCTTCGTAAACCCGCGATTGCTACTTGCTGCGATGGAGCTTTGTGCCGTGAAAGATCGGGCCAACAACGGATTGAATCTCGCCTCGAGGTTCGCTCCAAATCTTCTGGTATCAGAGCACCCAGTTGCTCACGGCACGGCAGAGGAGATGGCCGGCGCGTCATCCCCGAGGAGAAGCTATTGGAGGTTGTCTAGCGACTTCTTGTTGGAGGAGGAGGGCTACGGTGCCGAGCTTTTTCATACCTACTGTAAAGTGGGTGAGAGAGCTTGCGCCACGACGATCGACCACGACTGTGCGATCAGCGCGGTCAGTGTCGACATGGTGGAGAAGCTGGGGCTGTCGATGACACCACATCCACGACCCTACTTATTGAGGCGGTGCCACGACAAGCTTGAAATTACACAGCAAACAACGGTACTATTTTCAGTCGGCAATTTTTCTTCCAAGATTTTGTGCGACGTGATGCCGGTACACTTTGTTTCATGTCACTTGTTACTGGGAAAGCCATGGTATGTGGAGAACAGAGCCGTGCATGACTTTCTCGCCAATACATATACCATCATGCGAGATAAGGTCTATGTTCTCAGACCCACGGATAATAAGATTTTCAGCACATGGCGGAAGGATAGGCTGCAAAAGATGAAAGATCAAGAAAAACTAAACAAGCCGGAGGATGAAGTCTCTGCAACTTTTTCGACGACTATCCAGTCTACAAATGACACTGTTTCTTTTGAGACCAGCCTGAAACCGAGGACGGTTTCCATTGAAGAGGGGGAGGATGATACGGCAGCATTTGCATGTATTGCTGTTGACAAAACACTTGATACAAAGTACGAAGGAGTATTTTCATCATGCATGGACACTGAGATGAATTCAGGTGAGAAGCAAGAAAATGAGTTGGAGCTGAACGTGCATGGATTTAGCGGCCGGAGGCGCATGCATAATTATATTGGTTATGGATACGACATGCATTTAGCTGAAGGAATACCAGGAAAATATACTGATTATTTTGTTACGTCAGGATCAATTAGAGATAGAAGGAAGGAGACTTGGTTTGAATGGAAGAAGATCAAGCTGTTTATTCTGTTTCTCTTTTTACCGAGGAAACAATCGTATGCACTCAGGATGGTACATGCGTGGGAACGTTTGTGCTTGAAGGCAGCCGGGTGGGGGCCACCATGTTACGACCATGAGAAGATGGCGCAATTCCTGGAATCAGTTCGTTTATTAATTAGAGATATTTTGGTTGCTTCCCCGTGAGAATAGAGATATACATAGGTTATTTTCCTTGTTTTCCACGTTGGTCGGCTGATATATAAAGCCATCGTTCCATCATGTAATAGTTATATTGGAGTTATAAGAAATAGACACGATGTGTGTTTGGGGTTAAAATCCTCGTACCGAGTTTGGGGAAAGCTGACTAAAAATCCCTAAGTTTCTTGAGAAATCTTTGCAAAAACCTCTTCTGGCGTGTGAGGTCCTGCGACGCGTAGGAGATTACAAGCTGAGCCTATACGGTTCGTCCACGTTATTCTTTCGACTAGAAGGGTTGGCATGTTGTTGCTGCGGAGTTTGTGATTGTCTTCGTAAACCCGCGATTGCTACTTGCTGCGATGGAGCTTTGTGCCGTGAAAGATCGGGCCAACAACGGATCGAATCTCGCCTCGAGGTTCGCTCCAAATCACAACAACTGTGATGGCACCATGGAACGGATATCCCAAGATCTCAGCAAACCTCTTCATAGAGGACACACACTTGACGGGTCAGTCATCCAGGTCAAAGTCACATCCTCATCTTCACCGAACACAACTATGTCAAAGAACTACTGGATATCTGAGATGTTGTAGTCTTGCTGTGTGCCAACGATCTTCTCAAGACCAAGCTTCCTTACCACCCAGACTGCTTCCTTGAAATAGTTCTTGCCATTGAGAGCATCAAGATTGAGAACCTTCTGATCACAGACTTTCTGACCCAGAGTTGCATACAGCTCAGTCATGATCAACTCCTGCTCTTTCCTCTAGTAATGAGGATTCTTGGTGGTGCGCTGCATGGAGAAGAAGGGTTGCATCCTCATAGCTTGAAAGTCACTCTTGCTCAAATCAGCCACTGTGGAGATGTGATCAAATCGAGCCTTCTTGGCACTTTCTTGCCTCTGGTACTCTGCCTCATATCTAGCTGCAACCTCGGCAGCAGCTATTCTTGACCTTCCAACACCTGTTACTGGATCAATGGTCAAATGGGTGCGCGAAGAATCACGTTGTCTCCTAGGTTTCACATTGGGGTTGGAGGAGGTTGACTTGGTACGCTTGCTGCTGCCTGTGAGTATAAGAATAGTGGGATAGCATATAGATGAGTATACATGTCCAGGGAAAACAACGTAGAAACCATCAAGAAGTTCTGGGCACAAACTGTCAATCTACACCGGAGTGTCCGGCCTCAGGGTGCGGAATCTCCGGCCAGGCCGGAGTCTCCAGCCTTGCAGGCTGGAATCTCGAGCCCTAAGGCAGGAAACTTTGATGCAGTGTTGATTTTTTGTAGCAAAGTCCTACTAGATGCTTCCTAGAATCTACATTGTCGCAAAAAGGATGAATTCTACCAAAGCATCACCAGGTATTGATACGTCCATTTTGCATCACTATTTTATAGCATAATTTACTGTTATTCAATGATATATTTCATATTAAGAGGAGTTACTTATGTTATTTTGTCTTATTTTGCATGTTTGATGATCATTGGATAATTAACTGCCGGAGTCAGATTTCAGCTGGAAAAAGCACGTCAAGGCACTATATTTCTGGAGCACTAAAAATATTTCCGAGAAGACAGATGTTCCTATTTTATCAGAAGATGGACTAAGCCAAAAGGGGAGGCTGAGATGGGCCAGGAGGGGCCCACACCACCCCTGGGCGCGGGGCCCACCTTGGCCGCGCCCTAGCCAGGTGTGGTGCCCCTGGCCCACCTCAGGCGCTCCCCCTTCGCGTACTTCATCCCCCAGAAACCCTAAGACACGGGGAGTCCGTGAGAAAATATTCCGCCGCCTCCACGAGGCGGAAACAACAGAGAGAGAAAAAGCTCTCCGGCAGGGAGAAATCTGCCGGGGAAATTCCTCCCGGAGGGGGAGATCATCGCCATCCTCATCGTCATCGCGCTGGACTTCATCGGGATCATCATCATCATCATCATCTCACCACCGCTGCACCATCTCGTTCCGCTGTAACATCTAGGGCTATACTTTGTTTAGTTCATAGGGGAAACTCTCCCGGTGTTAATTACTCCTTGTGGTTGATGCTATTGAGTTTTATCGGTGAATTAAAGTATATGTTCAGATTGTTATCCATCATTATATCACCTCTGATCATGATCCATATGATGTCTCGTGAGTAGTTCGTTAGTTCTTGAGGACATGGGAGAAGTCACGCTGTTAGTAGTGGAATTATGTTGAGTAATATTTAATGGTTTGATATTTAAGTTGTGGTGCTATTCTTCTAGTGGTGTCGTGTGAACGTCGACTACATGACACTTCACCTTTATGGGCCTAGAGGAATGCATTGTGTATTTGGTTGCTAATTGTGGGGTTGCCGGAGTGACAGAAACCTAAACCCCCGTTAGTATACCGGTGCACAAGGGAGCGTAGGATCTCAGAGTTTAAGGCTGTGGTTAGATTTATCTTAATTACTTTCTTGTAACTGCGGATGCTTGCAAGAGGTATAATCACAAGTATGTATTAGTCCAAGTAAGGGCGGTGCATTAGCATAGGTTCACCCACACAACACTTATCAAAACAATGAAGATTAATCAACTATGTGAAGCGAAAGCACTTGACTAGAATCCCGTGTGTCCTCAAGAACATTTTGTCATCATAAGTAAACCAACCGGCTTGTCCTTTGCTCTAAAAAGGATTGGGCCACTCGCTGCAATTATTATTACTGTCTTTTACTTACTTGCATTTTATTTACCTGCTATATCAAAAACCCCTAAAAACTTGTCTGCTAGCATTTACAGTGAAACCTTTACCGAAACTCCTTGTCAGCACCTTCTGCTCCTCGTTGGGTTCGACACTCTTATTTATCGAAAGTACTACGATACACCCCCTATACTTGTGGGTCATCAAGACTATTTTCTGGCGCCGTTGCCGGGGAGTGAAGCGCTATTGGTGAGTGGAATTGGTAAGGAAACTTTTACTGTAGGTGCTATTTTTATTTCTGCTTGCTACTTTATTTTATCATGGAGAGATCTCCATTTGAATCCCTGTTTGGAAATACTACTACCACTGCTACGGTAGTAGAAGAGGAACCACCTGATCAAGTAATTCCATTTAAAATACCTATGAAAATTGTTGAACGAGTTACGAATAACCGCTATGCAGGAGATGGAACTGTCCCTCCTGGGGATCATTTGCTATTTATTCATGAATTATGCGAGTTGTTCAAGTGTGCAGGTATTTCAATGGAAGAGGTCAAGAAGAAATTGTTTTCTATATCGTTGACTGGTAAAGCTGCAAAATGGTATAGGATGCTGAAAATGGGCGTTCTATTGGCTGGGAGGAGATTGTGCCTCTCTTTTATTCTAAATTTTATCCTCCTAGTGAAATTCATCAAGATCGGAATCATATATATAATTTTTGGCCTCATGATGGAGAAAGTATTGCCCAAGCGTGGGGGAGATTGAAATCATTAATGCTCAAATGCCCCATTCATGAGCTTCCTGGTAATGTGTTATTGATAACTTCTATGCAAGGCTTTCTCTTCAAGATAAAACTCTATTGGATACCTCTTGTGCTGGATCATTTACGCGTAATAAAGAGGAAGTTAAATGGGACCTTCTTGATCGGATTGAGGAAAATACTGAAGGATGGGAGAACGACAAAGGTAGAGAATCAGGTATAAAGTATGATTACGAATGCATTAAAACTTTTATGAATACTGATAATTTTCGTAATCTCTATGATATGTATGGTCTTGATTCTCAAGTTATTGCAAACTGTTACAAGGCTTTTGCCTCTTATCTTGATGTTCCTAAAGAAAGTTGCAATAAGTATCATTTGCCTTACAAAGATAATACTAATTCTGCCAATATTAAAAACATTGAAGTTCATACAGTTGATCGTATCTTGCCAGAACCTTATATTGAGAAACCACCTTTTCCTGTTAAAATTAGGGAACATTCTATCATAGCTAGTGTGGTTAATAAAAGTGCAAAGAAAGCTTTAGAACCTGCTGAACAAATAGCGGTTGAACCCACAATAGCAATAGTAAAGGATTTGGTAACTGAAAATGTAGAAGGAGGACATATTATCTTTTGTGAAGATGCCTCTAATATTGTTTCACATCCCAGTAGAGCTAGGAAAACAAGTGTTCCTGTGCTTTCAGTCAAAATAGGAGAACATTGCTATTATGGTTTATGTGATATTGGTGCAAGTTCTAGTGCTATTCCTTTTGATCTTTATAAAGAAATTATGCATGAAATTGGTCCTTGCGAACTTGAGGAGATTGATGTGGTTATTCAGCTTGCTAATAGAGAAACTATCTCCCAATTGGTATTGTGAGAGATGTTGAAGTTTTATGTGGTAAGACTAAATACCCTGCTGATTTTCTAGTACTTGGTTCTGTTGCTAGTAAAGCTTGTCCCATTATTTTTGGTAGGCCTTTCTTGAATACATGTGGTGCATTATAGATTGTAAGAAAGAGAAAATTTACACTAAATTTAATGGAGAATCTTATGAGTTTAATTTCTCTAAGTTTGGTAAACAACTTTATGAAACTGATTTGCCTAATGAGAATTCAAATGAACAACTTGCTTCTATTGCTGTTGCTCCTAACAATGCCTTGCAGCAATTCATGGAGGAACACGAAAGTGAAGTATTTATGGAGGAGAGGAATGAGATTGACAATGCCTTTCTTCGTCAACCACCAATACTTAAGCATAATTTGCCTGTGGAAGATTTGGGTACCTCAGCGCCTCCTAAGGAAGATCCTGTCTTCGATTTAAAACCTTACCTGATAATCTTAAGTATGTTTATCTTGATGAAAGGAAAGTATATCCTGTTATTATTAGTTCTAAACTTTCAGGTAATGAAGAAGCAAGGCTATTAGAAGTACTAAAGAAACATCGAGGAGCTATGGGATACACTTTGGATGATTTAAAGGGGATTTCTCCTACTATATGTCAACATGCCATCAACATTGAACCCGATGCAAAACCTGTTGTTGAGCATCAGCGTCGCTTGATCCCTAAATGAAAGAAGTGGTAAGAAATGAGGTATTAAAACTTCTTGATGCTGGTATAATTTATCCTATTGCTGATAGTAGATGGGTAAGTCCTGTGCATTGTGTCCCTAAGAAAGGAGGAGTTACTGTTGTACCAAATGAAAATGATGAACTTATTCCTCAAAGAGTAGTAGTTGGGTATAGGATGTGCATTGATTTTAGAAAGGTCAATAAAGTAACTAAGAAAGATCATTATCCTTTGCCTTTTATTGATCAAATGTTAGAAAGGTTGTCTAAGAAAACCATTTTTGTTTCCTTGATGGTTATTCTGGATTCTCACAAATTGCTGTTAAAGCACAAGATCAAGAGAAAACTACTTTTACTTGTCCTTATGGAACTTATGCTTATAGACGTATGCCTTTTGGTTTGTGTAATGCTCCTGCTACGTTCCAAAGATGCATGTCTGCTATTTTTCATGGTTTTTGTGAAGAAATTGTGGAAGTATTCATGGACGATTTTTCCGTCTACGGAACTTCCTTTGATAATTGCTTGCACAATCTTGATAAAGTTTTGCAGAGATGTGAGGAGACAATCTTGTTCTTAATTGGGAGAAATGTCATTTCATGGTTAATGAAGGAATTGTCCTAGGGCACAAAATTTCTGAAAGAGGTATTGAAGTGGACAGAGCTAAAGTTGAAGCAATCGAGAAAATGCCCTGTCCAAGGGATGTGAAAGGTATCCGTAGTATTCTGGTCATGCCGGTTTTTATAGGAGGTTTATTAAAGATTTCTCTAAAATTTCAAAACCCCTCACTAATCTTCTTCAAAAAGATGTACCTTTTGTTTTTGATGATGATTGCAAGGAAGCTTTTGAAACTCTAAAAAAGGCTTTAATCACAGCTCCTGTTGTTCAACCTCCTGATTGGACTTTACCTTTTGAAATAATGTGTGATGCTAGTGATTTTGCTGTAGGAGCTGTTCTTGGACAGCGGGTAGACAAGAAGTTAAATGTTATTCATTATGCTAGTAAAACACTTGATGCCGCTCAAAAGAATTATGCTACTACTGAAAAGGAATTTTTAGCAGTTGTTTTTGCTTGTGATAAATTTAGACCTTATATTGTTGATTCAAAAGTTACTATTCACACTGATCATGCTGCTATTAGATACCTTATGGAAAAGAAAGATGCTAAGCCTAGGCTCATAAGATGGGTACTTTACTGCAAGAATTTGATTTACATATTGTAGATAGGAAAGGTGCTGAAAATCCTGTTGCTGATAATTTGTCTAGATTAGAAAACATTTCAGATGATCCTATACCTGTTAATGATAGTTTTCCAAATGAACAATTGGCTGCGATAAAGGTAAGCTCACGCGAAAGTCCTTGGTATGCTGATTATGCTAATTTTATTGTTGCCAAGTATTTGCCTCCGACCTTTACAGCTCAGCAAAGAAGAAAGTTCTTTTATGATTTGAGGCATTATTTTTGGGATGACCCACATTTGTATAAAGAAGGAGTAGATGGCATTATGCGAAGATGTGTTCCTGAGTATGAACAGAAAGAAATATTGAGCAAATGCCATGGAAGTGCTTATGGAGGACATCACGCTGGAGATAGAACTGCGCAAAAGGTTCTACAATCAGGTTTTTATTGGCCTACCCTTTTTAGAGATGCTAGAAAATTTGTTTTATCATGTGATGAATGTCAAAGAGTAGGTAACATTAGTAGACGTAATGAAATGCCTATGAATTATTCTCTTGTTATTGAACCTTTCGACTGTTGGGGATTTGACTTTATGGGTCCTTTTCCTCCTCAAATGGTTATACTCATATACTTGTTGCTGTTGATTATGTTACTAAATGGGTAGAAGCTATACCAACTTCTAGTGCTGATGGTGAGACATCATTAAAAATGCTTAAAGATATTATCTTCCCTAGGTTTGGTGTGCCTAGATATCTCATGACTGATGGTGGTTCTCATTTTATTCATGGTGCTTTTAGAAAAACTCTAGCTAAGTATGATGTTAATCATAGAATTGCTTCACCATATCATCCCCAAACAAGTGGTCAAGTAGAATTGTCAAATAGAGAGATTAAGTCTATTTTGCAAAAGACTGTTAATAAATCTAGAAAAAATTGGTCTAAAAAGCTTAACGATGCTTTGTGGGCTTATAGAACTGCTTATAAAAATCCTATGGGAATGTCTCCTTACAAAATGGTTTATGGAAAAGCTTGTCATTTGCCTCTAGAATTAGAACATAAAGCCTATTGGGCGGTGAAAGAACTTAATAGAGACTTTAAACTTGCCGGTAAAAAGAGATTGCTTAATTTGAATTCTTTAGATGAATGGAGAAATGCAGCTTATGAAAATGCTAGGCTCTTTAAAGAGAAAGTTAAGCAATGGCATGATAGAAGAATTCTTAAGAGAGAATTTAACGTAGGTGAAAAAGTTTTATTGTATAGGTCTCGTCTCAGATTTTTTGCAGGAAAATTACTTTCAAAATGGGAAGGACCTTATATCATCGAGGAGGTCTATCGCTCAGGTGCGATTAAAATCAATTCACTAGATGGGGACAGACCACAAGTGGTTAATGGTCAAAGACTCAAGCATTACATTTCTGGAGATTCTTATAATGAAGATGTTGATTTATCAAAGTGGTAACTCCAGAGGATTTTATAAAAAGTCAAATTCAGACAACTGCAAAGCTGATTTGGAATAGGTAACAGTTTCGGTAAGAAAAAGTTCGCGATTTACTTTCAACTAAATATTTGTTGTTTTTACATAATATGGAAAATTATGAGTCGGAAAAGGGTAGGAAACGGTGCCCGAGGGCACCACACCACCCCTGGGCGCGGGCCCCACCCTGGCCGCGCCGTGGGTGCGTGTGGGCTCCTCGGAGCCCGTCTCCGACCCCGTTTCGTCCTGTACCTTCCTTTTGTCGTAAAACTTTTTGCTATATAATCACCCGGATCTCCCGAGGTCCGTATATCGTGTTTTCGTCGAGTTTTGTTTCGAGCTGTTTTCTGCCAGGAACTATTTTCGGATTTAGAGCGCCATGGTCTTCTCCAACGACAACGAGAGCAAGGAGGCGTGGAGGACATCATGGACCAGAGGATCGAGGAGGAGGTCAAGAGCGAAACCGATGATGAAGTAGAGGAAGACTCAACTCCACGTCCTCGCGCTACTATTGCAAGCATCGGGGTGACTGCCAACCCTTTCAATCCTGTGAAGAACCTGAACATGGGTGGTGAGGCATCGCGTCATGCCTTTGCACCCAAGACACTCGCCTCAAACTCCAGTAACCCTTTCATACCCTCATCCATAAGTATCAATTTGAGAGAGTTCCGGAGATGGAGTTGCCTACTTGTTGGGATATAGATCGATCTAACAATGCAGGAAAAGAAAGCCCTAAGTCCAGTGAGAAGTGGGGAAACAATTCCAAGAGCTGGGATTCACCTTCTGACCAGTTCATGAACCGCATCGAACACAATTCGGAGATGATCCGCATCCTCACATACAAGATAGATGAATTGAAGGATTTGGTCGAGAAGCTCATTAGGGAGTCGCCACCAAGAGATCAAGCCTAAATCGTCAAGGGGTAATGGCACTCCCTTGGCTTGTTCCAAGCTTGGGGGAGTGCCCAGTATCATCTTTATCCTTTCGTTTTTATAATTTCGTGGTCATATCATGAGTAGAGAAGTTATCTTATAAGATGGTTTGCGATGTGGAGTGTCAATCCTTTAGTTATCCATGTATCCGTTGGTTTGAGTGTGTCTTTGTTCAGAATATTAATGAGAAGTTCCACCTTTACTTTCGGTACATTTTATTTTAGCCTGCAATCTTCTTTATGTGCTGATCTTGCCATTAGTATTGACGCCACTTTTGGGTACATTAAGTAAATTATATTAGTTGTGGCAAACTTAGTATTGGTCATTAGCAACAATACCATGAAAACTTAAGTAGAAGGAGGGAATTACATGCAAAAATATTATCCCTTTATCTTTCTTTCTTGCTAGCCAATAAGATTAGTATTCTTTGAGTTAAAACATTTGTGCTTACAGGGAAGATAGCATGGTTGCTTCTATTACATATATTTGTGTGTATCCCCCAACTTTTATGCTTGCCACATGACCTTGCTAGCCTTAACCACCGTACTGAGAGGGAATGCTTCTCGTGCATCCAAATCCTTGAGCCAAACCCATGCCATTTGTGTCCACCATAACTACCTATATGTGGTATTTCTTTGCCACTCCAAGTAAATTTTTCATGTGCTACCTTTAAATTATTCAAAATGTTATTATTCCCTTTTGTGTCAATGTTTACTAGCTCATGAGGAAGTAGTGTGGTTATCCTTTATTCTACTTGTCAAACAGACTTTACACCTGGACTAGTGGCATATACATCCGCTTATCCAATAACTTGCAAAAAGAGCTGGCAACGGGATGCCCAGTCCCAATTAATTACAACTTTAACGCTTAATTCTCTTCACACTTTTGCCCTGAATTATCAGTAAGCATTGACAAACAGTGAAATATCTGCGTGTGTAAACCAAAGAGAAAGAGGGATGATCTGCCTTGCTGGTAGAAATAACGTCCTTCATGGGAGCCGCTCTTAAAAGTCTGTTTGACAGGGAGAATACTGTTTTCACCCGCTACCATTCGTTGACAATTAACAAACACCTCTCAAAACTTAATTTTTGCTCTCTATATGATTTCAAAAACTTAAAAGCTCTAGCACATGACTTAATCCCTGCTTCCCTCTGCGAAGGGCCTTTCTTTTACTTTTCATGTTGAGTCAGTACACCTATTTCCTTCTTCCTTGAGCAAGCATTTGAGTTGTTGTGATTCAACCATATATATCATTAATATTGTCAATCATGTCTTTTATCCTTCTTGTCTTAGCACAAAGACTTTTGCCTCTAAGAATATAGCTTTGCAAGTTATCAATGACTGTAAAGAAGGTGTGATAATTGAGTGTGGAAGTTCTGCAATATAAGCTCTAATATAAAGACTCCTTTCGAAAGATAAGTATTGATTGCTTATTGTTCTATGACCAAGAATGAAGTGTGCCATTACTAATCTATAATTTCCTTCGTGTATTTTTATTGTGGTTGTTTCACTACTCATGTTCAAGTTAGGTTATATGAAGAGTAGTTGCTGTTTAAAATGAGTTGTGTTGTTTAGTAATTACTGATGCTTCTTGTCCGTATTCTTTATTATCGACGCTTCACTCCATAAACTTTTGTTCTAGTTTACTGAGCTCAGCTTTCGCTTGGGGACAAGCGAGGTCTAAGCTTGGGGGGGTTGATACGTCCATTTTGCATCACTATTTTATAGCATAATTTACTGTTATTCAATGATATATTTCATATTAAGAGGAGTTACTTATGTTATTTTGTCTTATTTTGCATGTTTGATGATCATTGGATAATTAACTGCCGGAGTCAGATTTCAGCTGGAAAAAGCACGTCAAGGCACTATATTTCTGGAGCACTAAAAATATTTCCGAGAAGACAGATGTTCCTATTTTATCAGAAGATGGACTAAGCCAAAAGGGGAGGCTGAGATGGGCCAGGAGGGGCCCACACCACCCCTGGGCGCGGGGCCCACCTTGGCCGCGCCCTAGCCAGGTGTGGTGCCCCTGGCCCACCTCAGGCGCTCCCCCTTCGCGTACTTCATCCCCCAGAAACCCTAAGACACGGGGAGTCCGTGAGAAAATATTCCGCCGCCTCCACGAGGCGGAAACAACAGAGAGAGAAAAAGCTCTCCGGCAGGGAGAAATCTGCCGGGGAAATTCCTTCCCGGGGGGGAGATCATCGCCATCCTCATCGTCATCGCGCTGGACTTCATCGGGATCATCATCATCATCATCTCCACCGCCATCACCACCATCACCGCTGCACCATCTCGTTCCGCTGTAACATCTAGGGCTATACTTTGTTTAGTTCATAGGGGAAACTCTCCCGGTGTTAATTACTCCTTGTGGTTGATGCTATTGAGTTTTATCGGTGAATTAAAGTATATGTTCAGATGTTATCCATCATTATATCACCTCTGATCATGATCCATATGATGTCTCGTGAGTAGTTCGTTTAGTTCTTGAGGACATGGGAGAAGTCACGCTGTTAGTAGTGGAATTATGTTGAGTAATATTTAATGGTTTGATATTTAAGTTGTGGTGCTATTCTTCTAGTGGTGTCGTGTGAACGTCGACTACATGACACTTCACCTTTATGGGCCTAGAGGAATGCATTGTGTATTTGGTTGCTAATTGTGGGGTTGCCGGAGTGACAGAAACCTAAACCCCCGTTAGTATACCGGTGCACAAGGGAGCGTAGGATCTCAGAGTTTAAGGCTGTGGTTAGATTTATCTTAATTACTTTCTTGTAACTGCGGATGCTTGCAAGAGGTATAATCACAAGTATGTATTAGTCCAAGTAAGGGCGGTGCATTAGCATAGGTTCACCCACACAACACTTATCAAAACAATGAAGATTAATCAACTATGTGAAGCGAAAGCACTTGACTAGAATCCCGTGTGTCCTCAAGAACATTTTGTCATCATAAGTAAACCAACCGGCTTGTCCTTTGCTCTAAAAAGGATTGGGCCACTCGCTGCAATTATTATTACTGTCTTTTACTTACTTGCATTTTATTTACCTGCTATATCAAAAACCCCTAAAAACTTGTCTGCTAGCATTTACAGTGAAACCTTTACCGAAACTCCTTGTCAGCACCTTCTGCTCCTCGTTGGGTTCGACACTCTTATTTATCGAAAGTACTACGATACACCCCCTATACTTGTGGGTCATCAGGTATCAAGTCCAATATCGCTACTAGGGAAAACTAGAGAGAAAGGGAGTGATTTTAACCTTGGTCTGCCATGGAGAAGGTCCAAAAGAGGGGGAGGAAGATCCCCAACCGATGGAAAAGTGAAGGGCCGGCGATACGGCAGAGTCCGGCAGCAGATCGGTGGCCGGAGGGCACTCCAAGGCGAGGCGACGGCGTAGGAGTTTGGGGTCGGGGTGGATGGGGAGTTGTGATGCAACCCCCCACCCCAATCCCCTTTTCTCTCTGCGAAAACTGCCGAGACCAGACTCTCCGGCCTAAACCCCGGAGTCTCCGGACCAGCCAGAGTTTCCATGTTTAGGGCAGAGATTCTGGTCAGACCGGAGTCTCCGGTGTTGGACACCGGAATCTCCGGCCCCAAAACCTCAGAACATGCAGATTTTTGGTGGAGGACATGTATATGGCTAGAGGAGCATGTTTTTGGATGAGAAATGGCTTGGGATTAGAAAATCAAACTGGGATGGTACTTCACACTCAATTCTTGTAAGATACAAATAAATAAATGCCAAGATTGAGTATGTTTTCCATGACAAGAAATTCAAAGAAAGAAAAAAAACAAGTAAAGCTAAAATGAAAACCAAACAAAAGCCAACTCTTCATGGAAGAGGTTGGTGGCCTAGGCCACCATGTAAGAGTTTTGTGGTGTGACACCACGAAGATATATCTAGGGTGCACTACCACTACTCAACATTAAGCTCATAAATCATGAAAATGAATATAGAGATATAATGATTTTGCTATGGGCATCATGGGGGAGGGAGAGCCCAATAGTTAGGGCAACACTCCCCCTATGTCCATGCCTACACCTAAACACAATAGATAGCCAAGATATAGGTGTGTATGCAAGATACTCAAGTCAAGCTCCTTGAATCAATGATATTTAGCTCATTCCTCAAATAAGAGAATCTTGGTTCATCAAGGGGCTTCGTGAAAATATCGGCATGTCGATCCTTGGTGGGCACATATGCTAGCTCAATATCACCACGAGCAACATGGTCTCTAATGAAGTGATGATGAATCTCAATATGCTTCGTTCTTGTATGTTGCACGGGGTTGTAAGCAATCTTGATAGCACTCTCATTGTCACATACAACAGGCACTTTGTCACAATGGACATCATATTCCTTAAGAATTTGCCTCATCCATAACAATTGAGTGCATCCACTAGCGGCGGCCACATACTCGGCTTCGGCGGTGGAGAGAGATATACAATTTTGCTTCTTGGAAGACCAACTCACCAAGGACCTACCAAGGAATTGGTAATCCCCGGAAGTTGACTTTCTATCATCTTGATCTCCCGCCCAATCTGAGTCTGTGTACCCACAAAGAGTGAAAGTTGCCCCCTTTGGGTACCATAAGACAAACCTTGATGTATGAACCAAATATCGGAAGATTCTATGAACCGCCATCAAATGGCTTTCCTTAGGAGCCGCTTGATACCTTGCACACACCCCTACACTCAACACAATATCGGGTCTAGATGCACAGGTAAAGCAAATAACCAATCATAGAACGGTATAAGGGTGTGTTTGGGATAGCTCTACTCCACCAGTTTGTGGCCGGAGCGGATGAAGCTGTGCCAAACGCATAAACTCCACCCTGTAGGCAGAGCGGAGCAGAGACGCCCACACGTTCATTTTATCGGAGCGAGGGAATAGCTGCTTCGGCTGCTCCACTCCAGGTCCAACTAGCTGTAAAACTTATCTGTCCTAGAAGTTTGGGTGATATTACCCACCATTGCCACCGATTAGTTGCCAAGATCGAATCATTTTCTTTTTCTCACCTCATAATCCTCTCGACTGGGCATCTCGATGGCAGCAACAAGGCCGCGCCGCCACCGTTGCCCTCTCCGTCAAGACCCTAGCCTCTTGATCCGCCCGGCGACCACCGAGGTATTCATCCCGTGTCCCCTTCCGTCCGCATCTGTCCCATCCGGCCACTAGCCAGCTGGCCTTTTCCTGCCACCCCTTGCTTCTCACCGTCCGACCCGCGGATGTCTGGTTAGGGACTCACCACCATGGCCATTTTCCTACAGCTACTTCCCCGTTTAGACCTTCTCCGACGCCAGCCTGCACCAAGATTTCTTCACCTACCTGACGTCTTGTTCGTGCTACAGGAGGTTGTCCCCGCCCTTGTGATATTTGTCAGGAGCTACCGGAAGCACAAAAATCGCGCAGCCACTCCACAATCACAGGTCACGGTCATCCATGGATGGAAAACAAGGCCACCTTTCTCCTCACGTGGCACCACTCCCAATGCTGGCATGCTGCATGCAGTACCCAATTCGTAGGAGAAAAATATAAATGAGAAAACATAATACATGGGTAGTGCAGTCATTCCTCCTTCTAATCCGAATCTGGAGCTAATTAGTGAACCAAACACTTTTTTCTGCTCTGGAGCTTATTAGTGGAGTGGAGTTTAGATTTCGAGTGGAGTGAAGTGAAGTGGAGCTCTCCCAAACACACCCTAACTTTTGATCCTCATCTTTACCATCCGGATTACGCTTGAGATGACACTTGGTTTGCATTGGAGTGGTCTTCACTTTGGCATCTTTGAAGTTGAATTTCTTGAGCATATCTTGAATATATTTGGCTTGAGAGATAAAAGTCCCACCACTCAATTGCTTGATCTCAAAACCAAGGAAGAACTTCAACTCTCCCATCATAGATATCTCAAACCTATCGGTCATAAGCTTTGAAAATTCATCATTAAAGCTTTGTTAGATGAGCCAAAGATAATATCATCCACGTAGAGTTGGCATATGAAAAGCTCCCCTTTTACCCTCTTGGTGAAGAGGGTGGGATCGATTTGACCCACTTCAAAGCCACGGTCTAACAAAAGATCTCTAAGGTACCCATACCATGCACGTGGTGCTTGTTTAAGTCCATAGAGCACCTTATCAAGTTTGTAGACATGGTAAGGAAAGTTTGGGTTCTCAAATCCCGATGGTTGCTTAACATATACTAACTCTTTCAATGGACCATTGAGAAAAGCACTCTTCACATCCATTTGTTGCAATTTAAAGTTATGATGTGATGCATATGCAAGAAGGATATGTATGGACTCAAGGCGAGCCACGGGAGCAAAGGTCTCTTCAAAGTCAATGCCTTCCACTTGAGAGAAACCTTGAGCTACCAATCTTGCCTTGTTCCTTATAACCATTCCAAACTCATCTTGCTTGTTCTAGAAGATCCACTTGGTGCCAATAACATTGCGGAAATCCTTGGGCTTCTCAACTAACTTCCATACTTTGTTGCGCTCGAAGTTATTGAGCTCTTCATGCATTGCTCCCAACCAATCTGAGTCTTAAAGAGCTTCAAACACTTTCTTTGGTTCCACGATGGAGATGTGAGCATGATGCTCACTAAAGCTTGCAAGTTGCTTCCTTGTGGTTCTTCTCCCATGAAAATCATCCAAAATTTGCTCTTGGGTGAAATCAATACGCTTCAAGGCTCTAGCAACTCTAGCGGCACTACGGGCTTCGATCTCCTCATTGTTGCGAGGAGGGATCACTTGATCATTTGGGTCCCCGTCTTGACCAGTATGTTGACCTTGATCATCATTATGAGCATCTTCAACATGAGAAGTAGAAGGTTGATCTTGGTCTTGATCTTGGCTAGCAATCACATTGGGTGAACTTGAAGAACTTGGTTCTTGCCTAGCAACTTGATCAACTTGAGTAGAGCATAGTTCTTCTCGATCCGCCAAAAGGTGTCCCTCAATGGGGCGGAAAAATCCCACACCCATTCTTCTTATGGCTTCTTGAGGTATTTCAACATCCTCACTTGACACATTAGGTTGAGCCACTTGGGAGCCATCATTTTCTTCAAACACCACACTACTAGATTCAATGATAATCTGTGAGGACTTATCAAAGACTCTATAAGTGTGGGACTTGGCACCATAACCAACAAATGTACCCTCCAATGTTTTGGATTGAAACTTGGACAAACGAACTCCCTTGATCAAATGGAAGCACTTGCAACCAAAAACCCAGAAATATGAAACATTGGGCTTGTTGCCGATGAGAATTTCATAGGGAGTCTTGTTCAAGCCTTTGCGAAAATAGAGCCAGTTAGATGAATGACATGCCGTTGAGATGGCCTCGGCCCATAAGCATAGTGGAGACTTAAAATCTGCTAACATGGACCTTGCCATATCCATAAGAGTCCGGTTCTTCCTCTCGGCTACACCATTTTGTTGAGGGGTATAAGCAGGTGAATATTGATGACGAATTCCCTCTTCACTAAGAAACTCATTTAGGGTGTAGTTCTTGAACTCGGAGCCATTGTCACTCCTAATGGCCAATATGGGAACATTGTGTTGACGTTGCACTTTATTGGAGAAGTCGATGACGGCTTGTTGGGTCTCACTCTTCAACTTGAAGAAATAAACCCAAGTGAATCTTGAATAGTCATCAACAATCGCCAAGCAATACTTCTACCCACCAAGACTAGCTTCGGGAACGACACCAAAGAGTTCAACATGGAGAAGCTCCAAAATCCTCTTGGATGAAATAATAGTCTTGCTTAGATGGGGAGAATCATGCATCTTTCCTTCAACACAAGCCCTGCAAACACGATCTTTGGCAAAGGAGACATTTTATTTTAGTCCGAGGATGTGGCCACCCTTGTGAAGACTTTGCAAAGTTCTCATGTTGACATGGAACAAGCGGCGATGCCACAACCATCCCACGTCGGCCTTTCCGAATAGACACATTGCTTGAGTGTTTGTTGACCCCGAAAATTCCACCACATACAACTCATTTTCGATATGTCCAACAAAAGCGACCTCAAGAGTATTTCTCCACAAGAGTACCACGAGATTAGGTTCAAAGAAGACGGAAAAGCCCATCTTCCCAAGTGCACGAACTGAAAGTAAATTGTAACCTAGGGTCTCAACAATCATGACATTAACAAGGGTGATATTAGGAGCAACTACCACCTTGCCAAGACCCGTTACCTCTGATCTTGATTTATCTCCATAAGTGACGGTTGCTTGATTTGTATTTGGTCTCAATTCCGTCAAAATCTCCTTGCTTCCGGTCATATGACTTGTACACCCACTATCAAGTATCCATTTAGACCCACCGGAAGCATAGTCCTACAAGAAATCATTGCTTGGATTTATGTCCCCATCTTTCAATGGGTCCTCTTACATTAGCAACAAGGGTCTTGGAAACCAAATAGAGCCATCAATGAAATCAACATCAGGGCCAACATATGTAGCATAAACAACACCATAATAATACTAAAAATAATATAGTGGGGGTTGTTAGCTCCCGCGGAATTATTACGAGTGGTTGTGTCCCAAGTGACACTCCCACTCGCAATGGTAATGCCATTTGATTGTGCGGGCTTGGCCTTCTTCTTGTTCTTCTTTTTCTTCATGGTTACATAGCCAAGACCTTCTTTCCCATTGTGTGGTCTTTGCAATTGCAAAAGATCATCAATAGGACTCTTGCCCTTAAGGTTGGCAAGCTCAATCTGCAATCTATCATTTTCCTCAATAACATTTGCATGATCACACGTAGTAGTGGAGGTAGAGGTGCTAGGCATATCAAATTGTTTTAAACAAATTTGAAGTTGTTCATGAGACTTGGTGAGGGTAGAGTGGTCACTCTCCAATGCCTTGTGAGCAATGGTGAGCTTCTCTAGGTCCTCGGTTAGTCTAGCATGACCAACACCAAATTCGGCCTTTTTCTTTTTAGCCAATTTATATTTAGCACGAGCATGGTCACGTTCCTTAATGAGTTTAGAGATTATTTCATTATGTGACTCCTCAATGGATTCAAGTTTCTCCTCAAGAGATACTCGAAGCATTTGCTCTTCTTCAAGAGTAACGGTAAGAGAAGCTATTTCAAGAGCATCTTCTCTTTCACTTTCATGCTTCTTCTCAAGAAGCTCTTGTGACTCACTATATTGAATCATGAGAGCCTCAAAGTGAATCTTACTTTCACCTTGCAAGTTAGCCATGAAAAGATCCAAGGGGCATTTTCATCTTCAACACTAAGACTAGCAAGATCATGCTTTTCATTATGAGTCTTAGAGGTGGAAGAGTTTGATACCTCGGTGGGCTTGGCCATAAGACATCTTGCGGATTTGTTAGGAAGGTTCTCATTGGGGGATTCAAAGAGTGATGGAGGTGATGAAGATGTAATAGCTTGAGCGGCCACTTCACTTGTGGATTCTTCTTCTTCTGCATCATCACCGGACAAGTACTCTTCTTGAGTCACCAACACAATCCTAGAGGATGGCTTCTTGTTGAGGGAGTTCTTCTTGAAGAAGGGCTTCTTGCGAGGAATCTTAGATTTGACCTTGAGAACAAGCTTTCCTCCATGCTCTTCTCTCTTCTCGAAAGGGCACTCGGCAATGAAGTGATACTTGTCTTGACAATTGAAGCAAGACCTCACCTTTGGAGTTCCTTCCTTGTATCCTCTTGACTTGGCCTTCTCCTCTACATAGTCTTTGTCTTTGGCGGGGTTGTTCCAAAACTTCACCGCCTTGAGGGCCATGTAGTCTTTGTGGATCGGGCCATACTCCTTGGGTTTGAGAGGAGCCACTTGTTCTTCAGATTCATCCTCATCCCCTTGACTCACAACCTTGGTCACCGCTTTGGCCTTCAAAGCAAGTGAAGCACCTTTGTGCATTCCAATTGCACGGTTTCGAGAGTCTTGAGCAAGCTTGGTGGCCACTTTGAATGAAGCCATTTCTTGCATAACTTCATTGGAAGACATGAGATGGTAGTTGTGTCTTCCTTGGAGACTCTTCAAGTCGGTGGGCTCAAAGGGCATGAGAGCACTCACATACTTTCTCTTGATCCAAGCATCATCAATGTGTTAGCACCAAGGCCACTAAAAGCGGTAGCAATAGTCTTGAGCCTTCGATACATGTCTTCATGGTATTCACCATCAACCATATAGAATCCTTCGACCTCATTGCTCAAGGCCTCAAACCTATTCCTCTTCGTGCTCTCATTTCCAATGAACCTCTCCTCAAGAGCATGTCATATTTCCTTGGCGGTGGAGAATTGTTGAATGTGAGGCAATTCCTTTTCACCCACGGCTTGTTGGAGGATGTACAAACCCACGACATTGAGTTGGCAATCAACAATCTCTCTTCTAGTTGGGTTATCCGGATCAACGGCCTTGTATCCCACTTGAATAATTCTCCATAGCTCAATGCAAGAACTGTTCAAATGAGATTTCATCAAATATTGCCATTGAGAAAAAGGAGATGCATCAATCTTAGGAGGTTCACCTCTATGATTTATATGAGGGTGAGGAATCGGTGGGTCGGGTGAGTACCAATGAGGAACATTGCGGTAATCATCCTTCCCATTCTCATCCTTTTTAGGTGGAGGAGGGGGTTTAGGACTAGAACCTACATTTTCCTTTTGGTTTTCTTCACCCCCGTCCTCTCCCTCTTTAGCCTTCGGAGCGGAGTTCTCTGGAGACGTAGAGCAAGAGGGTGCGGTATCCTTGGCTTTCATTAATTTTGCGATCATATCGCGCAATCCTTTAACTTGAGCTTTTATGGAGGAAGTCAAGGATGTTTCCATCTTCTTGAGATCATCCATAGTAGCCGTAGCCTTAGGATCAACGGTTTCCCCTTCGGTGACCATACTTTCTCTTAGGCGGTTAAGCCCGAATTAAGAACCGAGGCTCTGATACCAATTGAAAGGATCGTATGAGCACCTAGAGGGGGGGGGGGTGAATAGGTGCTACTCCAATTTTTACCACTTTTTCAATTTAGGCTTGACATAAAGGTAAATTCTCTAGATATGCAACTACGGTGAATTTACCTATATGACAAAGATAACACTAAGCAAGATACAAGCAACAAGTACAAGCTAAAGGATAGAAGGAACCGAAGTGAAGCACGCGGAGACAAGGATGTATTACCGACTTCCTCCTTGTTAGGGGAGTACGTCTCGTTGGAGAGGTGTGAGCTTCGCTACACAAGGCTAATCTCAACGCCACAAAGGCCTCACCCTATTCTTCGATGAACTCCGCCACAAAGGCGTAGTTCACCTTCCACTATCGGAATCCTTCAAGGCGGAATCTGGAGCCTTTACAATGAGCTTGAGGCACACACCCACAACTGAATTGGGGGCTCCCAAACACACCACGAATCTGTTACAACAAACACACACAAGTAAGAACAACAAGATGCCTAGGTTCTCCAACAAGGAAACCCTAGGCTCAAATCCCTCAAGTGAATGAGGGGGAAGTGAAGAACAAATTGGTGAAGATGTAGATATCGGCCTTCTCCACTAGTACAGAACGACACATTAGAAACGGGCCAAAAACCCCTTCGGCAACGGAGAAAGGGTCCGTGTCCCCGCCTCTGTCACTGATGTGAAGGCCTTCATCGGTAACGGAGGCCAAAAACCGTTTCCGATGAGGTCTCCATTTGGCAACGGTTGTGCGCAGACCTCCGTTTCCTTAGTTTTCCTTCATCAGATACGGAGTTTGCCATCCACCCGTTTGCATTGAGCATTTCTCATATTTCGGTTACAGGATGCCACGTTTACAAATGCCACTAGATACATAAAATCTCACAGCACAAGCTCAAATACTAAAACGGTAACAGATTTCATTCATATCACAATGTAACTTTACATTTCCATCACAATTTCACCTTTACAATTGCATCACAAGATGTGACAAACATAAGAGGTAAAACGATAACAGATTTCATCTATACTAAGCCTATCATGTCAAAGGACGGAAAGAATATATGATTTCTTCCCTACATCCTTTTCCACAATCCTCGCAGGTGTCACTCTAGCTATCTCTTCTTATCTCAGTTTCTTGAGAGAAAGATGTTGAAGCTTTGGACCCTATACATTAGTAAATAGAGTTACAATTGTTAAATACATATGCTAAAACAAATACACTATGAATTTAAGCAAACTGAAACGATATCTTACCTATGTCTTGAGGTGGCTCTTATTGATGAACCGGAGCAGCCAACACACGGCTTGTCAACAAGATATTGCGATGTCAGCAGCTTCATAGGATGCCTGACAACGATCATCCTTTCCATGGAGGCCACCACCGGCTCTAGATTTTTTATGCAGTGTCACCGAAATCTAATCTAATACGTCGCCGATGTGACATTTCGGCGACACTGTATAAAACACTCTTACTTAAAAAAGTATTTTATGCAGTGTACCAAAACGTCACAATAGCGACGGTGGATATGTATGGTGGAGTTTGAAAGGGAACAGCTTGATATCACTAAATGTAAATAAGGATTTATGTTAGTTCTGACACTACTAGATAGAACAAACAATTTAACACAATAATATGAAGTATACAGTAGTATATAGTGTGTACTGACCTGTGTATATAATTGGAGGCCATTATGGGAAAGTCAACAAACACAACTCTCTTGAGTAATGTTCGTTGTTTGTTCTGTGTCTCCGACTTTTTATGCAGTGTCACCGAAATAGACTCCTGTTTTCACATGTACTAGTTAGCTAAACTACAACCGGTTGCAAGTGCACAATAGGCAAGTTAACTACATCAAGAAATGATCTAGATAGAACTACCGGATGTGAACTGAACTACTTTCAACAAGTTAGCTAAACTACAACTAGTTGCAAGTGCACAATAGACAAGTTAACTACATCAAGAAATGATCTAGATAGAACTACCGGATGTGAACTGAACTACTTTCAACAAGTTAGCTAAACTACAACTAGTTGCAAGTGCACAATAGGCAAGTTAACTACATCAAGAAATGATCTAGATAGAACTACCGGATGTGAACTGAACTACTTTCTACAAGTTAGCTAAACTACAACTAGTTGCAAGTGCACAATAGGCAAGTTAACTACATCAAGAAATGATCTAGATAGAACTACCGGATGTGAACTGAACTACTATCAACAAGTAAGCTAAACTACAACTAGTTGCAAGTGCATAATAGGCAAGTTAACTACATCAAGAAATGATCTAGATAGAACTACCGGATGTGGATCTGATACCTTCTTCACGTCGCCGTTGGATCGATCTAGCAGATCCGGAAGTGTTGGAGGCAGAGGAAGCGGACAGAGCGACGACCTCGCCGTGTCGGGCGGGATGGCGAAGACCTCGCCGTGTCGGGGGACATGGCGAAGACCTCGCCGTGTCGGGGGAGATGGCGAAGACCTCGCCGTGATAGCCGTCGTCTGGGCGGAGACGGCGCCGCCACGGCGCCGGCGATGGCCGCAACGCCAGGAGGCGCCGCCACGAACAGATCTAGCATACTGGGACAGAGTGAGGAAACGAGTGTTAGGTTTTGCTCTGTACGCCCATATATATAGGTAAAACATAGGAAACGGTTCTTTAGAAGGACCGTTTCCTTTGTGTTTCTTCCACTGAGGTGTGGGACCTACGCGCCCACTCTGTGGAATTTCTTCTACTCTCTGGAATAATATTTTCCTAATCTCTACTATATGGAGAAAACCACTTATAGGATACTTATATTAATATTAGTGATTACTACATTACATACGCAGTACATATTAATAATAATAAAGTAAATTACAGTTGGAGAACTTATAGAACTACTACTAGCTACTTCTTGTTTTTCTTGCACCCTGCTTCCGCGCAATCCTCGTCCTTCTCACGGCCTCGCTTATTGGGGGCCATTGGAGGTGGTGGCGGCGGCGGCGGCAGCATATCGGAGGCGGTGGCGGCGGCTTTCTTCTCCGTCGCCGGGGCTCCCTTCTTCGGGACCGGTGCCTCCGCCTCGTCCTCCTCCTCCTCCTCCTCCTTCTCCTCTTCGGTTGACTCGTCATCAGAATCAACCTTCGACGGGCCCAGCATCAAGTTGGGATCATGGAAGTTGGCGTATTCGTCGTCGCTCGTCTCCGGCGTCGGTCCTTCAACTGACTCGCCGCTGACGGGGGGACTGTCCCGCGGCGACTCAGTGTGCTCCTGTGTGTCGTTGCTGCGAGGCATCTTCGCTAATCAGTAGGAGGGAGCGAGCGAGCGAGAGAGAGAGAGAGCAGATTCGGTGGCGTCTTGAGCTAGCAAGGATTGGGGTTTTCAAGGAGTAGTGGGCGGTGCCACTACGCCATGGCATTTACTCGCCTCGCTTCGAATTCCAAGATGGAACGTGTCCACATTGGAAACGGACACCCAAAAGTCTCCGTTGCTATAGAGACACATATCAGAAACAGAGCCAGAATTAAGACCGTTGCCAATACTATGGGTAACGGAGTTAATACTTTCTCCGTTACCTATGTTGACGGGCCAGCCGCGGCCCAGGTCAGGTTTGTACGCACTGGCCGCGCGGAAAGCGCGATTCTCCGTCGCCTAATGCCTGCCGTTTCCATAGAGGGGTATCCGATGTGTCGTTCTGTACTAGTGCTCCTTCAATCCTCCAAAGATCAATGAGTTTGGATGGGGGGATTGGGAGTAATCTTGCTTTTGGTGAGCTCAACAATGGCGGGATCTCATATTTGGATGAGCTAACTTGAGGTTGAAGAAGGGGAGGGGTATTTATACCCTCTCCCAAAATGTAGCCGTTTGAGGTCTAGGTTGCCTGTTTACATCGGAGACTCCGGCTTTCCAAACATTCTGGAGAGATTCCGGTGGGCCGGAGACTTTACCAAAAGTCCGGAGACTCAGGCAAGTTTCCAGTCTACAACCAGTGCGAGAAACCATTTGAACACCACGCTGAGAAAATCCTGAGGCCGGAGATTCCAGCCTGGCTGGGTCGGAGACTCCTGCCTATCTGGAAACTCCGCACAGTCTCCGCCAAGTTTCCGGCAAGACATCAGTACAAGATACCACTTGGTCTTCTTCGACAGAAATCCTGAGTCCGGAGACTCCGGTCTATAGACACCGGAGACTCCGGTCTAGAGCTTCCTGAAAACATTCTTATGAAGATTCTGATATTTTCTTCCTTTTTGGAAATATCCACCAATAATAAAAGTAGCAAGATTTGCCTAGCAACATCAGCTATAGCATGGTATAAAACATTATGAACATATGAGTTATGAATAATAAAAACACTTTATCAAATTTTCTCTAGGGCATAACTCCTTCAGTCTCCCGCTTGCACTAGATTACAATTTAATCTAATTTACATCTGGTAAAATTCTTACACCTATAGCATCTTGGTGTTTGTAGTGCTTCTCTCGTGGGAGATTTTTTGCCAACGGATCTGCCACATTCAAATCCGTGTGTATCTTGCAAATCTTTACGTCGCCATCCTTGATATACTGCCTTATCACATGGAAACGTTGGAGTATATGCTTGGCAGTAGAGTGAGACCTTGATTCCTTTGTGTTAGCAATAGCGCCCGTGTTGTCGCAGTAGAGGTTCACAGGGTCTTACACGCGTGGAAACACTCCAAGATCGATGACGAACTTCCTTAGCCAGACAGCTTCATTCGCCGCTTCTCCTGTAGCAATGTACTCCGATTCCATTGTAGATTGAGCCACTGATGGCGTGGAATCACACGCTCATTGGGAGACCCCAAGAGGAAGGTATGATGCAGCCTAGCAGTAATATCCCACGATTAAGGAACCAGGGTTATCAATTCAGTACGACTTCGAAGTCTGGCAAGAAGGTTGCTTGTTGTCTGGCGCTTCAACAAGCGTGGACCTGCACACAAAACACAAACTCTCTCTTGTTCCCAACTTTCCGAGAAGGTTGTCAACCTTCCCGTCTTGCTAAAAACGTGAGAATTAAACGTATCGAATGGTTGGAAGTAATGAAAGCAAAAACGGTACAGCGAGGAAACAATGATTAAAAGTGCTAAACCAAGGTTGTATTAATGAGGAAAATAGGACCGGGGGCCATAGTTTCACTAGTGGTGTCTCTCCATAGAACAATAACATGCTGGGTGAACAAATTACAGCTGGGCAATTGACAAATCATGAACGTATAATAATACTATTATGACGAGATAAAGTTCACGGGTAATAACATTGTAGGCATTACGTCAAAGTATATGGACAGCCATCCAGCATGCATCCATATCTAAAAATCCACCTTGAGAAAGCTCTCCAGCAAATCTTACTGGTATTAAGTTGCAGCAACGAAGTGATTGCTTGTGTGCAACAGACAAATGCATTAAGTAAGTACGTAATGTAAGCAATAATCCTCACCCGTAGGTGAGAACACCGCTGTTTTCTCCCTAGTGGCAACAGCACATCCTCCACCCATAGCAGGGTGCCGGAGCAGGACTAAAGAAGCCCTATATTGGACTTTCGAGGTGACGGTGCCTCGGTAGATGTTTTGTGGAAAATAACTCTGTCCCCAAAGGTTTTAGGGTAAAAGGCAATTTATAGGCAAAGAGGCGACGCGAGGGGGTGCCGGGGGGCACCAGATGACCCCCAGGCGCGGCCTAGGGCTAGCCCGTGCATGGAAGTGGTCTGGGGCCCCCCAGGGCCACTCTCTAACTCTCCTTCGGGCAATCTCTCCGTTCCGGGTAAAAAATGATCTCCGTGAATTTTTAGCCCTTTCCAAGAATATTTCTTTAAGAACTTTTCTAAAATACAAAAACAACAGAAAACAAAAACTGGCACTGGGCATCTTGTTAATAGGTTAGTCAGTGAAAACATCTGGAAAACGAAGGAAAACATTTGGAAAACATAAGGCATTGGGTAGAAAACAAGCATGGAGCATCGAAAATTATAGATACGTTTGGAACGTATCAGCCACTATGGGCTGCTTCCCGCTTCTCCAGCTCACAGCGCCACCATTCACCAAAAACACATAGCTCATTTGAGACTTCGAGTCATCTGGATCTGTGCAGAAACTTGCATCCACGTAACCTGTTACGCCAAGTTCTTCCTCACATCGTCCATAGACAAGAAACATATCCTCGCTTCGCTAAAGATACTTTAGGATGTTCTTGACTGCTTTCCAGTGCTCCTCTCCAGGATCACTTTGTGGTACCTGCTCGTCAAATTGAGAGCATGTGACACATCCGGTCTAGTACATAACATGGCATACATGATTGAGCCTATGGCTGAAGCATAGGGGATGTCAGACATCCTCTCTTTTTCCTTTGCCGTTGTTGGACACTGAGTTTTACTCAATGTTTTCCCTGATATCATGGGCAATGAACCCTTCTTTGCCTCATGCATACTGAATTTCTTCAATATCTTATCATGGTATATACTTTTACTCAATGCTAATAGGCGCCTGGATCTATCATGATAGATCTTAATGCCCAAAACATAAGCAGCCTCTCCTAAGTCCTTCATTGAAAAATTACTATTCAAATACTACTTCACGCTATTCAGCAGTTTCACATCATCCCCAATTAGTAATATGTCATCCACATATAATACTAGGAATGCAACTGAGCTCCCACTCACTTTCTTGTAAATGCAGGTTTCTTCATCATTTTGGATAAATCCAAAACCTTTGATCACTTCATCAAAGCGAAGATTCCAGCTCCAAGATGCTTGCTTCAGACCATAAATGGAACACTGAAGCTTGCACACTTTACCAGCATCTTTAGGATCGACAAAACCTTCCGGTTGTATCATATACAATTCCTCCTCAATGTTACCATTTAGGAAGGCGGTTTTGACATCCATCTGCCATATCTCATAATCGAAATAAGCAGCAATTGCTAGCAAAATCCGAATAGACTTAAGCATCGCTACTGGTGAAAAAGTTTCATCGTAGTCAACTCCTTTAATCTATCGAAAACCCTTTGCGACAAGTCGAGCTTTATAGACGGTTACATTACCATTAGCGTCTGTCTTTTTCTTAAAGATCCATTTGTTCTCGACGGCCTTGCGACCTTCGGGAATTTCCACCAAAGTCCACACTTTGTTGTCATACATGGATTTTCGTATTTCATGGCTTCAAGCCATTTCTCAGACTCGGGTCCTTCCATTGCTTCTCTGTTGGTTGCAGGTTCGTCTAGGTCAGTTACTCTGACCATATTAGCAAGGTCACCATACCATTCAGGTGTGGTACGTGCCATTTTAGACATGCGAGGGACAATAGACGCTTTGACATTTGCTCCCACTCCATCTGTGGAGGACGTTTCCGAAACACCTTCCGTTGCGCGACTCGGTATTTCGAGTTTAGGGTCAACTATCTTGTCGAGCTCTATTTTCCTTCCACCAACACCTTTAGCGAGAAACTCTTTCTCGAGGAAGGTAGCGTTCTTAGCGACAAACATTTTGTCCTCGGTCTTGTTGTAGAAGGTGTATCCAATAGTATTCTTTGGATATCCTACAAAAATGCATTTCTCCGCCTTTGGCTCGAGTTTGTTAGGCTGTAGTTTCTTAATGTAAGCCTCACAACCCCAAACCTTTAGAAATGGCAACTTTGGCTTCTTGCCATGTCATATCTCATATGGTGTTGTCTCCACGGATTTGGATGATGCCCTATTTAAAATGAATGTAGCTGTTTCTAACGCATAACCCCAAAACGATACAGGCAAGTCGGTGAGAGACATCATAGATCGCACACTATCGAGCAAAGTCCGGTTATGTCGCTGTGACACACCATTGCGTTGTGGTGTCCCAGCCGGCGTCAACTGTGGTACAATACCACAAGACTTCAAATGAGTGCCAAACTCAAAACTCAAATACTCACCACCTCGATCAGATTGAAGGTGTTTGATTTTCTTGGTCAGTTGATTTTCAACTTCACTCTGAAACTCCTTGAACTTTTCAAACGTTTCAGACTTGTGTTTCATCAAGTAAATATACCCATATCTACTCAAATCATCAGTGAAGGGTAACGAAGTAACAATAACCATTGCGTGTCGAAACGCTCATTGGTCCACACACATCGGTATGAATGATTCCCAATAAGTCCGACGCCCGCTCCATCACACCGGAGAACGGGGTCCTAGTCATTTTGCCCATCAGACATGGTTCGCATGTGTCAAGAGATTCAAAATCTAATGACTCCAAGAGCCCATCAACATGGAGCTTCTTCATGGGCGTTTAACGCCAATATGACCAAGACGGCAATGCCACATTGTGGCGCCCCGACCCGACTGTTATACAGTGATACTGTGTGCCCGGTTATCCGATACCACCAGACACACTATCAAAGCATAATAGAGAGATCAAGACTTCTGGAACAACTGGCACATCACAGACTCTACGACACAAATCATATAGTTCAACTCTTATAATAGAGAAAGATAGCAAATGACAACCAGAGGTCACAGACCCAACATTACAACAAGCGGAAGCAAATTAAGTTGTTCTAAACAACAAGATCCAGATTATGGCCTAAGAGGCCTACAAAGAAACATCCAGCGACAGCTGTTCCGGGATGTCCCAAGCTGCCACCTGGGAACCCCAGACTACTCGTCGACGTCCACAAAGAACCCACCTTCGAGGTCGGTGAAGTCCTCCTCTGAAACGAAACAAACGACGTTGAGTTCGATGAACACGCAAGATTATATATAGAGCTTTAGCTCGATGAGGCTTTCAACATTATATGGCTGTTTTGCATAAAGCTGATTTTATTTATGAAAAACATAACTCATTGGCATCGACTAATCAGAATATTTTTAAAAGAGGTAAGATGTAACTCTTTTCTTGATCACTTTTCTCATCATCAACCATCATCAACCATTGTACCTGTTCATCAAAGGCACCTCCCCGAATCACCCTCGAGGAAGTCAACCTTGCATTCTTGAGTGGTACCTCTAGTACCCAGTTTTTAATCATTCCGTTAAACTTATTCTATGATCTTACCTTCACTTCCCAAGTTCGTCCATAACCGCGGACACGGCTTTTCGAAAAGATTTACCCTGCAGGGGTGTACAGTGTTTACCACGCGTACCGTCTAGCCCATTACCTGATCATTAGCTCTCTTCCTTGGAAAGCCGGCTGGGTGGGAGCGGTGTCGACTTCTCCCTCGTTAAGGACTAACCCAGGATCATCAGTGAGGACGGAGCAGCGATCCAACACACTGCCCCGTGGCCACTCATTTTCCTAAACACCACCATCCTCATCTCAGTTCATCCCACCATCATCACGCACGCGCAAATGGAAGCCCGAACTAGAGGACCCTGGCTAGTCCCGCCCGAGTTATTTAGTCTATGAGGGTTCCTGCAATTGCATAGGCCTCACGCATGGTTGCACGCTCAGTCTTGGTTCAAGAGGTATAGAACTCGCACCTAGGCGGCGAGAACGAGACAAAGCACCACAACCACAGTGGCCTCTCATCCCCACCTTTAAGCATTTTATTATCCGTCACCACAATTTCTCCACCATCATTCTCATCTCATCACCTGTTTCCAACATGAACCATCCATCGTATAGCTATGCAATTAAGTAAGCATGGCTAAGCATCAACATAGCATAGTAAGTATCTCGGCCAACAATACAATCCTATGGATAATAGGAGGGAAACAGGTATTGGCATCGGAATCTTAATGCAACTATAGGATACTCTAATCCAATAAAATTGACATTTGGAACCGCATGCAATATTATAGTGGAGAAAATATTTGCGGAAATATAGGATAAGACATGCTCAGAGGGGGATTACGCTTGCCTGGATCAATGTGCTGGTAGTACGGATCGTCACGATATGGTGGGGGCACTTCCACTCCTTGATCTACCGATGCACAAACAATACCGGAGTGGAACAATCAAAACCACGGATAACACCGGTGCAATGCGCAAACACATGATGACATGACATTTTAAATCCCCGAGACGGGGATGATTCAACTATTCAAATTAAACGGAGTTTGGATGCTTAAAGGGGCGCATCTCGAATATACCATGGAATTAGGTCATGGATCATCGTTACTTGTCGATTAGGGAAGATGGAACCCTATGTTGCACTTGGATATAAGATGTCATGCTCAGATGATGAAATGCAGGGTATCGGTGATTTAATAAACATGTCAAATATTTTATAAGTTAGTTTATAATTTTCCGGACATTTTGGTATATCAAGCACATTTTTCTGATGCACCGATAAAAAGGTTGTTACATTTAATTTCCTCTTTTAATTAGGTCCCTTACTGAGTTATTTTAAACCACAAAGAACTATTTATCCAAATTAGAAGGAAAAGTAGTTGAAAAAAGGGGAATTCATTTAGTAGTTATCAAAATCGGATTATCCAAAATTTTCCCACTCGGAAAATCCGATGGACAAAGACAGAATATTTTAAGTACTGAGGTTATTCAGAAATTCCGAATTTTCCTAATCCGGATTATCCGATCGACTCAAGGTACCGAAATTTTTCTAAGGACCAAAGTTTTAGTCGCACTGGAATACATCGGAATATCCGATGTACTGGCTTCGGAATATCCGAGCCAGAGGAAGGGCGCGGCGGCGCACGGCGTCTCGCGGGCGCCGGCGACACAGCGGGCGAGGGGAGGAACGGAGGGGACCAACAGGGCCAAGAGCTCACCCTGAGGTCGTATGGGAAGACGGCGAGGTCGGGGACGTAGCGGCGGCGGCGGATTGCTCCCAGCGGCGCTCGGACGTCAGCGGAGAAGACGCGGACGGAGCTCACGATCCCCAGCTTCTCCGGCCGATTCCTCCGGCGGAGGGGGAGAGGACGACGAGGCGGACGTCGTGGTGCTCTTCGATTCGTCGAGGGCGCACTCAATCAACGGCGACAGGCGGCGGAGCTCGAGCGGCGGGCGGCCATGGTGGGGAGAAGAAACGGGGGTGAGGGAGCAGGTAAGCGGCAGTGGATAGGGAGCAGTGGGCCTCGTGGTGGTCTTCTTCTGCAGGAGAGAGCAGGAAGGAGGGGGCCCGGCGATGGCGCGACGTGCAGCTCGGCCACGGCGGCATGGCGACAGTGTGGAGAGAGAAGATGATGGCAAATTTTAGAAAACCCCCTGGAACTTCTGTTTCCATCACAGATGGGTCCATTTCTGTTTTAATTTTTAAAACCTGTAGCTTTGAGGATTTTATTAGGGCACCAAACCATTTTCAAAAATTATGACAAAATTTGGGTAACCTCCCCATATCCATATGAAGCTCCACAAAATTTGGTGACCCAAAATAAAATAGTTTGGACCACTTTTGTTTAGAGAGGTTGGTTATGGCATTTTGTTAAATTTCAAAATGTTGCTCCTTTAACAATTTGGAGCAAGTGCAAAATATTATTTTGGAGCTCTTGGAACTTCCTTGACAAATAGGAGATGTCAAAGTAATTTTATTTTGCAAGATTGAGTGCCTTCGTTGTTTTGAAATTTGTTGAAGCAAAATTGGCATTCTGTTTGAGTGGTGCCAAACCACAACAATTCCCTAGCACAATTCCCTAGCAACAACAACATGATGCATGATGCCATGATGCAATGAACACAAAAGTGGAAAATTTACACCGGTTTTTAGGTTCTCAAACTTCGGGCTGTTACAATCTACCCCCCTTACAGGAATCTCGTGCCGAGATTCTAAGGTTGCGGAAAGAAGTCGGGATACTCCTCACGAAGACTAGACTCTCTTTCCCAAGTTGCTTCTTCCTCGGAATGGTGAGACCACTGAACTTTGAGGAACTTGGTCGTCTTGTTCCGGGTCTTCCTTTCGGCTTCATCCAGGACACGGATAGGATGCTCGCGATAGGTAAGATCTTCCTGGAGATCCAGCTCCTCATGATTGACCCCATGGATAGGATCTTTGAAACACCGGCGAAGTTGAGAGACATGAAACACATCATGTACATTCGGGAATATGACCGGTAATTCCAACTTATAAGAAAGATCTCCTCGCTTGGCCAGAACGGTGAAGGGGCCAACATAGCGAGGGGCCAATTTCCCTTTGATACCAAAGCGGCGAACGCCACGAAGGGGAGAGACGCGGAGATAAGCTTTATCACCAATTTCATAGTGAATTTCCTGATGGTGCTTATCATAGTAGCTCTTTTGCCTAGACTGAGCAATCTTCAGATTCTCCCTTATGATTCTAACCTTCTCCTCAGCTTCATTGATAATATCTGGACCAAAGAGTGCCCTCTCTCTGGTCTCAGACCAATTTAGAGGAGTGCGGCATTTTCTTCCATAGAGAACCTCAAATGGAGCCATGCCCAGACTAGCTTGATAGCTATTGTTGTAGGAGAATTCCGCGAAAGGGAGATACTTTTCCCAATCCTTGCCAAAAGAGATTACACATGCCCTAAGCATGTCTTCCAAAACTTGGTTCACTCTTTCGGTCTGACCATCAGTTTGAGGATGGAACGCGGTGCTGAAGTTAAGACGAGTTCCCATAGCAGTTTGGAAACTAGTCCAAAACTTGGAGGTGAATAGGCTTCCACGATCAGAAATTATCTTCTTGGGAATGCCGTGAAGGACGACGATACGAGAGGTATACAGGTCTGCCAACTTGGCAGCTGTAATGTCCACACGAACGGGGAGGAAGTGAGCCACTTTTGATAGTCGATCAATGATGACCCAAATGGCATCATGTCCCTTTGGAGACTTCGGCAGACCAGTAATGAAGTCCATACCAATTTCATCCCATTTCCACTCGGGATAGCAATAGGGTGAAGAGTGCCGGCAGGCCTTTGATGTTCAGCCTTTACCCGTCGACAGGTGTCGCATTCAGCAACATACTAGCAATTTCTCGTTTCATCCGAGTCCACCAGAATTGTGGCCGAAGGTCTTGGTACATTTTGGTACTACCGGGATGAATAGAGAGAGGAGATTCATGAGCTTCTTGGAGGATCAACTCCCTCAATTTTCGTTTCTTTGGCACTACCAAGCGGTCACCAAAATAAACAACTCCGGATTCATTGACAGAAAACATTTGGCCTTCCCGCTAGCAATGTTCTCCTTGATTTTTAGAATACCCTTGTCACGCTTTTGAGCATCCTTAATCTGGTCTACAAGAGTAGATTTGATCTCCAGATTTGCAAGGTAGCCGGAGGGAACAATTTCCAGGTTCAAACGGGCGAACTCTTCATGAGAGCAGGTTGGGCCTCTTCAATCATCAGATTGTTGCAATAGGACTTCCGACTTAGCGCGTCAGCCACGACGTTTGCTTTGCCGGGTTGATAGTTCAGACTCACATCATAGTCCGTGATTAACTCCAACCAACGCCTTTGCCTGAGATTTAAATCCGGCTGGGTGAAGAGGTACTTCAGACTCTTGTGATCCGAGAAGATCTCGCAACGGTTACCAAACAGGTATGGTCTCCATTGCTTCAAAGCATAGACCACAGCGGCAAGTTCTAGATCATGAGTTGGGTAGTTGTGCTCATGCGGCTTAATTGGCGAGAAGCATATGCCACCACATGGCCATCTTGCATTAGCACACAGCCCAAGCCTTGAGAGAGGCGTCACAGAAGACGACGAAATCCTTGCTTGTGTCCGGCAGGACAAGCACAGGAGCGGACGTGAGTTTGGCTTTCAGTGTTTTGAAGCTCTCTTCAGCTTCGGCCGTCCATACGAACTTTTTATCCTTCTTGAGAAGGTCAGTCAGGGCCTTGGCTATCTTGGAGAAACCTTCGATGAATCGGCGGTAGTAACCCGCCAATCCGAGAAAGCTACGAATGTCCTTGACTGACATTGGAGTTTTCCAATCCAAAATGGACTGAATCTTGTCGGGAATGACAGCCACACCATTAGCGGATATCACATGACCAAGGAAGACAAGATTATCCAACCAAAACTCACACTTGGAGAACTTGGCATAGAGGCGGTGTTCTCGAAGTCGTGTCAGAACCAAACGAAGATGTTCCTCATGCTCTTCATTGGTTTTGGAATAGATGAGGATGTCATCAATGTAAATGACGACAAACTTGTCAAGATAATCCATGAAGATGGAGTTCATGAGCCTCATGAAAGTAGCTGGAGCATTGTGAGACCAAAGGACATGACGGTATACTCATATGAGCCATAACGAGTAACAAATGCCGTCTTTGGAATATCCTCCTTTCTGATTTTTATCTGATGGTAGCCTGACCTCAGATCCATCTTGGAGAATACCGTTGCACCAGCTAACTGATCCAACAGATCATTGATGCGAGGAATAGGATACTTGTTCTTGATTGTCACCGCATTCAACGGTCGATAGTCAGAGACTAGACGAGGCACGGTAGAATCCCTCTTCTTGACAAAGAGTACCGGACAACCCCAAGGTGAACTGCTAGGCTGGATGAAATCCTTTGCTAACAGCTGATCAATTTGCTCTTTCAACAGAGCCAACTCTTCCACCGGCATACGGTAGGGCTTCTTGGAAATTGGAGCAGTACCGGGAAGTAGATCTATGACAAACTCCACACTTCGGTCAGGAGGCATGCCAGGCAATTCTTCCGGGAACACATCCGGGAAGTCACACACCACGTGTATGTCCTGGATTTCAGGAGGGGATTCGCCTTCCATAAAGCAAAGGAGAATCTCAGGTGAGTTGGGTATGATGAGATGGAGGTCTTGATAGTGCAGACCAATACTTCACACTGTCACCGGAAGAATTGGTCACGGTGACGGTCTTGGCAGCACAGTCGAGATTAGCCTGGTATTTGGCTAGCCAGTTCATGCCCAGTATGACATCAATGCCACTTGACCTCAGAGCTACCAAAGCGAAAGGAAAAGAGTAGTAACCGATAGTAATCTGACTTCAGGAGTAACCCCATCGGTTTGCCATTTGGAGCCAGGAGTGGAGATCTCCAAGGGACGCTCATTTTCTCAAACGGTATTTTGTGGTCTTTTGCAAAAGCTATGGATATGAATGAATGCGATGCTCCAGAATCAAACAAAACTGTAGCACGATTGTTGTTGATTCGTAACTCACCCATAAGAACGCCGGGGTCCTCTTCAGCTTCTTCAGCAGAGATGTGGTTCAGGCGACCACGCACAATAGGTCCAGCCTTGCCAGCTGGAGTGGCAGGGGCTCGTGCAGGAGTTATCGCGAGAGGTGCCTTCTGGGGGCACTCCCTGGAGTAGTGGCCAGCCTGGCCACAGGTGTAGCAAGTGACTCCAGGTGGAGCAGGTAGCATAGGACGGTACCCACTCCCGCCTACCCCAAGTGTCGAAGTAGTGGGGCGCGGAGGAGGTGGCCTGTATCCTGCGGCTCTCGGCATGAATGGAGCACGAGGTACGGCGCTGTAGGGACAAACACCCTGCGCTTCTTGCTCTCAGAACCCGAGGAACTCTGGTGGTCCCCGTGTGCGGGCCTCTTGGAAGCCTCAAGTTCCTTTCTTCCTTGCTCAAGAGTAAAAGCCTGGTTGAACAGCTCCTGATAGGTCTGGAACCTGAAGGGCAACAACTCATAGCGGAGCTGCGGCAGACCCTTGCGGAACAGCTCTTGCTTGTCAGCATCATTGGTCACGTCCCTTGGGGCGTAACGAGAGAGATGGTTGAACTCACGACCATAAGTGCGGAGGTCCATCCGTCCCTGTTGCAAATCCAGGAACTCCCTCCTCTTCAAGTCCATGATCGGCTGGGGAATGTACTCCGCACGGAAGGCAGTGCGAAAATCAGCCCAGGTGAAGACATGGTTGGCTGGAAACAAAGCCACATGGCTTTCCCACCAACAGCCAGCAGCACCAACCAAGAGATAGGTGGCAAAGTTGACTTGCTCAGCCATGGGACATGCAGCGCGGAGAACTTGCGCTCCAAAGCACGAAGCCAATCATCAGCTTCCAGTGGCTCCTTAGCATCAGCAAAGGTGGGTGGCTGGAGCGCAGGAACTCGTGAGAGTGTTGCACTCGTTCCTCCGTGCATTCTGCTGCACCAACTGCTCAAGCAAGCGCTCATTGCGCCCACGGTTCTCCTCAATGGCCATCAAGACCTCAGCCATCGAGGGTGGTGGCGGCAGATCATCCTCATCATCATTGTGGTTACCGCGACCACCGCGGCCTCCACGGCCTCCTCGAGCCATTCTGGAGATTTGACAATGACACAGTTAGTATCTTTCTCCGAATGGTCGAACAATAGCATTAGCGTCTACACAAGTACACAGACTAGGGACGATAATACTTTGCGAGAAGGAAAACAACAAGATAGAACTTGGGTCAAAGATCAGCATCATGTGCTACTAGTGAGAGTTAAGAAATCACAACTTAACACACTCTAGTTGACACAATCCGGGACCTTATGTTCAAGTCCGTGGGTTAAAACCCAAAGAAAGGATCAAATGATTGATTCGGTAGAAACATCTGAGTTGATTTGGGATTGCAACGCAGCGGGAGCAACGTGACACATAACACTAAAGGTCGAACCCACCCCGTTTCTAATCATTTTGAAGTAACAGACGAGGAGTAAAACCTTTAAACTCAAATCGAGGTAAGATTGCTCCGAGATTAGAGGGTAACCAGATAAGGAGTAAAAAGAATCCTAAGATGGTTTTCACAACTCATTTTTAGGTTAAAAATATTTTCACAAACACTAGACTCAACATCGACCAGTAGAAGGGTTTCCTACAGGCAGTACTGCTCTGATACCAACTTGTGGCGCCCCGACCCGACTGCTATACAGTGATACTGTGTCCCCGGTTATCCGATACCACCAGACACACTATCAAAGCATAATAGAGAGATCAAGACTTGTGGAACAACTGGCACATCACAGACTCTACGACACAAATCATATAGTTCAACTCTTATAATAGAGAAAGATAGCAAATGACAACCAGAGGTCACAGACCCAACATTACAACAAGCGGAAGCAAATTAAGTTGTTCTAAACAACAAGATCCAATTATGGCCTAAGAGGCCTACAAATAAACATCCAGCGCCAGCTGTTCCGGGATGTCCCAAGCTGCCACCTGGGAACCCCAGACTACTCGTCGACGTCCACAAAGAACCCACCTTCGAGGTCGGTGAAGTCCTCCTCTGAAACAAAACAAACGACGTTGAGTTCGACGAACTCGCAAGATTATATAGAGCTTTAGCTCGATGAGGCTTTCAAGTTATATGGCTGTTTTGCATAAAGCTGATTTTATTTATGAAAACATAACTCAATGGCATCGACTAATCAGAATATTTTAAAAGAGGTAAGAAGTAACTCTTTCTTGATCACCTTTCTCATCATCAACCATCATCAACCATGTACCTGTTCATCAAAGGCACCTCCCCGAATCACCCTCGAGGAAGCTCACCTTGCATCTTGAGTGGTACCTCTAGTACCCAGTTTTTAATCATTCCGTTAAAGTTATTCTATGATCTTACCTTCACTTCCCAAGTTCGTCCATAACCGCGGACACGGCTTTTCGAAAAGATTTACCCTGCAGGGGTGTACAATGTTTGCCACGCGTACCGTCCGGCCCATTACCTGATCATTAGCTCTCTTCCTTGGAAAGCCGGCTGGGTGGGAGCGGTGTCGACTTCTCCCTCGTTAAGGACTAACCCAGGATCATCAGTGAGGACGGAGCAGCGATCCAACACTGCCCCGTGGCCACTCATTTTCCTAAACACCACCATCCTCATCTCAGTTCATCCCACCATCATCACGCACGCGCAAATGGAAGCCCGAACTAGAGGACCCTGGCTAGCCCGCCCGAGTTATTTAGTCTATGAGGGTTCCTGCAATGCATAGGCCTCACGCATGGTTGCACGCTCAGTCTTGGTTCAAGAGGTATAGAACTCGCACCTAGGCGGCGAGAACGAGACAAAGCACCACAACCACAGTGGCCTCTCATCCCCACCTTTAAGCATTTTATTATCCGTCACCACAATTTCTCCACCATCATTCTCATCTCATCACCTGTTTCCAACATGAACCATCCATCGTATAGCTATGCAATTAACTAAGCATGGCTAAGCATCAACATAGCATAGTAAGTATCTCGGCCAACAATACAATCCTATGGATAATAGGAGGGAAACAGGTATTGGCATCGGAATCTTAATGCAACTATAGGATACTCTAATCCAATAAAATTGACATTTGGAACCGCATGCAATATTATAGTGGAGAAAATATTTGCGGAAATATAGGATAAGACATGCTCAGAGGGGGGATTACGCTTGCCTGGATCAATGTGCTGGTAGTACGGATCGTCACGATACGGTGGGGGCACTTCCACTCCTTGATCTACCGATGCACAAACAGTACCGGAGAGGAAAATCAAAACCACGGATAACACGGGTGCAATGCGCAACCACATGATGACATGACATTTTAAATCCCCGAGACGGGATGATTCAACTATTCAAATTAAATGGAGTTCGGATGCTTAAAGGGGCGCATCTCGAATATACCGTGGAATTAGGTCATGGATCATCGTTACTTGTCGATTAGGAAGATGGAACCCTATGTTGCACTTGGATATAAGATGTCATGCTCAGATGATGCAATGCAGGGTATCGGTGATTTAATAAACATGTCAAATATTTTATAAGTTAGTTTATAATTTTTCGGACATTTTGGTATATCAAGCACATTTTTCTGATGCACCGATAAAAAGGTTGTTACATTTAATTTCCTCTTTTAATTAGGTCCCTTACTGAGTTATTTTAAACCACAAAGAACTATTTATCCAAATTAGAAGGAAAAGTAGTTAAAAAAAGGGGAATTCATTAGTAGTTATTAAAATCGGATTATCCGAAATTTTCCCACTCGGAAAATCCGATGGACAAAGACAGAATATTTTAAGTACTGAGGTTATTCAGAAATTCCGAATTTTCCTAATCCAGATTATCCGATCGACTCAAGGTACCGAAATTTTTCTAAGGACCAAAGTTTTAGTCGCACTGGAATACATCGGAATATCGATGTACTGGCTTCGGAATATCCGAGCCAGAGGAACGGCGCGGCGGCGCACGACGTCTCGCGGGCGCGGCGACACAGCGGGCGAGGGGAGGAACGGAGGGGACCAACAGGGCCAAGAGCTCACCCTGAGGTCGTATGGAAGACGGCGAGGTCGGGGACGTAGCGGCGGCGGCGGATTGCTCCCAGCGGCGCTCGGACGTCAGCGGAGAAGACACGGACGGAGCTCACGATCCCCAGCTTCTCCGGCCGATTCCTCCGGCGGAGGGGGAGAGGACGACGAGGCGGACGTCGTGGTGCTCTTCGATTCGTCGAGGGCGCACTCAATCAACGGCGACAGGCGGCGGATTGCTCCCAGCGGCGCTCGGACGTCAGCGGAGAAGACACGGACGGAGCTCACGATCCCCAGCTTCTCCGGCCGATTCCTCCGGCGGAGGGGGAGAGGACGACGAGGCGGACGTCGTGGTGCTCTTCGATTCGTCGAGGGCGCACTCAATCAACGGCGACAGGCGCTCCCAGCGGCGCTCGGACGTCAGCGGAGAAGACACGGACGGAGCTCACGATCCCCAGCTTCTCCGGCCGATTCCTCCGGCGGAGGGGGAGAGGACGACGAGGCGGACGTCGTGGTGCTCTTCGATTCGTCGAGGGCGCACTCAATCAACGGCGACAGGCGGCGGATTGCTCCCAGCGGCGCTCAGACGTCAGCGGAGAAGACACGGACAGAGCTCACGATCCCCAGCTTCTCCGGCCGATTCCTCCGGCGGAGGGGGAGAGGACGACGAGGCGGACGTCGTGGTGCTCTTCGATTCGTCGAGGGCGCACTCAATCAACGGCGACAGGCGGCGGAGCTCGAGCGGCAGGCGGCCATGGTGGGGAGAAGAAACGGGGGTGAGGGAGCAGGTAAGCGGCAGTGGATAGGGAGCAGTGGGCCTCGTGGTGGTCTTCTTCTGCAGGAGAGAGCAGGAAGGAGGGGCCCGGCGATGGCGCGACGTGCAGCTCGGCCACGGTGGCATGGCGACAGTGTGGAGAGAGAAGACGATGGCAAATTTTAGAAAACCCCCTGGAACTTCTGTTTCCATCACAGATGGGTCCATTTCTGTTTTAACTTTTAAAACCTGTAGCTTTGAGGATTTTATTAGGGCACCAAACCATTTTCAAAAATTATGACAAAATTTGGGTAACCTCCCCATATCCATATGAAGCTCCACAAAATTTGGTGACCCAAAATAAAATAGTTTGGACCACTTTTGTTTAGAGAGGTTGGTTATGGCATTTTGTTAAATTTCAAAATGTTGCTCCTTTAACAATTTGGAGCAAGTGCAAAATATTATTTTGGAGCTCTTGGAACTTCCTTGACAAATAGGAGATGTCAAAGTAATTTTATTTTGCAAGATTGAGTGCCTTCGTTGTTTTGAAATTTGTTGAAGCAAAATTGGCATTCTGTTTGAAGTGGTGCCAAACCACAACAATTCCCTAGCAACCACAACAATTCCCTAGCAACAACAACAATTCCCTAGCAACAACAACATGATGCATGATGCCATGATGCAATGAACACAAAAGTGGAAAATTTACACCGGTTTTTAGGTTCTCAAACTTCGGGCTGTTACACACATATACATGGTATTATCATCACTAAGTTTCAATCTCTTGGCATCTACATATGGATGTGAGTACTACTATCGAGATTTAATAAGAACAAACCATTGCGCTCCGGTGCATGACCATAAAAGATATCATTCGTAGAAATAGTACAACCATTTGATACTGATTTGAATGAATAATTGTCTTGTACCAAGCAAGACCCAATTATAATGTTCATACTCAATGCGGGCACATAATAACATTTATTCAAAATCAAAACTAATCCCGAAGGTAGATGTAGAGGGAGAGTGCCAACGGCCACCACTTCAACCTTGCTGCCGTTGCCAACACGCATCGTCACCTCGTCCTTTGCCAGGCGCCGTTCATTCCGCAACTCTGTCTGCGAGTTACATATGTGAGCAACATAACCAGTATCAAATACCCAAGTGTTACTCCGGGCACTAGTAAGGTAAACATCTATGACATGTATATCACATATACCTTTCTCTTTGTCGGCAAACTTGCCGGCCTTCTTGTCTGCTAGGTACTTGGTGCAGTTGCACTTCCAGTGATCGTCGCCCTTGCTGTAGAAGCATACAACGCCGGGCTTTGGGTTTGGGCCAGACTTGGTAGTCTTAGGATTAGCAACGGTCTTGCCACCCTTCTTGGACTTCCAGTTCCTGCCCTTGCCCTTGGCGCCAGATTTCTTGGAATCCATGGTTTTGTTGATCATCACCTCAGCAGTTTTGAGCATCACGAACAATTCAGACAGCTTTTTAGACATGCCCTGCATGTTGTAGTTCATGACAAACCCTTTGTAGCTAGGGGGCAAAGATTGCAGCACCCTATCAATCGCCAGCTCATCTGGGATTTTGCAATCCAGAGCATTCAGGCATTGAACATAGCCAGACATTTTGACCACGTGCTCGCTCACACTACTGTGCTCTTCCATCTTTGCCGTGAAGAATAGCTCAGAGGCTTCATAACTCTCGGCCTTGGCTTGCGGTGCAAAAACTGCATTGAGATCAGTGATTATCTCAAATGCAGTGAGATTCTCAAAGCGCTTCTGCAGGTCAGCCTCCATGGCATAGAGCATGCCACTCTGGACAAAAGCGGAGTACTCCGACTTGGACTGATAGACCTTCTTCTCATCCTCAGTGGAGGTAGCTGTGGGCGCATCACCTATCGCGGCCTCAAGAACGTAGGCCATCTTGTGGGGAGTGAGGTGAATCCTCAGAGTGCGAAACCAGGCCATGAAGTTGGACCCGTTGGTCTTAAGCTTTTCTTTCTCGAGGAATGGGCCTAGCTTGAAGGTGGGGCGAGACATCTACAATGGTATTTGCAAGATACATTAAGACTATGTTCATAATACAGGGTTCATGTTATAAAATATACATATACTACACAAACTCCCACTTAAACGAACATCCCTCACTTCGTTTTACTGATTACACGATTCCCATCCACCATACTATCCCGATCGTCACGGCCGATCGCACAGCTTCAAAGGTAGACGCAACATGTCAATCACATCGTCCATGTGACTCGTGCTTTACCTTTCGGTTATATGTGTTCCGAGGCCATGTCTGTACATGCTAGTCTCGCCAACTTAAACCTTAGTGTATTTGCAGTGCAAAACATGGCTTACACCCGCCGTATGAGAACGCAGAAGTGACGCACCGGTCGTCATGGCCCACCTCACCACGGAGAACTTTCTTGGCGGTGCAACACTAAGGGAGAACACTTTCATTGGAATTAATTAAGGGATCATCCTATATAGCTATCACCGTAATACTAATAAATAGTATAAACTATATATATATACACACAATGACATCAAATGAAAGAGTGTAAATTGATATGATATGGTTCTCGCGCCTTGATCTCCATCGAGCGCTCCGAAGCGGCACCAGGTCCTCGATGCCTCCACATTAAAAGGTTAGTCCGAACATTTCATAAACTTACCTAACCATATCACATCATGCCCCCTGCAAAATAAAGTTAGAGGCTTCTACTTTCTCTTTGCATGTTTTATGTGGCTCATGGGGCTGTCGCGAAAGAACCGTTTCTTACCTACGAACCTGCAACCACAACACCGAGCAAAAAATTGTCTCTATTACACCCCTTTCGGGGCCCTCCATTGCAAATGCCATACTATCTATTGTGAGAGATACAGACACCCGACTAGCCGCTTACGTTGTACATGCCACGTGTCAGTTGCAGACCAGTCTCGCGTAAGCTTACGCATAAGGTTGGTTCGGGCCGCTTCGTCAAACAATGCCAACAGTATGAAAAAAGTGCACGTGGGAGGGTAACAATTATGAGATCGATGCCCACACAATCAAAATGTGTTCTAACTTACTACTATATCTACGCATAGATCGGCTATGATAGCACTGAAGGGGTTTCGTACCAGAAAACAAAAATTTCCTAACAACGATAACCAGAAAATAGCCAAGATCTATTTCTATGCAGATATAGAGTAACGGAGGGGATCGGAGTTCATACCCTTGAAGACCGAACGCGGGGATTACGCTCCCGCACAAGCATTGATGATGAAGATGACGAAGCCGACCTCAAGGTCGCGTAGACGTTCCCGTGACTAGTGCCACACGTGGCAGCACCTCATAGCTGTACACACGTATGGCGTAGACGACGACTTTCGGACTCCGGCCCAGCAAAGCAGCGGAAGTAGAGCGATGGACCGAAGTACTACTAGCACGGCGATGTGCGTGTAGTGGAGAAATCTCAACTCATTGCGCAGGTCCAACGGGAACCACGATGAGAGAAGAGAGAAGAGAGAGAAAATTGGGATGCTCAAAGGAGGAGGGCTGCCCTTCTTTATATAGGAGGACGGGAGGGAAACCCCTTGGCTTAGCCATGTGGGACTAAACCCACATGGCTAATGCGCATGGGGGGCTGCGTAGCCCCCATGGGCCCCACAGGGCCATGCGGCTGGCTCCCTTGTCCCTCTCCTCTCTCTCCTTTCCCTCATGAGCCTCTTTTGCCAATTCTGGCCCATTAGTAAAAAATAGCTATTAAAAATTAAATAAAATATATTTAATTATTAATTACAGTAATTAATATTTAAATACACATTACTTAATATTTTCTTGCTCCGGAACCCCCTTCCGGATCTCCCGATCTCCATCGGGTACATCTCCTTTATTTCGATACACCTTCAGAACCCTCCGATCTCCATCGGATAAATCTCGGAACGGTTCTGATTCTCTTCTCTATATTTCCTTTGGTACTAAGATCACTCCTAAATGTCGTCTACCCTTAAGTATGCCACCCTACGGTTCGGGAACACTCCAGACATGACTGAGACACCTCTCCGATCAATGACCAAGAGCGGGATCTGGACACCCATGATGGCCCCTGTGCATTCCACGATTATCTTTGTCGCTTGAACCTTAAACGTCAAGTCCCCACGCCTCTTGCCTTTGTGATACTCTGTTAGTCTGAGACTTGATCCACCGGTATCTCATACCCCGTTCAATCTCGTTACCGACTTAACAATTCTACTCGTTCCCGTGACGTTGCATCTCCGTGACCTAGTCACATGTTTTTTTTTTATTTACCTAGTCACATGCTTGCAAGCTAATTGATGCAACTTCACCGAGTGGGCCCAGAAGTATCTATCCGTCATTAGGATTGGCAAGTCCCGATCTTGATGCATACGCCTCAACATATCTCTCCAGTTACCAAGAGACATATTTATAATCACCCTGTTACGGTCGTGACGTTTGATGCAATCAAAGCAACCTCGGAGATATCAATTAAATACCATCTCACGGTCCAAGTCTGTAGTTCTACGTTTTGAAGTTATCATAACGTTGAACTTAATTACTAGATCACGTTATGATAAAACATATTGGTGAAGGGTTTCGTAGCAGAAAACAAAAAATTTCCTAACAACGATAACCATAAAACAGCCAAGATCTATTACTATGCAGATATAGAGTAACGGAGGAAGAACGGAAATCATACCCTTGAAGACCGAAAGCTGGGATTACCCTCCCGCACAAGGGTTGATGACGAAGACGTCGAAGCCGACGTCAAGTTCGTGTAGTCGTACCGATTACAAGCGACTAGTACCACAATTTACAGCACCTCGCGGTTTGATACGTCGCAAACGTATCTACTTTTCCAAACACTTTTCTTGCTGTTTCTCCTCTAACTTGCATGATTTGGATCAAACTAACACGGACTAACGCTGTTTTTAGCAGAATTACCTTTGGTGTCTATTTTTGTGCAGAAATCAACTTTCTCAGAAAATTGCCAAAAATTCACGAAAATTATATTTTCACCGAAGACTCCCGGACCCGAAGGACAGCAGGAGGGGGGGCACTGGGCCACCAGGGGGTGCCAGGCGTGGCCCCCTGGCCGCGCCTGGTGGGCCCTTGGGGACCCAGGACCACCTCTCGGGCTCCCCTTCGGTATTTAGACCTCTTCGACCCCGAAACGGAGAACCCCCGAAAGATTTTCCCAAATACGATTCACAGCTCCGCCGACACCAGAGACCCTAGTTCGGGGTTCAGAAGTTCCTGTTCTAGCACCCTGCCGGGACAGGGATTGGAGGGGAGATCGCCGTCATCGTCATCGCCAACACCTCTCCATCAACCATCCATGATCCCCCCTTCGATGTGAGTAATTCCCTACTGTAGGCAGAGGGGATGGTAGGGATTGGATGTGATTAGTCATGTAATAGACCGCTAGATTGTGAGGGCTTGATGCCTAGTATCCACTATTGTTGTTAATTATCGTTGTTGCAACTTGGAATGCTTAATGCTTGTCACTTAGGGCCCGAGTGCCATGATTTCAGATCTGAACATGTTATGTTTTCACCAATATAATTGTTGCTTTGGATTGTTAGAGGGGTCATCGGAGTGTGCTACATGGTGGGGACCGCCGCCCAGGTTGCAAGAGAATAGATTGGTTGCTCGTTTGGTAGTTTACGTGTACAGCCGTATGTCAACATTATGTATGGGCAGTTGACGGAACCTAGTAAGTTATAGAACCTCGAGCCCGTCGTGACCAGCTGATGTAGCGTTAGTAGGATGGACAGGGTCCGCAGGTGGTTTGAGGGATTATTTCCCAAAAGTTTTGTCTTGGTCTTCTCCCAACCTTTATACAAATTGTGTGTTTTGGTAAACGGGGCTGACTGGGTCTTACGGGTAAAGTGTACTAGCTCTCGAGAGTCTAAAAACTAAGATCTTAGCCATGTCCCTGGTTAAGGACGATTTGAACAACCAGATTTGTGATCATGTCGATTTCTCATTCATTCCAATTTGTAATTTCTTAAAACTTGTGGTTGAACAAAAGGGTAGGAGCACCTGTTGTCAAGCAGCGTGTCCTTTGAGTATTACTGAAAACTATTTTTTTTATCAAATGATAGGGTAAAATATTGCTTTTCGCAAAATAGCCCGAACTCCACCTAGCCATATATGCATGTAGATGCTAGGTGTTAAAAACAACATTTCTTTTTTCGCACATCTTGCCAATACAATTCAATTGTATTGACCAGTGTTGTTTCTGGCTGTAACTCACCGTTGCAGGTAATTCCGATTCCGAGTGATGACGCAGTAGGTCACGAGACTCCACTCGACATGTTTTCGCCTGTGGCACATTTAGATGGAGCCTTTCATTTATTTACTTTCGCTGTTATTTGATACTTGTTATTCTATTTGAGCTAGCCATGAGCTATGCAATTTGTAATAAATGATAAATTTCTGGATCATATACGTTGTAATAATGATGCACTGAAATCTTTGTTATTCATTTGGAACCGTGTGTGCTAGCGAGTCGATCCAGGGACTATCACGATACATGGGATACAACCTTACCGGGTCGTATCGCTGCAAGTGGTATCAGAGCAGTGTGTTGACTGTAGGATCGTGACCTAGGAAAATGGAATAGGAAAAGCCTTGCATAGGATTGAAATTTACTTTTATCCCTCTTGTTTTTATCTTTTCATTTCAATCTCGTATGCTTATCAATTTCTAAATTCTCACACTTTCTTTTTGTAAAACGTAGATGGCAGAGTACCCTGAGACCACGTATCCTGGTGTGTTGTCCCCGCACCTCTTTGGAGGCAGCTTTTTGAAGTGGTGCAGCAGCTAGGTTTTCCTCAGCCGGTATTCAGAGGAAGACAAGTGAACACAAACGTACCTGGAGTGGAAAGATGGGAGATTCGTACCATCATGGGACCTGACCCCATGGTACCAAATTTTGAGGCTGTAGACTACACCACGTACCATCCAACCTGGAATGGAGGAGTTGATAGAGTTATGATACAGCTGATGTCTCGCCTCATCTACAAATACCGTGGAGCTCTACCACCTGGTTCTGAATTCCGCAACGCGCATGTCTCATCAGGAGTCATGACCTTGAAGAGGAGGGAATTCCACAACCTACGACAGAACCATCGTACTGTCACCGAGTATATTACTGCATTCGGTGATCTGGCTCGCTATGGTCTAAACGATGAGCTTGCTGTTCAGTTGTCAGTTGTTTACGCACCAAATTTTCAGTCCCTGATGGATAAAGCTGTTATCCTAGAGAGTAAGCAGAAGCAGGCAGAAAATCGCAAGAGGAAGTACAATAGTGGCAGCCACCGTTCGGGGTCAAGTCATAAGGTCCGTACTCACAATGATGGCAATAACAGTTCTGGTTATCATAGGAGTGGCGGCAACGGACACAACCACCGTGGGGGCAATGGACATCAGCATAATGGAGGAAATGGCCACCACCACAATGGCCACAGGGGCAGCAACCATGGGAGAGGAAACGGCCACAACAATGGAGGCAATGGCAATACCCGCAACAACAACCATACCGGCAGGAGGTATATCAGTCAAGTTGAGTGTTTTAAGTGTAAGAAAACATGGCACTATGCTACCGAGTGTCCTGAGAAGAAGAGTGATGATGGGGCCAAACCAAATCCATTCCAGAAGGCAACGGTGAACCATGTGAACGTGGAAGAAATTTATGATGAGCCTGACATGGTGATTGGTAAGTTCCCAATTAATTCGTGCACCGCACTCGTACTTTTCGACAGTGGTGCATCGCATTCTTTCATATCAAGGGCATTTGTGGATAAGAATAAACTATGTACCGAAACTCTTATGGGGACTGTAGGAGTTAGCTCTCCGGGAGGAGAAATGGTAGCAACCATGGGATGTCGCCATCTAACCTTAGAGATTGGAGCACACATTTTTTCCCACAAACCTCATAGTACTAAATTCGCAAGGATTAGATGTAATCCTAGGCATGGATTGGATGTCCAAGTATGAGGGTCAGATAGACTGTGCACTACGAGCTATTACACTCAGGACACCAGAGGGAAGAAAGATCAGATATAGGTCTACACATAAATTTGGGGAAGCTAAGTTGAATTCTCTTAAGGGGGTTAGCCTGCAGGAAGTACGCATAGTGAAGGAATACACTGATGTATTTCCGGATGAGTTACCAGGAATGCCACCCGATAGGGATATCGAGTTTGTCATAGACTTGATACCAGGAACCGGACCTATAGCCAAGAGACCATACAAGATGGATGTAGAAGAATTGAAGGAGCTCAAAAAGCAACTGAAGGAACAATTAGATAAAGGTTTCATACGACGGAGTTGTTCACCTTGGGGAGCACCAGTTTTATTTGTGGAGAAGAAAGACACGACACAACGATTAGTTATGGATTTTCGCTCACTTAATGAGGTGACTATTAAGAACAAATACCGCTGCCCAATATAAATGATTTATTTGATCAGTTGAGGGGAGCTAGCGTATTCTCCAAGATCGATCTTCGATCGGGATATCACCAATTGAAGATTAGGAAGGAAGATATTCCCAAGACCGCCTTCGTCACGAGGTATGGTTCGTATGAATATACGGTTATGCCATTTGGATTAACAAATGCTCCATCTTATTTTATGAGCATGATGAACAACGTCTTCATGGAGTTCTTGGACAAATTCGTTGTGGTATTTATTGATGATATTCTAGTATACTCGAAGAACGAAGAGGAGCATGAAGAACATTTACGTTTAATCCTGGAAAAGCTTAGAGAGCACAAGTGATCAGGAGATGGGATTGCAGTGGATCCGGCCAAAGTTTCAGTGGTAACTGAGTGGGAGTCGCCACAGACAGTGAAGGATATCCGGAGTTTCTTAGGACTTGTTGGTTATTATCGAAGGTTTACTGAAAACTTCTCCAAGATAGCAAAGCCAATGACTGAATTGCTGAAGAAGGAGAAGAAATTCGTGTGGACTGAGGAGTGTGAAGCCAGTTTTCAGGAGTTGAAGCGGCGACTAGTGTCAGCGCCTGTTTTATGTTTGCCGGATATTCAGAAGATTTTCCAAGTGTATTGTGACGCTTCTCGTCAAGGACTTGGGAGCGTATTGATGCAAGAAGGGAGAGTAGTGGCATACGCCTCAAGACAACTCAAGACACATGAGAGAAATTACCCCACGCATGATTTGGAGCTTGCTTCTTTCGTCCATGCACTAAAAACGTGGAGACACTATTTAATGGGCAAGCGTTGTGATGTGTTCACCGATCACAAAAGTCTGAAATATATTTTCACTCAGAAGGATTTAAATTTGAGGCAGAGTAGATGGCTGGAATTAATTAAGGATTATGATATGAATTTGCAATACCATCCCGGTAAAGCAAATGTGGTTGCTGATGCCTTAAGTCTAAAAGCATATGTAAATGGACTCACCGTTGGAGAGTTACCTCCTGATCTGTGTGAGCAGTTCAAGGATCTCAGATTAGAGATAGTTCCCGAGGGATATTTGGCGTCACTTGAGGTGAAGCCGACACTGCTGGACAGAATTAGAGAAGCACAAAAAGGAGATGAAGAGATGAAACATATAAGGACAAAGATGAGCGAGGGCAAGTTTGAAGAATTCCGCGAGGATGAAGAAGGGACGTTATGGTTTGGAAAGCGAGTGTGTGTGCCAAAGGATGCCAAAATTAGGAAATTAATTTTCCAAGAGGCACATGACTCGCCATATTCTATTCATCCAGGCAACACGAAAATGTATATGGATTTGAAGGAGAGGTTCTGGTGGTCTAATATGAAGAGAGATATTGCAGAGTACATTGCGTTGTGTGACGTATGCAAGAGACTGAAAGTTGAACACCAGAAACCAGCAGGCTTGTTACAACCTTTGCCGATACCGGAGTGGAAGTGGGACAAAATTGGTATGGATTTTATTACAGGGTTACCCAAGACAAAATCAGGATATGATTCTATTTGGGTAGTGGTTGATCATCTGACCAAGGTAGCACATTTTATACCCGTGGACCACGTACACGAGCACCAAACTAGCTAAGTTATACATGGACAAAATTGTTTGTTTGCACGGAGTTCCCAAAGGCATTGTTTCGGATAGAGGTACACAGTTTACGTCACACTTTTGGCGTCAACTACATGAATCATTGGGAACTAGATTGGAGTTCAGTACGGCTTATCATCCGCAGACAGATGGACAGACTGAAAGGGTGAACCAAATTTTGGAGGACATGTTGAGAGCATGCGCACTGGACTATGGGTCTAGTTGGGATGATAATTTACCTTATGCAGAATTTTCATACAACAATACCTATCAGTCTAGTATTGAGATGTCGCCGTTTGAGGCATTATATGGAAAGAAGTGCAGAACACCACTAATGTGGGATGGTGTTGGAGAGCGCAGCTTCTTTGGACCTGATCTTATCAAGGATGCAGAAGAGAAAGTCAGATTGATCCGAGACATATTAAAGATCGCACAGTCTAGACAAAAAAGTTACGCAGATTCCAAGCGTAGGGAGGTGATATATGAAGTCGGAGATAGAGCATATCTCAGAGTTTCGCCACTACGTGGTGTCAAGCGGTTTGGTATCAAGGGGAAATTAGCACCGCGATTTGTGGGACCATACAAGGTTTTGGCACGTAAAGGAGAAGTTGCTTATCAGCTAGAGTTGCCGGAAGTCCTGTCAAATGTGCATGATGTGTTCCACGTTTCTCAATTAAAGAAGTGCCACCGGAGATGGCTGATACACCATTGAGAGATACAGTACCACTCGATGAGGTTCAGTTGGAGAGTGATCTCACTTACGAGGAGAAGCCCGTCAAAATTCTAGAGACAGCTGAAAGGTTTACTCGTACCAAGACGATCAAGTTCTGTAAGGTTCAGTGGAGCCACCACACTGAGGAGGAGGCCACATGGGAGCGAGAAGATGATCTTCGAGAAGACCATCCACACCTATTTGCTAGCCAATCCGAATCTCGAGAGCGAGATTCATCTTAAGGGGGTTAGTCTGTCACATCCCAATTTTTAGAATTCGGATGTCTCATATCATTTCATGTGCATTGCATCATATAGTTTGCATTTTTCTTTTGCATTACATTATACTAAATGAACATAACCGTAATGACAACCTCAATCCAAACACAATTAATCAATTCAATATTTCAGAAACGTATATGTGCATATAAGCACAAAGTTATTTCTTCTATAAAGTAATACATGTGATAGAAAAGAGCAAATGAAAAGAAAAGAATTAAGGTAGAGGAGCAGCCGAAGGCTTTGGTCGGGAGAAATTTCACGTACTAGTTTTTCCCTCCTCTCACCCCACGTTCCAATCATTTTTATCCTATTCTGAACGTTCTCTTATTCCCTGAACGTACAGTACCAATGCATCAACCCGTCGTATCGTTGTTTCTGAACAGAACTCGGAAACAAAACTCCTGCTCTCGTACGCAAACCGTACCGAATTTGTTTCCAGAATAATCTCCAACTCTTGTTCGATACTCTATCTCATCGCCACCCAAAACCTAGTATAAATATCTCCTCAACTCCGTGGTTTCGTTTTTCCGCAAACCACGAAGCACGAAGCCCTGGCCGCCACTTATCGATCTACCGAACACGCCGCCGCCTCTTCGCTTCGGTGAAGGTTGGTCATCGTCTCTCGTCGCCCCGAGACCTCCCCTCCTGTTTATTCATCCTCCTTGTAATCTATGCTTCGGCCTAATCTCGTTTTCCACACGAACCAGAGACGGAAGCAAGTTGTCCGTCGAGCTGCTGGAGATTGGAGCGAGGCCGACGTCTTCACCGTTAGACATCCAGAGTTGCTGTCGAGACTGCCGCTGAGCTTCTCCGTCAGTGACCAGTTCCTGGAAGTTCTCTCTCAAGCTGCACAACCACCCGAGCACCGCCGAGCTGCGTCGTCGAGTACTGGTGAGCAGAAGCTACGATCCTAACTAGTATACTACGATCGATAGGGAGAAGAAGCACAACGGCCATCAGATCCTTAGATTAGATACATACATGGAGGTACTGGCCAAATCACAGGACGCCGGGTGGAAAGAGTACAGTCAGCAGGTCAGCGCCCAGTCAGTCCGACGGGCCAATCAGAGCCGGCCGGCTGTCACGTTTTTCTGCAATTTGCGAATAAAAAACAGAGAAAGTGTTGATCTTGTAAAAATCATATAAAATAATCCACACGTCAGAATTTTATGTTCTTTACACCGTTGGATTCAGAAAAACCTGTAGAATCTATTTCTGCAGTAAAAACGCGTGTTTACAGAACATATAAAGTCGAGTAATTTAAAACTCTATACATAGTATATTTGGCCTAACCTTGATATTTAAATCTCATATTGCATTCTTTTAAGTTGCATACGCATCATTCTAGTGTTATGACCAGAGAACGAAATAACAATAATATGAGTGATATTAAATTGACATGCATACATGTATTACATCCTTGTTTTCTTTTATGATTGTACTTATTGTGGTGTATCGAAATCTGTAGATTGTGCGGAGTGGAACGGTTGCAACTGTGACGAGTGTGTGAACGACTACGATCAAGGCAAGTGTGCTTTTACCATAAATGTCCCAATATTTTACTATGCATTGATAGTGTATTTTCTGTAGAATTGCATGTGTAGGATTATATATTATTGCTATGCTATGAAACCCAAGTAGGATAGCCATATGTTTTCCAACCATGACAATTGTTTGATTGTCCTTTTGTCGCCATCGTAAGTTAGATGTGCTTAGCAATGCATAGTTATACGGGGCTATGGTTTCATGTTACGAAAATGTTATAAAGTGTTGATATTTTATTATTAAATGAAAAAAAACAACTTAAGTTAATCAATCATCTGGGCGGATTGTTAGAGGGGTCATCGGAGTGTGCTGCATGGTGGGGACCGCCGCCCAGGTTGCAAGAGAATAGATTGGTTGCTCGTTTGGTAGTTTACGTGTACAGCCGTATGTCAACATTATGTATGGGCAGTTGACGGAACCTAGTAAGTTATAGAACCTCGAGCCCATCGTGACCAGCTGATGTAGCGTTAGTAGGATGGACAGGGTCCGCAGGTGGTTTGAGGGACTATTTCCCAAAAGTTTTGTCTTGGTCTTCTCCCAACCTTTATACAAATTGTGTGTTTTGGTAAACGGGGCTGACTGGGTCTTACGGGTAAAGTGTACTAGCTCTCGAGAGTCTAAAAACTAAGATCTTAGCCATGTCCCTGGTTAAGGACGATTTGAACAACCAGATTTGTGATCATGTCGATTTCTCATTCATTCCAATTTATAATTTCTTAAAACTTGTGGTTGAACAAAAGGGTAGGAGCACCTGTTGTCAAGCAGCGTGTCCTTTGAGTATTACTGAAAACTTTTTTTTTATCAAATGATAGGGTAAAATATTGCTTTTCGCAAAATAGCCCGAACTCCACCTAGCCATATATGCATGTAGATGCTAGGTGTTAAAAACAACATTTCTTTTTTCGCACATCTTGCCAATACAATTCAATTGTATTGACCAGTGTTGTTTCTGGCTGTAACTCACCGTTGCAGATAATTCCGATTCCGAGTGACGACGCAGTAGGTCACGAGACTCCACTCGACATGTTTTCGCCTGTGGCACATTTAGATGGAGCCTTTCATTTATTTACTTTCGCTGTTATTTGATACTTGTTATTCTATTTGAGCTAGCCATGAGCTATGCAATTTGTAATAAATGATAAATTTCTGGATCATATACGTTGTAATAATGATGCACTGAAATCTTTGTTATTCATTTGGAACCGTGTGTGCTAGCGAGTCGATCCAGGGACTAGCACGATACATGGGATACAACCTTACCGGGTCGTATCGCTTCAAAACTGCTCCTGATCCTGAGACTTTTAAGAAGCTGCTTGAGAAACATTCCATGAAAAACAAATTTACTCCTGATCCTGAATTTGCTAAATCTCCGTGGACATTAAAGATAAAGAATTTGATTTCTCAGTTGATCTTTCACTTATACCTATGGTTGAAGCTGAACCCTTTGATGGTAAAGAAAATAATGATGCTGTAGCCCACTTGACTAAATTATTTGAAATTGGCATGTTGTTTTCTGATATAAATTTGATAAGAGGGTACTATGTGATTAAGCTATTCCCTTTCTCATTAAAAGGAGATGCTAAAGTTTGGTATGATAATTTGCCTTATGGTTGCATTAAGACTCCTCAATGCTTGACTCGTGTTTTTGCGAGAAATATTTTCCTGCTCATATGCAACATGCTGCTTTACAAAAGATTTTTAACTTCAAGCAATTGGAGGATGAGAAACTTCCTAAAGCTTGGGGAGATTTTTTGCTACCCTCAAGGGTAGACCTGATCATGGCATACCTAAGAATGAGTTTATTGATATATTTTATAATGGACTAACCACTGAATCTAGGACATACCTGGATAGCTGTGCTGGTTGTATTTTCAGGAAAGAACTGTAGAAGAAGCTGAAGAATTATTGGGCAATATAGCCAAGAATCATGATTATTGGGATATTCCTGAACCTCCACCATTACCTACACCCAAGAAGAGAGGAGTTCTTTTCCTCAATCCTAAAGATATGCAAGAAGCTAAGAAATCAATTACAGAGAAGGGTATTAGATCTGAAGATGTGAAGAATTTACCTCCAATTGAAACTTTATGTGAGCTCACCACTCACCCTCCTATGGTAGAGGTACATTCTCCCTATGAATTTAATGCTGGTGATATTCCTTATAACAAACCTCCTTCTCAATGCCTAGATGAATTTGATACTTTCATGACTAAACAAACTCATTTTAATGAGCAAGTGCAAAAACAATTGAATGAACATTCTCTCTGTATCAAAAATTTGCATGCTACTCTAGGAAGAACTGTTAATGATGTTAAAGGTCTTGTTAAACACTTTGAAATGATTCAGACTCAATTAGAGCAACTCACTAAGGTGCAAAATGATTTATTTGCTGAAATGTCTGGTCAAATTAAACAACAAGCTTGTAGTGTTAAAACCAGCGGTGGTGCTTTCACTCGGATCCTCTATATCCTCAGGGACACCCAAAAAGGCTTGAACAAGACTCTCAAATGCTTGATGAAAATGTTGTTAGCTCTCCTAAAAATAAAAAGAAGAAGAAACATAAATGAATTAGAGAAGCTAATGATAATAATATTAACCTTGATGAAGATCCTAATAGTATATCCATCTCTGATGCTGAAACTGAAAGTGGTAATGAACATGATAATGGTAATGACAAGAATGATGCTTCAAATAAGGAAGAAAGTGAAGTAGAACCTGAAAACCCTCCTAAGAACAAAAAGTATGATAAAGAAGATTTTATTGCTAAGAAACATGGTAAAGAAAGAGAGCCTTGGGTGCAAAAACCTATGCCCTTTCCTAGTAAAACTCTCAAGGGCAAAGAGGAAGAACATTATAATAAATTTTGAGAGGATGAAACCCCTTTTTTTTGCAAATTCCTCTTACTGATGCTATCACGTTGCCTCCTTATTCTAAGTATCTGAAAGATATTGTTACTAACAAAAGGAAAATTCCTAATGAGGAATTTCCACTATGCTTGCTAATTATTCCTTCAATGGTAAAATTCCTAAGAAGCTTGGAGACCCAGGTATTCCTACCATTCCTTGCTCTATAAAAAACAATTATGTGAGAACTGCTTTATGTGATCTTGGTGCTGGAGTTAGTGTTATGCTTTCTCTCTTTATAAGAGACTCTATCTAGATAAATTGATTCCTACAGATATCTCCTTGCAAATGGCTGATAAATCTACTGCTATTCCTATTGGCATTTGTGAGGATGTTCTTGTTCAAGTTGCTAATTGTTTGATATTAACTGACTTTGTTGTGTTGGAAATGCCTGAAGATGAGAACATGTCTATTATTCCTGGAAGACCTTTTCTTAATACTGCAGGGGCTGTTATTGATTGTAATAAAGGGAAGGTCACTTTCAATGTCAATGATAAAGAGCATACAGTCTATTTTCCAAAGAAGAGTGATAAGAAATATGGTCTAAATTCAATTGAAAATATTGAAACCATCAAGATTGGAGAATTCTATTGTCCTATTCCAAAGCACCAAAAGAATATGAAATTATCATGATTGGGACCATGTCTATCAAAGTTGAGGTAACGTAATCATTTAGTGAAATGCAAAGTTTTGTTTCATATAAAATTATTTTGGTAACAAGACCTGATCAACCTTGTTAACAAATTAATTTTAGATGAATGAAATTATGTTTTCACTCTCAATTTCCTTGTTTTTACCTCGTTTTCACTTGTTTCCTTTTCCTTCTTTTTATCCTTTGCATTTTAGCATGTTTTAAACCTCTGTAGAATTAGTTTTGCATTGGCTTCTCATCATATCATGAACATTTTTCTGCATTATAATGATTTATCAAAACTCTGGAAATGCCCAAAAATAAAGTTTCTCAAAAATTCCAGAAAATTCATATTAAATTTTTGTGCATAAAATGGGGCAGAGAGGCACCTGGGCCAACCCAGGGGGCACCAGGCGCGGCCAGCCCTAGGCCGCGCCCAAGGGTCCCTGGGGGCCCCAGGGCCCCACTACATGAGTGGCTGCCCCCATCCTTTCTCTCTCCCAAGAAATCACATTGCTCCAGGAAAATTTCTGTTCTTGCTGTTCTTCCTCGGATTTCTTCAATCTCCTCATTTAGCCCACCATTTATGCTGAAACTTGACACATCTCTTCTCCGGTATGTGACTCCTCCGCCTATACTCGTATATTTTTGAATGGAATTGTATATCTTGATTATTTTGCTGCACTAGGTGACTGGTTATTTGAGCTTGCATTCTTGTTTTAGGATAATTTAAGTTGTTTTGATGCATGTAGTAGTTCTCCTAAGGTTGCTAGAGTAGTTCCTCATAATATTTGCTCACATAGTTGATTTTTGTTGGACTTGTTTAAAAAAATTCAGAATAGGAGTATGAGGAGAGCAAGGGGCTGGCTGAGTAGAATCTCCAAAAGCACACCTAATGAAATGCCTCCCCTTGATGAGGATATTGCTGATCTCAGCTTGCTGAATTCTGACGGGTTAAATGATGTTCGAGCATCCGCGTATCCTTGCAACGATCTATTACTTGCGTTGGGCATTCACAAATCATTTTATGAACTCGTTGCTAATGCAGGTTTGAAAGAATTTACAGAGAAAGAAGTAGATCAGTATAAGAAACTGACCTATATATTTGTGCAAAACTTCAAATATTATGACGGGGAGGACCCGTATGTTGAATTTTGTCTCTATGACAGGAAAAGAAGAATGTCTCTTAATGATTTTTGCAGCACCATTGGAGTGACCAATCGAGGCTACAAGGGAAGATAACGGACTCCAGTAAACTTCATGCTTTATATTCAAGACTTTGTTGGCAACATGAGAAGACTATGCAACGTAGTAAGACTTCCTGTTTTCAAAACCCTGCGGTCAGGTATTTCGCATACTATCTTTCTGGAGGAGTCCTTGCTAGAGAGAACACCAGTACGACCCCTAGTCTTGATCTTGCCATCATGCTCGCTGCTGTAGACAAAACTTACCGTTTTAGTGTGGGTGCGCAGATTGCTAGGCGTCTTAGTAACAATGCTGCGATGGGGCGGACTTTTGGAGGCATTGTCGCCTCCCGTATTTTCTTTGCTCAAACTGCAGCACCACCATCATTCACATACATGGGAGATCAGTCCTCGTACTATCATGGGGAAGGATCTTCATCTCAGCCACCGTCGTGGTGGAACTCGCGGGACAACTTCTACCATTAGGCCAAAAGCCTAAGCTTGGGGAGTACGTATATGCTGACACTTGCTTTATAATTCATACTCATTATTCATGTCAGCTTACTACTCGATACATTGTATATTCTCTTAGATTTGCTCACATTTACCTTCTCATTTTATTTTCTAGTTTTTATTTGCCTCTTGAACTTATCAAAAACCCAAAAATATTTCCGGTTTGCTTTCCTTGCTTTGAGTCTCCACTTTCTTCTTCGTTTCTTCGCTGTTTTATGTTTGAGTCTCTCTTATTAAAAATCCAAAAAGATTTTCTCTTTTGTTGTTTCTTTGTTTTTCTTCGCGTCTTCACTTAATTGGAAAACACCAAAAATATTTCTTGGTTCTCTTCGTTTGGTTTTCTTCTCTCCGCATCTTTTCTTTTCACTTGTTTTCTTGTTTCTCTTTGTTTTCTCCATGTTGGTTCTTTCCTTTCGTTTCTTCATTTGTGTTTTCTCATTTCTTCTTTAGCCGTTTCTAAAAACTCGAAAACAACAAAAATATTTTCCTTTCTTCTTGTTATTGTATAGTTGGTTGCAGAGTTCAGCTTATGTCCACGGATGTGCTTGCACTATATTATCATTTCCATATTATCCAGTTGTGCAAGCGACAAGGAAATAATGACGATATATGACGAAGTGGGTGTGATTGGAAAGTTGGTATGAAATCTTTTCTCTTCATTTTTGTACATATGTTTATTCACATGATCTTATTGTCGTGTCTCGTTGCACGGACACCGGGAGTATAGGATACCCCCTTTTAGGTTTGGCACGGGGCGCGAAGGAGGCTGAGAATCGTCTTCTTGGGCGGAGTCTAGATCAAGCTCTCCTCTCCACGATCAAAGCATGCAACCAAAGGGACACAAGGAGCTACCCAGGTTCAGGCCGCCCGGAGGCTAAAAGCCCTACTCCTGCATGTCTGGATTGATGAGTTCTTCATAGTGTGGCTTACAATGGAACCTCCCGGGCAGGGTACCCGGAAGGGTTTTGGCCCGAGGTAGAAGAAGGACAGATCCTGACCCGGAGGAGATCACCTTCCTCTCTACCTTCGCGGCCCTAGTCTAGTCTTGCTCTGGTTCTAGCTTGTGTTCGTCCTTGGTTCGACCTCCCCCTCCTCCATGCCTTGGTCCTCCTTTTATAGGCTAAGGGGTTGCCACAGGGTCACGTGAGGGGCGTGAGGGTCCTTCGGGGTGAAGGACCCTCCTCATCTAGTTTAGGGGGAGACGTGGCCTCTCCTCAGCCTAGCGTCTCCCTTGGGTTAGGTGGGAGCGTCCGCCTTGGGGTGGACAGGAGCTGACACCACCACGGGGCGTGCTTCCCACCCGCGCTGCCTTCGCCTTGCTTCCCAAGTCTTCCGTGGTGAGGTGGAGTGCTTATCCACAGGAACGTAGGAAGTACCCGGGAGGGAGCCTGGCCTCCTGCCGGGAACTCGGGCTCTCGGGTCCTTCCTGGCCTTCTTGCTTGATTCGGGGACCCGGAAGGTCCCCAGGACCGGAGCCCTTAGTCGATGCAGGCCTTGCGTGTCTTGACGGTGAACCCGCCAGCTTGACTTGAGTCTTGGTCTTGTCCATCTTCAACTTGGGCCCACATGGGGTGGACCCACTTTGGCAGTACTAGGGGAACCCCATGTTCCACTGTTGCGACAGTAGCCCCCGGGCATGGTCCCGGTGGCTCTTACTCCAGCTGCCGGGGCCATGGCCTAAAGATAGGTCAAAGTGGGTCCCGGGTACCTGGTCTTCTCAGCTCCGTTGGGGACCCGCCGAGGCGAGGTAGAGACGAGCCCCCGGGTCCTGTTGACTGAATCACGGCGAACGTTGCGATTCATCCGGACCCCTTGCTTATCCTGGAATCCAACGGGCGAAACGCGCAGAAATCGGCACGCCCCCTCGATCCCCACGTCCGTCGGAGTAATGGGGCCGCGACGTGACGTGTGGGATGCCTTATAAGCCACGACTGGCTTCCACTGTAGCCGTTACCTCTCCATATTCGCCGAAATCCCCAAATCGCCGCCCAGGAGACTCCTTCTCCCTGACTCCGCCAATCGCCGCCTCCTCCTTTGGCCGCCGCCGTTCCTTGTTCTAGCCCCCAGCCCATGCCGCCTAAGCGAGATAGGACGGGAGTGAGGAAGATGTCGCAATCTGCCGCCGAGAAGATGGCGATGGAGGCTTCCCTGGCCGAAGCGCCGCCCCCGATGAGGGTGACTCAGGCCCTCTTTTTCCCCAGTGAGTATGCGTCGGAGAAAGACATCCAACGCGTCCGCCAATCCCTGGCCGCGAGCTTCCGCGGTGCTGAAGTAGTGGTGGTGCGCCCTGGGAGCGGTCCTCAACGAGAAGGGGAGGTGATTACTTTCCATGATTTCTCCGTCGTCGGCCTTCTTCCTCCGTTCTCCGAGTTCTTCGCAGCAATCCTGGAGGCTTACGGGTTGCATATGCTGCACTTGCACCCCAATGCTGTGATGATGCTTGCTACTTTTGCCTATGCCTGCGAGGCATTCGCGGGTGTCATGCCCTCGGTGGCCCTGTTCCGCCATTTCTTCGTTCCACGCCTGGGGAAGTCCAAGTGGATCGCGGGCGGTGTCTCTTTCTGCCTCCGGAGAGATGCGGCGCACCAGTACCCGGAAACATTCACCAAGGCCTCGGTTGGAGAATGGAGGCACAACTGGTATTTTGTCGAAGCTGACGGGACCAATCCCCATCTGATGGTCCATATTATCCAGCGGAGCGACTAGCACACTCGAAGGAGAGAAGCTCTCAAGGGGAAGCACTGGCTCCAGTCATCAACAGGTTGGCTGCGCTCCGCGCAAGGGGAGTGACGGGTGCCATGATCCTGGCAGATTTTCTTCGCAGGGGGATTGCCCCTCTGCAGTTCCGGGGCCGCCCGCTCTGGGAACTCAATCAGGTGGGCAGCAGCCTTCCACGATCCAGATTTCACTTGACGGAGACCACCTGGGCTCTGTCCATGGGCTACATTTTGCCATGGGTGCCCTTCGAGTTCCAGGACGAGACTTTGCCGCTGTTCGAAAATCCGGCCGCCGACGGTATCCGATCTTCGATGCCAGAGTGCAATGAGTACGGGGTGGCGGGTACTACCAAGATTGAGCCCCCGCCAGCACCCAAAACACGCAGTCTTCAAGGAGGTAGGCCAAGGGAGCAAAGTCTTGCCCATGGGGACGTTTCCCCTGAAGAACCTGGGACTTCGGATGACGAAGCGTCGAAGTGACTCCTCCAGGAGTATCTTGCGGGCGCGGAGGCCCCGACGCTCCTTCCGGGGCGGCGACAAACCCGCCAGGTGACGAACTCCCAGAGCAGCCTGTGCCGCCGAGTTCGCCGTCGTTGCAGGGGTCCGATCAGGCATCGGAGGCCATCCCTCCTCCCCTTGCTGACATGGAAGTAGGGGATGAGAGCCTGTCCTTGCCGGACCTCTTTGACGACTTGGTGCAGAAGAGGTGGAGCTTCTCTGGATCGAAGAGAGCCCGTCGGTAAGTTTTGATGGCATCTTGTCTTTGACAGCGGAGTTGTTTTTCTTCTGCCGCCATCCTGACTTCTGACTGTCACTTCTTGCACAGGAGCCCGACCCCGGAGTGGCCAAGCAAGCGTCCCCGGAGAGACGAGGACGTCGAAGCGTCGAGCTCCACCGGCACCTCCGGCGGAGGCAACTCCGAGCCCCCAGTCCGCCCCAAGGGCCAGGGGGTGGCTCCGGTTGTCGCAGACGAGGCGGAGGCTGTCAGCGCGGAAGGCCCTGGGGAGAGGCGCGACGTGGATCCCCAGGCGACCTTCGGATCGCGAGGACTCGCAGCAGGTGGGTATATTCCTGAGGGCTCCTCCCCCAGGAACGCTGGCCCCTGCTCTGAACCCGGGAGAGACGAGGAAGGCCCCGGGTTCTCCAAGACGTTCTCCAGCGTCTCGGAGTTCTTGTCTTCTGCCCGCGCCGAACTGGCGCGGCTGGTGCCCCCGACCTCCGACAGCGGGGAGCACTCGCAGGCTCGCGAGCTGCGGCTTCCCTCCGGGGAGGAAGCTCGTAGCGCCCGTGAACAGAAGCTGGCTACGGATGAAGAGCTGCTCTATGCTTGGGAACAGCGAGTAACCAGCCGCGAGAAGGAGCTGGAGCGGCGAGAGGCCGAGCTGGAAGATGAAGAGCGCCACTACCTCGGCACCATTGAGGAGCTCCAGATCAAGATGGAGCGGGACGAGGACCGCTTCGAACAAGGCCTGGAAAACGTGCCTGGCTGGGCTCGCAGCGAGGTTGAAAATGATCTTCGAGTCAAAAGCAGAGCCGCCTCGTCGCTAAGCAAGCAGGTCTCTAAGCTCCAGAGCGAGCTCAAGAGCGAGAGGGAGAAGTGGGAACGAGCCTACTCGGATTTCCAAAGAGCCAGGGGCGAGAGAGACAGCTTGTCCGCCCGGACTGAGGCAATGTCGGCCACGATTGAGGCGCAGAAGCAGTCCCTCAAAACAGCTGAGAAGTTTAAGCAAGATGCTACGGCCGGCCGCGTCGCCATGGAAAGGAAGATCCGGGATCTGGGCAATGCAATTGATTTCTGGAAGGACAAGGATGCGCGCGCGGCGATGGAAGCGTCCAAATCTCAAGCCCAGATTGCGTGGCACCAACATGAGCAGATATCCAAACAGCTGACGGGAGTGCAGGCGGAGCTGGCGGAGGCGAAGGATGCACTTGAGAAAGAGCGACGGCGATTTGCTCAACACCGCCGCGATGATCACAACGTCTTGCTCCAGATGAACCACGGGTCCTTGGACATCGTGCAGGAGTTCACGAATTTGGGAGTGACTTCTCCGCCTGTCCTCATGGCCGATCACTCCACTTCCTTCGCCTGCTATCCCAGGTTCTTGAAGTACGTGGCCTCGCTTATCAAGAGTATCAAGGAGAAGGTCAGCAGAGCCACTCGCCTTGCTGGGGAACAGGCAGTGAGGCAGGTGATGACCCGATTCGTCAGAGCGCTTCGCCAGCGACATCCGCAGCTCTCCTTGCTGTCCGAGCTGGAGGCGCCTGAACTCGGGACGCCGCTTCCTCCAGACGTGACCCGCCAGGTGGAGGAGATCTTGAAGCACCTTTCCCAAGAGGATGACCCGTGAACCTGTGAAGTCCTGAAAAGGACAATACCGGGGGCCGTGAACCATGCTTTTGTACTGTTATTGCCAACTGGCTTATGAACTCATGCTTTTGAATGTAAATAACTTCTTCCCAAAGTATATGAGTTTTATCGTACTCGTGGGGGCTTTACGCTCTCGGGAAGGATCCAACGGTGTGAGCGCTAACCAGCCGTGTGCACTCAGACTGATCTGCAGTGCGGACACAGGGCACAACCCCCCAAAGGACCCATCGTTTCCTGACTGCATGGACCTCAGCCCACGACTCCACTGCCCGAGGGAAACTGACAGTGTCATCGCGAAGGCGCTGCCCCAGGATAACGCCCGCTTTCGCCTTAGCCAAAGCACATAAAACAAATGTACCCGGGAACAAGCCCGTGCAAGCAGTTTATACTTAGCTCGCGTTTTGACTCCTTCCGGTTACCTCGGTAATTGTTCTGTCGTGCTGCCGCCAAGGCGGGTCTTCTATGTCATGTTTCAGACATAATTCTGCCTTGCCCAGCAATTCTTGGCGGGGACAAGGCTTCCAACCGAGATAGCCTCCAATGCCGACTAAGGGCATGACTGGCTGGCTTGCGCCGGTCCGGAGACCACTGTGTTACTTGCTCGAGTTACCCGGAGACCACCCAACTGGTGTTCCGGCGGCTTGCTGGCGTATTAGAGACGCCGGTCCGGAGACCCCAAGGTTGTCTTAGTTTTCTGGACCAGGAAGTTCCTTGTTCGGTGACCCGACAAACTGGCGGGCTCATGCCGGTCCGGAGACCCTGAAGCTTGCTTTACTCACGGGATCCTGATGCTAGCCACTTAGCGATCCGATACTTTAGAGGGGGTCCACTTGGTCCAGGCTGAATCGTGACGATGTGACCCGGGAGATCCCATTCTCCGTGGGCCACGTCTCCGCAAATGAAGGTTTGATCCCAGCTAGTTGCAGCTTGCCCTTGACTGTTTTGTATCTGTGGGGGCGCCGGTAGTGAGCAAAGTTCCGGAGTTCTTCAGTCTGGGTGGATGCATTGGCAAAGGTCCGGAAAGATCTTCCCTTCTGAGGAACCCCAGCTGTGACACTCTTCTTGGCTTTCTGGGACTTCTTGTTGAGGGGGCAATCTCGACTGATGTGCCCTGGTTCCTCGCACGAATAGCAGTCACAGTTCTTCTGGCGTATCTGGATGTCGTTGAACTGTCGGCAATCTTCCAGACTGTGCCGGTCAGATCTGTGGTACATGCACCACACTCCAGGTTGGCCGTCTTTGCGCAGAGGAATTTGGAGTTCTTGGGGCACGTGGATGAGAGGATCTTCTTGCCGAGGCTTGCTTTTTGTGTCTTGGTCGAGGTTTTCCTCCTCCGGAAGCGGCACTGTGGTCGGCGCGTCGGAACAGAGTTCCTCCTTCGCTCCATGCGTCCATGGGGAAAGAGGGACATCAATGTTCGTGGCACCTTCCTCAGGTCTTCCCGTGCTGACCAGAGAGCTGACATAAGCGGCTGGAGGACGAAGTGGACTCCAAAGGCGCGATCTTTAGCGGCAGGCGCCGGTGAGGATTCATCAAGAACGAAGCCGAGGCCGGGGTACCGCAGGAACTCGAGGGCGGCCTTTCCCTTCCTCTTCTTCGTCATCTTGAATGTTGGATTCGGTATCTCTCTTCTCGAGAGCCAAAACTAGCGCTGTCCCAAAGGCGCTGGAGCAGATCTTGACACGGACTGACAGCTTGACGCCGAACTTGACGACGACCTTGACGATGAACTTGATGACGAACTTGACGATGATGAAGAAGAAGATGAATCCAGCACTTGCGCCCCCTACCTGGCGCGCCAAATGTCGTGTCTCGTTGCACGGACATCAGGAGTATAGGATACCCCCTTTTAGGTTCGGCACGGGGCGCGAAGGAGGCTGAGAATCGTCTTCTTGGGCGGAGTCTAGATCAAGCTCTCCTCTCCACGATCAAAGCATGCAACCAAAGGGACACAAGGAGCTACCCAGGTTCAGGCCGCCCGGAGGCTAAAAGCCCTACTCCTGCATGTCTGGATTGATGAGTTCTTCATAGTGTGGCTTACAATGGAACCTCCCGGCAGGGTACCCGGAAGGGTTTTGGCCCGAGGTAGAAGAAGGACAGATCCTGACCCGGAGGAGATCACCTTCCTCTCTACCTTCGCAGCCCTAGTCTAGTCTTGCTCTGGTTCTAGCTTGTGTTCGTCCTTGGTTCGACCTCCCCCTCCTCCGTGCCTTGGTCCTCCTTTTATAGGCTAAGGGGTTGCCACAGGGTCACGTGAGGGGCGTGAGGGTCCTTCGGGGTGAAGGACCCTCCTCATCTAGTTTAGGGGGAGACGTGGCCTCTCCTCAGCCTAGCGTCTCCCTTGGGTTAGGTGGGAGCGTCCGCCTTGGGGGTGGACAGGAGCTGACACCACCACGGGCGTGCTTCCCACCCGCGCTGCCTTCGCCTTGCTTCCCAAGTCTTCCGTGGTGAGGTGGAGTGCTTATCCACAGGAACGTAGGAAGTACCCGGGAGGGAGCCTGGCCTCCTGCCGGGAACTCGGGCTCTCGGGTCCTTCCTGGCCTTCTTGCTTGATTCGGGGACCCGGAAGGTCCCCAGGACCGGAGCCCTTAGTCGATGCAGGCCTTGCGTGTCTTGACGGTGAACCCGCCAGCTTGACTTGAGTCTTGGTCTTGTCCATCTTCATCTTGGGCCCACATGGGGTGGACCCACTTTGGCAGTACTAGGGGAACCCCATGTTCCACTGTTGCGACAGTAGCCCCCGGGCATGGTCCCGGTGGCTCTTACTCCAGCTGCCGGGGCCATGGCCTAAAGATAGGTCAAAGTGGGTCCCGGGTACCTGGTCTTCTCAGCTCCGTTGGGGACCCGCCGAGGCGAGGTAGAGACGAGCCCCCGGGTCCTGTTGACTGAATCACGGCGAACGTTGCGATTCATCCGGACCCCTTGCTTATCCTGGAATCCAACGGGCGAAACGCGCAGAAATCGGCACGCCCCCTCGATCCCCACGTCCGTCGGAGTAATGGGGCCGCGACGTGACGTGTGGGATGCCTTATAAGCCACGACTGGCTTCCACTGTAGCCGTTACCTCTCCATATTCGCCGAAATCCCCAAATCGCCGCCCAGGAGACTCCTTCTCCCTGACTTCGCCAATCGCCGCCTCCTCCTTTGGCCGCCGCCGTTCCTTGTTCTAGCCCCCAGCCCATGCCGCCTAAGCGAGATAGGACGGGAGTGAGGAAGATGTCGCAATCTGCCGCCGAGAAGATGGCGATGGAGGCTTCCCTGGCCGAAGCGCCGCCCCGATGAGGGTGACTCAGGCCCTCTTTTTCCCCAGTGAGTATGCGTCGGAGAAAGACATCCAACGCGTCCGCCAATCCCTGGCCGCGAGCTTCCGCGGTGCTGAGGAGTGGTGGTGCGCCCTGGGAGCGGTCCTCAACGAGAAGGGGAGGTGATTACTTTCCATGATTTCTCCGTCGTCGGCCTTCTTCCTCCGTTCTCCGAGTTCTTCGCAGCAATCCTGGAGGCTTACGGGTTGCATATGCTGCACTTGCACCCCAATGCTGTGATGATGCTTGCTACTTTTGCCTATGCCTGCGAGGCATTCGCGGGTGTCATGCCCTCGGTGGCCCTGTTCCGCCATTTCTTCGTTCCACGCCTGGGGAAGTCCAAGTGGATCGCGGGCGGTGTCTCTTTCTGCCTCCGGAGAGATGCGGCGCACCAGTACCCGGAAACATTCACCAAGGCCTCGGTTGGAGAATGGAGGCACAACTGGTATTTTGTCGAAGCTGACGGGACCAATCCCCATCTGATGGTTCCATATTATCCAGCGGAGCGACTGGCACACTCGAAGGAGAGAAGCTCTCAAGGGGAAGCACTGGCTCCAGTCATCAACAGGTTGGCTGCGCTCCGCGCAAGGGGAGTGACGGGTGCCATGATCCTGGCAGATTTTCTTCGCAGGGGGATTGCCCCTCTGCAGTTCCGGAGCCGCCCGCTCTGGGAACTCAATCAGGTGGGCAGCAGCCTTCCACGATCCAGATTTCACTTGACGGAGACCACCTGGGCTCTGTCCATGGGCTACATTTGCCATGGGTGCCCTTCGAGTTCCAGGACGAGACTTTGCCGCTGTTCGAAGATCCGGCCGCCGACGGTATCCGATCTTCGATGCCAGAGTGCAATGAGTACGGGGTGGCGGGTACTACCAAGATTGAGCCCCCGCCAGCACCCAAAACACGCAGTCTTCAAGGAGGTAGGCCAAGGGAGCAAAGTCTTGCCCATGGGGACGTTTCCCCTGAAGAACCTGGGACTTCGGATGACGAAAGCGTCGAAGTGACTCCTCCAGGAGTATCTTGCGGGCGCGGAGGCCCCGCGCTCCTTCCGGGGCGGCGACAAACCCGCCAGGTGACGAACTCCCAGAGCAGCCTGTGCCGCCGAGTTCGCCGTCGTTGCAGGGGTCCGATCAGGCGTCGGAGGCCATCCCTCCTCCCCTTGCTGACATGGAAGTAGGGGATGAGAGCCTGTCCTTGCCGGACCTCTTTGACGACTTGGTGCAGAAGAGGTGGAGCTTCTCCGGATCGAAGAGAGCCCGTCGGTAAGTTTTGATGGCATCTTGTCTTTGACAGGGAGTTGTTTTTCTTCTGCCGCCATCCTGACTTCTGACTGTCACTTCTTGCACAGGAGCCCGACCCCGGAGTGGCCAAGCAAGCGTCCCCGGAGAGACGAGGACGTCGAAGCGTCGAGCTCCACCGGCACCTCCGGCGGAGGCAACTCCGAGCCCCCGAGCCCCCAGTCCGCCCCAAGGGCCAGGGGGTGGCTCCGGTCGTCGCAGACGAGGCGGAGGCTGTCGGCGCGGAAGGCCCTGGGGAGAGGCGCGACGTGGATCCCCAGGCGACCCTCGGATCGCGAGGACTCGCAGGAGGTGGGTATATTCCTGAGGGCTCCTCCCCCAGGGACGCTGGCCCCTGCTCTGAACCCGGGAGAGACGAGGAAGGCCCCGGGTTCTCCAAGACGTTCTCCAGCGTCTCGGAGTTCTTGTCTTCTGCCCGCGCTGAACTGGCGCGGCTGGTGCCCCCGACCTCCGACAGCGGGGAGCACTCGCAGGCTCGTGAGCTGCGGCTTCCCTCCGGGGAGGAAGCTCGTAGCGCCCGTTAACTGAAGCTGGCGGCGGATGAAGAGCTGCTCTATGCTTGGGAACAGCGAGTAGCCAGCTGCGAGAAGGAGCTGGAGCGGCGAGAGGCCGAGCTGGAAGATGAAGAGCGCCACTACCTCGGCACCATTGAGGAGCTCCAGATTAAGATGGAGCGGGACGAGGACCGCTTCGAACAAGGCCTGGAAAACGTGCCTGGCTGGGCTCGCAGCGAGGTTGAAAATGATCTTCGAGTCAAAAGCAGAGCCGCCTCGTCGCTAAGCAAGCAGGTCTCTAAGCTCCAGAGCGAGCTCAAGAGCGAGAGGGAGAAGTGGGAACGAGCCTACTCGGATTTCCAAAGAGCCAGGGGCGAGAGAGACAGCTTGTCCGCCCGGACTGAGGCAATGTCGGCCACGATTGAGGCGCAGAAGCAGGCCCTCAAAACAGCTGAGAAGTTTAAGCAAGATGCTACGGCCGGCCGCGTCGCCATGGAAAGGAAGATCCGGGATCTGGGCAATGCAATTGATTTCTGGAAGGATAAGGATGCGCGCGCGGCGATGGAAGCGTCCAAATCTCAAGCCCAGATTGCGTGGCACCAACATGAGCAGATATCCAAACAGCTGACGGGAGTGCAGGCGGAGCTGGCGGAGGCGAAGGATGCACTTGAGAAAGAGCGACGGCTATTTGCTCAACACCGCCGCGATGATCACAACGTCTTGCTCCAGATGAACCACGGGTCCTTGGACATCGTGCAGGAGTTCACGAATTTGGGAGTGACTTCTCCGCCCGTCCTCTTGGCCGATCACTCCACTTCCTTCGCCTGCTATCCCGGGTTCTTGAAGTACGTGGCCTCGCTTATCAAGAGTATCAAGGAGAAGGTCAGGCAGTGAGGCAGGTGACGACCCGATTCGTCAGAGCGCTTCGCCAGCGACATCCGCAGCTCTCCTTGCTGTCCGAGCTGGAGGCGCCTAAACCCGGGACGCCGCTTCCTCCAGACATGACCCGCCAGGTGGAGGAGATCTTGAAGCACCTTTCCCGAGAGGATGACCCGTGAACCTGTGAAGTCCTGAAAAGGACAATACCGGGGGCCGTGAACCATGCTTTTGTACTGTTATTGCCAACTGGCTTATGAACTCATGCTTTTGAATGTAAATAACTCCTTCCCAAAGTATATGAGTTTTATCGTACTCGTGGGGGCTTTACGCTCTCGGGAAGGATCCAAAGGTGTGAGCGCTAACCAGCCGTGTGCACTCAGACTGATCTGCAGTGCGGATACAGGGCACAACCCCCCAAAGGACCCATCGTTTCCTGACTGCACGGACCTCAGCCCACGACTCCACTGCCCGAGGGAAACTGACAGTGTCATCGCGAAGGCGCTGCCCCAGGATAACGCCCGCTTTCGCCTTAGCCAAAGCACATAAAACAAATGTACCCGGGAACAAGCCCGTGCAAGCACGTTTATACTTAGCTCGCGTTTTGACTCCTTCCGGCTACCTCGGTAATTGTTCTGTCGCGCTGCCGCCAAGGCGGGTCTTCTATGTCGTGTTTCAGACATAATTCTGCCTTGCCCAGCAATTCTTGGCAGGGACAAGGCTTCCAACCGAGATAGCCTCCAATGCCGACTAAGGGCATGACTGGCTGGCTTGCGCCGGTCCGTAGACCACTGTGTTACTTGCTCGAGTTACCCGGAGACCACCCAACTGGTGTTCCGGCGGCTTGCTGGCGTATTAGAGACGCCGGTCCGGAGACCCCAAGGTTGTCTTAGTTTTCTGGACCCGGAAGTTCCTTGTTCGGTGACCCGACAATCTGGCGGGCTCATGCCGGTCCGGAGACCCTGAAGCTTGCTTTACTCGTGGGATCCTGATGCTAGCCACTTAGCGATCCGATACTTCAGAGGGGGTCCACTTGGTCCAGGCTGAATCGTGACGATGTGACCTGGGAGATCCCATTCTCCGTGGGCCACGTCTCCGCAAATGAAGGTTTGATCCCAGCTAGTTGCAGCTTGCCCTTGACTGTTTTGTATCTGTGGGGGCGCCGGTAGTGAGCAAAGTTCCGGGAGTTCTTCAGTCTGGGTGGATGCATTGGCAAAGGTCCGGAAAGATCTTCCCTTCTGAGGAACCCCAGCTGTGACACTCTTCTTGGCTTTCTGGGACTTCTTGTTGAGGGGGCAATCTCGACTGATGTGCCCTGGTTCCTTGCACGAATAGCAGTCACAGTTCTTCTGGCGTATCTGGATGTCGTTGAACTGTCGGCAATCTTCCAGACTGTGCCGGTCAGATCTGTGGTACATGCACCACACTCCAGGTTGGCCGTCTTTGCGCAGAGGAATCTGGAGTTCTTGGGGCACGTGGATGAAAGGATCTTCTTGCCGAGGCTCGCTTTTTGTGTCTTGGTCGAGGTTTTCCTCCTCCGGAAGCGGCACTGTGGTCGGCGCGTTGGAACAGAGTTCCTCCTTCGCTCCATGCGTCCATGGTGAAAGAGGGACATCAATGTTCGTGGCACCTTCCTCAGGTCTTCCCGTGCTGACCAGAGAGCTGACATAAGCGGCTGGAGGGACGAAGTGGACTCCAAAGGCGTGATCTTTAGCGGCAGGCGCCGGTGAGGATTCATCAAGAACGAAGCCGAGGCCGGGGTACCGCAGGAACTCGAGGGCGGCCTTTCCCTTCCTCTTCTTCGTCATCTTGAATGTTGGATTCGGTATCTCTCTTCTCGAGAGCTGAAACTAGCGCCGTCCCAAAGGCGCTGGAGCAGATCTTGACACGGACTGACAGCTTGACGCCGAACTTGACGACGACCTTGACGATGAACTTGACGACAAACTTGACGATGATGAAGAAGAGGATGAATCCAGCACTTGCGCCCCCTACCTGGCGCGCCAGATGTCGTGTCTCGTTGCACGGACACCGGGAGTATAGGATACCCCCTTTTAGGTTCGGCACGGGGCGCGAAGGAGGCTGAGAATCGTCTCTTGGGCGGAGTCTAGATCAAGCTCTCCTCTCCACGATCAAAGCATGCAACCAAAGGGACACAAGGAGCTACCCAGGTTCAGGCCGCCCGGAGGCTAAAAGCCCTACTCCTGCATGTCTGGATTGATGAGTTCTTCATAGTGTGGCTTACAATGGAACCTCCCGGGCAGGGTACCCGGAAGGGTTTTGGCCCGAGGTAGAAGAAGGACAGATCCTGACCTGGAGGAGATCACCTTCCTCTCTACCTTCGCGGCCCTAGTCTAATCTTGCTCTGGTTCTAGCTTGTGTTCGTCCTTGGTTCGACCTCCCCCTCCTCCGTGCCTTGGTCCTCCTTTTATAGGCTAAGGGGTTGCCACAGGGTCACGTGAGGGGCGTGAGGGTCCTTCGGGGTGAAGGACCCTCCTCATCTAGTTTCGGGGGAGACGTGGCCTCTCCTCAGCCTAGCGTCTCCCTTGGGTTAGGTGGGAGCGTCCGCCTTGGGGGTGGACAGGAGCTGACACCACCACGGGGCGTGCTTCCCACCCGCGCTGCCTTCGCCTTGCTTCCCAAGTCTTCCGTGGTGAGGTGGAGTGCTTATCCACAGGAACGTAGGAAGTACCCGGGAGGGAGCCTGGCCTCCTGCCGGGAACTCGGGCTCTCGGGTCCTTCCTGGCCTTCTTCCTTGATTCGGGGACCCGGAAGGTCCCCAGGACCGGAGCCCTTAGTCGATGCAGGCCTTGCGTGTCTTAACGGTGAACCCGCCAGCTTGACTTGAGTCTTGGTCTTGTCCATCTTCAACTTGGGCCCACGTGGGGTGGACCCACTTTGGCAGTGCTAGGGGAACCCCATGTTCCACTGTTGCGACACTTATATTAACTTGTCATGATAGATAGCTGTATGTATAATATTGCTTTAGTAGTTCATACTTTCTTATGATTAGTATCAAATGACTAGGAGTGCCTAATGTGTTATTAGAATGTCACATGTGTTGTTTTGTTCATAAGACGGTATAGTTTGGTGGTATCTCCCATTCGAAGAATTTATTTGGATCGACTTGGCACATGCTCACACATGTTAAGACTATAAAGAAAGTCTATTTAAGCCTCGGTGAACTTTTATTTTCAGGGGGATAATATTATATTCATACTTTACTCAATGATGTTTTGTCGCAATGCATGATTATGACCATTATTGCTCTCTTAGTTGTTTGCTCCCCGTCTATTGGTAGCCTTCACCCTGTACTGAGTATGAGCTCTACTCGTGCATCCAACTCCTGTAAACCCAAAGTTGTACCAAATGTGTCCACCATACCTACCTATATGTGGTATTTCACCGCCACTCCAGGTAAATTGCTCGTGTGTTAACTTTAAACTTTCAAAATTATTAAACATGTTTTGTGTTCCTGTTTTAGCTCATGAGGAAGTATTAGGTGCTTTATTGTATTTTCATGTTTGATGGCTTCACACCTTGACTAGCATGAATAATGTGCTAGTCCTTAATATTGCAAAACGAGCAGGCAAAAGGGTGCCCAGCCCACAAAAAATAAGCTACAACAATCATCATTAAATCTCCTAACACTATGGGCTTGAGAAATCATGAACTTAGCTTGCTCAACAAAGGAGAAGATGAACTTTATTGTTCCCTCTATGGGAGCCACTCTTGAAGCCATCAAACATGAAAAGATGATAAGTCATTTAATAGCATTCATTGACATAGACATACAACCCTCTCAAAATTATATTTCCAATATCTCTGTTTTTATTTAAATAAAAAGCTCTTGCACATGAATAATCCCTGCTTCCCTCTACGAAGGGGCTTTGTTTTACTTTTATGTTGAGTCTCCATCTTCTCACTTTATGCACCAATTAGGAGAACATGATTTTCATTCTGAGTATAATGTGCATTGTCCCAAAATATTATTGTTTGATGTACGTTTACAATATTGTCTCTCCTGAAATTATCATATCTAGTCACCACTTAAGCTTTGGAGGTGCCCTGGCATTTATGTTTTGCTATACAACTAAGGGCAAGCGAGATACCGCCTTGCCATGCTTTATTATGACCATTGCAACATAGTTGATGTTATAATCTCATATTATTTACTCTCAGTTATTTGTTCACTCCTCATAAGTTAGAATGGATTCATAAGCTTTATTGTCCTTGCAGCAGCTATCACACACTTGTTAAATACTGATTATAGAATAGTCTTATGCACATCATATGAAGTAAAAAAGTGTTTGTCAAAGTTTTCTTTATCGCATCCAGTTTGTCAACTGAATTGCTTGAGGACAAGCAATAAGCTAATCTTGGGGGAGTTGATACGTCGCATACGTATCTACTTTTCCAAACACTTTTCTTGTTGTTTCTCCTCTAACTTGCATGATTTGGATCAAACTAACACGGACTAATGCTGTTTTTAGCAGAATTACCTTTGGTGTCTGTTTTTGTGCAGAAATCAACTTTCTCAGAAAAATCCCAAAAATTCACGAAAATTATATTTTCACCGAAGACTCCCGGACCCCGAAGGACAGCAGGAGGGGGGCCACTGGGCCACCAGGGGGGTTACAGGCGTGGCCCCCACTGGCCGTGCCTGGTGGGCCCCTGGGACCCAGGACCACCTCTCGGGCTCCCCTTCGGTATTTAGACCTCTTCAACCCCGAAACGGAGAACCCCCAAATGATTTTCCCAAATACAATTCGCAGCTCCGCCGACACCAGAAACCCTAGTTCGGGGTTCAGAAGTTCCTGTTCTATCACCCTGCCGGGACGGGGATTGGAGGGGAGATCGCCGCCATCGTCATCACCAACACCTCTCCATCAACCATCCATGATTCCCCCTTCAATGTGTGAGTAATTCCCTGCTGTAGGCAGAGGGGATGGTAGGGATTTGATGTGATTAGTCATGTAATAGACCGCTAGATTGTGAGGGCTTGATGCCTAGTATCCACTATTGTTGTTAATTATCGTTGTTGCAACTTGGAATGCTTAATGCTTGTCACTTAGGGCCCGAGTGCCATGATTTCAGATCTGAACATGTTATGTTTTCACCAATATAATTGTTGCTTTGGATCATATCTACAAGTTGTATGCACTTATTATTGTCCAGAACCTGAGACCCCAAAGGTGACAGGTTGGGATATCGGAGGGGATGGAATTTAGTTCGAGGATCACATGTTTCCACTGTATGTTAATGCTTTGCTCCGGTGCTTGGTAGAACAAGTGCCTTAATTACCATTAGTACCTTTTTGGCCCCGTAGCAACGGGATGGTAGGACAAAAGACGTCGTGCAAGTTCTTATTGCAAGCACGTACGACAATTCTTGGGAAACATGCCTATGACAGTTAGTGACTTGGATGCTCTCTTATATATTTGTGCTGCCCTTAGTTACCCCTATTACATGGTTAATCTCATTCATGCAACGCCCGTACATCCATCCCTATGCCTACGGTGTTTTTAGCACTGCTACTTAATCCGTTTACTTTCGCTGTTACTTTTACTATTGCTATTTTACTGTTTCTGTTACACTCACACTACTACTGCAATCGTTTCACCGTTACTACTGATAAATTGTGTCAAGCAAGATACTTTTCAGGTGCAGCTGAATTGACAACTTAGTTGTTAAGGTTCATAAATATTCTTTGGCTCCCCTTGTGTCGAATCAATAAATTGGGCTATATTTACGCTCGAAGACTGTTGCGATCCTCTACACTTGTGGGTCATCACGGTTCCATACACATACGGTGTAGACGACGACTCCCGGTCTCCGGCCCAGCAGAGGTTGCGGAAGTGGAGCGATGGACCGAAGAACTACTAGCACGGCGGTGTGCTTATAGTGGAGAAAATCTCAACCCTAACGTAGCTCCCTTTGCGGAACCACGGTGGGAGAAGATAGAAGAGAGAGAGAACTGGGATTGGTGGAAAAGGGGAGGGGTGCCCGTCAATATATAGGAGGAGGGGTGCCAACCTCCTTGGCCAAGCCATGTGGAACTATGACCACATGGTGGTGCGGCCAAGGGAGGGCTGCGCAGCCCCCCTAGAGGGCCAATTCGGCCAGCCCACTAGGAGGCTCCCCTTCCCTCCACTTTTCCCCCTAATGGGCCTCTTTTGCCAATTCTGGCCCATTAGTGGAAAACAGCCATTAAAAATTAAATAAAAATATATTTAACTATTAATAAAAGTAATTAATATTTAAATACACATTACTTAATATTTTTCTAGCTCCGGAACCCCTTCCGGATCCCCCGATCTCCATCAGGTACTTTTCCTTCTATTCCGATACTCCTTCGGAACCCCCGATCTCCATCGGTTAAATACCTGAACGATTCCGGATCTCTTCTCTTATTTTTCTTCGGTACTAAGATCACTCCTAAACATCGTCTACCCTTAAGCGTGTTACCCCATGGTTCATGAACACTCCTGATATGACCGAGTCACCTCTCTGATCAATGACCAACAGCGGGATCTGGACACCCATGATGGCCCCTGTGCATTCCATGAATTGTTTTCGTCGCTTGAACCCTAAACGTCGAGTCCCCATGCCTCTTGCCTTAGCGATACTCTGTTAGTCCGAGACTTAGAACTTCCGGTATCACATACCCTGTTCAGTCTCGTTACCGACATAACAATTCTACTCGTTCCCGTGTCGTTGCATCTCCGTGACCTAGTCACATGCTTGCAAGCTAATTGATGCAACTCCACTGAGTGGGCCTAGGAGTATCTATCCGTCATTAGAATTGGCAAGTCCCGATCTTGATGCATACGCCTCAACATATCCCTCCGTTTACCCAAGAGACATCTTTATAATCATCCATTTACTGTCATGACGTTTGATGCAATCAAAGCAACCTCGGAGATAGAAATTAAATATCATCTCACAGTCTAAGGCTATGGTACTACGTTTTCACGTTATCATAACGTTGAACTTAATGACTTGTCCTCGTCATGATAAAACATATTCGGTAAAAGTCCATCACATCATTCACCAATGATATGACTCCATTGTCAATGGCTTAATTGCCCATGATCACGAAACCTTGATCATCTGTTGCCCAATGGACTAGTATAACGAGAGGCTACTAGGGACCTGGTTTGTTTACATACCACACGTGTATTAATGTTTCCGCTTAATACAGTTATAGCATGGTATAAAAAATTATGAACATATATGAGTTATGATAATAAAACACCTTTATTATTTGCCTATAGGGCATAACTCCTTCAGTCTCCCACTTGCACTAGAGTACAAATAATCTAGTTTGCATTTGATCTAACACCATTAGCCTCCTGGTGCCTATACTATGTATTGCTCGTGGAAAAAGATTTTTAGTCAACAAATCTGCCACTCTCAGATCTGTATGTGCTTTGCAAAACTTTCATGTAACCTAGTTTGACATCGGTGAAATATATGTTTCGGCGATGGAGTAAGAATCGAACCGTCGCGTAGCATGGGCCTTGAGAGTCTAAGAGATCTTTCAAAGGACACCATACATGCTCGGGAAAACCATCTAAGTCCAACCAAACTTGCCACTTCTAAAGTAGCCATATACATGCTCGGGATAACCATGTCTTTTCTCAAACAACAGACTCTTCCTATATGAGACTTCTAGTCGTGTGAGTCTTACATCATCGTAACTCCTTATGGCAAGTTGACTTTCACTCTCACCACAGACCAGAAAACATAACCTCAGTTCTCTACATACACTGAAGTATATACTTAACGTTCATTCATCGATCCATTCAGGGATCGCTCTAGAACCTATTCTTCAACCAAGAACTTGGGTCACACCAGGTCAAGCATTCAACGTGATAACATGACAGAACTTATGACTAAGGCATAGGGGATGTCAGATATCCTTTTCTTTCATTAGTTATTCTTGATATGCCGAGATAAACTCGATATTTTACCTAGTCATACAAGCAAGAACTACTTCTTTGCTTGTTCTATTTTGAACACCTTCAGAATCTAGTCTAGGAAAATACTCCGACTTAATGTCATTAAGCTCCTTGATCTATACACTATAGACCTAATGCCTAATACTCTTAACTTCATTCACAAAGAATTTATACACTTAAATAATCATTTATACTTTGCTTAGAGAATCTGCATCATTCCCAATATGTCACCACATATAAATCTATGAATGATGCCTAGCTCCCACTCAAATATGCCACCCACATATAAGAATAGGAAATTAATTTTAGCTCCCACTCAAATATGCCATTCACATATAAGGTTAAGAAAACATATTTGACTCCCACTCACTTTCCTCTAAATGCAGGTCTCTTCACCTATTTTGGACAACTCCAAAATCCTTTGATTACATTATCAAAGTGAAGATTCCAGCTCCGATATGCTTGCTTCAGCCCATGAATGGACATCTGAAGTTTGCATATGTGTCTAGCATCCTTAGGATTAACAAAACTTACTAGTTGTACAACTACAACTCTTCCTCAATGTTGCCATCAAGGAACATGGTTTCTTTATCCATCTATCAATTTCTCAAATTGTAGTAACTGCTAAAACAATCCTAAATAGACTTAAGCTTCGCCACCTGAGATAAAATCTCGTTGTGGTCAACTCCTTGAATTTGTCGAAAACATTTCGTGACAAATCGAACTTCACAGACGGTTGCAATTCCGTCAGCGTCTATTTTCTCATAAAATTCCATTTGCTCTCAACGGCCTTGAGGCCATCGAGAAGATCTACCCAAGTCACCACTTGGTACTCATACATGGATTTTATATTGGTTTATACATGGCTCACAGCCATTTCTCGGACTTAGGTCCACCATCACTTCTTCGTAGTTCGTAGGTTTGTCGTGTTTCACTAACACGACGGTCATTACAAGATTGCCGTACCACACACTGCGGAATGCATTCTAGTATGCCTACGATCTTAGTAAGAGCTTAGATCAGAGCATCATGATCATTACCACTAACTTCCTTCCAGAAGACGGTTACGGAACGACTTTCGCTGCGCCACTCGATGTCCGGAGAGAAATTTCATGAACTCCATCTTACTCTACTTTTTCTCTCACTTATACCCTTGGCAAGATACGACTTCTTGAGCAAGGTACGTTTCAGCAACAAATTGCTTTCGTCGTGAAAGATGTATCTAGTTAATTTACCAGATACTGTACAAAGATGAATTTATCTGCTTTAGGTTCGAACACATCGAAAACCCAAATTACATAAACGACAACCTAGGCTAAAAGCCATGCCATAACTCATATGGTATTGTCTCCACGGATTATAGATAGTTTCCCTATAATTTAAAGTGAATGTTTTTATTCTAACACATAACTCACATGATGACAATAATTCGATAAGAGATATTATTGACCACACATTATCCAATGGTCACAACGTGCAAGCACACCATAGTGCTATGGTGTTCTATGCAACGTAATTTTGTGAAACCTTATTCACAAGTCCTTTTGATGAGATGCCAAACTCATAACTCAAATCATTGTATCCTCGATCAACATCACAGGAAATTGATTTTCTTGTTAAGTCTACTTCATTCCGAACTTGTTTGAACTCATCAAACTCTTCAGACCAGTGTTTCATTAAGTGGATATTCACCTATCAACTCAAATCATCGTTGAAGTTTTAGTTCACTCTGAATTTGTTTGAACTCGTCAAAATTTCATACCAGCGTTTCATCAAGTGGGTATACACATATCTACTCAAATCATCGTTGAAGTTTAATGAAATAATGATTTCCACTACTTGGTTGAAGTACTTATCGATCTGCACACATCAACATGTATGTTTCTCAACAAGTTAAAATCCCGTTTCCCCGAACGGAGTCTTTAGTTATCTTTGTCCATGAAGGACGATTTCATGTGTCAAAAGATCAAAATCTAAAGACTCAAAGGTCCAACAGGGTGGAGCCTCTTCACGCATATAACATTGACTTGACTTCAAACAATAGTGCCACATGAATGCGGTGTCATTACTAAGTCTATATCTTTGGCATTAATGTTATGAATGCAGAAGCTACTACCCAAGAACAAGAACAATCCATTCATAACTAGTGTATGATCATTAAGAGATATTACTCATAAATATAGGACAACGACTTGTCACTAACAAATATGAATAATTGTCTCGCTTGAGGCAAGACACACTTATAATGATCATGCTAACAAGTGATTACAAAAGAACTTATTCAAATGGTAGATGCAGAGAGAGAGTGTTGATGGCCATCACAACATCTTGCTTGCCACTATCGACACGTGTCGTCTCCTCGTCTTTTCAAGCTACTCAAGCAGAAAATATTGTTTTCATAAAACATGACCAGTATCATAACTCAGTCACTGCAGTGAGCACTTGTTTATGTAAAACATTCACAACGTGTATATCATATAAACTATCATGATTGATGAATTCCCGGTGATTTATTTCATCTTCTTGGTTTTCAACGCAACCAAGAATTCATGAAGGTGAACAATTCCCCTTGCATGATATAGTCCATGACATATCATTTGCAACTAGGGTAGGCGGCCAGCGCAGCACCCCATCACAAGCAAAGTTGTATGTCATCCAGTAATTAGGCTCAACATGGAATTTTAGTGTCATCAATCATGACCACCACGTGTTCTGAGTATTCTCCTCCATTTTGCTTGAGAAGAAAACTTGACTTACGGTGCATACAGAGCATTGAGCTCAGCGATCATTCACGATGCACCTGCAGTTCACTCTCTGGCAGAGATCATAGCATACTGGACTATGATGAAATTACCCGCACAAACTTGATAATCAAATTATCTCTTTGTTAGGGGAATTTCTGAGTTTAATTTCCGAATTATCCGCACGAACTTGATAATCAAATTATCTCTTTGTTAACAGAATCTCCGGGCTTATCTCCTAACGGGTTTTGTATCATATAGAGCTAAAAGGTTGAATATGGAGTATCCTCAAGCTACGGTATAAAACTATGAAGTTGAACCCACCTTTTAAGTTTCTCAATCGCAGGAATTCGCCTAAGTTTAAGAGGGCTACAGAACAGGTTATTGTCTACATAGGTTTTGCAAAGACATTTAAGACTATGTTCATAATACGAGTTCACTATTATATAAAACTATAAGAACTCCCACTTAAACAAACATCCCTCACTTTGTTTTAGTGATTACACGACCCCCATCCACTAAGCCTCCCCCGATCGTCACGGCCATTGGCATAGTTTCAGAGGTAGACGCAACATGTCAATTGCATCGTCCATGTAACTCGTGCTCGACCTTTCGGTCTTCTGTGTTCCGAGGCCATGTCTGTACATGCTAGGCTCGCCAACTTAAACCTTAATGTATCTTGTTGTGCATACATGGCTTACACCTGACATATGCGAATGCAGAAGGAAGCACCCGATCGTCACGGCCCACTTCACTACTGCGAACTTTCTTGCCGGTGCAACATTAAGGGAGAACACTTAAATTGAAATTAATTGAGGGATCATCCTATATAGCTACCGCCGTATATATCATAATATAGTATATGCTATATAGATGTATATAATATTCACACAATGACATCAAATGAAAAAGTGTAAATCGATATGATATGGTCGTCGCGCCTTGATCTCCATCGTGCACTCCGAAACAGCACCAGGTCCTCGATGCCTCCACATGAAAAGGTTAGCCCGAACAATTCATAAGCTCACCTTTACCATATCATATCCTTTGCCCCCCTGCAACATAAAGTTAGATGCCTCTACTTTATCTTTATGCAAGTTTTACGTGGCTCATGGGGCTGTCGTAAAAGAACTGCTTCTTACCTACGAACCTGCAGCCACAACACCGATCAAATAGTTGTTTGTTAAATATCCCTTTCGGGCCTCCCATTGTAAATGCCATGATATCTATTGTAAGAGAAAAATACACCCTCATAGCTGCATATGTGGTACAAGGCACATGTCAGGTGTAGTGTCGGTCTCGCGTAAGTGTACGCGTAAGGTTGGCTTCGGGCCGCTATCATCAAACAATGCCGACATCATAAACAAGTACACGCGAGGAGGTAACAACTACAAGATCGATGCCATCAATCAACACGAGTTCTAACCGCACTTCTATATCTGCGCATAGATCGGCTCTGATACCGCTGAAGGGTTTCGTAGCAGAAAACAAAAAAATTCCTAACAACGATAACCATAAACACAGCCAAGATCTATTACTATGCAGATATAGAGTAACGGAGGAAGAACGGAAATCATACCCTTGAGGACCGAAAGCGCGGATTACCCTCCCACACAAGGGTTGATGATGAAGACGTCGAAGCGAAGTGACTAGTACCACTATTTACAGCACCTCACGGTTCCACACACATACGGTGTAGACGACTCCCGGTCTCCGGCCCAGCAGAGGTTGCGGAAGCGGAGCGATGGACCGAAGAACTACTAGCACGGTAGTGTGCTTATAGTGGAGAAAATCTCAACCCTAAGGCAGCTCCCTTTGCGGAACCACGGTCGGAGAAGAGAGAAGAGAGAGAACTGGGATTGGTGGAAAAGGGGAGGGGTGCCCCTCAATATATAGGAGGAGGAGGGGTGCCAACCTCCTTGGCCAAGCCATGTGGGACTATTCCCACATGGTGGTGCGGCCAAGGGAGGGCTGCGCAGCCCCCCTAGTGGGCCAATTCGGCCAGCCCACTAGGAGGCTCCCCTTCCATCCACTTTTTCCCCTAATGGGCCTCTTTTGCCAATTTTGGCCCATTAGTGGAAAACAGCCATTAAAAATTAAATAAAAATATATTTAACTATTAATTACAGTAATTAATATTTAAATACACATTACTTAATATTTTTCTAGCTCCGGAACCCCTTTTGGATCCCCCGATCTCCATCGGGTACTTTTCCTTCTATTCCAATACTCATTCGGAACCCCCGATCTCCATCGGTAAAATACCGGAACGATTCCGGATCTCTTCTCTTATTTTTCTTCGGTACTAAGATCACTCCTAAACATCGTCTACCCTTAAGCATGTTACCCCATAGTTCGGGAACACTCCAGACATGACCGAGACACCTCTCCGATCAATGACCAACAACGGGATCTGGACACCCATGATGGCCCATGTGCATTCCACGAATTGTTTTCGTGGCTTGAACCTTAAACGTCGACTCCACATGCCTCTTGCCTTAGCGACACTAGTACAGAACAACACATTGGAAACGGGCCAAAAACCCCATCGGCAACGGAGAAAGGGTCCGTGTCCCTGACCCTGTCACTGATGTGAAGATCTCAATGGCAACGGAGGAGATAAACCGTTTCTGATGTATTTAACATTAGACACGGAGTTTTGCGAATAACCGTTTCTAATAAGGGTTACAGGAAAACAAAAAAAACATGGTGACGGGCTGTGCCGTCGATGGAGCCCCGCTCCATGCGACTAGACGGCCGCCCGGTCGTCACCATATTCCTGTACGCCCTGCTTTGCAAAAGTTCATCAGTGCGCGTGGCTGGAGCTCTGCTCCTATGTCTTCACGGCCGCCAGATGAACATCTACTGTCTTTCCTGCTGCGCAAAATGTACTGCTCCTGGTGATGGCACCGTGTATGGAGCCCCGCTCCTAGGTCTTCACGGCAGCAGCATCGTCACCAAGCATCCACCAAGCCCTTGAAACAACGTATATTCTTTGTTAAAAACAGCAAACAAAGCTAATAAACAGAGCCAATAAGCAGTAAACAAAGCAAACCGAGCTAAATACATAGCTGAAGAGCTAACTAACAGAGCAAACCAAGCTAAATAAGTAGCTAACATAGCAAATACATAGCTGAACAGAGCTAACTAATAGAGCAACCCGAACTAAATAAGTAGCTAACATAGCAAATACATAGCTGAACAGAGCAAACCGAGCTAAATAAGTAGCTAACATAGCAAATACATAGCTGAACAGAGCTAACTAACAGAGCAAACCGAGCTAAATAAGTAGCTAACATAGCAAATTCATAGCTAAACAAAGCAAACCGAGCTAAATAAGTAGCTAACATAGCAAATACATAGCTGAACAGAGCTAACTAACAGAGCAAACCGAGCTAAATAAGTAGCTAACATAGCAAATACATAGCTAAACAAAGCAAACCGAGCTAAATAAGTAGCTAACATAGCAAATACATAGCTGAACAGAGCTAACTAACAGAGCAAACCGAGCTAAATAAGTAGCTAACATAGCAAATACATAGCTAAACAAAGCAAACCGAGCTAAATAAGTAGCTAACATAGCAAATACATAGCTGAACAGAGCTAACTAACAGAGCAAACCGAGCTAAATAAGTAGCTAACAGAGCGGTTATTTACCTTAAGCGAGGCGGGGTCGCTTTCCGTCGCGGATTGTGTCCCAGGCGTCGGCGCCGGAGCCACTGCCAGAGGAGACGTCAGAGGAGACCTCATCCTGCTCGAACACCGGAGCGTCCTCCTCCTCCTCCTCATCCTCCTCCTCCGCCGCCGCCACCGCTGCCGCCGCATCTGGCCCAGGGCCCTGGCCAGGGAGAAGAGAGCGGTCTATGGCCGCCCGGAGCCGTGTCTGGAACAACGCCTCCTCGGCGGCTTCTATCGCGTGCTCGGCGGCGGAGATGCGGATAGCTCTCTGCATCACAAACGCCCGAATGACACCCTCGGCGCGCTCGCGCTCAAAGGAGGCGCGAGAGAGGAGGAGACCGACCTCCAGATCCTCGTCCTCATCGTCCGAGGAGGACGATGAGGACGAGATCCGGGCGTCGGTGGCCGCCGCCGCCGTGGATCCGGATGGGATTTGACGGCTCAAAATGAACTCGCGACCGCAGTCGCCGGGGATCTCGCCCCAGTTGTAGGGGAGATCTGTGCTGCGCCTCGGAGGGTGGGAGGAGGAAGATGCTCCATCCTGACTTCCGTCGGCGCCGGAGGGGTTCGCCATCGATGGGTGAAGTTGGAGGAGAGCGTGTGCGGCTAGGGTTAGGAACTGGGGAGAGTGAGACTGAGAGTGAGAGTGAGATACAGTACTGAAGTGGGAGATATTAATACCGGCACCGCTTAATGTGCCTTCACATGGGAAACGGAGATAGACCGATCTCCGTTTCTGATGTGGCAATATCAGCAACGGAGATATTCTTTCCTCTGTTGCCTATATATGAGCAACAGAGATCTTTTTAGCCTCCGTTACCATTGTGTCGGGCCCATCGACCGACTAGCGCGCGCGCACTCGCGGAAGCGCGCGGAGCTCATTTTTCCGCCGCCTAACTCTTGCCGTTGCCATAGAGGGGTATCCGATGTGTCGTTCTGTACTAGTGCGATACTCTGTTAGTCCGAGACTTAGATCTTCCGGTATCTCATACCGTGTTCAGTCTCGTTACCGACATAACAATTTTACTTGTTCCCGTGTCGTTGCATATCCGTGACCTAGTCACATGCTGTAGTGACCTCACCTTTTACTAAAGGTTGAGATCCATGTGTATCGTGCTAGTCCCTGGATCGACTTGCTAGCACACACAATTTAAGATGAAATATCATAACATTGCATCAAATTCTATTACACGATGATCCAGAAAGTTTAAAAGGTTCGATACAAGGTGCATAGCCAAAGGCTAGCTCAAACCAAAGTAAACACACAGCGGAAAGCAATTGATACAGTGAGCCCCATCATCTTCATGCGCCACAGGCAAGCATGTTGGTTGTAGACTCGAAACCCTAACGAAACCTCACTCCTCGTCTGACGAACCTGCAACGGTGAGTTACAGCCCAAAATCACTGGGTCAGCACAATTGAATTGTGATGGCAAATGACACCTATGTGGAATATAAGTGGCAACCATATCTTCTACATGAATATCTGGCTGAGTGGAGTTATGGCTAGCTTGCGCAAAGCTGATTTTATCCTATATTTTGAAAAGACATTTTCTCACTTTTGAAAACAATTCGGTACCACTGATAGAAATCAGTGAATCTCCTTCCCATGTTCATCCCTCAAATTTTATTTAACAAATTGGCATGATGAGGTAACTCCATCAGTTCCTTGTCCAGCTGCTCAAAATGTCCGTAACCGGGGACACGGCTAAGCTCTTAGTTTTGTGAACTCTCGAGAGTGTGTGCACTTTCCCCACTAGACCCAATCAACCCAAACTTCCTAAGCACTCATTCAGTGCGAAGGAAAGGAGAAAATTGAGACGAGATCTTTCAGAAGTATTCCCCCTTTCTAACGGACTCGTTCCCAGAATCCTCCCACTGTCCGCCAGGCCGGTTTCATACAACCTACTTGATCAAGCCAGAGACCATATTAGCTAGTGGCTGCACTGGAAGCAAATCTAAACTTGGAGTGACTTTGAAACCTCTTTGTTCCTGGGTGGCCATCCACAAGTGTACTACCTCAGGTATAAACCACCACATACCATGGCCCCAAGTATAGTAGAAACTACCTTAGGTGATAACCACCATGGACGTAGCCCTGAGGTGCCACTCAACTTTCAACCACCAAGCAATTTATCTATCCACCCAGGTATTTCATTAAACTTAGTAGATTTGTACTACCTCAGGTGATAACCACCACATACCATGGCCCCAAGTATAGTAAAAACTATCTTAGGTGATAACCACCATGAACATGGTCCTGAGAAGCAACTTAACTGATTGTAAAACTTTCATCAATTGCATAACTAAGCAAGTCTACTAAGTTTAATGGCTGCTAACTACAGGATATAAAGGGTGGCTACACACTACATAGGATTTATATCATGACATAATACAGTATCCAGAAATAAACCTAACATGCATACTACTGAAATCACTAAATGCATAATAGTAAAAATAGTAGGACTTTTATGGGTGTCACTTGCCTTTTGAAAGTTGTCGTTGCTCACACACTCTTTCTCAATGAACACAGTTGCTCTCCGTTTAATCTATACGTTGAAAGAAAATAATAAACAAACAATTCAACAAGCACATAACATATAAAATCAAACAACACAACAATTTATTTAATACAAGATTGTTTTATGTTATTTCTTTTATGCTCAAGGCTTATCACATAATTCAATTCACAACAGAATTAATGTGATTTGACTTAGGGTTTGCCATTTGATGTCAACGGATGGTCTGTATTCAAATTTGAACATTTCAAACTTGAATATCTTGAAGTGGTGTTCTGAGGGTTCTGATGGTTGGTCATGATCAAAATGATCGCACACTGATCGCACAAGGATTTGGTCAATGGGGCTTAACACAGATTTTCAAACTATGTTTGAAATTTTAATAACATCAAAAGTTTTTAACTCAAGTTCACAATTTTATGAATCAAATGGATTTAATAAATTTTAGTCTTAGTTTTCTCTGGACCTAGAATGATTTTAGTGGCATTTTGCAAAAGATTCACATTAAAAATATTTATAGGATTTAAGTTATATCAAAATTACACAAACTAAGTCTCCAATTTAATAAACAACATAACATTGTCCAAAAATTATTCCCAACACTGGAATGATGTTCTACAAGTTCATAGGTTTCTAGAAATATTTTATTTGCAGTTTTAGGATTTATGAATTTGAATCTATGTCAAATTTACTCAAATCACTCATTTGAAATTTGAACGAATTTGAACTGGACAAAATTGAAAACTAACCATGCCAAAATATTCTACAGGTCAAGGGCTTTCCATTGGTATAAAGTTTGTCAAATTTGGGCTTGTGGTTAAAAAGATATGATGGTTTGAAGTTCTAGGGTCTTTTCTGCAATTCTGCCATTTAAATCTATTCGGGATAAAATCTAAAAAAAACTGGGTGACGTGGCGAATCCTGATTGGCTGGTACCAGTTGGTTAAGTGATCTAATGTGATCCGTTGGATCTAGATCGGATGGCTCTGGGGCGTTGACCAGTACCTAGCTGCTGGTCTCGCCGGAGAAGGAAACGACGGCGGCGATGGCCTCGGGCGGTTGGCGGGGACGGGGCTCCGGTGGTTCCCTGGACGCGTAGAAGGTGGAACGAAGCTCGACGCAGCACGGGAAGAGGTTGGCGAGGTCGGCGTCGTCGATCGCGTCTTGGAACGGCGACGCGGCGCGGGCGGAGAGGTGCAGACGCCGATGACCTTCGGGTGGAGCTTGTTCTCGACGCTGCGATCGCGATAAAAATTGAGGGAGAGCTCAGGGAGGTGCGCAAAGAAGATTGAAAGAGAGTGGGCCAGGATTTGGAGGCGGGGGCTCACTGTGTTGGCCGGGAACAGAGGAATACAGCGACGGCGAGGTGAAATCCGGCGATGACATTCGTCAGCCTGGCGGCCCGATTCGCGAGAGTGGTAGAGGGGAAATGGGTAGAACGACGCGGGGATTTAAAGGTGAGGAGAGGGAGGCCGTCAAGGGCTCGGGCCAGAGCGGAGTGAGTGCGGGAGTGGGCGATGTCGTGGGCGTCGTGTGAGCGTGGGACGGTTGGAGAAGACGACTCCGACAGGGGAAGCGGGCTGGTGTTGGGCTTGCTGGGCTGGGCCATCCGGCTGTTTGGTTATCCTCTTTTTTTTTTGGTCTTTGTCTTTTCCTTTTTCTGTTTCATTATTTGAACTTCAATTCTTGATTCAAATTGAATTCAAATACTTTCAGAAAATTATGATAATGATATATTTATAAATATCATTTACATTGACTCTATTTTCCAACATTGTCCTTAAAAATATTATTTGAATTTGTTATCAATATTCAAATAGTCCTATGGGTTACTTTAATGAATTATTTAGAAAAAAAGGGCTTTATAATGTATATTTTTATCTCTATTAAATTCCAGAAATATTAGGAGTTATATAAAATATCTTAAACTCATTTATAAAATAGAATAAGTTATGAAAACCATTTTATGTTCCAAAAGTCTAACAAGCCTTTTAAATAATTCATACAACAATTTTGGGAAAATATTTGTTTAAAGCAATAAAATTTCAAGGCTGTAAATATTGAATTTGATAATCACATAATCATTCCTAAAATTAATTTTTTTTTTGAAGCAAAACTATTTTATGAAATTTTATTTAAACAATCTTAAATACTTTGTAAATATTGTTTTAGGGTTTATTGACCTCCCAAATGTAACATTTTCATGTTCAAAATTTGATGGATTTATTTTATCCAAAATAAAAGTTTCAATTTTTAGTGATTTTTAAACATTCCAAATTTTTGGGATGTTACACATGCTTGCAAGCTAATTGATGCAACTCCACTGAGTGGGCCCAGGAGTATCTATCTGTCATTAGGATTGGCAAGTCCCGATCTTGATGCATACGCCTCAACATATCCCTCCGGTTACCCAAGAGACATCTTTATAATCACCCATTTATGGCCGTCACGTTTGATGCAAGCAAAGCAACCTCGGAGATAGCAATTAAATATCATCTCATGGTCTAAGGCTATGGTACTACGTTTTCATGTTTTCACATTATCATAACGTTGAACTTAATGACTTGACCTCGTCGTGATAAAACATATTGGGTAAAAGTCCATCACATCATTCACCAATGATATGACTCCATTGTCAATGGCTTAATTGCCCATGATCAGGAAACCTTGATCATCTGTTGCCCAATGGACTAGTATAACTAGAGGCTACTAGGGACCTGGTTTGTTTACATACCACACGTGTATTAATGTTTCCGCTTAATACAGTTATAGCATGGTATAAAACATTATGAACATATATGAGTTATGATAATAAAACACCTTTATTATTTGCCTCTAGGGCATAACTCCTTCAATTGGGTGTGAGTCCATCACATCATTCACCAATGACATGATTCCATTGTCAATGGCATAAATGACCATGATCGAAAAGCCTTGATCATCTGGTACACAATGGACTAGTACAACTAGAGGCTACTAGGGACCTGCTTTGTTTACATACCACACGTGTATTAATGTTTCCGCTTAACACAGTTATAGCATGGTATAAAACATTATGAACATATGAGTTATGAATAATAAAAACACTTTATTAAATTGCCTCTAGGGCATAACTCCTTCACGGGCCGCTTCATCCAACAATGCCGCGGTATGAACAAGTGCACGTGGGAGGGTAACAACTAGAAAATCAATGGCCACATTAACCATGTGTTCTACCCGTACTATCGTATCTATGCGTAGATCGGCTCTGATACCACTGTAGGGTTACGGTGCAGAAAACAAAATAATTCCTAACAACAATAACCAATATAGCCAAGATCTACTATGCAGATATGAAGTAACGGAGGGAAACAGTGATCATACACTTGAAGACCGTAAGCGTCGACGATCAAAAGATCTGTGTTAATGACAACGCATGACGCTTGATGAATCCGACCTCAAGATCACGGTGATCCTCGCGACAAGTGCCCCAAGTGTTGCACCTCGTAGTACTCGCACACATACGGTGCTTGACAACGACTCCCGGGTGTCTGTTCCAGCCGAGGTTGCGGAAGTAGATCTTTTGGACCAGAATTCCCGTAGCACGATGGCATTCCGCAGCGAAGATACCTCTCACGAGCACATCCCAGACTTGGGGCCGCGCAAGAAAGAGCGAGGGGGGTGGCGCAGGAGGTGGGAGACCTTTTCCCAATTATCTGGTATCTATTCTATTAATAAATCCCTCCTATGCCTCTCTTTATATAGGGGGAACCGGGCGTACCGTGCCAATTGCCTTGGCAGTGTGGGACTAAAAGAGGGGAGGCACCTTGCCTTGGCCGCATGGGCCCTTGGTGCCACCAAGGCCCATGCGCCTCCCCCCTCCTTGGTGCGGCCAGCGTACATGTGCCTCTCTCTCTCCGAGAGAGGCCCATTAGGTGGGCGGCCCAATTAAATCCGAATTTAATTATTAATTAATTAATATATTAATTCATACTAACATATTATTTAATTCCCCGGTACTCCGGAACTCCTTCCGGACCATTCCCGTGACTCCGGAACTATTTCCGGATCACTCCGAACACATTCAGACTTTCCCGGAACCCTTCCAGTTTTCTCTTCTCTTTTCTTTGGTGATTCCGACAGATCCAGAACGATCTTCTAGCATCGTCAAACCCTTAAGTGTGTTACGCTACAGTTCATGATCACTCCAGACATGATCGAGACATCTCTCTGATCAATGACCGACAGCGGGATCTGGAAACCCATGATGTCCCATGTGCGATCCACGAATTAATTCGCTTGAACCTTAATATCCGTATCCTATTCCCTTTGTACCTCGATACTGAGTTTGTCCGAGATAAGATCTTCAGCATCCTGATACTTAGTTCTATCTTGTTACCGACAAACTACATTAACTCGTTCTCATGATCACACATCCTGTGACCTAGTCACATGTTTGCCAACTTTGATGTGATCTCACCGAGTGGGCCCTTTAAGTATCTCTCCGATATTCGGATGCACAAATCCCGGTCTTGGTCATACGCCTCAACGTGATCCTCTGGAATACCCAACTACACCTTTATGATCACCCTGTTACGGTGTGACGGTTGATGCAATCAAAGCAACCTCAGGTAACAGTGATTAAATACGATCTCACGATCAAAGGATTAGGTTAATATGTTTCTAACTAGCACGACGCTGAACGTTTGGTCACGTCACGATAGTTATATTGGGTGTGTCCATCACATCATTCACCTAGTGATATGACTCCATTGTCAATTGACATAACCGTCCATGATCAGGAAACCTTGATCATCTGTTGCCCAATGGACTAGTTAAATATAGGCTACTAGGGAGCTGGTTGTTTACATACCACACGTGTATTAATGTTTCCGATTAATATAGTTATAGCATGGTATAAAACTTATTATGAACATATACGAGTTATGATATTAAAACACCTTTATTATTTGCCTCTAGGGCATAACTCCTTCATCTTTGTCATGAAAATGATGAGATATCACTATATACCTGCCACTAATCACTAATGTGCAATCCAATTGCAAATCTCCATGTCATTATTATTTATTTTAGTTTTGGACGTGGAAATCACTGGAAATCAAGACTAGAAGGAAGGAAATGATCAAGGTTGGAAACAACAATTAAAAGTGCACTTGCAGGGCACTTAACGACCAATGGTACGGTCGCAAGTGACCATACCAGCCACCATTTCAGGCACCATTCTGACCGTCAGATCGAACCGACTAAAATTCATCAAAGGGCCTAGAGCTAATTCGCCAAGGAAGGCCCCGAAAACCTAATCTCGTCTGCTGACACCATAAAAGGGGGAGGAAACAACACCCAGAAGAGAGGATCCATTCATTCACATCCATCACAAGTGCTGCCGTCATCACCACTCCACCACCATCTCCACACCATAGTCATAGCCATACTACTTTGTAATCTAGATCTCATCGCGATTGGCAATGTTGTAAGAACTATCAATCTTTCAATATCATTAATATTTACAACTATGTTTTCTATTGTTGATCTGATCGCGATGTGCGAGTAGTCCACTCGGGCTAAGGGTTGAGGCCTAAACCTCGTAGTTATATGCTTCATCTAGTTCATGGGATATTAGCTTAATTAGTCCATTATGTTATTTATGTGTGCTTTTGTATCTGTGCCTCGCTCATAGGACTTTTCAGGTACCCAAGACCCCGAAGAGTGATCAAGGTAAAGGTATGACGAGAGGGACATGAAAGGCTGACCGCGAGAGGAGGAGTACATCAGTTAAAAGTGAAACTCTTAGGAATCACAATGATGTCACAATTCTTAATGGGTAACCCGCGAGACGGAATAGGGCCAGAGGTTGGACTAATTACTCTATAGTAACCAGTGCTCTAGGCCATAGTGCTATATGGATGCATTGCCTACATACATCTAATAGCATATGTATCAATTTTACTAACAGCTTACATTTTATCTTATTTATCCCATGATTACTAATGCACTGCAGCAGGTGAAACCTTAATTCTTAGCCTATTTTAATCCATTGAAACACAACAATTTTGTAGGACAAGATTGGTCCGGTAAAACGAGAATTAATAAAAGTTTTCTTAGGCTCAACGATTGTCCTTATCAAGCACCTACTTCCTGGTTCGATAAAACCTAGGGTCACTAGGAAAAAAGTCGCATACTACAATTCGGTAATCCGGATCGAAGGTATCATCTGACACTTGCTAGAGTCGGCATTTGACTTCACCTCGGTCTCTGAGCTCGATCCAACTCTTGCTTTTGGCCTTATTCTGGACTGTGTCGGCTCACACTTTGGCAGCTTGCATCTTTTAGTCACCATATACTCTGTCATGCACAGTCGATGTTTCACATCCGGCTTCGACTCGAGTGCATCCACCTGGTTTCGGTCCTTCTCCATGATACACATGTACATTTGGCAGTCGGCCAAAATTGAGTTGCAGCCCCCCTATTTTCTAGCAGAGCTTGCGTGCCAGAAAATAACTTGCGAGAATCGGCTAAGGACGATGCTAAGCTCATTGCCCATGTTTTTTCTGAGGACGATATATGTGTATCAGTCAGAAATTCGACTTAGCTAGGCAGATTGCCAGATGCTTGGGTGGAACTTCTTGAGATATCTTTCGTGATAGCGTGGGCCGGGGTAGAGGGTGCTGGTGAGGCCGGGAGGAGCAAGGGTGGTGGATGTGGAGAGGTCAGCGCAAGCGGTGAGGGGATACGGCGAGGTCGAGAAAAATCCATGGCGGCTGCCCGAGTTGTTTCACGGACCCGGGTCGACGAGTGTAGACGGATAAGCTCGGAGGAGATGGAGGCCATTTAGAGGAGGGCCGAGTAAGCCTCTTCCGCCTCAACCACGAGGAAGGCCGAAAGGGCCGGCAGCGCTGCGCAGCTGCTCTGCTCGTAATCGATTCAGGAGTTGAGGGCAATGGGGAACGAGACCGGATTGCGATGGGAGCCAAGATGGGAGACCTAATACATCGTGGTGGGCCCCAACGATTTTTCTCGCCACGACAGCGAACACGCGGCGCGCGGACAAAGCGGAGGACGCGCGCGTCTAATCCTCCGGCTGTTTGTAAGCATTTTCTAAAAAAGAATCCTTTGCAAAATAAAAAAATTCACCATATGTGTAACCCCTAAAATATTTTTCTTTTTGCAACTGGGGTACCACCATGCTCTCCAATTATCAATTCTCTAACTCCGGCCTTGACGATGGATCAGTTTTTCTTTCGGGTTTTTCTACGTGGACGGAAAGGATGTTTGCGAGAGCGATGGCATTTTTCCTATGTAAGTAGACACTCAAAAGTCTTATTTACTAGTGGTGTATTTTCATCCTCTAGGGGATTGGGGATGAGAGGAGATTTGGTGAATTTTTTTGCTTTCACCAAATCCCTACAAATATTCTTCCCTCCTAATACACTAGCATGGGTAGAGCTTTTAATTTGGACAAAAATGAGGTGGTTGGTAGGGGATATCTATGGATTATCCCCCTAAAACCGGAGTAGTAAACGGACTATTGGTTTACGGGATCCGGGATAATCCCTCAAATCCTCTAGAATACACTACCAATACACTAGAAGTAAACAACAAGTAAAAAAGGGCGAGTTCAGCTTTTTTGAAGTATTTTGAGAACACTTCAGTTTCTAAAAATACTAAAGTATTAAATACTTCAATCAGTTTGGGCCCAATGAATAATGTGGCTTTATATACTTCGGTATTGCATGAAACTGCACTAATTTTGAAGTATGGAAAAAAGAGAGGTCCGGACCTCTTTTTCTAAAACTGAAGTATTTGTTCTCCGGGTATGTAAATAATTTAGTATCTGAACTTCGATTTTAGAAAAACTTTGTTGCCAAACTAGGCCTAAGAGTTGAGCAGGACCGACGCGTCTTGGAGAACATAATACGGGGCCCTGGCCCGAAAACACTGCGAAGCATTATGGCCCATGCTGCAGAAGGCGCAAAGCATTTGGCCCATGCTCGCCCAACCCCCAAGATTTCGCAGCTACTCCCTCCGTTCCTCAAAATAAGGCGTATAAATTTAGTTAAAAGTCAACGTATAATATGTTTGACCTATCATTAGCTTGTGCAACCGAGTGAAGGCATGCCGTCAGCTACCTCAATTGTACTCCCTCCGTTATAAGTTACAAATTAATTAATGCAAAAAGAACCAACTACAGATTAATTTGGAACTGGGGGAGTAGCTGTATACCTCAGATGTAGCATCAGTTCTACCACCAACTACACACGGGAGGGGACAAGTCAAAACTAGTGTCTATTTTACAAAAAGAACCAACAGCACGCGTGCTAATGACAATACGAAGGGAAAATGGTTCAAACTTTAGAGCAGCCTCGTGTTGTTCCCAATTTCCCAGTTTCATATTCAACCAGCTCATGCTGGTTTTGTAACATTTCACATATAACAACATTTTAAATAGGTAAAAGGCAACGGTCATACAAAATTTCACACATTCAGCCAGCCTTTTACTCCTGCGCCGCCCTGCTTGTTTCAGTGCATGGGCCCAGCACTCTCAAATTCATTAGAACTATCATGTGTTCTGCTCCTTAATAGCATCTCCCTTGTGCAGATATCACGAACTACCATCAGGAGAGCAAATACATGGAAGACGTGATGACAGCAAATGTAGTTGCAGAAAGAGATGCTGGGATAAAGACAACAAATGTAGCAGCAAGAAGTGCCATGAGACTTCGACTGCCTGTGGACAGGGAAAAGATAGAGATTAGCATTTGGCAGAAATATAACCTATCGAATGATAAGGATGGCTCAGTTCAGTTAAAACATTGGCAAAATCCATCAGTCAGTCTGCAATAACAACCAACATGTGAGATTAGTTCTAACTGTTGCCAATAAGATTTAATTGCATTCCTTAGCAGAACAAATCTTGCTCATTCAAAATAAGGAAAGCATACTTTTTTTAAGCCAGAAAAGCATATATATATATATATATACAAAAACTACAGGAGAAAAGCGTTGCTCCTTAAACCTTATGACTGACCCAAAGAACAATGCTCATGCCAACGATGCAAAAAGTACTTTGATATAAAAATAGAACGTATGATTAAAAATCAGAAGGAAAAAAATGGTTTTTCATCAACTTCTATACAGAGTTTGTATCAAGGAAGAAACGAAACAATCGAAGGCAGGATGAAGCAAGCAAGATACAAACCCAGATTATTTTAAGATATATAGCAATAATCTTCGGAAAGATTGCATGCTTTGTGACAATTGCTGACTTCCTCCATTTAAAATTAGCAGAATATGATACTAAGGAAAAAAGAGGGACAATGCTTTCATATTTCACGCACTCAAGACAGTTGCGTTGATCAATGTTGTAGTCTGGAAAAGTTACCATGCTTCGAGGTGGACGAAACTTTTTCTTAGGAAGCTAATAAATTAACAGAAATTTCGGCAAGAAGTTGAGTGTCAATATTGTCCTTGCAGAGTAGCTGTAAGAGGTGTCAATTTTCAAAATATAGTTTTCGAAAATATCCGGTTTAGCAGTTAGATCATGCCATTGGCAAAATACAACCAAAATAAGCTATCTTTGATTTCTGAGCAAGCACAACATTAAATTCTAGCCCAAATCGAATATTGCAACAGGATGCCCAAATTGTACAAAATACTGTTAAATCAAAAATATTTCTATAAAGAAGCACTTAAATTAGAAAGATTGCAAAACTAATTGGTGCCTCCACAAGTCCCAATCTTGAATCAGACAGCTCACGCAAACAAAATTAAGCCAAGCTATTGTTGGTTGTCACTTGGAGGGGAATGATAGACAAGTGAACTTTGTGGCTTAACAGAGTTTGATTTGTGCAAGATCAAGCATAATTATGAATAGATTCTAAAATTTAATACAATGAAATTGTGTTGTTCTATTGAAACATTCGCACTGAGTAATACTTGAAATAAAAAGAAGGATTGAACCCTTGTTCTTATAATTACTGCAACTGCAAAAGGAGTTCATTTTGCAGGGGATTTTTAAGCAACCTTGTCATATAAAATTCACAATATAAATTTACTTGCAATAAATAAGATGCTCAAGAAAAAAACTGTTTTGAAACACATATTTAAGGAGGTATTTGGGAAATGCGAGGAATAATAATTATCTAAAAAAATCGAAGAACACCCTTTCCTGCGCAACCGTATAAATGAAAGCAAAAGAAGTATAATGCCACACATTACATCCTGAAAATCACAATGGATTTTTATTACTTCACAATTATTTAGCATATGCTCCAATCAAGTAAAATTCGAGCAGGCTACACCTTAAGATCAGATTCTAACTTTGGTTATATCATCTCTAATATACTTGTCGAGTTATCGTAGTATGGTTCATGGCAGGGGGTGCCATAAGCCTGAGGTAGAGCGTGGGTGGAAAGCGTAGGGTAGTTGTCGCAGCGGGGACACAAGTTTACCCAGGTTCAATACGTCGCGGCTATGGCGGCGCCCTACTCCTGCAATCTCACTATATCAGGGCTAAAGCCTGAAGTATACAGAATACAATGTGAGTCTAGGGTTTCTATCTCGCTAAAGATCTTGCCTCTGGGGCGGCTCCCGTCCGGCTTTATATAGATAGCCGGACTAGGGCTTACAGGAAGGAAAACGTGGAAACTAAGGAAAGTATTCCTATTCTTGGACGACAAGATGTCCGGCTTCTTCTCCAAGCTGGATTACGCGCTGGGCCATAATCCGGATCTTCAAGAATTCGCCTTCCCGTGCGTCGGCCTGCTGGGCCGCCCAATGGAGCTCATCGCACCATTACCCGTGGGCCACCCTGGCAGTCCGGCCTTTGGCCAATGCCGGATATACCCCTATTTGGCATATCTCCGACAGTAGCCCCCAAGGAGAGTTAAGACTTCCGGCTTCCATCATTTCGTCAATCTGTATTATTGAAAAGGCGGCCTTCAGTCTTGAATCTTCTTTCTAAATAAAATTCATGCCAAATCCGTCTTTCCGAAATCCGGCATTTCTTTCGCAATCTTCGCTTAGAAGGAACCAGTTTGACCATGACGTAAGCGAAAGATTCTTGCTTATGTCACTGCCATTTGAACGGATCAAATCTGAGACGGATCACTGCGAGATTTTCTGGCGCGAGAAACGAGGAGACAAAGCATTAATCATGCCGTTTCGCGGGAATCCGGAATCACTGCCGGACACGCGGCATGCATCCAACGGCTAAATTAGCCGTTGGACGGATCTCGGCGCACGGACTATAAGTACTCGTACCCATTTCTCACTGCTCATCTTCTCCTTCCCCGCGCCACTTCGATTCACTCGAGACCGAGCCTAACGCACGCGCGAGAGAGAGAGAGAGAGATTCTTCGCCGAAACTTCGCCGTCGAGCACCATCGGAGGCACAGGATCTAAGCCACTCCGGCATCCATCCACTATGACTTCCGGTGGAGATCTTCACGCGACCACCACCTCCACCGACGCAGCTGCAGCGGCGGCTGCGGCGTCTGCGGCCTCTTCCGCGGCGGCGGCGGCCACGGGCACCCGGCTTCCGCGACCATGGCGGCTACGGGTGCTTCTACATCCGCGGCCGTGTTTTCTACCGCTTCTCCGGCGACCCAAACTATGGCGGCGCCGGGCACATCCGCGGGCGGAAACCCTAGCGCCGCCGCGGGATCTACTCCACCGCCACCTCCCCTTTCCAGCCCTCTGCGCGTAACCCCGGAAACGGGCGGCGAGGCGGACAACACCAACGTCGGCGAGGAGGCGGACGGGGAGGCGGCCGGAGCTGAGGAAGACGGCGAGTCGGGCGCCGAAAACTGGATCCCGTGCTCCATCGACTCCGCCTTATTGAAGAGTCTGGAGAAAGACGGCTTTCTTCGCAAGGACGAATGGCAGCTCGAAGAAGACGAGGAGCCGAAACCCCGGGATGGCGAACGAGTCGTCCTGGCCTCCCACATCATGCGAGGTTTGGGCTTTCCTCCTTCCGCCTTTTTCCTCCAAGTATGCGATCACTACGGCGTCCAACCCCACAATCTCACTCCCAACTCCATCCTCTACCTTTCCGGCTTTCAAGCCTTATTCGAGTGATACTTAGGAATAGCTCCTATGTTAGATTTCTTCGTCTACTGCTTTTATGTCAAACGCAATGCCGTAGATGGAGTGCTTCCAGTCTGCGGGACCATTACCTTCAATCTGCGGCGAGGCAGAGAGGAATGGTTCCCAAAAATCCGAACCAGTGAATCCGTCAAACACTGGACGGGTTCTTTCTTCTACTGCGCAGATGTCCCGTTTCCTAGAAAGGATTCGGGAATCCCGCCTTTCCAAAACTCCGCCGCCACCCCGAAAGACAACTGGGCTCAAGACGCCGTCCAGGAGCTGCCTGTCGATCTGCTGAGGATTAAAAGGCGGATCTCGAAGCTAACTGCATCCAAACCCGAACTGACGGGAATGGATACAGTCCTTTGCTGGTACGGTCGGCGAATCCAGCCTCTGGCTCATCGCTCCGACCGCCTTCTTTGCGCTTACATGGGCATTGAAGACTCCATGCGAGCAACTGCAACGGGAATGTCAGAGAAGACATTCAGGAAACGGGTTAACCACCTAGTTTCCACCCGGACGCAGTACACAGAGAGCCGTGGAATGTATACGGCCACCAATCCTCCACCCAAGGTAATTTCCATCTTTTGGGTGAAGCATGCTTTGCAATTACGAATATGCATGTAATACATTATTCCTCTTTTGCAGCTTGAAGATCTCACTGAAGATCAACTTGTGTCGGAGGAGGAGAGGCACTCCTGAAAGCCCGGATGGCGGCTGAAGGCGGCAGAAAGCGCAAGAAGCCTGCCACCACCAAGGACGCTGTCAATTTGGACGGTGTTCCTGTCGCCACCTCCAGGTAATCCGGCTTTCGCTCTTATCCTTTTCTTTTGACTAAGTCCATTTGTATTAATCTTCCTTTTGTCTACCTTTTCAGCCTTACTCCTACCTCTCTTAAGGGGAAGAAGAAGAGGCAAAAGGTGCTTGCTCACCGGGGGCGCAGGGATTCTCCAGCTGTCGCTCCCACTACTCCCGCCGCCAACCTTACGGGGGATCATTCCGTCCCTCCAAAGGACGAAGATTTCCCCCTTCCAAGCCAGCCCAGCCAGCCTGATACGTCAATACCGGACGTGCGGGAAAGGGCGGATGCTGCTCATGGAGAAGGTCCTTCTTTCGTCAATTTGACGAAGATGTTCCTTCTTTTGAAGAGAAATTCAAGGTAAAGGAAGAGGTTTTCGACGAAAACGACTATTTGCACGATTGGGCTTGGCATCAATTCGCCAGAGTTCCTCCTCCTCGTTCCAATAACTGGCCACGAGGCGGCATTGTAATCCGGAATAACTACACTTTTTCCCCTCGGCAGGCCATGAATGACGGAATTGCCCATATGGGGATAACATTCCAGAATACAGCAAAGAATTCCTCCAAATGCTTGGAGGTATTCAAAGGATGAGCCAGGTATACTTCCAGCCCCCAAGTATTAATTTGTAGAATATCTTTCTCTGATTAATGCTTTTAAGTACAACTTTCATCCTTTGTACTCAGCCATTCTTTTCTTATCCGTCTTTTCACAGCAAACTTCCGAGTATATCAACAAGGAAATTCTCGATAAGCTCGCTGTGAAGAACAAAGAAGTGCGGGGACTTCTCAAAATCACAGAAGAGAAGGAATCCGAGCTTTTTGTGCTTCAGAAAAAGCTTAGGAGAATGCTGGTAAGTGATAATCCAACTTTATTCTTCCTTCTTTTGCTTTTCCTGCGGGTTTATAACTTTCCGCGTTTTTTCTTTGTTTTCGTCCTTCCAGCCATCGTTGCTGAAGCTAAACAGGTCATCTCGGATGTCGGAAACGCTTCTTACCTCCGAGATGAAAACCTTCAGCTTCACCAGGAAAACATGAGGATCCAAAAGGAACTCGATCAAAGCCGAAAGGCTTTGAAAAAGGATGAATCCATCATCCACGATCTGGAGAATACTCTTCGTGTTCATCTGGAGGAAATCGAGGAAATGGATAAACATATCCTTGGTATGCATTTCTGCCTTCTCTTTTCATCATTTTCCATGCTTTCTCCTTTTGACTCTAACTGCTTTCTTTTTGCAGTTGAAAATGATCCAACTCCTCGCATTGATCGCATCTGCGCTTTCGGCGAGTTTGTCGAAACAATGAAGAAATCTGGGAGACGTCTTGTCAGCAAGCTTCTCCCAGAACACAAGGACAAATACTCCGACATCGTTGAGCTGCCAGCAGCCGTTGAGGAGATCATCTCTCAACGCCAGAACTGGGTGCCATCGGCGTTCAGGGTGGGGTGAGCATGGCCCTTGGCCTAATGAAGATGCACTATCCCTCCGCCAAACCTTGGCGCCTTGGCACCGGTATCCCGCAAGCATACAGCGAAGCTGAAAGGGCGGAGATCTTTGAATCCGTCAAAGGCTTCGCCTCCAAGATCGCTCGGATGGTCTCCACCACCACCTTCTACCCGGAAGAGGAAATTCCGGCGACTCCGGAGAACCCAAGTGACAGTGACGAATATGACGATGCCGAGGATGCGGACGAGTGATGGCCGTCCTGCAAGGAAATGGCGAAAGACTGCATTACCCGAATTTCATGTAATACATAGTTTGTAATGCAGGCCTTTGTGCCCTTTTTGTATAAAACATCCTATTTATGCTTTTGCAAATATTTGAGAACTTGCAAGCAAAAAGTCTCCCCTTCTTTTAAGTTCTCTGGTTTGTATGCTTTGAATTTTCCTAGTGGTTTTGAAGGATCCTTAAGTCGGAATCTTCAAGCCAAGCAACCGGGTTTAACACCAATCAGTCTAAACTCGGAATCATGAGCCGTACTTTTGGCGTCTTAACTTACTAGTCCAGTGACCCAACATACAAACTATCAGATAATACTTAAGTATTAGGGAGAGAAAACGCATGACCTCCGAGCAGGCAGGCAAAATTCGGTGTTCCTGAGCCTTAAGGCTGAAAGCATTCAGTTATTTTAACGCCGAGCACGCAGGCAAAATTCGGGTTAACATTGAATTAAATTGAAAGATCACTGGGAAATAGAAAAGACGGAAAGTGCTAACCAAGAGAGAGAAAAACAAGAAATTTGCACATTTTTCCGACAACTTTATTTCGTGATCTCAATGATGTTTACATAGAATTGTACTAAGTGTAGAAAGGACGTAACTGCTGGATGCTCCATGGGCGTTTTGTCTCTTCTAACTTTACATCTATGTGTCTTTTCCTCTTGCGATCCTTCTTTTTGGGGTCTTTTTCGTCATCCCGGATATCTACAAGGTAATATGACCCATTTTTCATAGCTTTGCTTATGACGAAAGGTCCCTCCCATACTAGGGCCAGTTTGTGTTCTCTTTCCTGCACTCTTCTCAGCACTAAATCTCCCTCTTTGAAGGATCGATGTTTGATTTTCCGACTATGGTAACGTCGTAAACCCTGCTGGTAAATGGCGGATCGTTGTAACACAAGCTCTCGTTCTTCTTCCAGAAGATTAACGGCATCCTGTCGCGCAATCTCGGTATTAGCTTCGTTGTATGCTTGCACTCTAGGGCTGTCATGGATAATATCTGTTGGAAGCATGGCTTCCGCTCCATAAGCCAGGAAAAAGGCGTCTGCCCCGTTGATCTATTCGGCGTTGTGCGTATGCTCCAAAGCACAGATGGCAATACTTCAACCCATGCTCCTGCTGCTCTGTGGAGCGGCGGTTCGAGTCTTGGACGTATGCCTTGCAAAATTGAGCTATTCATACGTTCCACTTGTCCATTAGATTGTGGGTGTGCCACAGAAGCTAAATCAAGGCGGATTCCATTTTGCTTGCAATACTTTGCCAATTCTCCAATTGAAAATTGGTTCCATTGTCCGTGATTATGCTGTGTGGCATGCCATATCTCATGACTACGTCAATGATGAAGTTTCTGGCTGTCACACCATCAAGTTTTTTGATGGGTTTGGCTTCCACCCACTTGGTATACTTATCTACTGCAACCAGTAAATGCATTAATCTGTCTCTTGCAGTTCTGAATGGCCCCATCATATCCAGCCCCCAGACCGCGAAAGCCCATGTTATGGGAATGGTTTTGAGTGTCTGGGCCGGCAAATTCGTCTGCTTGGCGTAATATTGACATCCGGCGCATGTATTAACAATGCGCTCGGCATCCTTTTTGGCTGTAAGCCAGAAAAATCCAGCTCGGAATGCTCTGTGAACAATGCTTTTTGCATGAGCATGATGTTCGCAATCCCCAGCATGAATCTCTTGCAGAAGTTGCCTCCTTCTGGCGATATGCATCGCTGAAAAATTCCGGATGTACTGCGTTTGTAGAGACGACCATTTATTACCGTGTATCCTTTGCATCGGCGTTTTATCTGCCTTTGCAAGACTTCGTCTGCTCCTTCCGGGAATTTCTGATCAACTAAGAAATTCAGGATGTTACTGTCCAATCCGGGATTACGAACAGCACGGCGATTAACTCGGAAATCAGGGGGAATCTACATCTCCTCCTTTAATGGATGGTTTGAACAAATGTTGGACAAACACTCCTTGTGGTAGAGTTTTTACCCTTTCTGAGCCCATCCGGGCAAATGCATCCGCGTTCTAGTTGTCTTCCCGTTTTATATGGTTTACTTCAAATCCTAGGAAGCATATGGCGAATTCATCGACTGTCCTTCGGTATTCCGCCATTATGGGGCTCTTGGCATCCCATGTCTGGTTTAACTAGTGATGCACCAAATCCGAGTCTCCGTAACATAATATGCGTTTTACGCCTATTTCTTTTGCAATATGCAAGCTGTGAAGGAGTGCCTCATATTCTGCCACATTATTACTGGCATTGAAATGAATTTGAAGGACATACTCCATCGTATCGCCTTTTGGAGATTTTAGTACGATGCCGGCACCAGCACCTTCTTTCATCTTGGATCCGTCAAAATGTATAATCCAGTATTCGGATTCTGGCATTGGTATATTTTCCATGGCTTCTGTCCAATCAGCGATGAAATCCGTCAACACCTGGGACTTGATCGCAGTCCGGGGTTGGTACTTAATGTCGAACGCCGCAAGCTCAATCCCTCATTTGGCGACTCGGCCTGTTGCATCCGCATTGTTTATAATATCTCCTAGTGGTGCTTTACTAACCACTGTTATTGAGTGCCCTTGAAACTAATGGCGTAATTTCCTTGAAGCAAAGAATACGCAATATGCCAGTTTTTGATAATGTGGATACCTTTGTTTGGACTCTGAGAATACTTCGCTGAGATAGTATACCGGATGCTGATCCGGGATTGCTTGTCCTTCTTTATGCCCTTCCACAATTATCGCTGCACTGATGACCCTGCTTGTCGCGGTTAAGTAAAGTAACATTGGTTCTTCCTCCTTTGGGGATGCCAAAATTGGATCTTTCGTCAAAGTTTCCTTTAGTTGTGCTAAGACCTTATCTGCTTCTTCTGTCCATACAAATTTGTCGGATTTTTTCAACAATTTGTATAATGGCAGAGCTTTGTCGCCCAGCCGGCTTATGAACCTGCTTACGGCGGCTGCAGAGCCTGTTAGTCTTTGGACGTCTTTCAAGCATGTAGGCTTTTTGATATCTAGTATCGCTTTCATCTTTTCTGGGTTTACTTCAATTCCTCTGTGGGAAACTATGAAACCCAGAAGCTTTCCTGAGGGAACTCAGAATACGCACTTTAATGGATTTAACTTCATATTGTATGTGCGTAAATTATCGAAAGTTTCTCGCAGATCGTCAAGGAGGGTATCTTTCACCTTGGATACCACGGCAATGTCGTCCACGTAAACATGGACATTTTTGCCTATTTGTTTGTACAAGCATTTTTGCATACACCGCTGGTATGTGGATCCGGCGTTCTTCAGGCCAAAAGGCATGGTTATATAATAATACGTTCCATAGGGCGTTATGAAAGAGGTTTTGACTTGGTCTTCCTTTTTCATGCATATTTGATGGTAACCGGAATAAGCATCCAAAAAGCATAAAAGCTCAGAGCCAGCAGTGGCGTCTATTATTTGATCAATTCGCGGCAAAGCAAAACGATCTTTCGGACACAATTTGTTCAGGCCGGTGTAATCTATACACATCCTAAGGACAGTAGTATCTTTCTTCGGGACTAATACCGGATTGGCAGACCAATCAGTATGAATTACTTCCCGGATAACGTCGGCAGCTAAAAGCTGGATAATCTCTTTGCCTATGGCCTTCCGTCTTGGTCCATCGAAACGCCGAAGTCCCTGTTTGACGGGTTTTGATCCTGGAATTACTTTTAGCTGGTGCTCAGCAAGTTCCCGGGGTACACCTGGCATATCGGCAGGACACCAAGCGAAAATATCCCTGTTCTCACGGAGGAACTTGATGAGCGCGCTTTCCTAATTGTCCGTCATTCCTGTCCCCACAACAACGTATTTCGTCGGATCTTTGGGGTCTAGGATGACCTGCTTTGTATTCTCCGATGCCTTGAAGCTGTCTGCCAGCTTTGCGGCGTCTTTCCCTGCCGGCATTTCTGTCGGCGATACCTCCTTTGCCAGGTCCTTCAGTTCTTCTTTCATGATAATCCTTTCGGCACAAAGGGCGTTCCCGAGCTCGAGCTTCTTTGCAAGTGCGAAATCTCCTTCAATGGTGATTACTCCGCCTTTTGGCCCTGGCATTTTGAGCTTGTTGTAGATGTAGCACGACCTATCCATGAATTTGGCGAAAGCCGGCCGTCCGAGGATTGCATGGAATACAATTTCAAACGGTACCACCTCAAAAGAGATCTTTTCGGTGCGGAAGTGATCCGGCGTCCCGAAGGTGACATCTAGGGAAATTTCTCCTAGGGATGTTGCTTGCCTGCCAGGGACAATGTCGTGGAATCGTACATTGCTGTGCCTGAGCTGGGTTTGTGACAGATGCAGTTTCTCCAAAGTGCTAAGATACATGATGTTGATGTTGTCTCCTCCGTCCATTAGCACTCTCCTTAGCCTGTGATTCATTACCACAGGGCTTACTATAAGGGCATGTGCGCCTGGTTCCGGGATATTACCGGGATGATTAGACTGATCCCAGATAATTGGGGTTTTTGCATACTTGAGGTACTTTGGCGAAGGCGGCACTGTGGCATTGATTGCTTTCCACGATTTATTCACCTTTTTGGCTGAGGGTGTTGCCAGAAAAGTGAGGTTGCATTCTTCATCTATCCTTGGGAACTTGGGTTCGCCTTTTCGCTGTTGTTCCTGGATCCGATCATCTGTGTCGGATTCACTTCCTTCTTTCTTAGCGTCCGGCTTTTGCTTGTTGAACTTCCTTTTGGCATTCCGCCCTTTGTTCCCAGCTTCAGCGTTGCTCTTCATGTGCTTGTTAAGCCGGCATTGCTGGTTGGTATGATTTGGTTTTCCGAACTGTGAATGGTGCAAGCAGGGCTCCCCTCTGATTCTGTCCCACACTTCCTTGTCCCACTCTTCCTTAGAATAGGTGACAGGTTCTTCGTTGTCCGTGCCTTTGCCTTTCCACTTGTTCGACCTTTCCCTTCCAAAGGCCATATTTACCTCCTTGGGTTTGTCTTGCGCATCCTGCGTGGCCATCTTTTCGGTTCGAGACGTCTTCTTGTTTTGAATGTATGCATCTATGTTTCCGCCTCTTGCCTGGATGTCGTCTTCCGCTGCCGCGTGCTCATTTGCTGTTGTTAACATGGATCCCAGATCTTTGTGTGTTTTGGATCCGATCATAAATGGCACAAGGCCGGGTTTCAGGCCGTTCACGAATGTGTGCATTGCCTGGGTGTCATCAACTCCCGAGCAGCTGTTCTTCATTGCTGTCCATCTTGAGATGAAATCGACGTAGGATTCATTCTCGTACTGGATGCACCGGTTTAGCTGGTTAATACTTTTGGGTCTTTTGTATGTGCCTCTGAAGTGTTGGGTGAAAACCCTAGCCATATCTTCCCAGCTGTCGATCGTTCTTTCCGGCAATTCGTTTATCCAATCTCGTGCTCCTTCAAGTAGCATCAGGGGCAGGAACTTCACTGCCTCCAGATCTGTGCCCTTGTTGATTTGCACGGCTGTATGGTAATCAGAGAGCCATGTATCTGGGTTAGTACTTCCAGTATACTTTTGATATATTGGTCCGACTTTCGCAAACCCGGAATGCAGACTAATTTGCCGGATCCTGTCTGTGAAGCATTTTGGGCCGAAGTATAGCTCGTCTCTGTCATTAAATAAACGCCTCGCATCCGAGTGTACTGAGGGGATGTGCTTCCTCCATGGCGCGACCGAACACGCCTGGGCTCCTCTCTATTTCTTTCGGCGTTCCCACCATGCGAGCGAGGTGGAGTTCGGCTTCTGGCTCGGTTGTTGTATCGTGGGGGAGTCCGGGACCTCTCACGATGGTGAGGTTGTTCACACCTTCCGGCCTTATCCGCCGGGTTTCTTGGACGAGGCATGGCTTCTCTGTCTTTCTCGTTTCGAGTTTGACGAGCGGCATCATTGCCATCTTTTCGATTTCCATCATCCCGATTACTATATTGTCGGGGATTTGGTTTTGCCGGATGAGATCCTGTTCATCAAGTTCCGTCATCTGTGGAGCCGGAACGTCGTCAATGTGCTTCTGCCTTTTCTTTTCGGCCACCTTTGCACCGCTAGACCCACCGACTTCCAGATTTTGATTGGCTATCTCTGTCAACCTATCTGTCTTTTTCTTCTGGGTTTTGGCATAAGCTTTCTTTGCGGACTTCTTCTTTTTCTTTGAGGATGGGGGTTTTGCTGCGACTTCGTCTTCCGTTAATTCCTGAACCTCAGGGAATTCCGGGTCTTCCTCCTCCTCTTCCTCTCCGTTCGCGTTATCCGCAGGCGGAGGCGTTCTGGGATCTGCTTCCGAATTTTCCTCGTTATCTGCCTTATCAGCGGGTTTTGCCATGAGGACTTCGTGGAGGCATCCCTGCATGGATTTGACTTTTCGCTCAAAAGCATCTCCATCATCGTCGGAATCTGTGTCGGAAGTACCAGATCCGGTTTCCAGATCTAATTTTGCCTCGATATCGGCAAGAATAGATCCGGCTTCCGAGGTTTCTGCTTGTTGAGCAGGTGTCGGGTCTTCCACTTGTTCTGTGGGTTGTTCGTCTTCTGCCTTTTCTACAGGTTCTTCTGCACCATGCCAACGAAATGCGATCTGGGAATTGACATCTCCTGAGAGGTATAACATCCAGTCATACTTTGGCGATATGCCGAAATTAGATCTTGATCTGCCCCAACGTATGAATAAGGCAGATCGGCTCCGAAGCCGGCGTCAAGACCGTCTTCGATTGGGCATAGGGCAGGTGGGATAAATTTGCTTCCACCACGGAACCCCAGTGCTTCCGCCATTAAACCTATTAAAATATTAGTTGATCCAATAAGAAGGACGCAGGCACTTACAAGATGGTTCCGTGCCGGCATGTAGGAGTTGTTGTCGATGAAGTGTCCGACGTTTCCGTCGAACCCGAGGCTTCCAACTGTGATTGTGCTGCCGATCCCGCCGAGTATTCCCGCTCGGAACGTCACCCCGGACGCCGCTTGCCCCACGGTGGGCTCCAAGTGTCGAGTTATCGTAGTATGGTTCATGGCAGGGGGTGCCATAAGCCTGAGGTAGAGCGTGGGCGGAAAGCGTAGGGTAGTTGCCGGCAGCGGGGACACAAGTTTACCCAGGTTCGGTACGTCGCGGCTATGGCGGCGCCCTACTCCTGCAATCTCACTATATCAGGGCTAAAGCCTGAAGTATACAAAATACAATGTGAGTCTAGGGTTTCTATCTCGCTAAAGATCTTGCCTCTGGGGCGGCTCCCGTCCGGCTTTATATAGATAGCCGGACTAGGGCTTACAGGAAGGAAAACGTGGCAACTAAGAAAAGTATTCATATTCTTGGACGACAAGATGTCCGGCTTCTTCTCCAAGCCGGATTACGCGCTGGGCCATAATCCGGGTCTTCTAGAATTCGCCTTCCCGTGCGTCGGCCTGCTGGGCCGCCCAATGGAGCTCATCGCACCATTACCCGTGGGCCACCCTGGCAGTCCGGCCTTTGGCCAATGCCGGATATACCCCTATTTGGCATATCTCTGACAATACTCCCGTACAGTTCCTTTAAACGATATTTTTGTATTAATAATGTTCACAAAGACAACCAATCTTGTCCTGCTACTGATTAAAGATCCTTCTAAGAGAAACAAGAAAGACAAGAATTATATAGGAGGTCAAGAGATAAAACATCTTAACCGAAACAGAAGCTCTTCTGAATACACCTTAAGATGATTTGAGTAAATGATCGTGCTATGACACAGTAAATAACAAATGTTGAATACACCTTAAGATCAGAATCTATCTTGGTTATATCATCTCTAACATACTCATGTACAGTTCCTTTAAACAATACTTTTGTATTGATAATGTTCACAAAAACAACCAATTTTGCCCTGCTACTGATTAAAGATGTTTAGCTGATCCGTCTAAGAGAAACAGGAAAGACAAGAATTATATAGGAGATCAATAGATAAAACATATAACTGAAACAGAAGCTCTTCTGAATACATCAGCACCTTGTATAAAAGAGGTGGCATACAGTTCTATAAATGTTTAGACTCTGAATAAAACATATGTAAGAATTTCAATCATCAGTAGAAGTAGATTATTTTAACTTAAATCCTATATTTCAATAAATTTTCAATGATAGAAAGGAAGTCCCCTCTTATATTGGAACTTGGTGTGTGCTACTAACAGAAACGAAACTTGGTGTGTCACATATTTATTTATCAACTCAAAAAGTAAATGGCACAACGCATGTTAATTCTACACAAGCCAACTTAGCTAGGCGGCAACCTCGAGCAGAACTAAATAAGCCGGTCGTGGATGTATCTGTGACATGAAGCATCCATGTGGTCAATTCTCAAAAGACTATCTAGAGAACAACTCGATCTGAATTAGAAGCATCTATTCTTCCACATATCGAAGGAAGCATTATAATTAGCTACCTACCATATCTACTAACAAACACGAAAAGGACAAGGCACAAAAGAGACAGGGTTAAATTGCCCATGCCTAAGAAGCATTTTCACAAACACATGTTAGGTAGGCAGGCTGTAGTAACATTCAAAACAAACCAGTGTGAGAGGAGAGAGATGGCAGAGCATGTCGACGCGTGAGCTTCAACCGGCGAACCCATCGGAGTTGCGCGTCCCCAAATCAACATAGGCGATGTGCCGCGCATCCCTGATTCAGACGGTCCTCGCCACACGCCCGGCACGGCCATGCCGCTGCCGCCTCCTCAGGCTCTGCAAAACATACCAGGGACAGGGAGGAGGCCTGCTCCTCATCTCCTCCTCGTGGCGTTGGGATCTATGTCCGGGATTATGCTGTGGATCTTTTGGGAAGGGGCCGAAACCAGGGGAGGAGACGACGGAAGTGGGGCCCGAGGAAGGGTTGCTTTCTCTTAACAGCCCATGAACGAGTTACACGTGTCCTCGCTTCACGTCTCTTTTTTCTGATCCGCACAAGAACTGCCACGTGGACAGGGCACGAGGTCGCTGTCTGAGAACCTAAATTCGTCGCCAAAAGATCCTGTCTTTTCCACGATCTGTGGTGGTCAATGAGGTTTGGAAGGAATCTGCAATTAAGAAGTGGTGGCATCGATTTCCTTTTGAGAGAAACTTTAGGTTTGGGCAACGAAGTATCCTCGAAGCTTGGTGGGGGACGGACGGATTTCGTTTGCTCACGGCGCCGCGTGCACTCCGCGTGTCTTATCTGAAAAAATGCCGTATGATTCAAAGTATCTTCAGAATTGTCTTTAGAACCTTTATGAACTATGATTCAAAACTGTGGAAACCATTAGGAAACTGCGGAATTATGAACCCATCCACACATTTGAATTTCACAATCCACATTTTCAATGTAAGTATGAACTATGATATGATGAAGCTTGTGGGAGAGCAGTTTTGCCTCCTGGTTATATTCGCTTCTTTCTGCTGAGCCGGATCGTTTTGGGGGCCGACGTATGTGATCGGGAGTCAAAACTGCTCTCCCACAAGCAGAAATCTTTCATGTTAGCTCCTACTTTATCGAGAGTCAAAACTGCTCTCCCATCTCGAGCTTTTGCCTCGTTTCATAAAAAAAATAGCAAAACAACTCAAAATATTCCCCCAAAAAAGAACAGAGACAAACATGTCCAAGTGTTCTACATACTACAATGTTTGTAAAGAAATGAAAATTGTTGTGCTCTATACAAAGAAAGCAAAATCAGTGCTCCAAAAAGACATCTTTAAGTCCCATGTTGGCCACTGATTTTTATTTTTTCCACGCAGAGTACAAGAAATATCATTTCTTCTCGAAAATTTGCACGTATGTTCTTGAACAGTTGGATATGTTTGTTGCCAAAATAATTCAGCATTTTTTGAAGTGTTTTTCTACCTTTTAGAATTTCATACTCAGTCAGGAGCATATAAGGTGGGGAGCAATATAGAATTTTCGGTAGTTTGCCTTGTATTTAAGCATTGAAAATTTGTGTGTGTGTGAGGGAGGGAGAGAGAAGAGAGAATGGGAGAGACACACACATAGAGAGAGAGAGAGCATGTGCCGGTCTTCGAAGTGGCACCAAGGCGCCACCGGACCTCCGCCGACGGCGCGTGCTGCTTGCCTCCAAAGGATTACGTATCTCCCCGCATCATTGGCGTGTCCCACATCCTCCTCAACTAGTCCGATTCTTCGTGCTATGGCGCGAGTTCTTCCCGGCGAGCGGCGCGGCACCCCGATACCCCTCCCACTCACTTCTGTTGTCCTCCTACCTCCCCTTCGTCCGGTGCTTCCGTGTTGTGCATCTCGCAATAGGCAGGATGCGCCAGCATGCTTTGGTCGCAGGGTCTGCTCTCTGCTCCGGCCTTTGACTTGCGGACGTCGTGCTAAAATGTGCCTCTGGTGGGGCTGGGTGATGGCCGTTCATTGGCCAGCGTGGTGCTGGGAAATAGCCGACATACATGTTTGCTAGTGGCATGGCCTCGTCTTTCAGGTGGTGGTGTTCCGGTGTTGTCGGACTTCTCTTCGCCCAACTATATGCTCCCCGTGGCGCGCTTCTGGCGCGGATGACAGTTCCTAGGCTTGCAGATGGCGGCTGTGGAGGTGGCTCGCTCCCTACGCGTGCGCAATGTCGCGGCGATGCTCTGTCGGACCGACGAGTTCCTGGGCTTGTAGATGGAGGCCATGGTTGCGGTTTCCTACTATCTGGGAGTCTCGTAGCAATGGAGAGTTGGGTCTTATGGTGAGTTTCTTGATGCGGGTCCTGTCCTCCACTGGGGATATGTTGGCGTGCCTTGTGTGGTGTTCGCGGTGTGTCCATGGCTTGTGTCGCTCTTCGACACCGCCGATGGATGGTGCGTCCTCTAAAATGCTATGCCCTCGCTTTTCGACATCGTCGGTGGATGGTGCGTCCTCTGAAATGCTATGCCCTCGCTCTTCGACATCGTCGGTGGATGGTGCGTCCTCTGAAATGCTATGGCATTCGAATATAGTGTGGCTCGAGACATGGTGAGTGTGTGTACGTCGTGAAGGTTTTAATAGTGTGGACTCGGCTTAGTGGCGCCTTTCGATTTCGCCAACGGCATCGTCGTCCGTGTCTGGCCGTTCGAGGTGTCATCGTTGACCTTTGGGAGAAAAAAAACTACTCCCTCCGTGGTTCATAGGGCACAATTTGAAAAACCTGAAGTCCTAAAACCCCTCACCTCTTAGCCCTTCCGTAATGGTTGTATCTTGGCACGATATCATAGGCATATTGCTGATGTGACACTATATTAATTTAAGAAAGAGAATGATCTTGTATCTTATTTAGCATACGGCTCTTCCACGAGATCATAGGCAAAAGATGTGATTAGACCAATCACATGCAAGTATGAGACCAAATTCATGAAATACTAGTTCATTAGATATAACACTTAAGAAACCATGCATTAGATTGGTTGTTTCCTATAATACACTAGTACCTAGGATACCATGCTAAGAGACTATGCATTATGGAAGGCCTTAGGCACATTTACATTAATTCTCTTCTAACTAGTGGATGGTTGCTTCTCTCCACCAATGAGTGCAATATTTAAGTACCAGTGAATGAATACTTAGGGCGCAGAGAATTGTCATATGTGTCGTATGAATAGGACTAAGGGAGTACTTACACTTGAGTGTAATTAATTCCAATAAATGTACTTACACTTGAGTATTACCATGCCTAAGTTTTGAAAATTTATCAAATGAAGTTCAAAAGTTTAAAATAAAACCCGTACCAAACGGGGTCAAATAGGGTGTAACATGCCTCAACGATATTTCTACAAGGCCATGAATGACAAACTTTTGAAAAAAAAAACACTTAAATTGCTCTCGAAGCAAGTACTGGAGGTTTCGAATTTTTTATTAGACATTTACGTCATGTGTAATCAGAATTTCATAAGGTACATTATTATCTTTAGAAATGGTTTTTTGGGCAGAGAGATTGCCTATGAAGAGTGTGGAGTAAACGCGAGATTATAATAAAAAACTCGGCTCCGCGTTTACCTTTCTGTTCTTCCGCCTTCCCCACCCTTGTGCCGAGCTTCACTAAGCGACTCGCGACACCAAATCGGAGCGGACGCGATTCACAAGTAACCCGGCGGCGGCGAAGGAGCAGGAGAGCCCCGGAGATGGTCACCCCGCCGCCCGCAGAATACTCCAATGGGGCGCCCTACGTGGGCGAGGGTCATGGCGGAGCCGACTGGGGCGTGCCCGAGGACGACGCGCGTAACAGGATCAGGCAGCATCTGGTTAGTCCCCATCCTCTTATCTAATCCAAGTCGAATTAGCACATCTAGGACATGTGTGAGCGATGCGATTGTGCCTGGATCGTGCTGAGCGTCGCGGGCCTTAGATCTGTTAGAGCAAAGCCATGCTTGTCTCCCCGCTAATCCTTGCTGCTAATCCCCTCTAAGCGTAGGCGGATTAGCTGCCTTTAGAGGGGGTTGACGCGATTTGAGCTGTATCCCGTGCTCTAAACCCTACTAATCTTTCTCCCGAGGCGATTTTTTTTTTTTTTAGGGATTCTCCCGAGGCGGCGGAGGGTAAAAGCTGGGCTGACCGTAACTTTTGGGCCTACCCGCTGAGATTACCTGATTGCGTTACAGTTTTGAAGATCGTGGTAGTTCTAAAAATAGACCGTGGTACGGGCCCTGGCAGTTGGATTTTAACTGTCAGGATAAGATTTATGGTCCCATTTCCGCATTTACGATGCTCACGTTTAACAGGGGTATCCCCTTTCTGCTCCACATCGTGTTGAGGAAGGATGACATACTAGCATCCAGGGCCATAAATAGCAACCCACATAATACGGAATCCTACTTTTGTGCGCTGCTAGTATCTATCATCTCTGTTTCTAGATATGAATCTTTGTTGCTGCTACTATATATACAACGTTTCAATTTAAACTGTCAGAGAGTAAGATTTCCGTAATTGGGACTTGTCCTCCTCCTCCTCACGTCTAACATTGTATATCCGTAATTTGGTACTTGTCCTCCTCCTCTCGTCTAACATTGTAATCCTTTAGATTCAGATACGCAGCCCACGCTCTCCTCAGCCTTTTCTCCAACAGAAACGGAAAACATATCTCTGTCCTAACTGAATCGTATTCCCTTCCTTACAACAGAGGAACTACGGCACCAAACCAATGAAAAGATACACTTGTTCTCAAGTCATCGCAATTTGATGGAACTTCACAGCTTGTCCTGTCTTCAGTTTATGCAGTTTGATCGGTCAATCTTAGACAATCAAATCGTGGGGGAGTTCATCTAAAAGATAGTTTAATTGTATGAGATATATGAAAGAGAAGACAGGACAAGGTAACCTTTGGTGTTTTTCTTACTTAGCTTCTGCATAATACCCAACTGAAGAATTCAGGGAGGGGCGTTTAATACCTGACCGTAAATAGTTAAGGTAGTACCTAGTTGGTAAAATCAAGAAATCAAGATGTACTATGCTAAACAATGCAACTTCTCGTTGGCCTAACTTATGTAAGGTGATCTGAGAACCAAGATTTGTGCTTTTGACGGCTTACTTTCTGCAGCCTCGGGGCAGGACCATGGAAGACCTTGAATGTTTTCTCAGAGAAAGGATAATGCAGGCGCATCACCTGGAGCAGCCTACAGAGGACGTGGAAGCAGAAATCAGAGCAACTGTAAGTGACTCTTTCTCTTAATTTTTCAGAGTCTTTGGGCGATGTGAGAATCAGGATTAAAATGTTGGGCTGCAGATCTGGAACATGGCTCGTTCGTTCGCAGACCCCAGACCGCTGCGCACGCCCCTGCAGGAGCTTCGTGCTCGCCGCACATTGCTCTCCGCTGAAGGTGGCACCGTGGGCGTGGATGCTTCAGGCAGCACCGTCGTGCACGGGAACGCTCGAGGTGTGCACGTGGCTGCTAGACCTGGCACCAATATGTACGCGGCCCCTGGGGGTGAAGTGTACATGCCTGCTGCTGCTGGGTTTGTGACCCACATGACTGCTGGAGGCGCAAGCGGAGGCGGCCTCATTCAACCCCTTCTGCTGTTCTCCAATCCCTCGGTATGCTTTCGGCACACAATGCTTTCCAGTTTCTCAAATATCGTGGTTGCTCAGTAGCTGGTATTTTGCATTCCCAAATCATTCAGTTTTAGATAAAAAAGCACAAAAGTAGGGCAGAAGCATGCTCATCTTTCTCACACTACTTGTGGGTCCAGATTAAGGTAGCTCATTTTTGGCATCAAGTCGTATTGGATGATTTGTGAATCAAGGCTAAACTTTTGCACTTTATCGTCTGCGCTGCAGGGCACAATCAATGGAGCACCACAGAGCTCTGGAGATGGAGTAGCTGGATGTTATTTGCCACTTACCGTCAGACGTGCCTTCCCTGTGGGAGATGGAGAACCTCCATATTTGGGTGGGGGAGAACTTGCTGTCACGGATTTCTTCCCTGTGGGAGATGGGAACCTCCCTATTTGGTTGGGGGAGAACTTGCTGTCACGGATTTCTACCCTGCGGGAGATGGAGAAACTGCCTATTTGGGTGGGCGAGCACTTGCTGTCACGGATTTCTTCCCTGTGGGAGATGGAGAAACTCCATATTTGGGTGGGGGAGCACCTGCTGTCATGGATTTCTTCCCTAGGGGAGATGGAGAAAATCCATATTTTGGTGGCTGGGCACCTAATCCCTCCGTCGTCAGAGACGGAGGCGGTGCCAATGCTCGTGACCAGCATGTCATTGACATACCTCTAGCACCGCCGGCTGTAAGTGCTCATATTCTCCGGTTCCTCGGCGTGTTGACTTGAGATACCATTACTGTGTTTGCCTCCTCCTACAATTGAAGTACCGTGACAAGCTGAATTTTGCAGACGGGTACAGCTGACCGTGGCCTTAAGCATCTGGAGAAGCTGCTCTTCGGTTTTCTCCCTGCATCTGTGATCGCTCTTGTTCCCCTAAGTGGTGCTTCTGATAATGTCAAGCTGGTCACCTTCACCATCCTGGCCATGCTGATCGTGCTTCTTGTGGTCGGGATGTCCTCCAGGGCATCTGCTAAGCAGGTCGTTCGGCTTTCGGCCTGTGCTGGGATTTTTGCCATGACAGTTTTGGTCTCAACCCAGCTCTCTCGGGGTATCGACATTGCTATTGCTGCATTTGTTGGCGTGGCACTCTGTGGTGGCATCACCCTTGCAATGTGATCATGTCCTTTCGACAAGTGTAAAGTAAACCACGAAACGACTTGACACTGGTAGAGTCTTGAAGGATAGACTGCTACCCTATTGCTGCGAAGGATGCGAAGGATTCTAGTCATGGGTAGTATTGGAATAGTCGGACCCTTGGGGAGGAGAATAATTTTTTCTGATAAATCATTGTACATGTCTTATGCCTGGAAGTGTGATCATATTTAGCTGAGTTTCTGGCTCGCTGTATTTGGGCCTACTTGGTCAGACGCAAGCTGGGCATGTCTGCTGCCGATGGCGGTGGCAGGCGGACTGCTTTCTCTCCCTCGCCTTGTGCTGCTGCAGCTATTATCCCTTCGTGTTGTGCTGATGCTGTGCGGCGAGGACGGCTCGAGGCACGCGTCTCTTCCTGGATGCGCGTAAGGCTTCGTGGAAGCGTTTGGGAGCTTCAGAAATAACAGGGTAGAAGAGGAGAAACGCAGCGGAGGAGATCGACTTGCGGCGGCCCGGTGCCGGAGTCGGAGAAGACGGCTTCCATGCCGGCGATTGGGGAAGACCCGACTCGATTCCTTCGATAATGAGAACCAGTAGAAGCATGCGGGTCTAGTTGGCAAGGTTTAGGGTCGCAGCGACAAGAACATCAACGGGAACGAGAAGCAATGCCCGCGGCGGCGTGGACCGAACGCCGATCGCGAGTTCTCAACGAACAACAAACGATACATTCTGAAAATTTGGGGAGAGGTGGTCCAGAGCGCTACGAGCACGTGCGTAAGGTCAAAAGGCCGGTAGGATAAGCTAGCGGCCGACGGCGGCCTCCAGCGACGGCGCGAGCGGAGGAGCCAGTGGGCGCACGTGTTGTGCTCAGAGACAATGCCGAGGAGAGAGACGGAGAGAAAGACTATGGGCCTGTTTGGGTTGTGCATGTGTCAGCCCTGCCAAACCTGGGCGAGCCAAATATTTGGCGAACGATTCCTCTGCCCACAGCTTGCCAAAATATTGGCAGAGATTGCTACTTCACAACATACGAGAAATTACAACGCCGCACGGCAGGCCTGCGATACCGTTTCGCTCCCCACGCGCTCGAGGAAAGGAGATCGGGAGGCGATCCCATCTGCGCCCAACTACGCCGGCCGTCACCGGTCCCTGCCTCCTCCGTGGCCACTCCGGCGACGCGAGGAGGTGGGGACTACAGCGCTGCGGCGCCGGTCTGTAGTTAGGCTTTGTCTAGTGTTTTCTTGGGGCGTCGTTGGGTGGTGGGAGCGGCGCCCGGGCAAATAAATCTGCCTCAACTCCACTCCCACACCGGCGGCGACCTTCATGGCAGCGTCTCGGAGTTGATGGCAACGTGTGCTGCTCAGTCCTTCAGATCGGCAGCTTGGTCCGTTCTTCAGATCTGGCGAGATCAGTTTCTCGGTGTGTCGCTGGCGTTCGTGTTTCGCGACGGCGCTGGCGGCCGGGGCGAGGTGGTTCTTCTGGAGCGAGGATGCTGGTCCGGAGGTGGTGGATCTGCCGGTCCTCTCCGACTTCGTCGATGGGAGGCGACAGATCTTGTTCCAAGACAGCACGGGGACGTCCCCCGTCGACGTGCCACAACGACATGTGCCTTGCTGCGTGCAGCGGGCCTGTTAATCGACTCACAAAGCCTCGTTGGCGATGATGCTTTCTCGGATCTTGCAATGGTGGAGAGACTCGGCGTCTCTTCCAGCGTTCGCCTTGGCGACGCTGGGGCGGCGGCCGCTCGCTATGGTGGTTGCAGGAAACACTAGAGATCGTTTTGTATTTCTCGATCTTTAGGTTTTTATCTGCTAATTCAGGATAATCATTTTATCCCGGTTTATCTTTTAGTTTTCACATGTGTTGCTTATTGTAACTTGATCTTCGATTAATGAAATATGTGGTTGCTCTAAAAAAAACTATTGGCAGAGATTTGAACTACCGGAGCTGAGGTGGGTTGAGCACGCCAAAAAATTGGTAGCAATCCAAACGGCCATCAAAGTCTGGTCAACGACCAATTATTTGGACGGGCAGCCCAGTGCTCCAATCCAAACAGCCCGTCAGCCCCTATGTGTGTTGTGTGTGCTGACTGGTGGGTCCAACTTCTACTCTAATGGCTCAGTGAAACGGGGTGACAATCTGGCTCCACACCATTATTTACAGCGGGCTCCACCTGTCGGAAATAGCATATTCGCGTTTTGTGTTCTCCGAGGAAGAACGCGAACCGGCAGATCTTCGTTTGCGAAAACATAAAGTGGTTTCAAATGGCGAATTTTGACCGAAAAGTAGTGGTTTTATGCTATTCACTCGATGTGGACCGCACTTCCATCTCGGTGGCGACGTGTCCGGACATGTTCCAGGAGCAGTGGATTGGCTAGGTTCCGAGCTTGTGCGACCTCTGCACCTCCCCATGGCAAGATTTGAATCCTTCCATACAGTGGCAGAGCGTGAACAAAACACAAGAGGGGGCAGATTTCATAAAAAACAAGAAATAAGCACACAAGAGGGGGCAGATTTCATAAAAAACAAGAAATAAGCACAAAAAAGAGGAAGCAAGCCATAGAGCAGATATAAGATATTATGAGATGGCAATGTCATGATGATGTATAGATATGTTCACGCATAATACAACATATATAAGTGGTTCAAATATACCCAGGCATTCGACAAGTAATTTTTATGCTCCGTGACCAAAATACAACTAAATATGACCAATAACTAGCTACAGAAATGCTCTTCTATTTTTCTTAGCTTTGAAATCATCTATTACATCTGCATAACCAATTTTTAAAGTGATTTCCCGTTCTATTTGTAGCAGCATGCTATCTGCAAGAAGGTTTTCATCAATTAATCAACCAAGTGTAGCACATGGATATACGAACTACTAGTACATATCAATTTGTAGTGAAATTGAAATAACGAGAATTCAGAAATAGGACATATTCACCTGAACTTAAGCGTTGGCCGCCTGGCCGGACCGCCGCTGGATGTGGCGTCTGTGGCCCGTGGGTGGCGTGCAGCAGTCAGCTGTCCCGTGAGCCCGTGAAGGAGGCGGTGGTCGGTGGGGTTTGGGGCGCCGCCGCGCCGGGCGGAGCTGCGGGTGCACGGTGTAAAAGTACAGGTGTATTGGGTGGAAGTCGATGCCCTTTGTCTCGGGTGGCCTGCGTGTTTATATAGGAGGCATAAGCCTAGGGTTTACAGATGAGATCGGATGCGATCGGTACAACACACGCAGTAGAGATAAACACCACGCACATTATAGATAATGATGCGGTGGTTTACAACTTGGGGAATACTCAAGCTATCCTAATAGCTTTCTAACACCCCTCCTCAATCACAACATCTTGAGGTTGAGATTGTGTCTAAACTCCATGAGTTTATTCTCTGGTAAAGGCTTAGTGAAACCATCCGCCACTTGGTCCTTGGAAGAGATGAACCTGATGTCAAGAAATTTCTTAGCTACCCTGTCTCTTACAAAATGAAAATCAATTTCAATGTGTTTGGTCCTGGCATGAAACATAGGATTAGCTGAAAGGTAAGTTGCACCCATATTATCACACCACAAACACGAAATCTGATCCCTCTTAACTCCCAACTCGGTCAACAAGGATTCAATCCATATCACTTCTGCTGTTGCATTAGCCACTGCTTTATATTCAGCTTCTGTGCTTGACCTCGAAACTGTTGCCTGTTTCTTTGCACTCCAAGAGAAAAGGTTTGGACTAAGATACACTGCAAAACCTCCTGTGGATTTTCTATCATCCACACAACCTGCCCAGTCAGCATCTGAAAAGGCACTTACAAGAGTAGAATGGGACTTTCTGAAAGTTAATCCTATATTTACTATTCCTTTAATATATTTCAATATTCTCTTTACTGCCGACCAATGCATAGTGGTAGGAGCATGGAGAAATTGGCACACCTTATTAACCGAGAAAGCAATATCCGGTCTTGTGAGTGTCAAATATTGGAGTGCCCCCACAATGCTTCCGTACCTTGTGCTGTCTTCGGCATCAAGTGTATCTCCCCCTGAAACTGAAAGTTTCTCGGAAGCATACAAAGGTGTAGGACATGATTTGCATGTGGACATACCAACTCGTTTTAACAGATCAGTCGCATACTTTTCTTGAGTCAATACCAAGCCATCACTAGATATCTTTACTTCAATTCCCAAGAAATAATGTAAATCACCTAAATCTTTTAGTGCAAATGAGGTGCTCAAGTCCTTGAGCAATGCATCTATGGCTCTATCAATGGAACTAGCAACAATAATGTCATCAACATAGACAAGTACATACATTGTGATACCTGCTTTGTTGTATATGAAAAGTGAAGTGTCAGCCTTGGAGCCTTCAAAACCGAGATCTTGCAACTTGGAGCTTAGTTTGGAGAACCATGCTCTTGGGGCCTGTTTCAGGCCATAAAGTGACTTGTTTAACTTGCACACATGGGATGGTGCCTTCGGATCCTCAAAACCAGGAGGTTGCCTCATATACACCTCTTCTTCCAGAATGCCATGAAGAAACACATTCTTCACATCTAGTTGTCTCAAACTCCATTTCCTTGAAACTGCAAGTGCTAGTACAAGCCTTATAGTAGCAGATTTTACAACAGGACTAAAAGTATCCTCATAGTCTATTCCATATCTTTGCTTAAACCCCTTGGATACTAATCTAGCTTTGTACCTATCAATTGTTCCATATGCCTTTCTCTTTATCTTATAGACCCATTTGCAGTCTATCAAATTTTTCCCTTGATTATAAAAAATAGGTGCCAAGTATTATTATCTTGCAATGCATTAAACTCTTCATCCATAGCATTTTTTCATTTTGGATTTTCTAGAGCAACTTGTATATTTTCTGGTTCTTCTAATGTGCATGATAAACCATACCTTATTGCTCCACCAACATATTTTTTTTCTGTCAATTTTACCAGTTTGTAGCCGAGTTCGGTGAGGAGATGCAGCTGGTAACACAGGGCGCGCTGTAGGAGTTTGCTGCGCAAAATATCCTCTGGATCATGCTGCCCTGGTGCATGTCGGAGAAGGTACGAAAACCGCGGACGATCCTGGTGACGCGTCGCCATCTGATTGGTGCGCTCCGATGGAGCGCGTTGCAGCTGTCGGCCCCCGCGCATGGGATGCGGCGCCACTGGACCCGCTCGAAGGCGTGGCAGACGCGTACTGGTGCGCGTCCTCCCGATGCTGATGCACCGCCGGATCTTCATGGGATCGCACGCTGATCTGATCTCCGCGGGATCGTGCGTCAGATTCGTCAGGGAAATCTCCCTCGTGTCTCGCGTCTCTTGTCTCTTCTGCGGAGCCGTACTCCTCCGTTTCTCCACTGTTTGACCTCATTTCTTCGCCATTCTCTCCAGAATTCGGTGCACCATTTTCCTGGGACAGGACCTAGACCTGGGAGACAGCAGTGCACAAAGGAGAAATAGGAATAGAGCTATTAGCCGGTGTTAGATCGATTCATTGTTCTTCCCCATGAGATGTCGCTGGAGATGGTGCAAGGTGAGATGAGAGGAGGAGGATTTCTTTTCGAAGAAGGGCTCCAGCATTGGGATGTAGGCATTCAAAGGGGAAGATAGTTTCATCAAAAACGACGTCACATGAAATGTACACTCGGCCGGTGGACACGTCTAAACACTTGACCCCTTTATGCATGTGACTATAACCGAGGAACACACATTGGATGGATCGGAAGGCAAGTTTCTTTTTATTAAATGGCCGAAGATTTGGCCAACAGGCACATCCAAACACACGGAGAGTGGAATAATCGGGTGTTTTGTTGAGGAGCTTTTCCATTGGAGTTTTGTCATGGATTACTTTCAAAGGCAAAATATTAATAAGATGTGTGGCACTCAAGAATGCTTCATCCCAAAATTTCAGGGGCATGGAAGCATTTGCAAGAAGAGAAAGCCCTACTTCAACAATGTGCCTATGTTTTCGTTCCGCCGATCCATTTTGTTGGTGAGCGTGAGGACATGATACATGATGAATAATGCCAATCTTATGGAAGAAAGAATTAATTTTTTTATATTCTCCTCCCAATCTGTTTGCATGGTAAGAATTTTCTTGTCAAATTTCCTTTCAACAAGGTTTTGGAAATTGTGAAAGACTTGGAAAACATCAGATTTTTTCTTAAGAAGATAAATCCAAGTATACTTGCTAAAGTCATCAATAAAGCTCACATAGTATGTGTATCTACCACTAGAACTTTGTGCTTGTCCCCATACATCCGAGAAGACAAGTTCAAAACGAGAAGTAGACACACTAGTAGATTTGGGATATGGTAATTGATGGCTTTTAGCCTTTTGACAAGAATCACAAACTAGATTATTCCTAGACTCACGAGAGCATGGAAGATCATGCTTTTGAAGAACTTGTTGAACTACTTGAAATGATGGATGACCAAGTCGACGGTGCCACCTTTCTGAAGAGGGCTTGGTGGCATTTAGGACTTGTTTATTGACTCTTGAAGATGAAATCAAAGGATAGAGCCCTTTCGTGCATTTTCCCTTAAGCAGAACCTTCCTCGTTTCCTTGTCCTTAACATAAAAATGCCACGGATGAAATTCCACAAAATCATTATTGTCTTTAGTAAGACGATGAATAGAGATGAGATTTTTAGGGCATTAGGAATATGTAGGACATTTTTAGATGTAGATTGGAAGAGGGGGTTTTAACAATTGCATGACCAACGTGGCTAATACTCATACCTGCTCCATTGGCAGTGTGCACTTGGTCATTGCCGTGGTAGCGCTCCTTCATCGTGAGCTTGTTGAGCTCGCCGGTGATATGGTCGGTGGCACCACTATCGCCGAACCAAGGTGGCTCGACGTCGTAGGAGGACTCGACGGCATTTGCGTTCGTCTCCTCATGCTCATCTTCATCGTAGCGGTGCCAGCACTTCCACGCTTCGTGGCCTTGTTTGCCACAGATCTGGCATATCGGGCGATCACCGCCGCCTCTGCCGCCGCCCTGATTTGGGCGTGCATTGCCCTGGCGCCCATTGACGCGGCCTCCGCCACGGGGTGCGCTACGTCCATGGGGTGCGCCGCGCCTGCTCCCGCGGAAGTTTCCGCGTCCACGCCGTGCAACCATATTGGCAGAGGAGTTGAATCCTCTGCCAGCTTGGAGAAGAAGATGCATACGGTTGTCGTAGCCGTGACACGTGTGTAGAGGTTGGCGACGGAGACAGGATTGTCGTCGTTGTCGACTGCCGTGAAGATGGGGTTGTAGTTGTCGTCGAGGCCGGCGAGGATGTACTCCACCAGCTCTTCTTCATCAATTGGACGACTGCGGCGGCTAGCTCATCGGCCAGCCCCTTCATCCTGGCAAAGAAAGCTCGAGCAGACGGGAAATTTTCCCGCTTGGTGTTCGTTAGTGCGACCCTCAGATTGGCCACTTGGCTCTGGACTGAGAGGCGAACATAGTTTTCACCGCTTTCCACACAACGGTTGATGTCTTCAGACCAACAGCAGAGACCAGGAATTCTCGAGAAAACAAAGTTAGGAGGTAGGAGAGAACCTGCTGATCCTGGTATTGCCATGCCTCGTAGGATGGGTTTGACTCCTCGATGATGCCGCCCCCTTCTTTCCCTTTGTCGACGTTGAGGGTTTTTGGGGGTGCCACTGTTGTGCCGTCCAGGTAGCCCATGAGGCGAGCTCCTCGGACGGTCGGGAGAACCTGCATCTCCTAGAGCAGGTAATTCTCCCTGGTCAGCTTCTCGGTGACGACGACGTTGCCGAAGGGGTTTCCCATGGAAGCTTGGGAGGTCGAGGAGGCAGGGACGATGGCCATCTAGATGTGTTTTTGGAAGGTCGGCTCTGATACCATGTCAAAGTACAGGTGTATTGGGTGGAAGCCGATGCCCTTTGTCTCGGGTGGCCTGCGTGTTTATATAGGAGCCATAAGCCTAGGGTTTACAGATGAGATCGGATGCGATCAGTACAACACACGCGGTAGAGATAAACACCACGCACCTTATAGATAATGATGCGGTGGTTTACAACTTGGGGAATACTTAAGCTATCCTAACAGCTTTCTAACACACGGCTCGCGAGTCGCGGCAGGGGCGGGCACATGTGTATTCAAGGGTATGCAGCTGAATACCCAAATCTTTTGGCAAACTTCTTAAATCTTATGATAGAGCCATTAAGTCTGGTTTAATTTCTATAAAATTCCACGTAAGTGTTTAACATAAACAGTGGGCGGTTTAGCTGGTTAAGCAGGTGAATGCATATTAGCTGGTCTTGGGATCAAATGCCGTTCTGTTACTTTTCTACTACGTTTCTTGGTATTTTTTAATTCTGAATACCCATTTTCAAAACCCTGGGCCCGCCGTTGAGTGGCGGGCGTGGATTCAACCGGAAAAGGGGATCGGGGAGAATACGGGTGGAGGAGAGGATCGGGGGCTCGGGAGGATGAAATTGAGGGGCAATGGAATCGAATCGGAGAAGAACGAGCAACCGATTTGGGGAGGTCGCCATGGAACTGGAACTGGAGGGCATGGAGGTACGCATGAAGGCACCGGCCGTGATTCTGTTCGTTCTCTGCGTGGTGAGTTGGGGAGCAGAGGAAAAAAACCAAGCTGATTTGCTAATGGGCTGGGCCAAAAGTCCAGAGTAAGACCTACTAATTATTTTTTCAGTTTGGAAAGGGGGGTCGTGGCCCTCTTTCGCCTCCACGACGCTCCGCCCGTGCTTCCATGTGGCTTCGGGGTGTCGCGTCACGAAGACCCACTTTTATCGGCACCATGCCTCGAGCACGTCAACCACGGCATCACCGATGGGATTACCATGGTGTTGACAGAGGCCGTAAATATCCAAATTACACTATATAAAAAGGTAGACGCGAAATTAGCCGTCACCGTAAACTAAACAGTATATACATGTTCGTAGCATGGTGACGAGAAGAGAGGAGAGCGTTTGACCCATTCCTCTTCTCGTCCCTTTGTGAGTGGTAGAACACCCGAAAAGTCCAATTGACTCCCAAGATCACTGTAGCTCTTTTTTTGTTTTGAAAAACACATTTTCAAATAACAAAAAATAACAAATATGCAAAAAATCGTACAAGTAATATACATGTCTGCTATCTAAGACTCAATTTTCGTCAAAATATGTTATTACCCGTGATCTAAACAAAATATTCAAATCTGGGACAGAAAAACACGTTTCTTTTTTCTCTCTCTCTAGAGTCACAATTTTTTAAATTTTGTGTGGCAAAAAAATCTCAATATTTTCAATGAATTTTTGCGGATCTATAGTGCATATGAATACGTATCCATGTACAAAAATCATACTGTTTGAAACACATAAATATCATTTTCTTTATTTGAATATACCGGCTCCATGGAGCACGGGAGCCAAATTGATGCACTCCTCCTATAGAGGTACATCTCTCTCAACTAGTAATGTGTAACTAAATTTTAGCCCCACCTCTTGTCATGCATTAATGGGGCCAATAGCTCCTGTGCGCCGTTTCTCCCCATTAATAGAAGGAACACGACGTCTTTCGTAAAAATAGCTCGCGCAAATAGCCAATGGCCGACCTGTGCGATAAAACGGGAATATCCATATTTAGTGTGTGTGAGGTTATGTTAAGGCTACCTCAAAAAAAGGGGCAGTCAGTTATTGTTTCCGACAGGTGGATCCCACTTGTTTGCAACTGAATCGAGTGAACCGTGCCCGACTGAACTTTGTCAGACCGTGCCATCTGCTGCTTCTTCTCCGGCGATGGCGGAGCTTTCGTTCTCTGTCGCGGCGGATCTTACGTACTCGGCGGCAGCGGCGTCTTTAGTGAGTTAATTCGCAACCCTAGTCTTGTTCCCATTCCCCTCCGAGTCGATTTAGATCTGACCGTGTCGCCTCTATTTTTGGCCTAGATTGTGTGTGGTGGTAGCGGGTGGGTTGAATGATATGGAGCCGCTAGAGAAAACTCCAAATCGGTCTCGACAAGGCCAGCAACCAAGGATAGGTGATACGGCGGCGCCGGTTCGAGCCGCCGCCACCGGGAGCGGAGCGGCCACCACCACGAGGCATGGAAAGATCAGAGGACTGTGGAGTGGAAACGATAGAAGGTGGAGTTTAGTGGGCACAAGGGGCCACAAGGGGGAGGAAAATTGTCGCTTTTCTAGTCGTCTTTGGCCGGACCGGCAGTAATGCCGACCGGGGAGCACTCAAGAGCGAGGCATTGATTCGGCAGCGTGCGGCGGGACATACTAGGCCAAAGATACAGGAAGGCTGCGTAGCAGAGGAGCATCCAGGCCGGCAGCGTAGGTGGCGAAGCCGACTTTTGTCAGCCAGGGGGTAGCGCTGCCGGCAGCCGGCCAGGGGCGGCAAAGACGCGCCGGGACAGGGAGCAGCATGGACGTACATGTAATGTCGGTCCCATTTGTAAGATTTAAATGGGTCCCACACGTGATGGACTTGGTCAAGAACGGTCAAAGGAGGTTGACCCGACCGGAACAGACGTTCAGCAACTTTGCGCGCCTTTATGGAGCAAAGTGGGGAAAGGGTGAGAAAAACTAAGGCCGTGGGGCATCGGCAGGGAAAACTAAGCGAAGTGGGGGCAAGTAAGTAGAAATCCCTTATGTTTTTTATTGAAACGGTCTTTGACATGTGAGTTTTGATCAAACGATGATCTTCTTGGGGCTGCACAATTTTGGTGAGACGGTCTAGAATAATATGGATAATATGCCCATGAATCATACCTGTCCCATGATGAATATGGATAAAAAATAGCATTGAGAGGTATCCATGTCCTTGGTATTGGCGTCCAAAAGAAGGATATGAATCTGCTTCATTGAACTTCTTGGCGGTCCTTTCCAATACCGGTTGTTACACTTGCGCTTTGGGGGTGATCTTGATGCTTTTGCACTACTGTCCGATTAACACTTTTTGTTTCACTCACCTTTTGATATTTTTCCAATAACTCTTTGAAAGTAACTTTTGACTTCGTACCATGGAAAAAATAGCGTGCTATTTCGACGCTAATAGCACGCTATCGCATATCTAGAGACTCCACGCTAAATTTTAACCCTTTTGCTCGCTATTGCGCTATTCACGAAATAGCATGCTATAACACGCTAAATCGTCATAACGTTGTAGCGCGCTATTTTTTTCCAGGCTATCAGTCCGAAGGCCAGAGTTTTCCACCTTAGTAAGAAAAATAAGTTGTTTTCTGTATTTCGTGGTGGTGAACAACAATCGTGAAAATGACATCACTAATGTTTATGATTCTGAATAAGTAATTTATATAGTGTTTGAAGGAGTTATGCCCTAGAGGCAATTTAATAAAGTGATTTTATTATTCATAACTCATTTGTTCATAATGTTTTATACCATGCTACAACTGTGTTAAGCGGAAACATTAATACAGGTGTGGTGTATAAACAAACCATGTCCCTAGTATCCTCTAGTTATACTAGTCCGTTGGGCAACAGATGATCAAGGTTTCCTGATCATGGTATTTATACCATTGACAACGGAGTCATGTCATTGGTGAATGATGTGATGGACTCACACCCTCTATGTTTTATCATGACGAGGTCGAGTCATTAAGTTCAACGTTATGATAACGAAAACGTAGTACCATAGCCTTTGACCGTGAGATGGTATTTAATCACTATCCCCGAGGTTGCTTTGATTGCATCAAACGTCACACCGTAACAGGGTGATTATAAAGGTGACTTTTGGGTAACCGGAGGGGTACGTAGAGGTGTACGCATCAAGAGCGGGACTTGCCAATCCTAATGGCGGATAGATACTTCTGGGCCCACTCGGTGGAATTGCATCAATTAGCTTGCAAGCATGTGACTAGGTCACGGAGATGCAACGACACGGGAACGAGTAGAATAGTTATGTCGGTAACAAGACTGAACGGGGTATGAGATACCTGACGATCAAGTCTTGGACAAACAGAGTATCACTAAGGCAAGAGGCATGGGGAGTTCACGTTTAAGGTTCAGGCGACGCAGATAATCGATGGATGCACAGGGGCCATCATGGGTGTCCAGATCCCGCTGTTGGTCATTGGTCGGAGAGGTGTCTAGGCCATGTCTGGAGTATTCCTGAACCGTAGGGTGTCACACTTAAGGGTAGACGATGTTTAAGAGTGATCTTAGTACCGAAGAGAATACTACAGAGATCCGGAATCGTTCCGGGATTGTTTCGATGGAGATTGGAGGATTCCGAAGGAGTATCGGAATAAGGGAGAAATGCCCGAGGAGATCGGAGAGTACCGGAAGGGGTTTCGGGGCTCGAAATAAATAAGTAATGTATATTTATTATTAATTAGTGTAATTAATAATTAAATTACATTTTATTTTATTTTTAAATGCATTTATTCCACTAATGGGCCTTCCGGAAAAAAGAGGCCCATTAGGGGAAAAGTGGGGAAAAAAAGGGGGAGCCCACATGGGCCAAATGGGGCCCATGTGGGGGCTACGGCTGCCTCCTTGGCTGCGTGAACCATGTGGGGTTTAGTCCCACATGGCTTGGCCAAGGGGAAAGCCTCCCCCTCCCCACTATATAAAGGGAGGCACCCCTCCCCTTTTTCCAATCCAATTCTCTCTCTCTTTTTCTCTTCTCTCATCGTGGTTCCCGTTGGAGCTGCGCAACGAGTTGGGATTTCTCTACTATACGCACACCGTCGTGCTATTAGTTCTTCTGTCCATCACTCTACTTCCGCAACCTCTGCTGGGTCGGAGACCGGGAGTCGTTGTCTACACCGTACGTGTGTAATCCCACGAGGTGCAACACGTGGGGCACTAGTCGCGGTACGACTACTCGACCTTGAGGTCGGCTTCGCCGTCTTCATCATCAACCCTTGTGCGGGAGGGTAATCCCCGCTTTTCGGTCTTCAAGGGTATGATCACCGTTCCTTCTCCGATACTCTATATCTGCATAGTAATAGATTCTGTCTAGTTTCGGTTATCGTTGTTAGGATTTTTTTATTTTCTGCTACGAAACCCCTTCAGTGGTATGAGAGCCAGTTTATGCGTAGATATAGTAGTACGGTTAGAACTCATGTTGATGAGGGCATCGATCTTGTAGTTGTTACCTCCTCGCGTGTACTTGTTTATGATGTTGGCATTGTTTGATGATAGCGGCCCGAAGCCAACCTTACGTGTACTCTGTACGCGAGACTGGCACTGCATCTGACATGTGGCTTGTACCGCATATGCAGCTATGAGGGTGCTTGTTTCTCTTACAATAGATATCATGACATTTACAATGGGAGGCCCGAAAGGGATATGTAACAAACAACTACTCGATCGTTGTTGTGGCTGCAGGTTCGTAGGTAAGAAGCGGTTCTTTTACGACAGCCCCATGAGCCACGTAAAATTTGCATAAAGATAAAGTAGAGGCACCTAACTTTATGTTGCAGGGGGCAAAAGATATGATATGGTAAAGGTGAGCTTATAAATTGTTCGGACTAACCTTTTCATGTGGAGCCATCAAGGACCTAGTGCTGTTTCGGAGCGCACGATGAAGATCAAGGCGCGACGACCATATCATATCAATTTACACTCTTTCATTTGATGTTATTGTGTGGATATTATATACTTCTATATAGCTTATAGTATATTATGATATATTTTTGGCGGTAGCTATATAGGATGATCCCTCTTTTAATTCCAATGTAAGTGTTCTCCCTTAGTGTGGCACCGACAAGAAAATCTTCATTGTGAAGTGGGCCGTGACGATCGGGTGCTTCCTTCTACGTTCGCATACGTCGGGTGTAAGCCATGTATGCACAGCCAGATACACTAAGGTTAAGTTGGCGAGCCTAGCATGTACAGACATGGCCTCGGAACACAGAAGACCAAAAGGTCGAGCACGAGTTGCATGAACGATGCAACTGACATGTTTTGTCTACCTCTGAAGCTATACCAATGGCCGTGACGATCGGGGGAGGTATGGTGGATTGGGGTCGTGTGATCACTAAAACGAAGTGAGGGATGTTCGTTTAAGTGGGAGTTTATGTGTGTCATATATTTTAATTTGAAAACATGAACCCAATATTATGAACAATAGTCTTATATATCTTGCAAATGCCATTGTAGATGTCTCGCCCCACCTTCAACCTAGGCTCGTTCCTTGAGAAAGAAAAGCTTAAGACCATTGGTTCAAACTTCATGTCCTGGTTCCGCAACCTGAGGATTCTCCTCACTCCCCACAAGATAGCCTACATTCTTGAGGCCGCGATAGGTGATAAGCCCGCTGAATCCGCTTCTGAGGACGACAAGAAGGTCTATCAGTCAAAGGAGGAGGACTCTGCTTTTGTCCAGAGTGGCATGCTCTATGCCATGGAGGCTGATCTTCAAAAACGCTTTGAGACTATGAGTGCATTTGAGATAATCACTGATCTTAAGGCAGTTTTTGAACCGCAAGCCAAGGCTGAAAGGTATGAAGCCTCTGAGGCTTTCTTCTCAGCAAAGATGGAAGAGCATATCAGTGTTAGTGAGCACGTGGTCAAGATGTCTAGCTACGTTACCCGCCTCAATGCTCTGGATTGCAAAATCCCAGATGAGCTGGCAATAGACAGGGTGCTGCAATCATTGCCACCCAGCTATAAAGGGTTTGTCATGAACTACAACATGAACGGGATGGCCAAAAAGCTGTCTGAACTATTTGTGATGCTCAAAACTGCTGAGGTGGAGATCAAGAAGGAGCACACGGTGTTGATGGTCAACAAGACCGTGGATTTTAAGAAATCTGGCAACAAGGGCAAGGGCAAGAACTGGAAGTCCAAGAAGGGTGGCAAGACTGTTGCTAATCCTAAGGCTGCCAAGTCTACCCCCAAGCCAAAGCCCGGCGTGGTATGCTTCTACTGCAATGGCGATGGTCAATGGAAGCGCAACTGCACCAAGTACCTAGCAGACAAGAAGGCCGGCAAGTTTGCCGATAAAGAGAAAGGTATATGTGATATACATGTAATAGATGTTTACCTTACTAGTGCCCGGAGTAACACTTGGGTATTTGATACCGGTCCTGTTGCTCACATATGTAACTCGCAGAAGGAGTTGCGGAATGAACGGCGCCTGGCTAAGGACGAGGTAACGATGCGCATCGGCAACGGCAGCAAAGTTGAAGTGGTAGCCGTCGGCACTCTCCCTCTATATCTACCGTCGGATTAGTTTTAATTCTGAATAAATGTTATTTTGTGCCCGCGTTGAGTATGAACATTATCAGTGGGTCTTGCTTGTTACGAGACAATTATTCATTCAAATCAGTATCAAATGGTTGTACTATTTCTATGAATGATATTTTCTATGCTCATGCACCGGAGCGCAATGGTTTATTCTTATTGAATCTCGATAGTAGTACGCACATCCATAGTATAGATGCCAAGAGATTGAAACTTAGTGATGATGATTCCATGACTGTATGGCATTGCCGTCTTGGTCATATTGGCGTAAAACGTATGAAGAAGCTCCATGCTGATAGACTTTTAGAGTCATTAGAATTTGATTCTCTTGACACATGCGAACCATGTTTGATGGGCAAAATGACTAGGACCCCGTTCTCCGGTGTTATGGAGCGGGCGTCGGACTTATTGGGAATCATTCATACCGATGTTTGTGGACCAATGAGCGTTTCGACATGCAATGGTTATCGTTACTTTGTTACCTTCACTGATGATTTAAGTAGATATGGGTATATTTACTTGATGAAACACAAGTCTGAAACGTTTGAGAAATTCAAGGAGTTTCAGAGTGAAGTTGAAAATCAACTGAACAAGAAAATCAAACACCTTCGATCCGATCGAGGTGGTGAGTATTTGAGTTTTGCGTTTGGCACTCATTTGAAGTCTTGTGGTATTTTACCACAGTTGACGCCAGCTGGAACACCACAACACAATGGTGTCTCAGAGCGACGTAATATGACTTTGTTGGATAGTGTGCGATCTATGATGTCTCTCACCGACTTGCCTGTATCATTTTGGGGTTATGCGTTAGAAACAACTGCATTCATTTTAAATAGGGCGCCATCCAAATCCGTGGAGACAACACCATATGAGATATGGCATGGCAAGAAGCCAAAGTTGTCGTTTCTAAAAGTTTGGGGTTGTGAGGCTTACGTTAAGAAACTACAGCCTGACAAACTCGAACCAAAGGCGAAAAAATGAACATTTGTAGGATGTCCAAAGGATACTATTGGATATACCTTCTACAATAAGACCAAAGGCAAAATGTTTATTGCTAAAAACGGTTCTTTCCTTGAGAAAGTTTCCCGCTAAAGGAGTATGTGGAAGGAAGATAGAGCTCGACGAAATCGTTGACCCTGAACTTGAAATTCAGAGTAGCGCACTGGAAGTTGTTCCGGAAGCGTCCTCCACTGATGGAGCAGATGTCGAAATGGCTATTGTACCTCGCAGGTCCACGAGACAGCGTGCCACACCTGATTGGTATGGTGATGTTGTTGGCATAGTCATGCTGACTGACCTAGACGAACGTGCAACCTACAAAGCGGCAATGGAAGGACCCGAGTCTGAGAAATGGCTTGGAGCCATGAAATCCGAAATCCAATCCATGTATGACAACAAAGTGTGGAGTTTGGTGGATATTCCCGAAGGCCGCAAGGCTGTCGAGAATAAATGGATCTTTACGAAAAAGACTGACGCTGACAGTAATGTAACCGTCTATAAAGCTCGACTTGTCGCAAAGGGTTTTCGACAAATTGAGGGATTTGACTACGCTGAAACCTTTTCACCCGTAGCAATGCTTAAGTCTATTCGGACTTTACTAGCAATTGCTGCCTATTTCGATTATGAGATATGGCAGATGGATGTCAAAACGGCGTTCCTAAATGGAAACATTGGTGAAGAGTTGTATATGATACAATCGGAAGGTTTTGTCGATCCAAAGGATGCTGATAAAGTATGCAAACTTCAGCGTTCCATTTATGGACTGAAGCAAGCATCTCTGAGCTGGAATCTTCGCTTTGATGAGGTTATCAAAGCTTTTGGATTTGTCCAAAATATAGAAGAAACCTGCATTTACAAGAAAATGAGTGGGAGCTCAGTTGCATTCCTAGTATTATATGTGGACGACATATTACTAATTGGGAATGATGAGAAATTGTTGAACAGTGTGAAGGAGTATTTGAACAATAAATTTTCAATGAAGGACTTAGGAGAAGCTGCTTACGTATTAGGCATTAAGATCTATCGTGATAGGTCCAGGCACCTAATAGCGTTGAGACAAAGTACATACCTTGATAAGATTGCGAAGAAATTCAAAATGGATGAGGCTAAGAAGGGGTTCTTGCCCATGGTATCAGGGACGACATTGAGTAAAACTCAATGTCCAACAACGGCAAAGGAAAGAGAGAGGATGTCTGACATCCCCTATGCTTCAGCCATAGGCTCTATCATGTATGCCATGTTATGTACTAGACCGGATGTATCTCATGCTGTCAGTTTGACGAGCAGGTACCAGAGTGATCCTAGAGAGGAGCACTGGAAAGCAGTTAAAAACATCCTTAAGTATCTTAAGCGAACCAAGGATTTGTTTCTTGTCTATGGAGGATGTACCGAAGAGCTTAGCGTAACAGGTTACGTTGATGCTAGCTTCAGTTCAGATCCAGATGACTCGAAGTCACAGACGGGCTATGTGTTTGCGGTGAATGGTGGCGCTGTAAGCTGGAGAAGCGGGAAGCAAGCCGTGGTGGCTCAGTCTACAATGGAGTTGGAGTACATCGCTGCTAATGATGCAGCAAATAAAGCAGTTTGGATGAGGAAATTCCTCATAGAACTTGGAGTGTTTCCATGCGCGCAAGACCCTATGAACATCTACTGCATCAACACAGGTACCATTGCTAACGCGAAGGAACCAAGGTCCACTCCACTGCCAAGCATATACTCCGACGTTTCCATGTGATAAGGGATTATCAGAAGAATGGAGACATAAAGATTTGCAAGATACACACGGACCTGAATGTGGCAGATCCATTGACAAAAGGTCTTCTACGGGAGAAGCACAAGAAACATCGAGATGATATCGGTGTTAGAATATTACCTGGTGTAATTTGATTAAATTGCAATCTAGTGCAAGTCGGAGACTGAAGGAGTTATGCCCTAGAGGCAATTTAATAAAGTGATTTTATTATTCATAACTCATTTGTTCATAATGTTTTATAGCATGCTACAGCCGTGTTAAGCGGAAACATTAATACATGTGTGGTGTATAAACAAACCATGTCCCTATTAGCCTCTAGTTATACTAGTCCTTGGGCAACAGATGATCAAGGTTTCCTGATCATGGGTATTTATACCATTGACAACGGAGTCATGTCATTGGTGAATGATGTGATGGACTCACACCCATTATGTTTTATCATAACGAGGTCGAGTCATTAAGTTCAACGTTATGATAACGAAAACGTAGTACCATAGCCTTTGACCGTGAGATGGTATTTAATCACTATCCCCGAGGTTGCTTTGATTGCATCCAACGTCACACCGTAACAGGGTGATTATAAAGGTGATTTTTTGGTAACCGGAGGGTACATAGAGGCGTACGCATCAAGAGCGGGACTTGCCAATCCTAATGACGGATAGATACTTCTGGGCCCACTCGGTGGAGTTGCATCAATTAGCTTGCAAGCATGTGACTAGGTCACGGAGATGCAACGACACGGGAATGAGTAGAATTGTTATGTCGGTAACAAGACTGAACGGGGTATGAGATACCGGACGATCAAGTCTTGGACAAACAGAGTATCACTAAGGCAAGAGGCATGGGGAGTTCACGTTTAAGGTTCAAGCGACGCAGATAATCGATGGATGCACAGGGGCCATCATGGGTGTCCAGATCCCGTTGTTGGTCATTGGTCGGAGAGGTGTCTCGGCTATGTCTGGAGTATTCCCGAACCGTAGGGTGTCACACTTAAGGGTAGACGATGTTTAAGAGTGATCTTAGTACCGAAGAGAATATTACAGAGAGCCGGAATCGTTCCGGGATTGTTCCGATGGAGATCGGAGGATTCCGAAGGAGTATCGGAATAAGGGAGAAATGCCTGATGGAGATCGGAGAGTACCGGAAGGGGTTCCGGGGCCCGAAATAAATAAGTAATGTATATATTCATTATTAGTTAGTGTAATTAATAATTAAATTACATTTTATTTTATTTTTAAATGCATTTATTCCACTAATGGGCCTTCCGGAAAAAAGAGGCCCATTAGGGGAAAAGTGGGGAAAAAAAGGGGGAGCCCACATGGGCCAAATGGGGCCCATGTGGGGGCTGCGGCTGCCTCCTTGGCTGCATGAGCCATGTGGGGTTTAGTCCCACATGGCTTGGCCAAGGGGAAAGCCTCCCCCTCCCCACTATATAAAGGGAGGCACCCCCTCCCCTTTTTCCAATCCAATTCTCTCTCTCTTTTTCTCTTCCCTCATCGTGGTTCCCGTTGGAGCTGCGCAACGAGTTGGGATTTCTCTACTATACGCACACCGCCGTGCTATTAGTTCTTCGGTCCATCACTCTACTTCCGCAACCTCTGCTGGGCCGGAGACCAGGAGTCGTCGTCTACACCGTACGTGTGTAATCCCACGAGGTGCAACACGTGGGGCACTAGTCGCGGTATGACTACTCGACCTTGAGGTCGGCTTCGCCGTCTTCATCATCAACCCTTATGCGGGAGGGTAATCCCCGCTTTTTGGTCTTGAAGGGTATGATCACCGTTCCTTCTCCGTTACTCTATATCTGCATAGTAATAGATTCTAGCTAGTTTCGGTTATCGTTGTTAGGCATTTTTTATTTTATGCTACGAAACCCCTTCAGTGTTATTTCCCTATGAGATGTTGATGTTAGGCTCTAGCCAACTGGAGAACAATTTTGTATGTGGTTACGCTTATATTGTTCTTATATTTTTAGACTATATCATTTATTCCTGATAAAATCCTTTATTTTTTATATAAATTTGATAGTTTTTCTCAAAATGCTATTTCAATATAGCACGCTATTAGCACGATATAGCTTCTATAGCATTTGGAGGAGCCTGCCGCTATTTCTCTTAACACGCTATTTTTTCCCTTGCTTCGTACCCTTGTGCTTATACCGTCCTTTGTTCTTTTTGGTTTTGCATGCAATAGTCTTCGGATTTTCTTGTTGCCCCCCCCCCCCCCCCCCCCAGTGCTCGATGCCATCGGTGTAGCTTCAGTGGAACTCCCATCTTCAAATATATCTTTGGTGTGCATCTGAATAATATCTTTTCTTGAAGACTTGACCCCACCATCTTTACCGTGTACCTGCTCATATTTGAACGAATCGGCTTGTGGTAACCTATGTAATAGAGTTTTTCCATCAAGACCAACTGTAATATATATGTCTCAACAAAACTCAATCGCCCTTTATCAACGGCCGATTGTACTATTTGGTGAAACATGTCACAAGTCTCAATACTGCGCTCGAACGAATCATGCAACTTGCAATACATTCGTCCTTTTATTGATGGCTCTACATGGTGATCAAGAATCATAATATAGTCATTCTTAATCAATATATCAAAAATGCGATCACACATACTCAAACTGAAGGTACACTTTTCATTAACTAGACGATCGTGATGTGAGAACGGCTTTCGAGTTAAGTAACCGAATGGTTTAGATTCGACATCACTCCATTTGGCTATACTTTGCCTTTTACACATTTTCTCTGATGCTTTCCAATCAGCCATTATAGTAGCGTCGGTTTTCTCAAGATATTTTAAGCTTGGCTTTATATTTCTGAAACCAAAATAGTTAGAACACACATGTCTCACTTGAGACCAAATATAAGCCAAGTATGAAATCAGAAAAGCTACCCACGTAGATATAGAGTTTAAATGGAACAGCGGTAAAAGCTCTAGCTGCAATAATTTGTAACTTTTGGTCTCTCTATATGGTATAATATTTGGCCGGTAAGTTCTGTATCAATTTATTGCTAACAAATAAATTACGTTTCACGATTGGTCTTTCAATGTTTCTTATAAAAATCTTGTTAATAGATGTATCAACAATATACTTTTGACCAAACCGAGAACAAGTAAATCATTTGCTGGATGTACCTCTTTGAAGACGTTGGGAGAGCATGATGGTTACATGACTTGAACAATACCTTGCCCCGCCTCTAGATGATTCTCCAATGCCTCTTCTTCTTCCTTTTCTGATCTCGTGCCCCATTACTATTATGCTCAATGTCAACCCAACTTTGTTTGACTATACACTCTTGTGCTTGATGGTCATAAATTAATTTGACATGAAACTCATAGGATAGCATATAAGATCCCTTACATCCAGAAAAGTCAAGCATGGCTGTTTTGCTAAGCTTGTCGTGCTCTTGATCAGGGAAGCTTGCTTCTTTTGATTCAATAGATTCGACACATGTAATATTTGAATTGGATTTTTCAATAACCAAAGTAACCATACTTTTCGAATCGTTCTTACTTTATTCATGGATTCCATCAATCTGCAAAACTTCTTCTTCTTGTCTAGACTTATCAGAGGGTTCAAGTTGGTTGTCGCATGGAGGAGTGGACTTGATAATATCTTGAAGATCTTTCTCGAGCTTTGTGTGAAACACGCCTGAGCTTCCTCCTCTAGCTTTTTCTGAGTGCCTCGAATTCTTTTGCACGCTTTCTCTTGAATGCCTAATAAAGTTGGCGATATTCAATCGGTAATTCCTTAAAAGTTGGCGTGGTGAATTCGGCAGCGCTATACTCTACAGGGTGAGGTTGCCCCCTGATACTTTTAGTTGCTTTCGGCAATGAAGTGTTGCCGAAACTTTGAATTTGTGGAGGATAAAACTTGATCTTATATTGTCCACTCTCCTCTTCATGCCTCTTCTTATATGCCCGATAATCTTGTATTGTGGCAGGATCATAGGGCTTTTCTTCTAGTTTCAGGTGAAGAGCATTGAGCTTTTTGAAATCAGCTGCAAGCTTCTCCTTCCAACCATCCAATCCATATGCGACAATAGTGGATGAAGCCACATGAGTTCCTTATGAATTTTCACTTATTCAGCCATGACCACCGTGAAAGTGTGGAGCCGAATTATTAATCTTATTGGTTGCACATGAAGCTGAAACATTAGTAACACAAGGTGTAGCATACGATGTTTGAGGGGAATTAGCCAAATATCTAGTAGTAGCATATTCAGTCTCTCTATCCGTCGGCATGTTTGAAGGTAAACCCACATATTGTGAGTTACTTGTCAATGCATAAAAAGGTGGAATACTCTCTTGTATGCTATTGAAATTGTTAACATTGGGTGTTTCATATTTATAAACTTAATTCACCATGTTGTTCATCGGCATATTAAAATCTGGGGTTGCCGATGCATGAGAATTCGAGTAAACAAGCTGCACGTTGCTAAAATTATATTGAGTTGAAGCATCAAGATTATTTTGCATCGGATTTTGCACATAATAAGAACTAGGGCTAGCCGATACAGTACTTATATCAAAGGATCCAGCAACATCAAAATAAGAGTAATTTGCATCTACGTATGGAGATGGAGAATTCATGTTACCGTTGTAGATTGCAGCCTCTTGATGACACTCTCTTCGTAGTAAGAACGGGCTGGATACCATTCGAAGCTTCCTCCCAACGAAGTTGCCAAAAAGTGTGTTCGCACAAGAACACGTCACTGTGTACCCTCGGCGCCGAGCGCGATGCGCGGCAGCATGGCCGAGGGAGGCTCGCCGGAAGCGCGATACACAATACAGTCTGGCGGGCGCTTTTGTAGACCCGAAACCCCGCTCGCCCGGGAGGGACCCCGTCAGGGCAGCGCGGCGGCTATGGGCTGCCCTAGGTCGGCCTGACCGCCCCTAGAGTCTCGTGGATTCGCAGCCTCCAATCCTGAAGAACGACGAAGAACGAGAAGCAAGATAAAAGGGAGAGAGATAAAAGTAAATGAACGCGGAAAAGTAGTAGATTTGTTTGTTCGATTGTGTGTTGTTCAATCGGCCGTCACCCAGCGTGTCGGATGATCCGGCGTCGAGGGCCCCGGACGGTCCGGCGCTAGGGATTGCGCAGTGGCGCTACGAGCAATATTTTGGCTCTAGAAGTCGCATACGAACTCGGATTGAAACGATCCAAAAATTAAAGTTGCTTGTCTCAATGAGGCGCGCAACTTTTGTTCATATTATTTTTTTCATTTGATGTGATCTTGGTGACATCTTTTTGTAAGCCAAAATGGGTCGTCAACAGAGCTTAGTTATAATTGCATTCTTTAGAGTGACGAAGGTGCACTTTTTTGTATGGCCACGCTAAGACGTCTGGAATATTTTCGTCTAACAAATCCATATTGACTTTTTAGTGGAGTGTGGAGATAATCACCTTCTAAAGCCAGTTTGCAAGTAATTCTATGAGAAGTTTTAGTATTATGTTAATAAGAGATATATGTCCAATGTTCCATTATTTAAGGATTTTTCCTTTTCGGTACAGGGTGACGAATGTTGAATTTAAGCTCTAAATTTCTGCTGACCCTGAAGTCCTGAACAGAACACCTCAAAACAAAAACTTGTAGAATTTATCATTGATCAAATGCCAGCACCTTTTCATAAGTGATCCATTCCATCAATCTGGGAAAGGTGATATGCCCGTGGGCATGTTGCTGAATACATTGTCGATTTCCTCTCTAATAAAGGGAAGCTCGAGGGAACTGAGATCATGAGAGTGCACAAGGTGCTTTTAATCAAATCCAACCAAAAAAGGATTGATGGTAACTAGGTGCTCATGACCAGAATCCCTGGTGATTGCAGATTTTCTGTTACCCTAAGCATTACATGAACTCCAGATAATTGCAGATTTTTGGTCATTTTCAATGGAAACCAAAGAAATTGTATTTAATACATCAAAATCCAACCAAAATTGATGTTGAAGTATTATGCATTTATTTTGCGTACATGCTGTTAGATTCCTAGAATATACTGATGGTACTTCTAATGCTTTTTACTATAAGAGAGAGAGAGAGAGAGAGAGAGAGAGGCGAGTGTACGAACCACAGCAGCCATTTCCCTGTAGGCCAGCGTGGATAAGAAAATTTGTATTAAGAGAAACTGAATGTTGCACAATCATACAACCATATCAAATATCCAGATCTAGTAACATACCATGCATAAACATAAAGACGAGATGAACACATTTCCAACATCCGAATTCAAAAGGAACCAAAAGGTTCTGAAAAGAAAAAGGTACATGCACATACTGCACCATAATGATCATTTAAACACTGTATACACACAGATATACATGTTACGACTCACAGCCACTGCAGTTCCTTGAGTCAGCCATGGACATACCGCACAAATTCCCCAAAAGGAAATCTGTACACAAGGTAGCAGTCAAATAGATTACAGTGACTACTATTCCTGGGGAAATCTGTAAACAAGGTAGCAGTCAAATAGATTACAGTGACTACTATTCCTCGGTAATCGAGGAAGAACAATGACAAACTTAAATGAACTAAGAAATAAAAAATAGGCACAACCAAATGAAGAGTATTCACCTGTGACTTTACATGTTCATCAATGAACTTGACATCAAAACCCTGTCAAGTATATAACAACAACCTTTAGAGAAAGCTATTCAGCAGGCATGCCCAGCCATAAGATGACAGCTACCAATTCAGCCACCACTTACTACTTTCTGTACATCTCATTCCTCCTTTTGTCCATTTGCACATGGTTGTCTGATTCGTAAATCATACAACACTAGCACAAAAAAGAATATAGAAACAGTACTTCTCGTGCATATATTATATGAAAAGTGTAAAACAGCACACAGCTAACACCTGTGCTATTTCTAACTTTACTTCCAGATCAATTTGAACATAGGTGAGAGTTGTGCCAGGAGGATACACTAGTTTACCATTCACTCCAACCATTTGGCTGCACAAAGAGAGTACATTCTTGAATGCTACTTTTATTATAAGTGGCAACAACTGTAGCTCTTCCACCCAGCTTCGAGGGTATGTCATCGCAATGTAAGCCACAAAAACAACATAGCAGGACCCAAGGATAATGACGGCTTTCTGCAAAAACAAAAGTAAAAGGAGAAATCATGATTTGTATAATTCCTTTGCCAGGGTTCCAACCAAAATGCTAGTCTCCATCTTAACATGCTAGTATTGACCCATTGGAACGTGATACAGTAACAGTCAGGTACAATGGAAAGAGAAAAAAAAGTTTGTTACTTGAAATCGGGCAGGTCCAACTGTTTTTAAATGGAGAAAAGAGTACATACTGAAGTTTTGCAAGTTAAAAGAATATTGTAGTGATTTACTTTACTGAGAAATAAAGAAAGAAGAACATATGAAAGTTGGGACCATAATCAAAATCCGGCGTTTGCACGAATATTTGGGAGATGTTGAGCAATCTAATTATGCCTGTATAGTCAATTTGACGGCTAGGACTCCCCCTTATCTTGTTCAGTCGATGATGTTACACTGAAGTTTGGCTAGTAAAAATAATATTGCACTGATTTGCTTAACTGAGAATTAAAGAAAGAAGAACATACAAAAGTCGGGACCATAATGGAAATTAGGACTATGCATGAACATTTGGGAGATGTTGAGCAATCTAATTATGCATGTATAGTCAATTTAATGGCTAGGGCTCGCCCTTATATTGTTTAGTCGATGATGTTACACTGAAGGTAAAAAGAATATTGCAGTGATTTGCTTTACTGAGAAATAAAGAAAGAAGAACATATGAAAGTTGGGACCATAATGGAAATTAGAACTATGCATGAATATTTGAGAGATGTTGAGCAATCTAATTATGCATGTATAGTCAATTTGATGGCTAGGACTCCCCCATATCTTGTTTAGTCGATGATGTTAAGATACACATGGCTTCCATCCTGACTGCAGATGACTCTTAATTTGTCACGTCTTTTTAACGTTAAACCTTTTTGTCGAAACGGAGGATAACCCCCAGCCTCTGCATATTGTTAAAAAATGCCAAGCAAAGCCAGGCATTGGTGCCAAACAAATTGGTCAAAGAAAAAAAAGGAACCCGAGGCCGTCTGCCTTGTAGATAGTATCTCCACAATCCTACCGCAATCTCTATGACAAGTGAGTGAACAAAGAAAAGTACACAACTCCTAGAACAAGCCTTCAAGAAGAGTCCAACCATAGGTCGATCTCGTGATTTCCATCCCCAAAGCTGCGCTTCAAACCACCATCTTCTCAAGGGCACGACGCACGCACGTCGACATTGTCTGATAGAAATCTTGTGTTTCCACTAGAGTGCACATACTTGTCGCTGCCGCCAGCAACCTCACTACCGTCCTGCGACTTCTCGCTAACCGGATCATGGAGAAGATTCTGCAAGCACGTTGTGGCCCTTTTGTCTCACCACTTTTGTTCGTTGTGCTCCTCCATAAATCACATCGATGGGAGATCGTAGAACAGGTCAGGGCCATATGCCTTGGGGTCCTCCACCCTTGCGCCACCGGCCGGATCAGCTGAACCAGCGTCGGGCCATTGCCGCCATCTTCCGCCATCCCAGCGTGCGCGCATTGTAACTCTCAGCAGTCGGCGACATGACGGAACAGCAGAAAGATCACCACTCGCATACGCAAGATCGAATCTCTTGCCGTATTTCGACCCGCTTCCAATATGCCAAATACGCAGCAGCCACAGGAGATCCCTGCTACCCCCTTCATGGGCGTCCACGCAGCTTCGCCGACGACGCCTCTGGAGGTGGCAAGGAGACGAGAAGGAGGGGGTCTGGGGATGGATGGCGCGGCTGGGGAGACTAGGAATGTGTTCCAGAACCTCAGACTGCTCTGTTTTTGTAATCTCCATCTGCAGGGGAGAATCGGTGGAGAAGCACCAAAAATAAATTTGATGAGGCAGCCCCGACAGCTAACCATTTGTTCGGGTTTGACAAGAAACTATCCATCTTCATCTACAAAGACTAAATCATCCATCTTTGCTGCTGAAGGCATCTGTTTGAGGCGTGGCGCTATGGAATTGAGGGGTCACATATCTAGGCCAGCTATATATCTATACCTAATAATAAAAGCATTAAGGTTTCTTGTGGTACGACACTTTTGTTTCCGATTTTGCCCTCCCACCAAATTACATACTACCCACCAATACCACTCGTAAGTTAAAAAAAACTATTCAATTAGGTTTCATACGTCAGATCGCTCGGTTCCTTTCACGTTGCGTGTGGTGTCTTCGATCACGTCGTGATCATTCCGGTTTCCAATACGACTCAAAGTTATGATGCCATACGACTCGTTTTCTTTCGTTTTAAATCCCTCCTCTCGATTTGGAGCTGTCCGCTGCCGCTTCGTACACAAATAGGACTCGACACCGAGTATGCACGAGTCACATAATTTCCCAGGACATAAATAGGACAAGGGAAATCGATCGATCGATAACACGCGCTGGTAGCAGGAGATATATTCGTGGACAACGACGGTGGCGGCGGGCATGTCATCCAGGGCCTCCCACGTCTCCAGGACCTCCCACGTCATCCACACCACGTCGTCGATGCTCGACGCCCACCATGGCCTCGGCGATGGACCGGAGCCGGTCCACGGTCTCCGGTGGGTACGGTGGCGTGGGCTCGGCCGCGACGTTAGCGGTGGCGGTGTCCGGCGATCGGAGGACGCACCGGTCGGCCTCGTGTCCTCCCTGCTCAAAGGACGGAGCCCGTCTAGCCAACTTGCAGGTGTCCTTCGCCTTAGGTTCCAGCAGCGCGTGGAACTCGTTCTCGAGGAACGCCATGGCGTGGTGCAGCATGGCGTTGACCCGGTGCGTGCTAGAGGTGTACTTGGTGCTGGCCTCCAGGTTCTTGGCGAGCGCGAACGCGAGCGATGCGATGCGCGATGGCCGCAAGGAGCAACTCGCCGTTGGCCTCCGCGGCCCACTTATCCCGCGCGTTCTCGGACTGCGCGATCTCAAGCTCGACGGCGGCGGCGAACTTCTCCAGCCTAGCTTCCGACGGCGGCATCGTCGCGACCCGCGTAGGCCTACGACAGAATCGACTTCTGGCCTTTGTGTTCCAACACGTGGATGACCTGGACGATCCTCGCCGCATCGGACATCGTTCCTAGCTGGTGGAGGAATAGAGTATAGCCGTTCTTCTTCTCCGACGCTACATGCCCTGCTATGGTCGGTGACGATGACAGACATTGGTCCGTTCGGTTCCCCTATTTTTTTGTTGCTGCTCCAGATCACAAGACCTCCCGAGCCAGTCCCCTACAGTTTTTTCTGACGTCTGTCTGGATGCAGCTTGCTGTGTGAGACAATCCCCAAGCACTGCGACTAGCTCATATGCAAGTCGAGGGAAGCAGAGTTTGTCATGAATGCTGACTCCTATGTACTACTCTGCTCCAAATAGGCAAATACATATTTGTAATAAGCCTTCCATATATGTATATGCGCATAACTGTTTTGTTTAACAACCTTACTCTACTAATAATGATCACTGTGATATTTGAAATTTGCTTTAGGTTGGAAACATGCGGAGGAAGAGGTGACCGTGACGGTTCTCGCACAAGAAGAAAACTCGGAGGTTATGATCACTTATTATTAAATCAACCAATTTTTTCTTTTCTGTGCACCGGATTTATGTTATTTGATTTAAAGTAAGAAGGTTTTTTGTATTTCTTTTATTTGTAGTTTTTTCACTCCCGTTGCAACGCACGGGCATGTTTCCTAGTCTATATCTATACTAATAATAAAAGCATTAAGGTTTCTTGTGGTACGTCATTTTTTTTTGCCGATTTTACCCCTGTGTTCTCAGAAATATTACCCACCACTGCCACCCATAAGTCATACCTGTTCGTTTTTTTCTTTTCCATGTCATTTACCGCAACGTTGAAATTGCCCATGTTGGAATAAACCAAATTGTCCGTATCCAAGTTGAGAGCGGGTTGGTTGTTTCCATCGTAGGTGGTCAGGTTTCATAGTTCGAGTCGGTATGTTTATTTCCTTGTACGAGTCAAGGTGCAGGTGTTTGTCTGCTCCTATAAATAAAAAGCCAAAAAGACCTATGAAGCTCACGGGCTGAGGCAAACCAAAATCGTATTTCTACTTGTGTTTCCGGCGACTTGGTTACGTAGCTAGCAGGCTAGCAGCAGAATCGATCAGGTGCTTGATCGTTTAGCTAGCTTGTACGTGCGTGTCCTCCCGGCGGATCGTCGGCGGCCCGTCGGAAGTTACTTGTGGACAGGGGCTAAACCAACAGCCCAGTCCCGATGGATGGCCGCCCACATTTTGAAGAAGTGCACGTAGCTGGAGCCGTCGGGCACGGCGTGGTGCAGCGTCGTGCCGACGCAGATGCCGGCGCCAGGGAACACGGTGAACTGCACGGCGAAGACACCGTGCTTGGGCAGCGTTGGCACGAGGGGCCGGAGCCTCGCGGTGTTGCGCGGGTGGTCGCCGACGAGGTCGCAGAAGTTGTCTCCGCCGACGACAACCGTGAGACGAATAGAGTCGTTGTCCGAGCACACGACCTCCGGCGGCGCCGCGACCTCGGCCGGCAGCTCGTGCGCGAGCTTGCCGGCCAGCGGGTGGAAGCTGTGCAGCGCGTCGGCGAGTGACGCCTTGAAGAGGGGCAGCTCGCGACTGAGAAAGCCCGGGACGTCGAGGGGGCCATGTGTGCTGTGGTGTTTGTAGAAGAAGAGGCGCTGCACGGGCGGGAAGTCCCAGAAGAGGAGGTCGAAGAACGTGAGCGGGAGCGCCCGCGGTTGTCCTGCCGCAGGCACCGGAGACGGCCGGACCTCGCATCGCTCTAGGACGGTCACGTGCTGGTCAGCTTGTGCCGGCGCCATTGTTGGCCGATCGAGTGACGTAATGCCTAACAGTCTAACACACTAGCGTCATTTAACATGAGTGCTAACTATTGCAGTCAGTTGAACTCGACAAGAAATTAATTGGTGCAATCTGCAATTCAGTAAAGGCAGAGATGGACAACTGCGTTTGTTGTGTGGTCTCGGTATTGTGTCCATGTACGTAGCAGCCTAGAAACATAATGCGACTTGCAGGTAGAAAAGAACAAGGGCATGGTATTTTCATCCTTGATCCAAGACAATACCAGAATAGAAGAAAATGCACCATCTTATATGCACTTAAAGGCAACAACTAACAAAGAGAAATTTTTGTTTCAGATTTTTTTTGTTATGTTTTACATTTCAAATAGGAGGGAGGATACGCCCCATGTTCACTATATTTATGTATGTAGGGTTTGCATAGGGAGATCTACCACAGATCTGCAATCTGAAAGACGTGATAAAATTGTCTTATGTTTGCCACAAGTCTCGTTTGCACATACGAGAAGTTACTTAGTCGGATTTTTATATCCCGTTGCAACGCACGGGCACTTTTGCTAGTATTGGATAAATCCTGGATGTTCCCACCCCGAATCAGCCGGCGGCCGATGCTCGTGGATGTGGAAGCGAACTTTTTTTTCGCCAGGTGGTAAAAAGGTGGGATCTTTCGGCGAAACTAAGCGCTGTATTCTTGACCGTATGCTAATCAGTCAGCGAGGATCTGAAGCGGAACGAGAAACGAAGGCAAAACAGAGCGGATCTGAGGTCTCACTTACCATGCTTGTCTGGAAGACCATCTCCCGGAGACGGCTCGATGACCTGGCCTCCCGCGGCGGCGGCGGCTTCACCTTCCCTTGATGCGTGCCAGCAACCAGGTCTCCGCTACCCATCGCCGGCGTCGCCCGATCTTTGGAAGAACTGGTGCTCGGAAGGCAGGAACTGGATGTGACCCGTCCGTCAAATGCAAAGCTCCAAACATTTACTGCAGATTCTTATTCTTTTATTGTTTTTTCTTTGGAACCGCGGGCCTTCTTTAATGTAGTGGTACATCCACTCTACGCTTACGGCCATTGTAGCAATCCTATCAATCAAAAAATAACGAGAGGCTCGTCCTGAATCCACAAGTGACTTCATCGGGCTTTTTCCTTTTCACGTGAGTCCTAGCCAAACCTGGCCAACGGGCCGGCCCGGCACGGCACGGGCCCGCTGCCTGGTAAACGGGCCTGGCCCGGCATGGCACGGCACTGTGTGGCCCATGAACTAGGTGTGCCGGGCAGGGCTGGCACGCGTGCTCGGACTTGGGGCACAAGCACGGCACAACGGTTAACGGGCCAACCCGTGGCCCGTTTAGCTTCGCGTGCCTTCGTTTGGCCTGCAAAAAAACTGGCAGGGGCGAAGGGAGGGGACGAGGGTTCTGCCCCTGGCGACGGCCGGAGCTAGGCGGGACGGGCTGGAGCTGGCCGGGACGGGGACGAGGACTCTGCCCCTGGCGGCGGCCGTAGCTAGGCGGGGACCAAGTGAGAGGAGGCGGCGACCTGGTGAGAGGGGGCGGGGAACGGACTACGGCGCGCCGGCGTTGCCCGGGAGGAGAGACCGGAGAGGGAGAGAGGCGGCTGCGTCGGGTTGAGAAGAGACGGGAGGGAGAGAGGTGGCGGAGGCGGGTGGCGGTGCTGGCGAGCAGAGGGTTCCCCGTTCGGCCGTTGCCGTGTCGTGTGCGTGCGTAGTGAGTGGCTGTGTCAGCTGCCTCCCGTCACGTGCCTTCTCGCGGGTCGCGGACTGCACACGGGCCAGAGGTTAAACGGGCCGTGCCGACAAGGCACGCGTGCCCAGCCTGCCGCCACAAGCCCGGCATCTGGCAGGCCACGGGCCGGGCAGCCCGTTTAAACCTGTGCCGGGCCAGGCCCCCCGCGTGTCGTGCTGGCGTGCTAACGCCAAGCACGGCCCACATGGTCAGGTTTGGTCCTATCTCCATCCGTTTCCTCACTTCAACACCTGAACATCCCTTGGTGGTGGTCTGAGACGATGCAAACCACTCTTTCAGGTTCAATGACCTTGGTCAAAATTAGATGCATGAACCGGTCAGCCCGGCATTGCCCGGACAAAAGACATGCACCCAACCATATTCCCCAAAGTCATCCCAAATGACCGGACTGTCCGGCAAACCTCAAACTCACCCCACGATGAGTTTAGAGGCGTCCGGACGTGCCGGGCAGCCCACCACGTCGGATGAGGACAACTTGATCTATTTACTTATTCTTTATTTTCTCCTTTCTGTTCTTTTCCACCAATCAAATGCAAGTGACCAGACAATTTGGGGCAACTTTGGGGTACATGGTTGTATGAGACCACTTTTGGGGCTCTCCGGCACTGTCCGCGGACACGTCCGGGCATATCCGCAGACAGTTTAGGGGTCGATTTTGGGGTGGCCGGTTGAAGATGCTCAAATGAGCTATGGCAGCCAACAATGCGCCCTCCGAGTCAAGAATGTCTCATCGATGGACAACCGACCGACAATGCTTAAATGCCATGCTAGCTCGAATTTCCAGAATGCACACGTAATTACTTCGAGAGTTGCAACTTGTAAATCTAGCCGTCGACCCAACCGACTCCACCACATGATGCATTTCCAGGTTTACTAGGCCTGTGCCAATGCACCGTCTCTTAAAGCATCTCCAGCAGATGCCTAAAAGACTCGCGCGCTATATATCGTTTTGGGCGCCACTTTTCGCGTTTTTTGGCGCCAAGCCAGGCGCAGGAATTGCAGATGCTGTAAATTCGCGCGCTAAAATCGCTAGTAGTTTTTCAGATGCGGTAAAATAGGGCGCTCGAACGCAAATTTAACTGAAATTCAAATGAAATTTAACATAAATTCAAATTCAAACATACTTCGACCGATTCACCTGAAATTTAAATCTAAACAACGACTAGTCGGAGAAGTCCCCGTCTGAAACCGAGGTGGTGTGGTCCGACGTGCTCCAAACGTCGTCCCACCTGGGTCGTCCGAGGCCCAGTTGGGCACGTCAGGGTCGGCGGCGGCGTCTAGATCCGCGACGGCGGCAGCGTGCCGGGCGCGCTTCGCGCCCCCTGCTCCGCGCGCCGCCCGCCGCTACGCCCAATAGGCGCGCTCGTCGACGACGGCTTGGGGGAAGCACGCGCGCCACTCTGCCATGGCGTGTCTTCTTCGGCGACGGCGAGGCGGCGCCGCTCTTCTTCGGTGACGAGGCGCGGCGGCGGCGCCAGGTCCTGCGCCTGCTGGCGCGTGCAGACGTCGCGGAAGTTCATCCGCGCGCGTGGCCGGCCGAGGCGCCACCGCGACGCATCCCAGGCGCGCGCCACCTCATGCGCCGTGGCGAACATTCCGAGACCGAGGCGCGTCTCCCCTCTCCAGATCACGGCGTAGAAGGTGCCATTGGGCCACGCACGCCGCGGTAGCCGGAGCGCAGCGACATGGTGAAGGGGGAGAGAGAAGAGCCGGCGTCGAGCACTAAAGTGGCGGGTGGGGGAGAGAGAGGCGCAGTGGCGCGAGCAAAAGTTCCAGCGGTTGGGGGGAGAGAGAGACGCGGGGCGCTGAGTTTTAATAGCGTGCGCGTCGCCACGCGGCATTCTTCCGGCGCGAGTGGCCGCGTGCGCACCGCTTTTTCCCGCGCGCGTGGATTTCCCGCGCCTGCTGGACCGCGCCGCGCTGCCCTGCGCATGGGAAACTGGCAGTTTTTCCCGCGCCGTGTCGGTTTCCCACGCCTGCTGGAGATGCTCTTAGTACGTTATCATATGCGTAATAAAAACTTAAGAAACAACTAATACAATGCATTGTATCTTACACTAGTCACACTAGGGAGTATCATAAACTAGTATCATGCATATGATACTACTCTATGTTTCTACTTCCATAATGGGTAGCAACATATACGTGGTGGGGCATCATATAGTACTGCATTTAATAGATTGTAGACTCATCTTGTCTTGGAATCGTTATGTTACGGTATCTACCTATGATACCACAATCATCTCTCTCATCATTAATTGCAGTGACACGTCAGTTTTTTGCCAACATGGCATGCATGCATGAACTTGCGGAACGGTACCGGAAACCTCACCTCCGGAAGGGATCTAGAGTGGGGATCCGCAAAAGGGCATCTATCTCCTACATAGCACGGTTCTTGGAGGCCACGACATCGATCTACATCATCATCACCATCATCTTCGTCTTCACCATCGACTCATTAATCTATTTCGTTGCAATTTTGAACCCTATTCTGGATTTGCATAATATTTTAAAGGTAGTGATGTATGTGAGTTAGTGGAGAAAACAAGAACACTGTGGATTAGAACAACAACTATAACCCTTTATTGTTGATTCTTCTAATGATTAAGAGTTGAAAATATCTCAACCTTGACAGACCTTTGTTGTTGCCTTGTTGAGACAGGAAGGAATACTATCTACAATATGATTGTCAAGTTACTCCGTCTACTTGCCACTCTTCCGGTTTCTATTGCAAATGCAGACCGTGCATTTTTCAAGTTTGATGATCGTCAAGACAAGGTTGTGTAATAAGATGGAAGATGGGATTCTTGCCTATAATTCGATAGTTCACATAGAGCGTGAAATTACCAAGAAGTGCAACTTTGAGGCTTCTTTGATAAAATTTAAGAGGAAGACGGATCGAAAAGTTGATTTACAATGCCTCCATGGTCTGGTAATTTCTCTTTCAAGGTGTGATATTATGATAAAGTAGTATTTTTTTGGTATCTCTACTATATAATATGAATAGAGGTGGTGATGATGGTAGGTCATGATAAAACTACCCCTGAAGTTGATATAAATTACGCATCATGCCACCTATAAGTGAGAAAAACGGTTCGGATAAGTTGATATATAATATTGCTAACCGACCGTACGTTTCGTACGTCGTCGCTGTTTTACATTTTTGTCCCACAGAAAGCAGGAAATCAACCCGCAGTCCAAGTGTTACAGTATGTCCCACGTTCGCGGCGGCGTTTTCCATTGACCTCCGATGCGTGCGCGGCGTCACCGGTGCGGAAGATGACTCGACTCGCGGCTGCAGGGGGAGCTGCTCCACACCACCATAGGAGAGGTTTCGCCGGCGGCCGACCTTTCATCTGCGGCGGCGCCTTCATTGACAGCGGCATCTCCGTTGACCTCCGATGCACGCACAGTGTCACCGGGGACGTGTCGTCGTCGTCGGACGGGCAGTGGCGCACAGCCGCGACGAGAAGAGATGGGATCCACCGGATGCTTTCCTCCTGATGCATCCACCGCCGCCGGGGAAAGGAGGCAGAGGGGTGTCGTTCCTCCCCAATTCGCCCCCTATCCATCAGATGCGCGTCGAGGAGACAGATGGCCGGACGGATGGGAAGTTGAGGAAGGGAGGACGAGCAGTTCTTCTGGTGGAGTGCAGGGATGGAGAGGAAAGGCGGCAGTGGGCTGGGGAGAGAGAGGGGAGGAACAACGGCGGCGTGAAGGAATGTGGAGCAGGGAAGAAGAGATGGGAGCCCGGCCGGCGGCTGCTTTGCTGTTTTGCAGCGACCGACTGAAGTAGAGATTGTTTAGTACTATTGCGGTTGTTGCAACGAGAATTCAGCCAATGAAAGAGAGATTTCTTCCTGTTGTACTTGTACATGCAGTCTAACGAGCAGCCCAAGACCCTGCCACTGCCATGGCCGATCTTTTCATATGCAGCAAACTCTATTTTTCTTCTTAACCTGAAATGAATTCTCAGTTTGTTCTGAACCTGAACATGCCGTTCAGTTCTCTGTTGAGCCTATTTCAGCCTAGCTGGCATTGCCTTTCCTCCACGAGCCCAATCCAATAGACAACACATGCCAAACCAAAGCCTAGCCTATCACATGTAAAGTACTCGTGTAGTCGTGTAATATTATTACGAGACTTTCAAGATAAACAAGTCTAACAGAAGCAAAATGGTTTGTTGACCATTTATCATTTTATTTATGTCAATTATTCTGTTGTATAGAGTTGTATCAAATGTTTTTGCGTCTTTTAAAAATTTGGACCCGTTGCAACGCACGGACATTTTGCTAGTAGTACTATATATATATATGGATCTCGTCATACATGTATTTTGTAAACAATGTCGCCAATATCATTGTCAACATATATTAATCTCAAGTCTACAAATTGTAGTTTGTTGTAGTTGTTCAAATTTGTTGGCCTTTTGACCATCCCCCAACCCCCAAAAAAACGTTTTTGTCAAGTTCGGCCACTCAGTAAGTATAGATATCTGGTACGTTGTGAGCGAGACCACCACCAATACGAATTTGGCATTCCTCTATATCGTGTTGCCGCAACGTTGGGGCAGAGGATCGGTGGCGTGGTGCTCTAGTAGTTTAGAAATAAGACGTGTTGCATTAAAGTGGAGAAAGGCACTAGATAGAATTTAGTGGCAGATATTGCTGGCTATGGAACCCTGTAGCACGAACCACTTCCCCCTCCCTTAGAGCACCTCCAACGCGCCGACTCATTTGGTGTACGTGTGTGTCCTGGTTCTGTCTGTTTGGGTCGCTAAATAGACAGCCATTCGGCCCTGTCCGGCCTTGCAAGGCCAGTGACCCTAACGGGGCGACCCGTTTGGTCCGCCCACCCCAGTTCTTCCCCTTTTTTGACCATTCCCCAAATTTCATCAAAATAGCTAGCAAATAGATGATAGTTCAAGCATAGAACATTGGAAATAGATGCAATTTTTCATAGTACGAATAAAATAAAATGTCGTGTCGGCATAGAACATAGTACCCAAAAGAATTGTGTCGTGCAAGGCCCTCATTTTCCTCGGCCATTGTTCATGCACAACACACAATTGAGATGATCAAGCATCTCGTTCCATATAGTACTTTTGTTTCTTCTCAATCCATTCCCTCTTCTTTGGGGTCAAGGTGCTCAAGTCGGTCATCATGATTGTGGCCTCTTGAGCTTGTAGCGTGAGCTCCACTTCTACGGCCCTAGACTGGGCATTGGTCTCATCGATCTCAAGCTTATTCTTTTGGAGCTCGAAGTAGTTCTTATTGTTCTCCTCCCTCTCCCGACGCTTCTCTTTCTCCTTCTCATCCTTATTTTCGTTGTTCTTGTCCTTTTGGGTCGTGAACACCTTCAAGGTGCCTTGCGAAGCAATCGTTGAAGCATCACGCTTCAACTCCATCCTGGTGCTTTCCCTCCCCCTCGGCCTCTTGTCACTTGGGGGATCAAGGTCGACCACCGCCGGATCACCCCCACCTTTTTGGATAGTGGCCATGTTCTCCTTCCACTTGGGACAGTCCTTGATGTCCTTCCAACATAATGGGTCAAGGTAAATGCTTTGGCCCTATGTTGGGTCTTGAAGCATTCCAATGCGTGAAGCACCTATATGAGAGGTTGTCACTAATAACAAGACATATTTATATGAGCCTGTTAGACTGTATATACGTAGCATCTACATGTCTTGTATACGTACACCTGGTACCCCCATATATATATATGAGAAGGCCACACCCGATTAGGGTTGTGGTGCTATTCCCTCAATTCTGTTTTTACGTAGTTTCTACATGGTATTAGAACAGGGTCGACCCAATGTCTTCCGCCGCGGTCCGTGGGTCGAATCCTGCCGCCGCCGCGCCGGTCTCTGCTGCTCCGCCGTTTGGCGCCAAAGTCATCTCACCGTTTTTGGCGTATCAACCTCTGGAATGGGCGAACGCTCACCCATCTGCGCCGGTGATGGCCACCAACGCGGCTCCACACCCACCTCCACCGACTGCTCCGGCCAAGCACGCGATCGCGACCGCCCCTAAAACTTTGTTTCATGCCTCTGCTCCATATGGAGGATCTGCGTCCGTACTCTATGGCGCTTCGGCCCCTGCGCCGCTCGCATCTGGGATGCACGGCGCGCACGCGCCAGCTCCCTACGGTGCACCCGCGCCAGCTTCATATGATGCGCCCGGGCCAGCTTTATACGGCGTGACCCCGGCCTACTACGGTGCTCCGGCCCCGGCCTACTACGGCGCGCCCGCGCCAGCCTCATATGGCGTGCCCGCGCAAAATTCATACGGCGCGCCCGCGCCCGCGCCCTACGGAGCCACGTCCTCGGCATATGGCCCTGCATCAGCACCGCCCTATGGCAATTTTCAGCCGTCCCTTTACGCAGCTCCTACGGCGCCTTCGTCGACTCCGCCCTACGCGCCACCGCCGCATGCTGCAGCCGTGCTAAGCGGAGCACCTCCGTCGTTCTACTTCGCGCATCTCATACCGGTGCAGCTCAAGCCTGATAACTATCTTTCGTGGCGTGCACAAGTGTTGCCTCTACTTCAGAGTCGCTATCTCGAGGGGTAAGTCGACGGTACCCTACCGTGCCCATCGCCGTATCATCCGTCATATCACGCATGGGTGGCTCAGGATCAGGCCATCCTCTCGCCATCCAGTCCTCGCTTTCAGACAAAGTCTCGTCGCTCGTCCTCTTCGCTACCACGTCTCGGGATGCGTGGTCCACTCTCCACACGAGCTTCGCGTCTCAGCAGCAGGCGCGTGCTCATGCCATCCGCACCGAGCTTGGGGAGACCAAGCTTCTTGATCTCAGCATCACCGAGTACTTCAACAAGATGACGGGCTTAGCCGACACCCTAGCCTCCATTGGTCAGCCTCTTCGCCCCGAGGACTTCACCACTGGTGTCATGAATGGGCTAGACAACGACTATGATAATCTTGCTGAAAATATCAATGGTTGCGACACCCCGCTACAACCCCGGGAGCTCTACTTGTGCCTTCTTGCCATGGAAAAACTTGTCAAGTCTTGACGCGCCACCCCGAGTTTTACTTCTGCCAACGCCGCCACGCGCGGCAACGAGAAGTCCTACAAGCCGCCAACTGGTGGCAAGATGGCACCACCGACCTAGCAGTCCTCGCGTCCTCCACCACGACCCCTTCGCCCACGACTGGTGGCGGGCTCCCATGCGCCTGCTGTCCCTCCTGTGGCATCCAGCTTGCCTGCCAGCTGTGCGGCCTCGCGGGTCACATCGCCTCCCGCTGTCATCGTCGCTTCAAGCAGGATTTTCTCGGCATCGGCAACAACGGCAAAGGCAACGACAAGCAGGCTGCCTTAGCGACTCATGACCATGGACACAATCCAGCATATCCTATTGATCCGACATGGTACATGGATATGGGTGCTACTACTCACCTGACGAGTGAGAAGGGAAAGCTCTCCACCTAGGAGCTATATCGTGGTCATGATCAGGTTCACACCGCCAACGGAGCATGTATGCACATCTCACTGATACGTCCCAAACGTATCTACTTTTCCAAACAATTTTCTTGTTGTTTTCCCTCTAATTTGCATATTTTGGATCAAACTAACACGGACTAATGCTGTTTTCAGCAGAATTACCCTTGGTGTCTATTTTTGTGCAGAAATCAAAGTTCTCAGAAAAATCCCAAAAATTCACGGAAATTATTTCTCCCCGGAAGACTCCAGAGCCAGAAGGCCACGTGGAGGGGTGCCACCAGGTCACCAAGTGACCTACAGGCGCGGCCCCCCTTGCCCGCACCTGAGGGTCTCTCGGGCTCCCCTCTGGTATTTAGGTGACTTCATCCCCGAAACGGAGAACCCCGAAGGATTTTCCCAAATACGATTCACAGCTCCGCCGCCACCCGAAACCCTAGTTCGGGAGACAGAAGTTCCTGTTCTGACACCCTGCCGGGATTGGGATTGGAGGGGAGATCATCGCCATCGTCATCACCAACGCCTCTCCATCAACCATTCATGATTCCCCCTTCGATGTGTGAGTAATTTCCTGTTGTAGACAGAGGGGATGGTAGCGATTGGATGTGTTTGATCATGTAATAGTTCATAAGATTGTTAGGGCTTGATGCCTACATCCCCTAGTGTTGTTAATTATCGTTGTTGCAACTTGGAGTGCTTAATGCTTGTCACTTAGGGCTCGAGTGCCATGATTTCAGATCTGAACATGTTATGTTTCATGAATATAATTGTTCCTTTGGATCATATCTACGAGTTTTATGCACCTACTATTGTCCGGAACCCGAGACCTCAAGGTGACAGGTTGAGATATCGGAGGGGATGAATTTTAGTTTGAGGATAACATGTTTCCATTGAGTGTTAATGCTTTGATCCGGTGCTTGGTAAAACAAGTACCTTAATTACCATTAGTTCCATATTGGCCCCGCTGCAACACGGTGGTAGGACAAAAGATGTCATGCAAGTTCTAATTGCAAGCACGTACAACTATTTCTGAGATACATGACTATGACAGTTAGTGACTTCGATACTCTCTTATATATTTGTGCTGCCCTTTGTGAAATATATTACATGGTTAATCTCATTCATGCAACGCCCATACATCCATCCCTATGCCTACGGTGTTTTCCATACTGTTGCCACTTTGTTTACATTCGATGTTACTATTGCTACTATTGTTTCACTACTACTGTTACTTTCACATTACTGCTGCCATTATATCACCGTTACTACTAATAATTGTGTCAAGCAAGATACTTTTCAGGTGCAGCTGAATTGACAACTCAGTTGTTAAGGCTTATAAATATTCTTTGGCTCCCCTTGTGTCGAATCAATAAATTGGGCTATATTTACCCTCGAAGACTGTTGCGATCCCCTACACTTGTGGGTCATCACTCACATATTGGTCAAGCTTCACTTCTTAATCATAATTCCAAACAGTTACATCTACTCAATGTCCTTAGGGTTCCTTCTGCTACACATAGTTTGTTGTCTGTTCCTCAACTTACTCGTGACAATAATTTCTTCGCTGAATTTCACCGTTTTCAATTTTTATCAAGGACTGGGATACGAGGGATGTTCTTCTTAGAGGTCGCCTACGCCATGGGCTTTATGCGCTTGATGTGCCGCCTGTCCCTCAGGCGTTTAGTGTTGTAAGTGTATCGTCTACTCATTGACATGCACGTCTTGGTCATCCTGCTACCCCTATAGTTTGTCACATGCTGCATCGTCATGATCTTCTAGTTGTGTACAATAAAACTGTTGAAACAGTTTGTGATACCCGTCAGCAAGGCAAGAGTCATCAGCTTCCGTTTTCAGAGTCGAGTCGTGTAGTCAACACTCCACTTGAGCTTGTGTTTTCTAATGCGGGGGGGGGGGGGGGGGGGGGGCACGCCCAAACATCTGTTAGTGGCCATAATTATTATGTCAGTTTTATTGATGCTTATAGTCAATTTACCTGGCTTTATCTTATCAAGCGCAAATCTGGTGTGTTCGAAGTTTTTCTGCAATTTCAATCACAGTTGAGCGTCGCCTTCAGCATAAAATTATTCATGTACAATCTGATTGGGGGTGAGTATCACAACCTCAATGCTTTCTTTAATAAGCTTGGGATTTCGCACCGTGTGTCATGTCCTCATACGCATCAGCAGAATGGCGCCGCTGAATGTAAGCATCGTCACATTGTCGAAACTGGCCTAACTTTGCTCGCTCATGCCTCGGTTCCTTTTCGTTTTTGGAGTGATGATTTCACCACCGCCTGTTTTCTTATAAATAGGCTTCCTACATGACTTCTTCACATGAAACACCACTTGAACTTTTGCTTAATGAAACTCCATATTATATGTTCCTCAAAGTGTTTGGGAGTGCGTGTTGGCCTCACCTTCGTCCATATAACAAGCGTAAACTAGAGTTCCGGTCTAAAAAGTGTGTCTTTCTTGGGCACGGTTCTCTCCACAAAGGGTACAAGTGCTTTCATGTTTCGTCTAATCGTGTCTACATTTCACGTGACGTTGTTTTTGATGAGAGCGTGTTTCCTTTTTCTCCACTTCCGACTGTCCAAAATACCTCTGCACCACCTGAGCACTCCATTGTACCGTCGCCTGATAAGTTTGTTGATGTTGCATACTCTCCTGCGTTTCTCCCTAACCATGCTGCAGGTACCGGTCGCGGAGCTCATCTACAGCTATCAGACGACCAGGTTGATTATGTTCCAGGCACTGCTGCCGTCCAGGACGTCGATCGGGTGCATGTGCCCTGCACACCCGACCCGTCCTTGTCACCCGCGTCACACGCCCTGCGTGGACCGGCCTCTGCCGCCCTGGTGCCAGGCCGACCGGTCTCTGCCGCCCCATCGCCAGGCCCACGTGGGCCGGTCTCCTCTACATCGTCACCCGGCCCAGCATCTCGGGCGGCCTCGCCGAACTCCATCGCCTCCACTCCCCGTGGGCCATCTGCGCCTGACCAGTCACCTGGCCCGTCGCCTGGCTCGGGGCTGTCGACGCCACGCACCTCGCTCGGTTTGGTCGGGTCGCCCGACTCGACATCGCCCGCAAGTCTAGCCTCGATCGCGTCGCCAACGCCTACTGAGCATGCTATTCTATGTCTTCGCACGCGCAGCCAGAATATCATCTTCCGTCCAAAGGAGCGCACCGACGGGACGGTCGCATGGATTGCGGCCTGCATGGCACAAGCTGAGGATGATCCGACTACTGAACCTCAGCACTTCAGGCTCTCTCGGTATTCCACACAGATGTACAGCGATGGAACAAGAGTTTCAGGCACTGTTAAAAAATGATACTTGGCAGCTGGTTCCTCCTGTTTCTGGTGTCAATATTATTGATTCCAAGTGGGTCTTCAAGGTCAAGCAGCATGCTGATGGTTCCATTGAACGCTACAAGGCACGGTTAGTGGCTAAGGGCTTCAAACAACGGTATGGTCTTGATTATGAGGATACTTTCAGCCCAGTTGTTAAGCCTACTACCATCCGTTTGCTTCTCTCATTGGCTGTCACGCGAGGGTGGTCTCTTCATCAGCTAGATGTGCAGAATGCTTTTCTCCATGGAGTATTGGAGGAGAAGGTTTATATGCGTCAACCCCCAGGCTTTGTTGATCCTGCTCGTCCTCATCATTTGTGTCGTCTTGTTAAGGCGCTTTATAGACTTAAGAAGGCTCCTCGTGCATGGCATTGATACGTTGCAAACGTATCTATAATTTTTGATGCTCCATGCTTGTTTTCTATCCAATGCCTTTATGTTTTCCACATGTTTTCACATGTTTTCCTTCGTTTTCCGGATGTTTTCATGCACTAACCTATTAACAAGATGCCCCAGGCCCGTTGTTGTTTTCTGCTGTTTTTGTATTTCAGAAAAGTTCTAAAAGAAATATTCTCGGAATGGGCTGAAAATCCACGGAGATCAATTTTTATCCGGAACGAAGACAAAGACCGAAGGAGACCCGGAGGGGTGCCCTAGGGTCCCTAGGGGGTGCCAGGCGCGGCCCCACCCTTGGTCGCGCCTGGGGGGGGGGGGGTCCCCTGGATGCCCCTGGCACCTCCTCGCACCGCCTCTTCGCCCATAAGTTGCCTTCAACCCTAATTTTATCGGGGACGGAGATATTTTCCACGAAACATACAGAGAGGCGCCGTCACCTCGAAAGTCCAATCTAGGGCTTCTGCAGCCTGTTCCGGCACCCTGCCGGAGGGGGGAATCTTCACCGGAGGCCTCTTCATCGTCATGATTGCCTCCACGATGATGCGTGAGTAGTTCATCTCGGGACTACGGGTCCATAGCAGTAGCTAGTTGGTAGTTCTCTCCATTATGCCTCCATGTTTAGAATCTCGTGAGCTGCCTCACATGATCGAGACCACCGTTATGTAATTGTGCATGTTGTGTTTGCTGGGATCGATGAACCATGAGATTATGATTATTTTGTTCATGTCAAACTGAGGTGCTTCACTTATATCTATAGAGAGTTTTAATGTTGTCTTGCAATACTCTCCGGTGTTTATGATTACCGTGGCCACGTAGTTGTTTTCACCTCCAAGAGAGGGTTTATATGCTAGATAGTGGGCTCATGCCTCCCTTTCATCTGTGCTCGAGTGACAGAAACGTGACGGGTGGGGGATGTGCTGTTGCCACTAGGGAGAAAATAGCGGTGCTCTTGTCTACGGACAAGAACCATTGCTTACATTACGTACTTTACTTAATGCAATTGTCTGTTGCACACAAAGCAATCACTTCGTTGCTGCTACTTAATACCAAGGGATTTGCTGGATAGCTTTCTTGAGGTGGACTATTAGATATCGATGCATGTTGGATAGCGGTCCATATGCCTTGACGTAATGCCTACGATGTTAGAACCCGTGAACTATATCTCGTCATAATAGTATTGTTATACGTTCATGATTTGTCAATTGCCCAGCTATAATTTGTTCACCCAACATGTTTGTTTTCTTTGGAGAGACACCACTAGTGAAACTATGGCCCCCGGTCCTATTTTCCTCATTGATGCAACATTCTTTCAAGCACTTTCATCATTGTTTCTTTGATGTACGTTTTTACTGTTATTACTTTTCATTACTCTATACGTTTAATTCTCGAGTTTTCAGCAAGACGAGAAGAGTGACAACCTTCTTGGAAAGTTGGGGACAAGAGAGAGTTTGTGTGTTGTGTGCAGGTTCCACGCTTGTTGACGCGCCAGACAGCAAGCAACCTTCTCCAAGTCTTCGAAGTTCTACTGGTCGATAAACCCTGGTTCCACAATTGGGGGAAATTTCCACTAGACTACATCATACCTTCCTCTTGGGGTAACCCAACGAGCATGTGATCACGTCTGAGAGCATCAGGCGTGCACGTCTTGGCTCTGTTCTTCGGGCTCATGGTTTTATTCCATCCACTGCTGACACATCACAGTTCCTTCTATAGCGTCCCGAGGTGACTATGTATTTACTAGTCTATGTTGATGACATTATTCTCATAAGCTCCTCAGATGGTGCTGCTGATCGTCTACTGTATGCTCTGAGTGGTGATTTTGCTATGAAGAACTTGGGGACTCTTCATTATTTTCTTGGGATTGAGGTCTCTCGGTCTTCTGTTGGGCTGACTCTCACTCAGCACAAGTACTCTATGGACTTGATGCGCCGAGAAGGTGTGCTGAAGTCCAAACACGCTGCCACTCCTATGTCTGCCACTGATCGATTGTATGCTCTAGATGGGGATCCTCTCACCCCCGATGATGCCACTGAGTACCGCAACATTGTTGGTGATCTGCAGTACTTGACTATTACCCGACCTGACATCTCCTATGCAGTCAATCGTTTATGTCAGTATCTTCATGCTCCCAGGACTTCACATTGGTCAGCTGTGAAGCGTATATTGCGCTACATCTGTCTCACTGCCTCATATGGTCTGCATCTCCAGCCTGCATCATCTTGTGATCTCTCGGCGTTCTCAAATGTGGATTGGGCTGGTAATCCTCATGATAGGCGATCCACGGGGGGCTATGTTGTGTTCTTCGGTCCTAATTTGATCACCTGGAATGCTCGCAGGCAAGCTACAGTATCTCGCAGCAGTACTGAAGCTGAGTACAAGGCAGTTGTTAGTGCCACAACTGAGATCATTTGAGTACAGTCCTTGTTGTGAGAATTGGGAGTCTCTCAACCTCAGTCACCGGTGCTTTGGTGTGACAACATCGGCGCTACATATCTTTCATCGAATCCCGTATTTCATGCCCGAACGAAACAAATCGAAGTGAACTATCATTCTATGAGGGAACGCGTTGCATAGAAGCTACTTCTCATCAAGTTCATTTCCTCTAAAGATAAACTTGCTGACATCATCACGAAGGCACTTCTGCAGCCTCAGTTTGTAGGTTGTAGGCACAATCTTAACTTGCTTTGTACATCAGGCCAGAGTTAAGATTGAGGGAGCATGTTAGATTGTATATATGTAGCATGTACATGTCTTGTATAAGTACACCTGGTGTACCCCCATATATATATGAGAAGGCCACACCCAATTAGGGTTGTGGTGCTATTCCCTCAATTATGTTTTTACGTAGTTCTATAGAGCCAACAAGACATATTCTTAGGAGAGGTGAAGGGAGATTATACCAAGTCCTTTCACCCCAATGCCACTCATGGGCCGAGCAACAACATGATCATAGGAGCCAACAAAATTTCTTTACTCGGGCTGGATGAAACTCCATCTCTTGGAAGAGAACATTCATTTTGGTCACTAGCAAATTTGACCTTTCCTTTGAGCCTTTGCTCATTGAAGTAGTAGTTGAAATTCTTCCAAAAGATGATCCCTTTTTGCTCGGCCCCCTTGGTTGCATCTTGCCCCATATCCATCCATGCATGTCAAAGCAATATGTTCTCGTATTGCGAGAAGGCCTTCGTCCTCGTGCTAACGCGTTGGCGCCTCTTTTGTGTCGCTGCTTGATGAGTGAGCTCGTCGGCGAACAATGGCTCGATGTCAAAGCCGAGGACCTCTTGGGTATCCTCGGCCTCCCAACCTCCTCGGCGTCCTCAGCTAGGATCTCCTCCAAGAAACCATCCCCACCATCACCAAGCACCCCTCCATGGCCATCATCCCCCTCGTAGTACCTGTAGTCGTCCGCCCAATTTCGTCGAGCAGGTTGTGTGTCAGGAAGTTTGGCCGCAGGGATCACCGCGCCTGCTTTCTCCCATCATTGGCGAGTCACCGGCCAAGGGAACGCGTTGAGGTCGAGGGGAGACACGACCACGACGCTGATCGACCTTGAATTTGTCATCTCCGGCGAGAGGGAAAAGTGGCTCCCTCCAACCAGTGCGGCGTCAGGAAGATAACCATAGGGCGACGACGGCGATGTGGAGCAGATTGACGGGTGATGCGGTGAACTGTCACCACCCATTGAGGACCCAAGAGGAAGGTGGTGTAGCGTAGCAGGAAATTTTGCCTCTGTGATGAGACCAATGTTTTTCGAACCAGTAGGACTTAGAGATCTCCAGCACGACGCCAATCAACTATGGCTCTTAGTTGACGGCGTGAACCTACACACAACACACAAACTCACTCTGCCCCAATGTTTCAGAAAGTTTTTCAATCTTACCTCTTGCGGAAAACAAAGAGACTAAATGTATAGTGTGGCAAGTAATGATGAAAGTAAAAAATGGACCATCAAGCAAGTAATAATGAAAAGCAAGTAACGTTGTCAACAATGTAAAAAAGAATGAACCGAGACCATAGTTTCACTAGTGGTGTCTCTCAAAATATAACAAGCAAACATGTTGGGTGAACGAACTAAAGCTAGGCAATTCATAGAATTAAAACAACAACTAATTATGATAAGCAAAGGTCGTGTGTGATATTCATGTAGGAATTTGATACTTCTCAAACTATGTTTAACTGTTGATTGTTCCATGCTTGTTTTAAATCTTTGCCTTATGTTTTTACTATTGTTTTAAATAATTTTAAGACATTTTCCCGGACTAACCTATTGACAAGATGCCCAATGCCAGTTTATGTTTTTTGCTGTTTTTGTATTTCACAAAATCCGTACAGAAAAAATACGAGGAAAAATCCCGCAAAAATAGGAAGCCCAATATTTTTACCAGACGAAGACGGAGTCCAAAATCATCAGGAGGAGCGCCACAATGAGGGGTGGCAACCCTTGTCAGTACCTCGTCCCAGGGGGTACGCGCTATCTCTGAAGAACGGGCGCACCCGAACCCGGCTTAGGCAAGGCGTTGCCCGACCGGTCGGACGGTACGGACGGGCCGACGCCCGGGAAGGGTCCAGTGCAATACCAGGAGCATGAAGCTGCTCCCCGGGGAGATCGCGCACTGCCCCCCCCCCGGGATGGGGCCCGCCTGCTCTCACCGACAGATGGCGCAGGAGCGCGCCAGAAGCCAACATGGGGCCCGAAGGCCCGCTAACAGCTAGCGCCCCGTAGCGCCGTCAGACGGCACGTGGAGGGGAGATGTCGAGCTTTCTCCTTTTGATGTGCTCTTCGTCACGTAGCCCGCCTCGCCGGACATGTGGGGGGCATGCAGACCGACCACAGTGAAGACACCCAAGATAAAAAGAAGAGAGAGAGCTTCGGAGGCCAAGAGAGGAGAGAACAAACAGAGGAAGAAAGCAAGCTAGAGGTGGAAAGGGAGGCAGAGGAGTAGAAGTAGTCATAGCTCCCGGGCCGGAGCGGTCCTGGGAGCTGGAGCCTTGAGCCACCATTGTATTCACATGTTTCCACCCACATAATTCCAGATCAGACATGCATGACGTAGGGATCCATCTCACGATGGCCTGAACCTGGGTAAAAATTGTGTCCCTGAGCCTTGCATCGTGTCCTCACGCCTCTCTCCGTTACCACCCGCTCGTCGACGCAGGAGTCTCCCGCCCACTGCCGAACAAAAAGGGGAGGAGACGTCGGTCTCTCCCGGTGTCCGCGTTCCGACACGCGACATCTGGAGCGCCAGGTAGGGGGAGGCGCGAGTTTCTGCGTCAACAAGCCCATCGGTGTCACACTAATTTGAAGTTATGGCGCCTCCTCCGCGGGAGGCGGTACCTCGTTTGCCTTCCCCGGAATCTGGCTCCTCCTTCCAGGGCGAGGTGCGCCCGGGAGAGGGAGATAGAGTGTGCTGCCGAAGGACCCGTCTCGGCTCCAGCCGTGGAAGATCGAGGTGAGGGCAGCGCGCTGGCGGCGCTGCACAGCCTTTTGACGAATCCGCCATATCTGGCTAATGAAGATCCGTGTACCCGGGCGTGGTTGGCCAACTTGACCGCCACAGCCGGGTACGCACAACATTGTCACAATTGGATCCAGCTTGTGGCTGCTCCTGCTCACGGTCACCCCCTGCCACGACCTTCGGGGTGGCACTACGAGCACGGGCGCACCAAGCTACAAGGGCTACTTCAGGCGGAGGTAGCCCGACGGGGTGGCTCGAGGCCCGCGGCCGCCGGGCCGGCCACGGTTCCTCACCAACGACCTTGCTCGAGCTGTCCCAAACAGAGCGGAGGCCGGCAGAATCGCTGTACGATTTTGTGGTGCGCTTCCGTCGTGTGGCAAAACGCGTGCCGCACATCAGCGATGCTACACGATCACGGCCTTCCGTCGCAACGTGCATCATCGGACCCTAGCTGGGGTGTTGGGCTGGGAGGTGCCCGCCACGGCTGCGGAGCTATGGCGAATCGCCTTCTACCACACCCTCAACGACTCGGAAGACTCTTTCCTGGAGGGACGGCGCGACGTCGCCTGAGCAGCGGCTGAGTGACGACCCTCGACGAAGGATTTGCGTAAGCAGACGCGACTGACAACTGCGCATCAGAGGCCAATCTCGGCTGGTGTTAAAAAGAAAAGAGGAGAATGAGTGGCGCAAGCTGGGCAGGGCCTCGGCGCTTGCCACAGAAAGATGGGTAGCTGGAAGTGCCTGTGTCGCCCGGATGAAAGATTATATCTGGAGAAGCCTATCGTTGTACTTGGGGATTTAAGTGTTAGGCTACCTTTGTTTCAGGCCGCGCGGGCGAGCTGGGGTGCACTGGGGGACGGAGAACGAGTCGTTGGCTGAGATCGCCTAGGGAAGCGCCTCGGCCGCAGCAAGAGCGCAGGGTCCGCTCTGTCAAGGCGGCCGAGGCAACGAGAAAAGAGAGGAGACACTCACTTCCCTCCCCCATGATTTGGTGCATGGACCACGCTCCCTGGCGGGTGAAAGAAGGTTCCATGGCACTGCGTCCACGAGGCACGCAGACCGGGAGCAGGCATCCGTCCACGGAGGCGCGCACCCGGCGACGGGCTACGCGCAAGGATTAAAAAGATAAGTGCTTTCGAGAACCTCTTCCTATAACTAAGTTTGGCCAAAGCCTTGTCGGACCATGGGGAGGGCTTGATCCGTATGGCTTGGGCGTCGAGTGGGCGACTGACGGAAGGGGTGGTTCTCATGGTTCGCCCCGGTGCGACCCGGGGGCTCCGCGCGTGGAACCCACTTCCCGAAGTCGGAGTGGCCCCGACCGGCGGCACACCCCTTGCGACGGCGCTCTGGATCCGGTCTATCGCGGCTCGGTCTGGTGTGCGTGCGCGCTCGGCTGGCCCCAAAGACGTAGATCACTATACATTCCGGGTATGGCGAACAACAAAAATGCATTGCGAAGTTTATTCGACTGAGTTCTTGGCCTAACCCAAACCAGTGTTGGAAGGGCCAACATGGCCGATGATGCAGGTGTTAGGAACAATCAATGGCGCCGAAGGTGGTCCTTCAGCCTCTGGACGGTAGAAGCAGCGCCCTGCTTCGCTCCCTCTTCGTCGTCATCCTCCTCGTATGGGTAGAGGAGGCGGTCGAAGGGGAACTCCGGAGCTAGCAAGGCTACCCTTGGGAGGATTACCGAGCCCACCGAGGTGGTAGACTGCTCTGCCGCCTCCCGAAGCTTGTCCTGCACCATCTGGCGAAGCAGGTGCAGCTTCCTCGAAGTCTCCGCGAAGAACTCCAGCAAAGGGCCCATCCCTTCCTCCTTGGCGCGGGAGGGGAAAGGCCCAGCTCGATGAAAGCCTCCCGGGTGTCGTCGGCAACTTGGCGCAAGGTCGTCCTACCTTTGGCATGTTGAAGGGCCTCGGCCTCCAACTGTTGTACCCACGCCCTGATGGCCTCCGCCGCCCCGGAAGCCTCCTGAGCAGCCTGAAGCTCTCGACGGGACTCTTCCAGGCGTGAGTGAGCGGCCTGGAGTTGCTCCTGGCGTGCCACCTCGCGCCCCCGAGCTTCTTTGGTTGCGGTCTCCCTTTGGCGGGCCCTGTCAAGCAAGGATCGTTCGAGCTCGGAGGAGCGCTACGTCAGCGATGACACAGTGTCCTCCAACTCCTTGATCCGAGCCTTACAGCGACCCGATCCTATTCTTTGGAACGGGCCCAGGCATCCCGTTCAGCGACGAGTTGGTCGTGGTCCGCTGGTCATCTCCTGAAGAGCCGCGCCAGACCGCAACCGCTCCTCACGCTCAGAAAGGTCAATGCTCAGAGCAACCAGTTCCGTCTTTTCTCGCACAAGAAGCTGGCTCTCCGAGTCCAGATATGCGCGCTGCTGAGCGAACGACCTCTCTGAGGCCTCGTTCTACGCACGCGCAGCCTGGATAGCCTCGGCGGTGTGGCGCTGCTGCTCGGCCCAGCTGTTGATCACCCGGTGCGATTCTTCTTTCACACCGGGATCCGGCATTATGCCGGCAAGATCAGCAGCTAACGGGTCGACCGCAAGCCCTTGCATCACCGGAGCAAGTTGTTACATCCCAAATTTTGAAACTAAGAAAAACTTGGTTTTACCAGACCCAAAATTCAGAACCAACAAAAACTTTTTGAAATGTTTCACTGATGATTGTGTTTTCCTTCCGTTGCTGTGTTGAACCTTGTGTGACCTGTTGTTTAAAATGTTTGACTAGTAAATATTAAACCTAAGAACTCAACCAAGATGAAAATATTATTAACTTTGGTGATCATGTCATGACAAGAAAAATATTCCATATATCTTTTCCATTCTTATTTTGGGCCAACTCCATTTCAATGATACTTGATTTAGCAACACCCAAAACTAATACCCATTATTTGAGAAAGTAAAAGTATTTCCAGAACTATGTGTTCCCAAAAATGTGGAGATCTATATGCTATCTCCTATCTATCTTTTAAACTTGATATTTTGCATTTGTATGCAACTCCCATTTTATAAGCTTTGGTTATCATTACATTTTAAAAGGAACACAAGTGGGAAATATATTACCCCACATATTTTGTCTTGCTCAAAATCCTTTTTCAAAAAAAATACAAAGGTGGAGTTGAGATAGTTTTAAACATCATCTTGTCAAATTAAGAGTGATCATTTTTACAAGATAGTATTGTTAATTATGGAAATGGTGGTGTGATTAATTCATGTGGTTTGGTTTGTGTGGTCATAAGTGTGATGTTGATATTGTTGTGTTTGTGGCTTGTGAGGGTAATTCCTCAGTTGTGCTTAATACTAGAATAAGACACACTTGACAACAAATTTGGTATGTGACTTGAATAAAAACAAACCCTCTAGAATTATTCACACCTAAGTTGAAATCCTAAATTAAGGGAAATGATCTTATTTAATTTCCCTCTATCTCTATTCCTCTATTTTATGAAAACAATTATATTTCCTTATTCTAGGAATGAGATGAAATAATAATCATTTCAACCCCATCTCACTCCCTCCTCAAGTAAACATACTTTTCAATTTTAAACAAAACTCTCAAAGTATTTAACAAAAGGAAATTAAGATCATGATGAAGAAATGATCTTAAATAAATTATTTCCTCCCTATTTCTCTAATTCTTTCAAACAAATATTTTCTCCATGAAAATATAACCTAATTGAAGTTACCATATTTGTCAAGAAAGTTCCAAAAGTTCAAAACGATATTTTACCACTTGTTTTAAAATATTAAAGAAATGTTAATTTAGTTTTACCAAAAATCATTTATTTAAATCCTATGAACAAAAATGGTTCAAAACATTTTATTTTCAAAAGCCAATTTTTGTGGAGCTTCTACATGTATATGGGAGGCTACATGAATTTTCTCAGATTTTTAGAAAATGTTTAAGTGCCTCAATAAAATCACTGAACAGCTACTGGTTTTAAAAGAAAAATAAAAGGAATAGAAAAAGGACCTAGATGTGATGGGAAAACTTTGCCAGGGGGTTTTCTGAAAGAACAACATCTTCTCTGTAGCAGCCCGTGACCGCCCGTCGCCGTGTCGTCCTCGCACGACACCGCTCGCACGGACCCCCCCCCTTGCTGCAGCGCTCCTCGCCGGACCCCCCCTCCTCTCCTGTCCCCTGCGAGGAGGATAAGAAGACCACCCCGTGCTCCTCTGCTCCCTCGCTGCTCCCTCTCCTCTCTTTTCTCCGCACAAGGCCGAACCCTAGCCGTGCCGTCGCCGATGCATCGCCACCGTTCTGTGCCTCCCCGCGCCAGGCCGAGCAGCGCAGGAGCTTCGCTGTGTCCTCCTCTGCATCCTCGTCAAAGGAATCAAGCGGGGCGCCGGAGTTTGCGAGTTCTGCTTCGTCGCCTTCAACTCCGGCAGAAGCTTCGCCGAGCGATTGCCGCCTCCCTCGACCTCCTCCGTCCTCTCCGAGCACGTGCACGCGTCAAGGGTGAGCTGGCGTTTCTCCCCGTGCTCTCCGCTCGGTGCGCGTCCTGTAGCCCTAGCTCTAAATAGCTCGCCGTCGGTAGCCGCAGGTCGCCGCCGTACGCGTCGATCCGGCGACGAATAGGTAGCGGCGCCGCCGTAGTTAGGCTCGCCGTTCGCGTGCGCATCGAACGCTTCCAGTGGAGCTTCCCGCGTGCCTCAGATCATCGGCGCCGGAGCCTCGCCGCCGGTGGTCACCGCGCCGAGCGCGCCCGTCGCGCATCGCCGTGGTCAAACATCGGTGGGCCGCGTGCGCTTGCGTGGCTGCCAGCGTGGCCACGGGCCCCGCAAGTCAGTGACGCGGGCTAGCCACGGGCCCGGTGAAAAACGAATCCGCTGGAATTTCTGGAAAATAAAAGAAAAGACAGAAAATGGATTAAGTTTCTAAAATCCATATCTTTTTGAATACTAATCCAAAAATAGCAAACAATATATCAAAATGATCAGGAGAAATAACTTCACCTTATAACATCATTTTCATGTTGAACTAAACACGGAAATAACTTCTCCTTGCACTTTAGTAAAAGGGCAGAATATATAATGATTTTGCAAAATCCATAACTTTTTAAATATTGATCCAACAATTACAAATGATATACCAAAATGTTCAGAAAAATAATACCTGTCTTTTGGTATAACTCACCTATCCAAATAAATTAGTTTATTTAATGTTTTATTAAAATAAAGAAAATGGCAGAATATAAAACAAATTGGGAAAATTCATATCTTTAAAAATAAGGATCCAAAAATTAAGTTTGACCTCTTAAAATGTTCAGAAACTGATGACCTTCTGTTCCATCTTGTTTCCAAACATGGATAGTTATTTTGTAACGTTGTTTAAAATAAATTAACAAAAGGGCAGATTAAAAAGGGAATTTATAAATTAATCTGTAATGATTTTTTTTTAGCAAACCCAATTTTGCTAGGTTCCTAGTGTTTCACTTTATCATATCCTAATTGGTATAATATTTTTGACTCACAGAAAATATATAGTGACCTAACTTTTGTCTGAAGTATTTCCTGTTCAACAGGAGGTGCTTGTCGTTAACCTTCGCCTCAGATAGTTTTGTGATCGATGTACCTAGCTTGCGTATAGGCGATAGACTACGGATCAAGATAAGGCCCCCGTAAGTGTAAATCCTCGTTGTTGCTCGAACGATTAGATTGACGCTTACGGTTGGTTACTTGTCGGGTGCCACTTGTGGTTTGGTTTGCTTATTGATAGTGGTGTTATTCTCATGTTTGCGACGCTAGACATAAACGCTACCGGAGTGGTCCTTGGAACGGAGTTATTGAGGAAGGAGAATTCGTTGAATCTGAAGATCAAGACCAAGTTCACTTTGCCGAGCAAGGCAAGCTATCCTCTGAGCTTGCATTTATATACATTTATTTTGGTTCGCATGTTTTACTTATAAAGAGCAAAAGTTATTTATGTGGTGTTTGCCACAAAAGTTATGATTTTGAAAACCCTTTTCCAAAATATAAGTATATTATTTTGATACCCTATATGGAGATATTAGCTGGATTTTCTTTTTCAAACTATAGGATGGGAAAAATATTGTATACTCAAAACTCCTTTGAAAATACTTGTGTGTGGATATGGAATGCCGAGATGTCGGTGTTGAAGTGGAGGAATGGAGAATGGAGATGTTTATGAAAAATGCACATTGTGTCTTTGTACTATGACGACCAATCTTACCCTGTGCGACCACATTTACCACATATGGGAAAAGGCTTAGTCATGTAGTTTGCTCATATTAGTATGGGATACCTCATCAACGGAGATGACTCCGTTATGCATGAGGGGATGGTCCGGGGATCTACCCCCTGACCCGGGTCCTCACACAAGATGGTGGGGAGGATAGAAGGTTCCACCATAAACTGCCGGACAAAACTATGAGTCCTCACACTTAGGGTTTCTGACGGGAAACTGGACTGGGTGTTGATGGAAAGTGTCATAGGGAAGGATCCTATACTAGCATGAGCAAAGGAGAGGCTATGGCCGGTGGCTCAACTTCGCATACACCATGTATGGCGGGACGTGGCTGACACGATGAGTTACCGGATGGGTGTGGGCTAAAAGCGTGCTACCTCTGCAGAGGGTTAAAACTATTCGAATAGCCGAGTCCTCGGATATGGACAATTGGGAGACTGTCCTCTGACCATGTGCAAGTTTTGCAAAGTTTTGAGATTTGAAAATAAAATGGAGATGTGTTGTCTCAGCAACTCTACCGACGGGCTGGTATGAGGTTGCTGGAGAATGATTTGACCATGGGGCTATGGTCGAAAGTGAAGAGTTTTGTGATTTGAAAGGTGAAAATGTTTTATGCAACTATGCCAACGGGCCGGCATGAGGTTGTGGGATTGAATGACCATGAAGGGTTATGGTCGAAAAGGAGGAGTTTTGGAGAAATAAACCAAATGGTGATTTTCGGGAAAATGTTTATAAAGAGACTTCTTACCTAGTTCAACAGGATGTATTTTCGGGAAAAGTTTTAAAGAGATTTTCTTACAAAGTCAGATTTATGGGGAAAAGTCTAAAGCCTTCTTTTTTTTTCAAAAAGATATAGAGATTTCAAAACAAAGTTTTAATAAACAAAAGTATATCCTTCTCTTTCAACAAGGATATAGAGTTTTCAAAGCAAACGAAGTTTTATTTAAACAATAAAAGAGTAGTGCATGCTCATTTCGGTGGTAGTTTGCGAGTACATTCAAATGTATCATATTGGTTTCGTCCCTGGCTATTGTCTTAGCCAGATTTTGAAGAAGAACAGTTCGAAGAAGAAGATTTAATAACGTCAATGCGAACTAGGGCGCTTCCCAGTCAGCTGCCTGTAGGGTTGGCAATGATTGGGCTCCACGTTGTATGGTGATTTCCGCTGCAAGTACCTGATGAGTTATGGCTTCAGTCAAGTAAGTAATTTTATTCGGTATTTATGGGTGTTTTGATACCAGTTTGATTGTGCTCAGCGACAGACTGATCATGGGATCGCTGATGTTTAGGCACAAGGGTATTTCGGATGCTAATCCGGGGTCCCCACAGACTTGGTATCAGAGCCATCCTGACTGTAACAGACCTTAGTTAGCATGGACGTTAGTTAGAAAGAAATATTTGTTAAAATATTTAATACCAAAACATATTTTTAAGGAAGTCCAAAAATAACTTCCACTCTTCTCTTCTCAAATATTTCTGAGTCTATCCTTATTTAAGATTTTCCAAGGATTTCTCTACTCTCTTACCCGTTCAAAATACTTGACGATGAACCCAAGTGAGACCTGATTAGCTAGCACCTACAAGAAAAAGCTTCCATCTCAAATATTCAACATTCAGCATCAAGGTGATTGATCTGCAAATACCAAGATCGTCAGTATCAATAAAGCAAGAAACCTCGAAGACCTCAACTCAATATCGACAATTCCACTCAGTTACTACCTCGACAATCCCAAGTATTCCAGCTGAAGACTAAGGCGATAAAATGAAGACTTCAACAGCCCTGTTTCACCAAGGCCCATACGAGAGAATTATTTTGGAAAGAAAAATATTACTACCTAAAATTACTTGTATCTAAGGAAGCCTAAGTGTAGCTTCCACTCTTTTCACCTTCTCGAATTATTCTAAACCTTATCTCTTGTCTAAAGGTTTATCAAAAGTTTCCATCTGTTGTCTTACCTCCATTCAAACTTACATACTTGACGACACCCCAAACCAGACCTGGGTACTTAGCAACCCGAAGACTTCAACAGCAAGGCGATTTATATGCGAAGACCGATGATCCGTGCAACCTTCCGAAATCGCAGTAATTTCACCGCCAAAGTTTCCCACTTGGACAAGGTGAAGAAAATCCTCGAGATACAAAGACCCATAGGATCAATAGGATAAGCTCGTTTTACTTGAGCAAAACCCATCTTCCACGGTATTAAACGCTGTTGGTGCTAAAAGTGCCTTGATTGATGTTGTTGTGTGTTGTTTTCCTTGTGTGTTTCACAAAACCCGTCTTGTCGGGAACCCAAAGTAACCACACTTTTATCTGTTGCTTTATTTTAGACTGTTGCAAAAACCTTTTTGCCGTGTTGGCCATAGATGTACTTTTGTACCCTCTCAAAAGTTCGACTTAGAAAAACCCTTCAGAAAATTTTCTCCTAGTAAGAGAAGCAAGGTATGGAATACTCTCTACCCCAAGACTTTGCGATCTTCTGCAAGACGGATACCTGCCTACATTCGTCGTTTTGTACAACCACATCAAGCCATCGAGAAAGATGAAGATTCAAGACCCGACGTAGATGACACTGGTCGTGTCCCGGACTAACATAACTAACATAATTTATCTAACTTTATCTCATCTAACCAAATTTTGCAAAATACTAACTGCTTTTTCTAGACAAGGAATAAGTGCCATAGGACGACTCAAAACTAGTTGGTAAAGAGACTTTAGGAGGATATAAGAGTGTTGAACTATGAGTTTATTACTCAAAAGGATCATGATGAAATCAAAATTTGTTGGATAATGTTGGTAATGTCAAACATTTGAGGTTTAGAATAGGAGTGAAAACTTGGAGTGGATCGATAAATTAATTGGGTTTGGACAGATTATATTTGATTAATACTCTGGGGCTAACCAGTTGTGGTCCCCAACCATTGGTGGTTATCTGGAACTAGAAGACGTGACCCTTGATTTAAGGTTTAGAAATAAAGGTGAAAGTTATTGGATTTTTAGGAAGCACTTGCTGATAAAATGATGTTGGATTGGTTAGAAGCAAGTAAATTAAGAAGAATACCGGTGTTGGAATGTTTAGGGTGATCCTAGCGCAAGTGACCTTGTACTAAATTCTTATGGAATTATAGGAAGTGGTCAAAGATGAGTTAGCAAATGAGTAGATCGTTGTATGCAAGAAATAATTGGTGGAGGATAAGTGAATGTTTATCGGATTCTAGGAATCAATATGACTTGGTCTAGTAGCAAGACATTCTAGGTGACAGTAGTTTTCAGAGCTTGTCACGCTCTGTTTGGATTATTCTTAGAAAGATCGTTTATTGATTATGAGATCAAGGCCCAAAGTGTTGAGATAAAATCTGAATTTGGTTAGAAAGTGGGTCAATTCTTGATGTATGATCACATGATTGTTGGATGCTTTATTTAGCTTTGATGATGATCGTGGGAAAATGACAACCTGAAGGAGTAGGTAATATGAGATATGCCTATTTATGGAGAAATCAATCAAGAAATAATTGGTGGACCTACGATTTTTGTGTAGAAGGTAATGGGAAGATTATGCCTTAAAGGTTTGATGGGTATCCGATAGATTGAACTATAGTATGATAAAGAATTATGCCCGAAGGAGATGATGGTGGATTAATAACTTTAGCTGGGCAAAAGCCGTGATTCAATTAACTAGTTGATAGTATTGGCCTTACCAGAGATGTTGGAATGGTATTTTGAAGACTAGAATTAGAGGCCTGTGTAAAGTTGGTTGTTTTGGATTTTAGGTATAAAAAGTTTGATTCAGAGTATAGCACCCAACTCCCTTGAAAACTAACTTAAGCCCTCAACCAGAAAGTTTTCCCGGAAACCCTAACTGTTCTGGTGCACTCTAACTTACTTGTGAAGACACCTGCGAAGCTTCGTGAAGACCCAGGACCAAAGAAGTCTTTCAGGACCAGCCTTTTTCTGCCAAGCGAAGGAAGAAAAGGTGAAGAAGATCTACGGAAGTCATAAAGAAAAAAACAACGGAAGCACTGCTGTTGGCAACATCAACCACAAGCAAGTCAGACGCCCTTAGAAGTTTATAACATCCCTCTACTAACTAGAAACGGAGAGTGAGTGCTCGGACTCGACGCATCCTGAAACAACGCGTCCCCATCTGTGACCCTCGTAAGGAGAAAATATCAGGAAGTGATATTGTACCAACCCAAGCACCAAGGGCGACCCAAGACGAAGAATGTCAAGCTACCCAAGAAGAACAATGCCTCCAAGTCAACTCCAGCCGCAACTTCAGGATGACCCTTCAAAACCCCTTTTTAAGGGGGGAAGACCTGCAATACGTATACCAGAAGGTGTTAATAATTGGTTCCTTGCACCTTAGCCTTGTAGTATCTGGAAACAGCCAACCACGACGGTCCATCAGTCTCGATCGTCAAGACGAACCATCGTCGAGGATCGAACTCAGCGAAGATCGTCGACAAAGCAAGCCTCGCAACATCAATTTGTCAAGATCTCACATGGCGACCTTACTGAAGAAGCACGACCTCGGAAGTATAGCCAGCCCAAAACCGTGCCCTCGTACTCCCCTGTTACCACGGGGCAAATCTCGAGGACGAGATTTATTTTTAAGGGGGGAAGAGCTGTCACATCCCAAATTTTGAAACTAAGAAAAACTTGGTTTTACAGACCAAAATTCAGAACCAACAAAACTTTTTGAAATGTTTACTGATGATTGTGTTTTCCTTCCGTTGCTGTGTTGAACCTTGTGTGACTGTTGTTTAAAATGTTTGACTAGTAATATAAACCTAAGAACTCAACCAAGATGAAAATATTATTAACTTTGGTGATCATGTCATGACAAGAAAAATATTCCATATATCTTTTCCATTCTTTTTTTGGGCCAACTCCATTTAATGATACTTGGTTTAGCAACACCAAAACTAATACCATTATTTGAGAAAGTAAAAGTATTTCCGAACTATGTGTTCCCAAAAAATGGAGATCTATATGCTATCTCCTACTATCTTTTAAACTGATATTTTGCATTTGTATGCACTCTCATTTTATAAGCTTTGGTTTCATTACATTTTAAAAGGAACAAGTGGGAAATAATTACCCCACTATTTTGTCTTGCTCAAAACCCTTTTCAAAAAAAATACAAAGGTGGAGTTGAGATAGTTTTAAACATCATCTTGTCATTAAGAGTGATCATTTTTACAAGATAGTATTGTTAATTATGGAAATGGTGGTGTGATTAATTCATGTGGTTTGGTTTGTGTGGTCATAGTGTGATGTTGATATTGTTGTGTGTTTGTGGCTTGTGAGGGTAATTCCTCAGTTGTGCTTAATACTAGAATAAGACACACTTGACAACAAATTTGGTATGTGACTTGAATAAAAACAAACCTCTAGAATTATTCACACCTAAGTTGAAATCCTAAATTAAGGGAAATGATCTTATTTAATTTCCCTCTATCTCTATTCCTCTATTTTATGAAAACAATTATATTCCTTATTCTAGGAATGAGATGAAATAATAATCATTTCAACCCCATCTCACTCCCTCCTCAAGTAAACATACTTTTCAATTTTAAACAAAACTCTCAAAGTATTTAACAAAAGGAAATTAAGATCATGATGAAGAAATGATCTTAAAAAATTTTTCCTCCCTATTTCTCTAATTCTTTCAAACAATATTTTCTCCATGAAAATATAACCTAATTGAAGTTACCATATTTGTCAAGAAAGTTCCAAAAGTTCAAAACGATATTTTACACTTGTTTTAAAATATTAAAGAAATGTTAATTTAGTTTTACCAAAAATCATTTATTTAAATCTATGAACAAAAATGGTTCAAAAATTTTATTTTCAAAAGCCAATTTTTGTGGAGCTTCTACATGTATATGGGAGGCTACATGAATTTTCTCAGATTTTTAGAAAATGTTTAAGTGCCTCAATAAAATCACTGAACAGCTACTGGTTTTAAAAGAAAATAAAAGGATAGAAAAGGACCTAGATGTGATGGGAAAACTTTGCAGGGGGTTTTCTGAAAGAAAACATCTTCTCTGTAGCAGCCGTGAGCCCGTCGCGTGTCGTCCTCGCACGACACCGCTCGCCGCCCGGACCCCCCCCTTGCTGCAGCGCTCCTCGCCGGACCCCCCTCCTCTCCTGTCCCCTGCGAGGAGGATAGAAGACGACCCGTGCTCTCTGCTCCCTCGCTGCTCCCTCTCCTCTCTTTTCTCGCACAAGGCGAACCAGCCGTGCCGTCGCCGACGCATCGCCACGTTCTGTGCCTCCCCGCGCCAGGCCGAGGCAGCGCAGGATCTTCGCTGTGTCCTCCTCTGCTCCTCGTCGAAGGAATCAAGCCGGGGCGCCGGAGTTGCGAGTTCTGCTTCGTCGCCTTCAACTCCGGCAGAAGCTTCGCCGAGCGATTGCCGCCTCCCTCGACCTCCTCCGTCCTCTCCGAGCACGTGCACGCATCAAGGGTGAGCTGGCGTTTCTCCCGTGCTCTCGCTCGCTCGTGCGCGTCTGTAGCCCTAGCTCGAAATAGCTCGCGTCGGTAGCGCAGGTCGCCGCCGTACGCGTCGATCCGGCGACGAATAGGTAGCGGTGCCGCCGTGTTAGGCTCGCGTTGCGTGCGCATCGAACGCTTCAGTGGAGCTTCCCCGCGTGCTCAGATCATCGGCGCGTGCGCCTGCCGCCGGTGGTCCGCGCCGAGCGCGCCGTCGCGCATCGCCGTGGTCAAATCGGTGGGCCGCGTGCGCTTGCGTGGCTGCAGGTGGCCCGGCCCGCAAGTCAGTGACGCGGGCTAGCACGGGCCGGTGAAAACGAATCGCTGGAATTTCTGGAAAATAAAAGAAAAGAAGAAAATGGATTAAGTTTCTAAAATCCATATCTTTTTGGAATACTAATCAAAAATAGCAAACAATATATCAAAATGATCAGAGAATAACTTCACCTTATAACATCATTTTCATGTTGAACTAAACATTGGAAATAATTTCCTTGCATTAGTAAAAGGGAGAATATATAATGATTTTGCAAAATCCATAACTTTTTAAATATTGATCCAACAATTACAAATGATATACCAAAATGTCAGAAAATAATACTGTTTTGGTATAACTCACCTATCCAACTAAATTAGTTTATTTAATGTTTTATTAAAATAAGAAAATGGCAGAATATAAACAAATTGGGAAAATTCATATCTTTAAAAATAAGGATCCAAAATTAAGTTTGACTCTTAAAATGTTCAGAAACTGATGACCTTCCTGTTCCATCTTGTTTCCAAACATGGATAGTTATTTTGTAATGTTGTTTAAATAAATTAACAAAGGGCAGATTAAAAGGGAATTTATAATTAATCTGTAATGATTTTTTTTAGCAACCCAATTTTGCTAGGTTCCTAGTGTTTCACTTTATATCATATCCTAACTTGGTATAATTTTTGATCACAAAATATATAGTGACCTAATTTTGTTGAAGTATTTCCTGTTCAACAGGAGGTGCTTGCGTTAACTTCGCCTAGATAGTTTTGTGATCGATGTACCTAGCTTGCGTATAGGCGATAGACTACGGATCAAGATAAGGCCCCGTAAGTGTAAATCCTCGTTGTTGCTCGAACGATTAGATTGACGCTTACGGTTGGTTACTTGTCGGGGTGCCACTTGTGGTTTGGTTTGCTTATTGATTAGTGGTGTTATTTCATGTTTGCGAGCTAGACATAAACGCTACGGAGTGGTCCTTGGAACGGAGTTATTGAGAAAGGAGAATTCGTTGAATCTGAAGATCAAGACAAGTTCACTTTGCCGAGCAAGGCAAGCTATCCTCTGAGCTTGCATTTATTACATTTATTTTGGTTCGCATGTTTTACTTATAAAGAGCAAAAGTATTTATGTGGTGTTTGCCACAAAAGCTATGATTTTGAAACCCTTTTCCAAAATATAAGTATATTATTTTGACACCCTATATGGAGATATTAGCTGGATTTTCTTTTTCAAACTATAGGATGGGAAAAATATTGTATACTCAAACTCCTTTGAAAATACTTGTGGTGGATATGGAATGCCGAGATGTCGGTGTTGAAGTGGAGGAATGGAGAATGGAGATGTTTTATGAAAAATGCACATTGTGTCATTGCACTATGACGACCATCTTACCCTGTGCGACCACATTTACCACATATGGGAAAGGTTAGTCATGTAGTTTGCTCATATTAGTATGGGATACCTCATCAACGGAGATGACTCGTTATGCATGAGGGGATGGTCCGAGGATCTACCCCTGACCGGGTCCTCACACAAGATGGTGGGAGGATAGAAGGTTCCACCATAAACCGCCGGACAAAACTATGAGTCCTCACACTTAGGGTTTCTGACGGGAAACTGGACTGGGTGTTGATGGAAGTGTCATATGGGAAGGATCCTATACTGGCATGAGCAAAGGAGAGGCTATGGCCGGTGGCTCAACTTCGCATACACCATGTATGGCGGGACGTGGCTGACACGATGAGTTACCGGATGGGTGTGGGCTAAAAGCGTGCTACCTTGCAGAGGGTTAAAACTATTCGAATAGCCGAGTCCTCAGATATGGACAATTGGGAGACTGTCCTCTGACCATGTGCAAGTTTTGCAAAGTTTTGAGATTTAAAATAAAATGGAGATGTGTTGTCTCAGCAACTCTACCGACGGGCTGGTATGAGGTTGCTGGAGAATGATTTGACCATGGCGGGCTATGGTCGAAAAGTGAAGAGTTTTGTGATTTGAAGGTGAAAATGTTTTATGCAACTATGCCAACGGGCCGGCATGAGGTTGTGGGATTGAATGACCATGAAGGGTTATGGTCGAAAAAGGAGGAGTTTTGGAGAAATAAACCAAATGGTGATTTTCCGGGAAAATGTTTATAAAAGAGACTTCTTACCTAGTTCAACAGGGATGTATTTTCGGGAAAAGTTTTAAAGACATTTTCTTACAAAGTCAGATTTATGGGGAAAAGTCCTAAACGCCTTCTTTTCTTTTTCAATAAAGATATAGAGATTTCAAAACAAAGTTTTAATAAACAAAAGTATATCCTTCTCTTTCAACAAGGATATAGAGTTTTCAAAGCAAACGAAGTTATATTTAAATAATAAAAGAGTAGTGCATGCTCATTTCGGTGGTAGTTTGCGAGTACATTCAAATGTACTCATATTGGTTTCGTCCCTGGCTATTGTCTTAGCCAGATTTTGAAGAGAACAGTTCGAAGAAGAAGACTTTAATAACGTCAATGCGAACTAGGGCGCTTCCCAGTCAGCTGCCTGTAGGGTTATGGCAAATGACTTGGGCTCCACGCTGTATGGTGATTTCCGCTGCAAGTACCTGATGGAGTTATGGTTTCAGTCAAGTAAGTAATTTTATTCGGTATTTATGGGTGTTCTTTTGATACCAGTTTGATTGTGCTCAGCGACAGACTGATCATGGGATCGCTGATGTTTTAGGCACAAGGGTATTTCGGACTGCTAATCCGGGGTACCCACACAAGTGCGCCAGCCGGAACCATAACGCCCCACCAAAAGGGCAGGGCGGGGCCGAGTTTTGATCCAAGGAAGGAATGGCCTCTTGAGCGCCCCTGGCGCTCGAAGGCAACCGCCGTGAGGAGAAAGTCGCCCGTGTCAACACCGGAAGTAAGGGCAAAACAGACTAAACAATGAGGAAAAGGCGTACCGTTGTTTGTGGGTCCCTCTTCGGGGTGGCCCGGGAAGAGACCGGGGACGCCTCCGGGCGTCCCAGCGCCCGGGGGCTGCTCCGCGGAGAACCACGGCTACCTCCCGGGATGGCTCGTTGGCAGGTTGGCGGCATCATCCTCCTCTCTGGCGCTCTTCCTTAGGGCCTGATTGGGGGATGGGCTGCGGAAACTACGGTGCGGTCTCGGCTCAGTAAAGGTATGGAGGTAAGCAAGGGGCCAGGTCGAGGGGCATGTACCTTGGGTGGTGCAGAGAGATTCCCCTCCGTGCCAAGTGCCCCCAGCGAGGTGAATCCCCGGGAGCCCTCCAGGGGAGTGCCCGCCTGGGTCGGCGCCGAGGGGAGTGAGGATCCCTGCCCGACGAGGAGTGCCTGTCCTGGCGACGACGGCGGAGGATGAGTAGGGAGACATCATCCTCCTCTTCCTCCTCCTCCACAGCCGCGATAACCAGGGATTGGAGCTGGGGTACCCTCGGGACCGGCGCCGAGCCTCGGGGCGGGGACACTGGACCCTGGCGCCGCGTGTTTCCGCCGGGATCTCACCCGGCTGTCGGGGCCCACCTCGGCCCGCTACTAGGATCCCCGCCGCGACGCATGGCCTGAGTTGTTGGGGCAGGGAGAAGGGTAGCCGAGCGCAGCCAGGGATCTGATCCTGGGAGGCGTCCGGCCTCGTATCCCCCACTCATCGCATTAAGGCAAGCTCGCGACGATGGATTCCCGTTGTGGGTCGATGTAGAGTGGAAACACTTCTGCAGGGGGGGTTCAGCTCCGCCGGCCCTCCGACCAATTGCAGCATCAACTTCTCCAGGACCTGCGGGGACACGGTCGACCTCCGCCCCGTGAAGAGGCGGACTTGGTCGTGGATCCCTTGGTACTCCCACATGGGATGCGACTGCTCCTGGAGGGGGGCGATGCAGTAGTCGACGAAGTACGCGACCACATGCTCACCTTTCATTCCGGATTCGACTAACCACGAGATTCGGGCAAGATCGGGTCGAGATCGGCGTCTCCGATGCTCTTCTCGCCCCACTATGTCTGGCGTTCACATGGGCCATCCGGCTCTTGCAGGCAATCATCCATCGCGGGGAAAGCGGACGAACACCCACTGGTGGCGCCATTCTTACCACTTTTGTTCTTGGTGGTGGGGATGAACTGATCCACCTGGTTCGCCCGGCGGCAGAAGGAGACGGCGCCGCAACATGGTTCCCAGGTTCCACCCTGGGATAGAACTAGCGGTGGAACAAGGCCACTGAAGACAGAACTCCCACGAAGGTCTCGCAGAAGTGCTGAAAAATCGCCAGCCCAACAAGGCGTTGGGGTGGAGTTGGGCCAGGCGAAGCGAGAAGGCGGCCATCACCGCCTGGAAGAAGTGCGACATCGGGGGCACGGCCCCGCAATCAGGAAGCAGGAGAAGACGCGGATGTCCAGGCCGCCCAGCTCGCCGGGTGGGCTTGCGAGCTTCAGAACCGTCGCTTGGTGCTCGTTTTGCGCCGATGCGACGGTCCCTTGGAGGATCTCCAACAACTTGAGGCTGCATCTAGGATCGAAGAACGCGGCCTTGTCCTTCAGCTCGTCCCAGAGGCGCTCGCGCTCAGTCATCTTGGCGGTCTTCTTACCCTTGCTCTTCTTCGCTTGCTGCGGCATACGCCCGGCGGGGAAGGGGGGGGGGAAGGGGGAGATGGCGAGATCTGGAGAGAAGAGACGAAGGAAGGAGTGCAAGCAGTGGTGCAAGATGCGGGATGGGTGAGGATGAGGCTCAGGCCTATTTGAAGACCCGAAGGAGAGCCAGTCTCACACGGCTCACCGACCGAGCATTCATTTCCCCACTCTCGCAAGGGAGCGTGGAAACAAATTTACTCGAGATCCACGCCCTGCCTTCACTATTGGAGAGCTGTGGGCCCGACGGGCTCGGAGTTTGAGGGGAGGCGCCTCGAAGGTCCTGCCCGGCCCGATTGACCTTTCCTTGGTTTTGTGAACATGAGCGTATGAGGAACCGCCGATTATCAAGACCCGGCGCCTCAGCTTCAAGGGGCGTGACACGGTGGCTGAGAAGACGGGCGCCACCGCGACACGCCCTGGGGCTACTGTCAGTACCCCATCCCAGGGGGTACGCGCTATGTCTGAAGAACGGGCGCACCCGAACCCGGCTCAGGCAAGGCATTGCCCGACCGGTCGGACAGTACGGACGGGCCGACGCCGGGGGAGGGTCCAGTGCAATACCAGGAGCTTGAAGCCGCTCCCCGGGGAGATCACGCACCGTCCCCCGGATGGGCCCGCCTGCTCTCACCGACAGATGGGCAGGAGCGCGCCGAGAAGACAACATGGGGCCCAAAGGCCCGCTAACAGCTAGCGCCCCGTGGCGCGCGTCGGACGGCACGCGGAGGGAGATGTCGAGCTATCTCCTTTTCGCTGTGCTCTTCGCCACGTACCCCGCCTCGCCGGATAGGTGGGGGGACATGCAGATCGACCACAGTGAAGACACCCAAGATAAAAAGAAGAGAGAGAGAGAGAGTCCGGAGGCCAAGAGAGGAGAGAACAACAGAGGAAGAAAGCAAGCTAGAGTGGAAAGGGAGGCAGAGGAGTAGAAGTAGTCAGAGCTCCCGGGCCGGAGCGGTCCCGGGAGCTGGAGCCTTGAGCCACCATTGTATTCACCTGTTTCACCCACATAATTCCAGATCAGACATGCATGACGTAGGGATCCATCTCACGATGGCCTGAACCTGGGTAAAAACTGTGTCCCTGAGCCTTGCATCATGTCCTCACGCCTCTCTCCGTTACCACCCGCGTCGACGCAGGAGTCTCCCCCGCCCATGCCGAACAAATAGGGGAGGAGACGCCAGTCTCTCCGGTGTCCGCGTTCCGACACGCGACAACCCTAGGGTGGGGTGGGCCCCTGGTCACGCCCCTAGGTTGCCTGGGCCCACGTGGCCTATAAGTTGCCTTCTGACCTAAAATCGTCGGGGCGATGATTATTTTGCTCGAAACATATACAAAGCCGTCGTCACCTCGAAATTCCAATCTAGGGCTTGTGGAGCCCTGCTCCGGCACCCTCCATCACCAGAGGCTTCTTCATCGGCATGATTGCCTCCAGAGTGATGCGTGAGTAGTTTATCCTTTACTACGGGTCCATAATAGTAGCTCGATGGTTGTCTCTTTGATACGTCCCAAACGTGTCTATAATTTTTGATGCTCCATGCATGTTTTCTACATGTTTTCCCTATGTTTTTCAATGTTTTCCACACGTTTTGTCGGACTAACCTATTGGCAAGATGCCCAGGGTCAGTTTCTGTTTTCTGCCTGTTTTTTGTTTCAGAAAAGTTGTACAGGAAATATTGTCGGGTTGAGCTGATAATTTACGAGGAATTTTATTCACCGAGAAGGATACTGAGTCCTAAGGAGGGTTGTGAGTGGGCCCCATAGCTACTAGGCGGCCATGGGCGCAGCCAAGGGCCCACGCGCCATGCAGTCGCCACGTGGCCCTGGCCAACCCCCGGCCGCCTCTTCGCCTATAAATTGACTTTTACTCTAAAAACATCGAGACGAGAGAGAAATTTTCCACTAAACATATACAGAGGCGCCGTCACCTCAAAAGTCCAAGCTAGGGATTATGGAGTCCTGTTCCGGCACCCTGCCGGAGGGGGGGAATCGTCGCCGGAGGCTTCTTCATCGCCATGTCTGCCTCCCTGGTGATGTGTGAATAGTTCATCCCTGAACTACGGGTTCATAGCAGTAGCTAGATGGTGTTCTCTCCACTTTGTGCCATCATGTTTAGATCTTGCAAGGTGTCTAACATGATCAAGATCATCATTATGTAATTCCTACATGTTGTGTTTGCTGGGATCCGATGAACCATGAGATTATGATTATTTCGTTGATGTCTTTATGAGAGATTCGCTTATATCTTTAGAGTGTTTTAATCTTGTTTTGCAGTAATCTCCGGTGTGTATGATTTCTTTGGCCAAGTTGTTGTATGCATCTCCAAGAGGGAGTTTATATGCTAGATAGTGGCTTCATGCCGCCTTGTTTCCTGCGCTTGAGTGACAAAAACATGCATGGGGGGATGTGTTGTTGCCACTAGGGAGGAAAGAACGGTTTTCTTGTTTACGAATGAGAATTATTGCTTACATTATGTATTGTTCTTAATGCAATTGTCAGTTGCACACAAGAAATCACTTCGTTTCTGCAACTTAATACCAAGGGATTTGCTGGATATCATTCTTGAGGTGGACTATTAGTTATGGATGCATGCTGGATAGCGGTCCATTTATGTTTGACGTAATGCCTACATGATTAGAACATGTGAACTATATCTTGTCATAATAGCATTCTTATGCGTTCATGATTTGTCAATTGACCAGCTGTAATTTGTTTACCCAGCATGTTTATTGTTTTATAGAGAGACACCACTAGTGAAACTATGGCCCCCGGTCCATTTTTTCCTCATTGAATACAACCTTGTTTACTTCCTTTTCATCATCACTTTCTCGCTGGTCCGTTTACTTTTAATCATCTTCAATACATTCGATACGTTTAATTCTGTAGATCACAACAAGACGGGAAGATTGACAACCTTCTCGAAAAGTTGGGAGCAAGAGACAGTTTGTGTTTTGTGTGCTGGTCCACACTTGTTGAAGCGCCAGACAACAAGCAACCTACTGAGAGTCTTCGAAGTCCTACTGGATTGATAACCTTGGTTCCTTCCTTAACGGGAGAAATTCGTTGCTACACTATATCATACCTTCCTCTTGGGATATCCCAACGGGTGTGTGATCCACGTCAACACTCTTATCTTTGTGCTGCCATGTTTAGATCTTGTGAGCTGCCTAACATGATCAAGATCGCCGTTATGTAATTGATGCTTGTTGCGTGTTCGCTGAGATCTACTGAATTGTGAAGTTATGATCAGATTGTTCGTGTTTTTCATATGATCTTCTTACTATTATTGTATCAACTAGCATGGTGGCCCGCGACATGCCGGCAACACCTTGACTGTCTTTTAATATTTATTATATGACCCATAAAAGGGAAATTTTTGATAAAAATCGGCATAAAGATAAGTGATATCTTTACAATTTTTTATTATAATATTTTAAATTAGTTGTAATTCGTTTGTTTTTTTCTAACTAATTTTACTACTCAAGTGATCTTGTACAATTGATTTCCTTTAATGTGGTATTAAATTTGTTAGATTTCGTAATATACATTTTAGGTATTTTGAATTTCACTTTCTTTTTTTCCCGAAGTTTATCCGTTTGCCGGTCTCCCGGTGCATTGTCTACTTTTTGACCAAGTCTAGTAGAAAATAAAGAATAGTCTAATTTTCTAGCTCTATTCCGTCAAACTCGTCCCCATTTTCCCCATTGCTCAATGTTCCACTTCTTTTTTTTTTAGCTCCATATCTGCAAATCTAATCGTATCCGCTCCCATGAATCCACCAAATCGCACCTAAATCCCACCAAATCTCGCCTAAATCAGATGGACGCCATTCTCCTTCGCCTACAAATGGAGCCTAGAAAAGGAGCATGAGGTTCTGCTGTTGGCCAATCATGGCGGACAGCCGGGCTGAAGAGGGTGAGGCACCTTGAGCCCGATGCTGCGTCGCAGTCTGGGCATTATGCCCAGCGGCCTGCAGGGCGTCTATCTGAAGATAGGGGCCCGGCTGCTTCTTATTGTTCTGAATTGCCGAGGACGCTGCTACAAATCGGTACAAGCCTATTTCCATTTTACTTTTCATTCTGCAACGGAAATAGGACTACAGCCTCTTGTGCTGTCACACGATGCCCTTTTGTCTCTTCTTCCCATCATCTTGTTGACGTGATTCAATCTCAGTGTCAGCTCCGTAAGATGCTCCCAGGTTCAGTGAGCTTTCATGAGCAGGAATGTATTCTGTATACGTTGCTCTTGTTTTTTTCCATTCCATAGCATTAGTTTCTCTCCAAGTTATTTCATAAAGTCAATGATTTCTACCGTCATAGCATTATACCGTAAAAAAACAGTCATAGCGTTAAAATGCATTTTTACTGCCTACCTGCATTATTACAGTATTATTGAGATTTAAGGGTCATACTCCTCCATCGTTTCCTGTTTGGGTTTAGCAATTTTTCCTTCAGCTGGTTTTTGTTTATCTGAAAGGCAATCTTATTAGGTCGAAATATGTAAATGCATATAGCTTTATGTGACTTGCATCACTATACAATTCTCAAACGCACAGGTATGGGAGCAGGTATGTAAAAAAGATGAACAATATAAATGAATATGAATCCGAACAAATATTCGCTCAAATCAGCTAGAAACAGAATGATAAAAGTATGAAGGATATGGTTTCCATAATAACAAAATTAAAAGAAACTTCAGGAAAAATTGACTTACTGGGTTCAGTAGTGAAATAACCTACCAAAGTACAGCAACTTCACAAGTCCTTAGATCATTCCTCGGAGATAAGCAATAGAGAAACATTGTCGATCGGGTTGAACCAATAAGTATTTTCTGATTTAACACAGACCCATTCATCATGATCTCTTGTGTAATTATGCACTCCGTTTCCTTGAATCCGCCATCCGTTACAAACTCAGTCTTAAAGTAACTAAAAGTATTTAGTTACTTGATCACTATCCTAGCAAAACCTTAAATGTCCTTTCATTTGGATATTAACTTGGCACATAAAATTAAGTAAACATGTGCAGTTATAATATGCAATATAATAGAACCCTCAAGCACATTTCTTCTAATTTTGGTAGAGTAGTAGACCATATCCATCCAGCCATATATAACTTGTAGATATATGTAAGTCATTTGTTTAAACTGAAAGTTATCGTCAGGTAAATAATAAGTATGATTTACCATTTTATTTTTTCAAAGTTTTGTAGCATGATTTATTTAACGTAGCAGTATAAATAAGTTGTCATGGTGTCATGCATTTAGAAAATTTCTTTAAAGACTGTGCTCTTTACAATATCATCTTTTTTGCCATCTTCGTCATTGACCATTACCTGTAGCGCCATCTCTTCTTGTCACTCTTAAGAATGCTACATATAGTTGTACGTGCGTGAAACTTGTTAAGGTAAATATAGTCCTACGTTGTTTAGATATTGCCCCTGGCCTGTGTTGATTGTCGTATCGAAGCACACCAAAATAGGATATTGTCTGTGTTTAAGAATGAATGGCCATGCTGATTCTGTTGGTGACATTACTATTGTTGGAATATATACATTTTACCCACATGAGTTCCTGTAATTATCTGTGCCTCGATGAATCTTCTCCCAAGTTGAATAATTTTCATCCTTGTACCATTGCATAACCCATCACTTTGGTTGATATTACGTAGGAGCATCACTGGTAGACCTACCTTTGGTTTTAGCTCATGATTTGGTATTCTAGTGTGCGGTAAGATGTTTAGAAATTCCGCTGGGTATAGAAGATCTATTTCACCATTTAAGGTTGTTGATTTGCATACTGTGTCACATCTTACATAAGTTTTCTCTTCACCCTCCAGTTGATCCATTATATATTCATTTATCTTGCAGACTGTTTCTTCCAATGGACATAAGATTGCTATTTCTTCTAAAAATTCTCGTTGGCGGTACCACTCATTCAAATTTGGATATATGCTCTCCACAAATACATTTTTTTGGATCATTTCCTTTTTTTCAGATCATTTTTTTTTTTCAGTAGTCTTTCACTTGGTATTTTATCAATTCCTCACCTTCTGCTGATGTACTTGTTCCATCGCCAATACAGAGAATCCAATCTGCAAAGTCTGCTACTCTTTTGTTTCTCTGTTACATCATTTACCACGCTATTGAGTCGCATGTTCTTTGTTAGCTTCAGTATATATGGATGTGTTTCCACATATATGACCATTTAATGGATGCAGTTACTATTGTGTGCCTTCTTCCATTTGGTAGAGTTGGAAGTATCTGACGAAGCCCTCCTAGAATCACTATCAATCCACCAAATGGTCTCTCACTGTTTTTCTCCTTATTATGCCTCAATATATCCCTCAGAGTTCCGTTGAATGCCTTGAAACATATCTTGTTTGCCTTTGGAGCCTCATACCATAGTATTAGCGATATCTTTTTTAACAGTTCTGCTAGTTGTGTACCTTGTCACATGTTTACTCATCTGTAAGGATCAGTGGAGTGTGTAACCTTAAGTGAGCTGTTCTACCTCCCTGTAGAAGGAGCCCTGCAATACCACATGACGCTACTTCTAGTACTATCTTGCTCTCAGAACGCAGTTTTGTTGTGATTACCTTCCACAGATAGGTCTTACCTGTTCCACCACATCCATCCACAAATACTTGTTTTCCCAATTTTTTGTCGATTGATTCCATAATTGAATCAAATGCATTTAGCTGTTCAGAGTTAAGGTTACTAAAGATTCTCAAGTGCTCTTGGTTTTGTTCCTCTTTGTTGTAGCTCATCTCTTCATCAAGCAGTCTGTTTCGAAGTTCCTTTATCTCTGAAGAATTTGGAAGCTCTATTCCAGGGTATACATTAAGTTCTTTCCAGCTTGTCTCATGAGCTTCTCTATTTCCACTAAGGCGTGTTCTTGCTTATGTTAAGCTCAGGCAAACTGTAGGATAGTTCAATAGTTCTCTATGTACTCCACATCTTCGCTTAGAACTTCCCCTTGTTTTTGTGCAATTCCATTATTGGTTCCTTCACGGTAAGCAAACCAATCACATTTACATAGGAAGATATTTATAAATCTAATTGGATCAAACTTGCGCTATCATATGGACATACCTGAACATTGTTTATCAATATTTACCCTACTCTCTAAGGTATCGTTATCAACAAACTCGAAGTAGTAGTCCAATCTTTTTATTTTGTCTTCATCAACTTCCTGTGCTGTTGTATCCAAAAGGAAATTGACTTTGAGATTGTTCTTCAAAGGTCTAAAATTTTCATACTCCCAAACTTTGAAGGACTTGAATATGTAGATGGTGTCCTCTTTAATTTGTGGCTTAAACTTGCGGGCTAGCTTGTTCCCAATTGAAGCATGGATCGTATTACCCTAGACATTAAAAGAAGATATTAGCAAGCTTTGAATCAAGTAGACATTAAACCATATATATATAGACATATCCATTAAGTCCACCTTGTTATCTGATAAAATCAAATCAGTGCTAATATGGTCATTGGTCTATAAGTTAATTGCGTCCCAAACCCTTAAAACTTTGACCTTGATTGTCCATGCCCCAGTTCTTGTAGTCAGCGCGTTCAGCCGTGTAGATGCCATACTGTCCGAGACCTTAAAAGGATAAACATTCATGTTACTAATTACAAAAGTAATTAGAATATACAGATAAATCTTGGCTTAGTTAGATTTCTATTTTTTTTCAAGCAAACCATGAAAATAAAATGTGTACATGCAAGAAACAGAAACACTTACGGAGGGAGATGATCAAGCACCTGCGTACGCTGCAAGTTGCTGCTGACGCTGTGCACATGGTTGACCGGCAAAGAGCCACCTGCGAGTTGCCGGCCTTCAGCCCTGTTAGCTTGGAGTGTGTATACTTGCCTTCACATGGTCTCTTGTCAATTTTATCCTAGGGAAGCACGTGGAGAGAAAAAAGAATTGGGCGACAGACCAGACAATCCATCAAGCATAACACAGCTGCACCTAGATCTCAAGTACGTGTGCGTCTGCACTCTTGCATGGTACTTATATACATCTCGTTGAAAGTATACATCGATCGGGATGCATGCGCCAGCGAAGATTCTGCAAGTCAATAGATCAGCAACATCTCCGATCGATCCAAAGTTTCGGCGCCCGGCCGTATGCGCGATCGGGATGCATGCGCCGTCGAAGAATCGGTCGATCGGAAGTTTCGGCGCCCGGCCGTATGCCAGCGGGGAAGTGGACGTTTCACCGGCGCCGGATTGCTGGTCGAAGATGGAGTCTTGTTGCCGGCGGCTGACGTTGCTAGGGATGCATATGGCTGCGCAGGAGTAGAAAATACTTACGCGTGGCATAGGTGGATAATTTTTTTAACTTTAATGTCCAGATTTGTATTAGCAAGATCGTGTGGTTATGTTTCCTTGGTGGATCAATTAAACGGCTAGATGTTTCTGCTTAATGTGGGATTTTTAAGTTAATTCTCTAATTTTTGGTTAGCCCTTAATGTACTTTTAATATATATAATAGATGTTCTATTGTGTTCTTACATGCTCTACGATGTGTGTGATTGCTTCCGCCAAGTAGTTGCATGCATCTCTAAGAGAGGGTTTTGTGCTAGATAGTACGTTCATGTCTCCTCCGTGCCTGGGCACGAGTGATAGAAACGTCTAAGGACAAGGATGTGATGTTGCTACTAAGGGTAAAACATCGGTGTTTATGCCTATTTATGATCATTAATATTGCTTACATTATGTACTGTGATTAATGAAATTGTTCACTGCTTTTAGCAACTTAATTCCTAAGAGATGCATGGTGGATAGCAGTCTTTGGGTGGATTATTAGTTATAGATGCATGCTGGATAGCGGGCTATATATGTTTGAAGTAATGCCTACATGAATAGTGCAATGAAATTTATCTTCTCATAATAGAATTGTTATGCTCTAATTATTTGTTTATTGTCAAGCTGTAATTTGTTCACCCAACATTTTTTATTGTTTTATGGAGAGACACCAATAGTGAAACTATGCCCCCGGTCCATTCTTTTACATTGATTACAACCTCGTTTACTTACTTTTAATCATTATTTGCTCGATGCTCCTTTTTTCTTTCACCACTTCCAGATACACCATACGTTTAATTCTCTCGTTAACAACAAGACGGGAAGTTTGACAACCTTCCCGGAAAGTTGGGGATGAAAGAGAGTTTGTGTCTTGTGTGCAGGTCCACGCCCATCAATGCTGAGTTTCTGACGCCTTGCTGGTTGTCTTCAAAGTCCTACTGGATGATAACCTTGGTTTCTAACTGAGGTAAATTTGCTGCTACGCTACATTATACCTTCCGCTTGGGGTTCCCCAACGGGTGTGTGTGATTCACGCCATTAGTCCCACACAGTTGAAAGTGATCATTAGACAATAAGAAGTCTTATAATCGAAGCTATGCAAAGAGTACTGATTGCCACACAACGGATGCAGATAGAGCTCTAAGTGTATGAAATCTCTCTAATGGAAGTAGTGGGGTTTCATCCAACTTGCTTGCGCATGAAGACCTAGATCACTTTTGTGGAGGCTCATCATTGGAATATACAAGCCAAGTTCTATAATGAAAGGATCCCCACATAGTTATACAAGTAAAATATGGAAAATCTCTCCAAACTGAAGTATAGGTGCTAACGTAAGCACAAGTGTGGAATAAAGGATAGTAATGATGCCTCTCTCTCGTTTTTTTGGTGGCCTCCGTGGCTATTTTATTTTCTCTTGTTTGACTTCTTTGGGATTTTTTTGTCTCTTTAGAATCTTTTTTTATATCCTCACCGGCAGGGTAAACACTCTATATGAAAAGAATCAACACACTTTTTGTATCCATAACTCATAATGTATAATATATGATGTATAAAACTGAATGCCTCTACTAGTGTAGTAGGATGTGCAATGATCAAGCGTAACATTGAATAAATGAATAGTGAACAACGCCTCATAAACCATCATGTCAGCTATATAAGATCATGCAAAGCAACATTGATGACACACAAGTGTAGGGGATCGCAACAGTCTTTGAGGGTAAATACACACCAATTTATTGATTTGACACAAGGGGAACCAAATGATACTTATAAGACTTAACAAATGAGTTGTCAATTCAGCTGCACCTGGAAAAAAACTTGCTTGACACAATTTATTAGTAATAACGGAGATGTGATGGCAGCAGTAGTGTGATAGTAACAGCAGCAATAGTAATAGCGAAAGTGAACAAAGTGGACAGCAGGGCTAAAAACACCGTAGACATAGGGATGGATGTACGGCCGCTGCATGAATGAGATAAACCATGTAATAGACTTAACATAGGGCAGCACAGATAAATAAGAGAGCATCCAAGTCATTAACTAATCATAGGCATGTGTCCGGGAAATAGTCGTGCGTGCTTGTTATAAGAACTTGCACAACATCTTTTGTCCAACCATCCCGTTTCTTCGGGGCCAATTTGGAATTAATGGTAATTAAGGCACTTGTTTCACCAAGCACCAGATCAAAGAATTAACACTCAATGGACACATGTAATCCTCAAACTAGAATCCTTCCCCTCTGATATCCCAACCTGTCACCTTGGGGTCTCGGGTTCCGGACAATAATAGGTGCATACACCTTGCAGGTATGATCCAAAACAACTTTTATATTCATGAAAACATAACATGTTCAGATCTGAAATCATGGCACTCGGGCCCTAGTGACAAGCATTAAGCATAACAAGTTCCAACAACGATAGTTAACAGCAATAGTGGATACTAGGCATCATGCCCTAACAATCTAATGAGCTATTACATTATCGATCTCATCCAATCCCTCTGCCTACAGCAGGGAATTACTTACACATGGATGGGGGAAACATGGTTGGTTGATGGAGAGACGTTGGTGATGATGATGGTGACGAGCTCCCCCGAATCCCCGTCCCGGCAGGGTGCCAAAACAGGAACATATATCTCCTGAACTAGGGCTTTGGGTGGCGGCGGAGCTCTATATTGTATTTGGAAAAATCCTTCGGGGGTTCTCCGTTTTGAGGACAAAGGGGCATAAGTACCAAAGGAGAGCCCGGGGGTGGCCCCACACCACCAGGCGACCCCATGGTGCGGGTGGGGCCAGGCCGCGCCTCATAGTAGCCTGGTTGCCCACCTCCAGGTGCACTTCTGGCTCCGTGGGTCTTCCGGTGAATTAGAATTTTGGTGAATTTTTGAGATTTTTCTGAGCATATTGATTTTTGACCTCTTTCTGCAATGCATAAACAAATAAACAGGAACTGACATTAGGCACTGGGTTAATAGGTTAGTCTTGGAAAACATGGGGAAAACATGTAGAAAACAAGGAAAAACATGTAGAAAACAAGCATGGAACAATCAAAAATTATATATACGTTTGAGACGTATCAGCATCCCCAAGCTTAACTCCTGCTCGTCCTCGAGTAGGTAAGTGATAACAAAGATAATTTTTGAGGTGACATGCTGCCAACACAAACTTGATCAATCAAAACGTAAAGCGTTGTAAGCTGATATCAAAACTTTATCAAAGACATGATACATGTTATTTGAATAATGAAACTTAGCAACCAAGCAGCAACATGAAAATATCACAAATAACTGAAAACAAGTAATGATGCATTGAAAGTGATACGTTTGTAGTGATCATAATAAAAGCATGGTAGAGTGTTATCTCGCTTCTCCTTCATGGAATAGCAAAACATAAACGCTAGGACACCTCCAAAGTTCAAGTGGTGACTAGATACAAATAATTTTAGAACAAGCAATATCATAATCATATTCCACTCAATAATAAATTTTGGGACCATGCATATTATACTCTATATGAAAATTATGCTCTCCTAATTGGTGCATAAGGTAAAAAGGTGGAGACTCATCCTACAAGTAAAAGAAAGGCCCTTCGCAGAGGGAAGCAGGGATTACTTATATGATAGAGATTTTATTTTAGAAAACATATGTATGAAAAAATAATATTGAGAGGTGTGTATGTATTTGTCAAATGCTAATAGATGATTTATTACTTTTCCATGTGAAACAACTTTGAAGAGCGGCTCCCATAGAGAAACATGTATGTTCCTCTTCTCCTTTGTTTAGACAAGCTATGTTCGACTGATTTCTTAGGTACAAAGTGTGAGGAGATTGATGTGATTGTTGTAATTTATCTTTTGTGGACTGAGCACCCATTAGCTAACTCCTTTTGCAATATTAGGGACAAGCACATTATGCATGCAAGTCAAGAGGTAAAGCCATCTGACATGGAAAAATAATAAGCCATCTATTACTTCCTCATGAGCTAAAACAGGAACACAAAACAAGGTTTAATAGTTTTGAAGATTTTAAAGGTAGCACACGAGTAATTTACTTGGAATGGCTATAAAATACCATGCATAGGTAGGTATGGTGTACACATTGTACTAACTTGGTTTAAGTGAGTTGGATGCACGAGTAGAGCTCATACTCAGTACAGGTGAAGGCTAGCAAGAGACTGATAGCGACCAACTAAGAGAGCAATAACGGCCATAATCATGCATCGCGACAAAATATTATTGATCAAAGCATGAAGTGATATTACTATCCTAAAAATAAAAGATCATCAAGGCTAAAGGTGACTTTGTTTATAGTCATAACATGGCGCGAGCATGCGCGAGGTCAATCCAAATAAATCTTCAAAGGATGATACCACAATATTATGCCGCATTATGATCAACACAACACATGATTTTATTTCAATAGCACATTAAGCACTCTCAGTTATTTAAGATTATTCATGGTACATCATGAATCACTAAGAAGTAAGAACACAATTAAAATAACATCTAACATGACATGTCATAGCCAAGCCACAGTCTAAACAAGCTTCCTTTGCACCGCTATAAGCATGAATTTTTTTACTCTCAACCAACACCAATAAACTTGTTTAAAACAACTTTCTTAATAAATACTCATTAAAAACCACATAGATTTTCACAACCAAATAAAGAAAACTAACATCTCTAAACAAGATATAAAAGAAAAAAACAAGAGCTAACAACAACAGTAGCAAAAATTGAATACTCGAAAACATAAGAGTAAACAATAGAGTATTCTACGAAAAAGTGGAGCGTGTATCTCTCCCAAACAAGAGTGATAGGATCAATCATAGCTATGACCAGCAAGCAAAAAAAACTGAAAGAAAACAAAATGAATCTCCAAGAATAACACATAATATGTGAAGCAATAAAAATATAGTGTCTTGAAAGGTGACCTGATAATATTGTTGATGAACAAGTGGATGCCTTGGGCATCCCAATCTTTGACGCTTGTACTTCTTGGATATTTCTTGGGGTGACATAGGCGTCCCCAAGTTGAGCTTTTGTCCATTTTAATCTTCTCATATCATCCTCCTCTCCTTACATTGGAAAACTTCCTTCACACAAAACTTCTCATAATGTTCATTAGCGGGGTTAGTGCATCAAATAAATAAATCTACTTGGTACTGTTTGGACAAAATGCAAACACTCAATTTAAACATTGGATACTGTCACTACTTTATTTTAAAGCTCTCCACCCCTAGAGAACCCCAAAACAAAAAGATAAAGAGGCAAATGCAAATATAGGCAGAAATTTGTCAAAACAGAACTATCTGTAAAGATGAATTTTTTCGAGGCACTTCCGTGGCTCAAATCAGAAAATGTAAAACTAATGAACGTTAGATAACAACCTGGGGAATGTACCCAATTTTATTTTCAAGATTTTATCGCACTTTGGTAGAGAGATACGAATTTTACTGTAAAGCCTGGAAATCTGTTTTGGGATAGCAAAAACCACAACTCGCACTTTCTTTCAAAAGAGGCAATTCTCGGCACAAAAGCAACATAAAAATGATAAGGAACGGTTACTACAGAGTTAACAACTTCCAATACACAAAGAAAACAGAAGAAAACAAAAATAAACTGAAAGAAAACAAAGTAGGTTGTCTCCCAGAAGCGCTTTTCTTTAACATTGCCTTTTGGCTAGGCATATGAAAAATGAATGAAATGCAGAAAACACTTTATAAAATGATGAAAAACAAATGCAAAAATAAAATTACAGAAGTGCTATGACATGCTAATGACTTGAAAACAAGTGAAAAGATGTGTGGGCATTTGAAAACATGGAGAAAACTAGTGAAAATATGATGAAAACATAAGAAAACATGGAGGAAACATGGAATATATAGTGAAAACATAGTTTTATTCATTTAAAATAAATTTGTTCACAACGTTGATCAAGTCTTGCTACCAAACCAATTTTATATGACATAAAACTTTGAATTTTACTTAAACAACTATGTTACCTCAACTTTGATTAACATTTTCCCAATCATAAGATGTTGGATGTTTCTTTTCTACCTCTGAATCCCTCCTGTACTTATTTTCATTGTATTCCTCTAGTGTAATCACCTGTATAACATCAGTGTCCACTTCAAAATGGTCACCCGTAATATAGTGCTTAAGTCTTTGCCCGTTTACCACATGTGTTTATCACCTTTGAAGGTATTAATTTTTATATCTCCCGAGCGATAAACATCTTCAACAATAAAAGACCCTTCCCACTTGGATAGAAGCTTCCCTACAAAATACCTAACACGAGATCTGTACAAAAGCACTTTATCACTGACGTTAAACTCCCTTTTCTTAATTCTTTTTTCATGCCACTTCTTTACCTTTTCTTTTAACAACTTGGCATTCTCATAAGCTTCACTTCTCCACTCATCTAAAGAACTCATATAAAGAAATATTTTCTCACCAGCAAGTTTAAAATCATAATTAAGTTGTCTAACAACCCAATAAGTTTTGTGTTCTAACTCAAGAGGTAAATGGCATGCCTTCCCATAGACCATTTTATAAGGAGACATACCCATAGGATTTTTATAAGCAGCTCTATAAGCCCACAAAACATCATTAAGTTTCTTAGACCAATTCTTTTTAGATTTATTGTCAGTCTTTTGCAAAATCAATTTTATTTCTCTATTAGTTAACTCCACTTGACCACTAGTTTGAGGATGATAGGGTGATGAGACTCTATGATTAATATCGTACTTAGCAAGAGCTTTTCTAAAAACACCATGAATGAAATGAGACCCTCCATGAGTCATAAGATATCTTGGCACGCCAAACGTAGGAAATATAATTTCTTTAAGCATTTTTAGAGAGGTCTTATGATCAGCACTTTTAGTTGGAATAGCTTCTACCCACTTAGTAACATAATCAATAGCAACAAGGATATGAGTATTACCATGCGAAGTAGGGAAATGACCCATGAAGTCTAATCCCCAACAATCAAAAGGTTCAATAACAACATAATAATTCATAGGTATTTCACTGCGTCTACTAATATTACCAACCCTTTGACATTCATCACAAGATAAAATAAATTATTTAGCATCCTTAAAGAGGGTAGGCCAATAAAAACCTGATTGTAGTACTTTGTGTGCAGTTATTTCCCCAGCATGATGTCCACCGTAAGGACTATTGATGACCCACAAGTGTAGGGGATCTATCATAGCTTTTTCAATAAGTAAGAGTGTCGAACCCAACGAGGAGCAGAAGGTATTGATAAATAGTTTTGAGTAAGGTTTCACTTTAAACACTGAAAGGTAAATGTTTAGGGATTTTTGTGATGATAAATAAAGCGATAACAAGTAAATAACAATGAAAGTAAATAGTTGCTGCAAGTGGCCCAATCCTTTTTAGCACAAAGGACAAGCCGGTGGTGTTTCTTATAATAGCTAAAACGTTCCTGAGGACACCGTTCCGTCAAGTTATTTTCATCACACGCCGTCGATTAATCTTTATCGTTTCGGTAAGTTTTTTGTGGGTAGACCTATGCTAGTGCACCGTCCTATCCAAGACCAATGCACACTTACGATTACACTACTTGCAAGCGTCCGCAAATACAAGACAATAATTAAGATATAAATCTAACTGTAGCAATAAACTCGTGGTATCACCTATTCCCTTATATGAAGTATTGCAAACTGGGGTTTAGGTTTCTGTCACTCCGGCAACCCTCCATAAGCAATCCAACACACAATGCATTCCTCTTGGCCCATAAAGGTGAAGTGCTATGTAGTCGACTTTCACATAACACCACTAGAGAAATAGCAACATAACTTAAATATCAAACCGGTAAATATTACTCAACGAAACATGAATACTAATAACAAACTTCTCCCATGTCCTCAAGAACTAAATGATCTACTCACAACACATCATATGGATCATAATCAGAGGTGATATATGGATGTATAACAATCTGGTCATAAAGTGCAAACACCGATAATTATCACAAGCATCAACTACGAAGGAGTAATTCACACCGGTAGAGAGATCTTATGGAATACAACAATATGAAGCCCTAATTGTTATAGCAAGGTGAGGATGGATGGTGAGGTTGATGGTGCTGATGATGACGATGATGATGATGATCTTGATGATGCCCGGTGCGATGACGGTGACGGCGGTAACGATTTCCCCCTCCGGGAGGGAATTTCCTCGGCAGAATCTCCCCGCCAGGAAGGTGTTTCTTCTTTCTGTCATTTCCGTCGTGAAGAGGCGGCGAAAAAATTCTACGAAGTGGCTCCTCGATAAAATTAGGTCACGGGGGTAAGTACGCCGAAGGACTGCCGGAGGAGGGGCCCCTAGCCGCGGCCAAGGGGGGCCCGCGCCTGGGGGTCCCTTGGTGCCCCCTGGCTCCCCTCTGGCAGCCCTTCGGGCTCCCCCGGTGATTTCTGACGAAACATCCTTTTCTGAATTTTGCCAATTTTTCTGACGTCCGGATGATACCTCCTCTGACAGGTGATTTTTCCAGCTGAAATCTAACTCTGATAATTAATTCCGTAAAACTGTAAAACACACAGAAAACAACGAAATAACATAAGTATATTGCTCTAATGTGGAAAATATCAATGAATAAGTGAGAATTAACATGTAAAATAGTGATGCAAAATGGATGTATCAATTCCCCCAAGCTTAGACTCCGCTTGTCCCCAAGCGAAATCTGAACTCAGAAAACATGACCACAGGTTTTATGATGTGAAGTGTCGATAATGAAGAATACGGACATGAAGCATCAGCAATTACTCGGTAAATGCTAGCAATTCTATATGGCAATCTTTCTCATAATGCTTCTCAAAGAGAAATAATAATTCAATCATATAAATGTATAGTAAGGGCAAACTCATTGAGCTATGGCAAACTGTGTTCTTGGTCAGAGAACAACTATCATATCAATCTTATCTTTCCGGAAGAATCTATGTCAGAGCTATCAAGCAAATAACACATGCTTCAATTATCACAAAGTCTTTTCATGAATAGAAAACTTCCAAGGGATATGTTCTTATAAAGGAGGTGAAAACAACTGACACAAAGGAAGATGCTAGTTAGCAGAGCTCAACTTTCAACTTGTTTACCATGATGGTAATGTCAAATATAATAAAACATGGTTAAATATCATCGTGGACATATAAAAGAATGCATCTCCGTGCAACATCATAAGTTTGCTAGTAAAGAATAGAGAGAATTGGTGAACTGACTCAATCCTACTAATAAAGAAAGGCCCTTCGCAGAGGGAAACAGGGATTACTCATGTGCTAGAGCTTTTCAGTTGAAAACATATAAGAGATGTAAAAAATAAATTTTTGAGAGGTGTATGATCTCGTCAATGACTGATACTAGATAACCCATCACTTCCCATGTTGATCAAACCTCAAGAGCGGCTCCCATAGAGAGAACAATAAAGTTCCTCATCTCCTTTTGTTGAACAAGCTATGTTCATGATTTCTCAAGCCCAAAGTGTGAGGAGTTTAGATGATATGATTGTTATAGCTTATCTTTTGTGGGCTGGGCACCCGTTTGCCAGCTCTTTTTGCAATATTAAGGACTTGCACATTATGCATGCAAGTTAGCGAGGCAAAGTTTGATCAACACAGGGAAAATAATGAACCATCTATTACTTCCTCATGAGCTAAGAACAGAGGCACAAATTTGGAATATTAATAACTTTGAAGGTTTAACGGTAGCACACGAGAAATTTACTTGGAATGGCGGTGAAATACCACATATAGGAAGGTATGGTGGACACTTGTGGAAGGTTTTTGGTTCAGGTTTGGATGCGCGAGTAGTGATCATACTCAGTACAGGGTTTTTGGCTAGCAAAGGCTTGTAGCAAACATATAATGTTGAGAGATGCAAACATATATATAACCATGCAATGATATAAAACATGAAGCATTGCAATTGTCTTCCTTGTCAGCATAACACATCAATCATAAGAACATAAACATGAAGGTTTTGCAGCCATAAAAGATCTATGGGGTAATATATCTGGATGTGAAATTGTAACATCCCAATATTTTGGAATGTTTAAAAATCACTAAAATTTGAAACTTTTGTTTTTATTAAAAAACATTAAAATTATAATAGAAACCAAATATAGAAGACATTGGGCATCATAAAATTTTAAGTTTAGTTTAAATTTCTTTTATTCAAGATTTTTTCAAAGAAACCTTCCTCTCATAAAATGTTTTTCCATTTATATGATTTTAAATAATTAACTTTTTGGCTAATTCTTTAAACCCTAAAATCTTATTTGCAAAGTGCTTAAGTTATTTAAAGTATGCCTATTTCTAAAATGGTTTTGGTTAAACTATATAATTTAAAATTAGGAGTTTGTTAAACTCTAAAACAATATCTAATAAGTGTTTTAAATTATTTAAAGCTTCTTCTATTTTAAAATTGTTTTGATTTGTTTATATTTATCTGAAACTTGAGTTTAAAAATAAGTTATTTTCAAAATATATAATTGTGGTATTTTATTTGGAATTTTATAAAACCCATAATATAAATGGGTATTTGAATTTCAATGATTTATCGAAACTCTATTTAAATAAAATATTTTTGTACCAAATTAGTTTATTGGGTTTATCATATTGAATGATATTAGTCATACTTTTTTTCTGGATTTTATTTAAGTTCAAAAAGAATTTATAAAACCCTATTTTAGAAAATGACATAAAAGTGTCAATTAACAAACTATACAATATTTTAAAATTGTATTTTTAAATGTGTTGAAAAAAGTGTGTTTGAATGTTTTAAAAGAAAGATATTATTTTTACAAATTTATAGAAACTGGTTTGAGTTGATTTGGACACTTAAAACAAAAGATATGAAAGAAATAAGAAAAAGAAAAAGAAAATTTGCTGACGTAAGCGATGACGTCATCGTCATCTACCTCCAGTACGTGAATCACGCCCGACACATTGAAACTAGCCCGTTTCTTCCCGAGTTGATTGCGAGCGTTTTACTGCCCCAAATCACGCGCCGTCTGATCCTACTTAAAGCTCACCATTTCCCCTCTCCTCCCTATCTCAATCGTGCCTCCAGGCCGGCGAATTTACTCGCCGGAGTTCCTCCGGCCGGCACTGTTTTTCTTCAATTTCGGCGAGTTAAGCAAGCCCCCGAGCCCAAGACCACTCCTATTCTTCTTCCCGTGCCTTTGCGCATCTTTCTGACCCCTCCCACGATTTTTCCTTGCAGCGAAACGTCGTCGCCATCCTCAACCGAGCTCGCCGGAGCACGCCGCGTCTCCAGCCGCTCACCGTCGCCGTTCCAGGAAGCAATCGAGCATGCTAACCTCGCCATCGTCCTCCCCTAGATGCTCCGCACCTCGTCGCGGTCTTCCCCGAGCCCAAGCACCACCGGAGCGCCCTCGCCGCCATCTTCTCCGCGCCGCACCGCCGCCGTCCTCGACCGAGCCGCGATTGCGTCGGCATCCGCGTCCGCCCGCGAACGCCCGTGCCCGCGTCCGTCCGAGATAACCCGCATCCGCATCGGCCCCGTGACCGTCCGCGTCCGCCCGCCGGTACGGACCAATCAGATCGCTCCGTTTCATTTAAATCGTTTTAAATTTTCAGAAAATTGTTAAAACTTGTTAATTCCATATCAAATCAACCGTAAGTCCGTTTTCAATGTTTTTGTAGTCTATGGATTCGTATGAACGTGTAGAATACAGTGGTATAATAAAAACTTGAATTTTAGTCGTGCACTAACTTGTTATTTACAGAACCATGTAAAATATTATTTTAGTTATAGTTTCAATTATATAAGTTCAAAATTTGTAAATAAAATATTTTTGGAAAGCCCCTGACCTATAAAATATTTGGGTTCTGTTTGTTTTCATTTTTGAGTAGTTTAAATTTATTCAAATTGCAAATGGACGATTTGAGTAAATTTGGCATATCTTTAAATCTACAATTCCAAAATTTTCATATAAAATAGTTTTAGAAACCTTACAATATGTGTAAATTTATTCCTCTGTTATAAAATATTTTTGAGCATTATTTTGATGATTTAAAATCAGAGACACATTTTAATTATTTGACATAGTTTAATATTTGGCATAGTTTAAATTCTATTAATTCTTTTTAATATGTTCTTTTTTTGAGAAACATCATAAATAATTGCTTTTGACCAGAGAGACCAAATGCCATCATTGTTATTTAATTGTGATTAAGTTTGTGTTAAAAGCCTTTTTAAATGTTGCTTTGCAAACCTTTAATTTTAATTTGAGTTAAAAACTTTTGACCCAATTAATGTGTGTTAAAATTTTTATCAATAGCAACCATTAAAAACTATTGAACACCGCATCAATATATTTTAATAGGTTCAAATTTGTTTGTTTGACCAACCTTTAACCACAATGGACAATCCTAAAACCACCACATTAATTCTTTTTGCATATTGAATTATGTGATAATCCTTGACCAATTACCTTGTGGAGACCTTGTTTTGTATGTTTGCTTTGATATGCTATGAGTTGTTTTGTTTGTTTATTGTTGTGTGATTTCTATGTATAGATTGAACGGAGTGCAACGTTGTTCCTGGTTGAAAAGAGTGTGAGAGCAACGACAACTATCAAAGGCAAGTGGCACACCCCCATAAGTTTCCTAAATATTTTTCTATGCATGACTTAGAATTATTTCTTTATATGCATGTGTAGGATAGTATTGCTATGCTAAAACTACTATCTCCTTTTTACTAGTTGTGTCTAGAATCCTATGATAACTTAGTAGAATTATTGATGCTATGCAAAAGTTATTTTATAAAAAGTTAAATTCTACTAAGTTAAAGAAACTCCTGGGTGGATTGGTTTGATAGAGGAGGCGAAGTTGAGTGGCTACTCAGGCCCATTTTCATGGTGTGAACCTGAGTATGTGCACTTGTGGATTGCCACCCAGGGAACAAAGGGATCTGAAGAACTCCAAGTGAAGATTGTTTCCAGTGCAGCCATTTGTCATATGGGCTCTGTCTTGACGGAGTAAGTTGGTGTGAACCTGGGTCAGGAGATCGACAGATGTAGGGTGATAGGTGGGCGGTGGTCTCCTGGTATGATCATGGGGACACAACTTATGAAAAGTCTCGTCTCGATCTTCTCCTTTTCCTTATCACTGCTGGAGTGTAGAGGATAGTTTGGGCTGATTGAGTCAAATGGTGAACGTGCACAACCTCTCGAGAGTGTCAAACTAAGTACTTAGCCGTGTCCCCGGTTACGGACAAATTTGAGCAGCTGATCAAGGACGTCAACGGAGGATCCCAACATTTCAACTTCTCAAGTAAAAATTTGAAGGGTGAACAAGGGTAGATGAGACAGTGGTTTTCATGCCATGGATGTCTCGATTAGAAGAAGAGTGTTTTCAAAAGAGTTAGGGAAAAATTGGCTTTCTGCAACTTAGCCGTTGAACTCCACCAGCCAAATATGCATATAGGCTATTAGAGTTATTCCACTAAGTGTCCACATAGTGTCACTTGCCAGTTCCATTTTATATGGTTCTGACCCACTCTGTTGCAACATTTTTCCAGTTGCAGGATGTTCAGGCGATGAGTGAGGTTTCGTATAAGGTTTCGAGTCTACAACCAACATGTTTCGCCTGTGGCACATGAAGATGATGGAGACTCACTGCTACTTTTATTCCGATGTGCTGAACTTTGTAAAGTGCTAGCCTTGAGCTATGCAAATTGTAATGAAAATTGTAAGTCTGGATCATGCGATGTAATAAAATTTGACGCATTTGCATGATATTCATCTTAGACTGTGTGTGCAAATGAATCGATCCAGGGGTTTGCACTATACACAGGGATCTTGCCAATTTTTAAGTGCAGGTCCGCTACAGATGGTATCAGAGCACTGTTTTGCCTGTAGGTTTGAAACCCTAAGTTTGGTTAGAAATAAGAAAGCCCATAGGACAAAAATGTATTTAATCTTCGTCTAAAACTATTCTAAGTCATTCTTGTAACTATCTTAACTATTTGCCTTCTAAAGTAATCTTATCTTGTTTTTAGATGACCAGCCTCACCGAATCCATCAAGAAAGGACCAGTGATGACAATGACTCTACAATGTGAGACTGAGTTTCCAAAAGATTTGAAGAACCTCATGTTGAGCATGGGACTTGAAGGAGCAGCAGTCTACAAGGGATTTCCTTTCATCGATGAAGGCCAAGAATACTGGTGGGTGCAACTCCACATATACAAGAACAAAGAAGATGATCACAAGACCAAAGGTTACTGCATGTTCACCAACCCAACACTCCACACATCATTCTTTGATTCAGCAAGAAGTGCAGCATGGGAGGCCATTGAGCACCTTGGAGAAAGACTTCGCTTTAGACTTCACAACACCCAGAAGCACCTTGATGAACTCAAAGTAATAGAGGAGGAACTCGATGCACTCAAGAAGAAGATAGACTAGACCACCTATTTATTCGAATAACGAGTTTCCAAATGATGTATTGACCTATCAAATTGTGGTATGGTAGTAATATCAAATTTGTTTTTCCATGACCTTGGTGTGTTTCTTTCTAAAATGATTATTTCAGTTTTTCTCAAAAGATGTTTGGAATTAAATGATTTTGTTTGAACCATGTGGTTTGATGTTTGTTAGATATTGTTTGAAATTTGAATTGCCTTACTCTGCTGTGTTTGAGTAGGATTCTTCCTTAATATCCTTCTATCTCCACACATCCATGCTAAACCAAACTAGATGCCTTATTCTTTTGACAACAATTATCTCAGGAATACTTTCCCAACTCTAGTTACTTCGTTTGTGTGAAGGAACAATCACATCCTTGCTCCATGACATCTCTATTCTAAGACACCATGTAAATTGTGAAAATGGGTTGTTGTGAAATCCTCTCATCTTGGTCTTCTTATTGACCCAAAGAGAGACCCTTCAATATCAAAAGAAGTTCAACGGATTTCTTTTTACAACTCTACCGTGAGGGAAAGTTCTACTCAAGGATTCAAGACCTCAAATCTCAACAAGGTGTTGGTACATACTATACCAGAAAGTTCAGGACGATACAACAACACTCAAGAGATGAAGACAAGAATTCTAGATTGTCCACAAAAGTTCTTTTTAAGGGTGGTAGCCCACCCAACTTTCCTAAAAACCAATTGCCCAAATCTATCCTTCTAGCCTCCCCACTCAGCGGAAACTTTCTCAGCTGGTTTTGTAGTTCATGTGCCAACAGATGCATTACTCCACCCTCCCCAGTTATCAGAATCATTCCCAGCACTTGCATTTTGTTCCCAGCTTGCCCGAATCTCGGGGACGAGATTCTTTTTAAGGGTGGTAGTCTGTAACATCCCAATATTTTGGAATGTTTAAAAATCACTAAAATTTGAAACTTTTGTTTTTATTAAAAAAAACATTAAAATTATAATAGAAACCAAATATAGAAGACATTGGGCATCATAAAATTTTAAGTTTAGTTTAAATTTCTTTTATTCAAGATTTTTTCAAAGAAACCTTCCTCTCATAAAATGTTTTTCCATTTATATGATTTTAAATAATTAACTTTTGGCTAATTCTTTAAACCCTAAAATCTTATTTGCAAAGTGCTTAAGTTATTTAAAGTATGCCTATTTCTAAAATGGTTTTGGTTAAACTATATGATTTAAAATTAGGAGTTTGTTAAACTCTAAAACAATATCTAATAAGTGTTTTAAATTATTTAAAGCTTCTTCTATTTCAAAATTGTTTTGATTTGTTTATATTTATCTGAAACTTGAGTTTAAAAATAAGTTATTTTCAAAATATGTAATTGTGGTATTTTATTTGGAATTTTATAAAACCCATAATATAAATGGGTATTTGTATTTCAATGATTTATCGAAACTCTATTTAAATAAAATATTTTTGTACCAAATTAGTTTATTGGGTTTATCATATTGAATGATATTACTCATACTATTTTTCTGGATTTTATTTAAGTTCAAAAAGAATTTATAAAACCCTATTTTAGAAAATGACATAAAAGTGTTAATTAACAAAATATACAATATTTTAAAATTGTATTTTTAAATGTGTTGAAAAAAGTGTGTTTGAATGTTTTAAAAGAAAGATATTATTTTTACAAATTTATAGAAACTGGTTTGAGTTGATTTGGACACTTAAAACAAAAGATATAAAAGAAATAAGAAAAACCAGAAAAAGAAAAAGAAAATTTGCTGACGTAAGCGATGACGTCATCGTCATCTACCTCCAGTACGTGAATCACGCCCGACACATTCAAACTAGTCCGTTTCTTCCCGACTTGATTGCGAGCGTTTTACTGCCCCAAATCACGCGCCGTCTGCTCCTACTTAAAGCTCACGGCCTCCTCTCTATTTCCCATCTCCTCCCTATCTCAATCGTGCCTCCAGGCCGGCGAATTTACTCGCCGGAGTTCCTCCGGCCGGCACTGTTTTTCTTCAATTTCGGAGAGTTAAGCAAGCCCCCGAGCCCAAGACCACTCCTATTCTTCTTCCCGTGCCTTTGCGCATCTTTCTGACCCCTCCCACGATTTTTCCTTGGAGCGAAACGTCGTCGCCATCCTCAACCGAGCTCGCCGGAGCACGCCGCGTCTCCAGCCGCTCACCGTCGCCGTTCCAGGAAGCAATCGAGCATGCTAACCTCGCCATCGTCCTCCCCTAGATGCTCCGCACTTCGTCGTGGTCTTCCCCGAGCCCAAGCACCACCGGAGCGCCCTCGCCGCCATCTTCTCCGCGCCGCACCGCCGCCGTCCTCGACCGAGCCGCGATTCCGTCGGCATCCGCGTCCGCCCGCGAACGCCCGTGCCCGCGTCCGTCCGAGATAACCCGCATCCGCATCGGCCCCGTGACCGTCCGCGTCCGCCCGCCGGTACGGACCAATCAGATCGCTCCGTTCATTTAAATCGTTTTAAATTTTCAGAAAATTGTTAAAACTTGTTAATTCCATATCAAATCAACCGTAAGTCCGTTTTCAATGTTTTTGTAGTCTATGGATTCGTATGAACGTGTAGAATATAGTGGTATAATAAAAACTTGAATTTTAGTCGTGCACTAACTTGTTATTTACAGAACCATGTAAAACATTATTTTAGTTATAGTTTCAATTATATAAGTTCAAAATTTGTAAATAAAATATTTTTGGAAAGCCCCTGACCTATAAAATATTTTGGTTCTGTTTGTTTTCATTTTTGAGTAGTTTAAATTTATTCAAATTGCAAATGGACGATTTGAGTAAATTTGGCATATCTTTAAATCTACAATTCCAAAATTTTCATATAAAATAGTTTTCGAAACCTTACAATATGTGTAAATTTATTCCTCTGTTATAAAATATTTTTGAGCATTATTTTGATGATTTAAAATCAGAGACTCGTTTTAATTATTTGACATAGTTTAATATTTGGCATAGTTTAAATTCTATTAATTCTTTTTAATATGTTCTTTTTTTTGAGAAACATCATAAATAATTGCTTTTGACCAGAGAGACCAAATGCCATCATTGTTATTTAATTGTGATTAAGTTTGTGTTAAAAGCCTTTTTAAATGTTGCTTTGCAAACCTTTAATTTTAATTTGAGTTAAAAACTTTTGACCCAATTAATGTGTGTTAAAATTTTGATCAATAGCAACCATTAAAAACTATTGAACACCGCATCAATATATTTTAATAGGTTCAAATTTGTTTGTTTGACCAACCTTTAACCACAATGGAAAATCCTAAAACCACCACATTAATTCTTTTTGCATATTGAATTATGTGATAATCCTTGACCAATTACCTTGTGGAGACCTTGTTTTGTATGTTTGCTTTGATATGCTATGAGTTGTTTTGTTTGTTTATTGTTGTGTGATTTCTATGTATAGATTGAACGGAGTGCAACGTTGTTCCTTGTTGAAACGAGTGTGAGAGCAACGACAACTATCAAGGCAAGTGGCACACCCCCTTAAGTTTCCTAAATATTTTTCTATGCTTGACTTAGAATTATTTCTTTATATGCATGTGTAGGATAGTATTGCTATGCTAAAACTACTATCTCCTTTTTACTAGTTGTGTCTAGAATCCTATGATAACTTAGTAGAATTATTGATGCTATGCAAAAGTTATTTTATAAAAAGTTAAATTTTACTAAGTTAAAGAAACTCCTGGGTGGATTGGTTTGATAGAGGAGGCGAAGTTGAGTGGCTACTCAGGCCCATTTTCATGATGTGAACCTGAGTATGTGCACTTGTGGATTGCCACCCAGGGAACAAAGGGATCTGAAGAACTCCAAGTGAAGATTGTTTCCAGTGCAGCCATTTGTCATATGGGCTCTGTCTTGACGGAGTAAGTTGGTGTGAACCTGGGTCAGGAGATCGACAGATGTAGGGTGATAGGTGGGCGGTGGTCTCCTGGTATGATCATGGGGACACAACTTATGAAAAGTCTCGTCTCGATCTTCTCCTTTTCCTTATCACTGCTTGAGTGTAGAGGATAGTTTGGGCTGATTGAGTCAAATGGTGAATGTGCACAACCTCTCGAGAGTGTCAAACTAAGTACTTAGCCGTGTCCCCGGTTACGGACAAATTTGAGCAGCTGATCAAGGACGTCAACGGAGGATCCCAACATTTCAACTTCTCAAGTAAAAATTTGAAGGGTGAACAAGGGTAGATGAGACAGTGGTTTTCATGCCATGGATGTCTCGATTAGAAGAAGAGTGTTTTCAAAAGAGTTAGGGAAAAATTGGCTTTCTGCAACTTAGCCGTTGAAGTCCACCAGCCAAATATGCATATAGGCTATTAGAGTTATTCCACTAAGTGTCCACATAGTGTCACTTGCCAGTTCCATTTTATATGGTTCTGACCCACTCTGTTGCAACATTTTTCCTGTTGCAGGATGTTCAGACAATGAGTGAGGTTTCGTATAAGGTTTCGAGTCTACAACCAACATGTTTCGCCTGTGGCACATGAAGATGATGGAGACTCACTGCTACTTTTATTCCGATGTGCTGAACTTTGTAAAGTGCTAGCCTTGAGCTATGCAAATTGTAATGAAAATTGTAAGTCTGGATCATGCGATGTAATAAAATTTGACGCATTTGCATGATATTCATCTTAGACTGTGTGTGCAAATGAATCGATCCAGGGGTTTGCACTATACACAGGAATCTTGCCAATTTTTAAGTGCAGGTCCGCTACAGAAATCTCTCTTCTTTGTTCTAAGTGTTGTTGCTATGACCAATGCTATGTTTGCCAATACTCTATAAATTTCTGCCACTACACCTAACATGAGATCACTGCTTTTCACAAGACAAGCATGCGAGAATAATTGCAATGAATAGAACATATAGTGCAACTAAGTAAGAAGAAGACTTCATATCAATATTTCATCGTAGGCAAACTCACACCAACGGATACAAAGCTTCACTCATAAAGGAGTGATAGCCCAACTTGCAAACAACCATACTATATGATAACTTCCCTAATCATGATAAGATACATGACTCTAATAGTAAAAGTAAAGATAATGATACCGGGGCAACTCCCCCAAGCTTGGAACAAGCCAAGGGAGTGCCTGTTACCCATAGTGATTAAGCTTGATCCTTTGGTGGTGATGGCAGGATCACTTTGATAGGAGTCAAGAAGCCCTTGATTATCCGACGAAGCTCAAGGAGGACATCTTGACTTACAAGCTCCGGCTTCCTGACAGAAACAGCTCGAAAACAAAACTCGTCGAAAACACAGGATACGATCCCGGGACGATCCGGGGGATTATATAGCAAAAAGTTACAAAACGAAAGGAAGGTAGAAAGTCGAAGCGGAGTCGGAGTCGGGCACCGGGGCCCCCAGGGGACCTCCAGGCGCGGCCAAGAAGGAGCCCGCGCCTGGGGCCCACCTGGTGGCCTTCGGCCCTGGCTCCGACTCTTTTTCGTGCCCAAATTTTTCTTATTTTCCAGAAACAGTGAATATAATTTTTTACGGTGTTTCGCGAAGGTTTTCTTACCAAAACTGATACCTATTTTAATTCTGACTCTGGTCTGCTTGGGTATTTGGCTCTAATATGATCTTTCGGAGTGAGCACCCGAACAATATCAGCTTCCATGTTGTATGGATCACCAGATAAATAATGCTTGAGTATTTGGCCATTCACAACTTGTGGATTGGTGCCATGGAAACTATTAATCTTGATAGCACCAGACCGGTAAACTTCTTCCACAACGAATGGTCCCTCCCATTTAGAGAGTAATTTTCCTGCAAAAAATCTAAGACGGGACCTATACAATAATACTTTATCACCTATGTTAAATTCTCTTTTGAGAATCCTTTTGTCATGACATCTTTTAACTTTCTCTTTAAATAACTTGGCATTTTCATAAGCTTCACTTCTCCATTCGTCTAAAGAACTCATATCTAACAATCTTTTCTCACCAGCTAATTTGAAATCACAATTAAGTTCTCTAACAACCCAATAAGCTTTGTGTTCTAGCTCAAGGGGTAAGTGACAAGCTTTTCCATAAACCATTTTATAAGGAGACATGCCCATGGGATTTTTATAAGCAGTTCTATAAGCCCACAAAGCATCACTAAGTTTCTTAGACCAATTCTTACTAGATTTGTTAACTGTCTTTTGCAAAATTAATTTGATCTCCCTATTTGTTAGTTCTACTTGGCCACTAGTTTGAGGATGATAAGGTGATGCAATTCTATGATTGACATCATATTTAGCAAGAGTTTTTCTAAAAGCACCATGAATAAAATGAGAACCTCCATCAGTCATAAGATATCTAGGCACACCAAACTAGGGAAAATTATGTCTTTAAGCATTTTCATAGAGGTTTTATGATCAGCATTTTTAGTTGGAATAGCTTCTACCCATTTAGTAACATAATCAACAGCAACAAGAATATGAGTATAGCCATGTGAGGAAGGAAAAGGACCCATAAAGTCAAATCCCCAACAATCAAAAGGTTCAATAACAAGAGAATAGTTCATAGGCATTTCATTACGTCTACTAATATTACCAACCCTTTGACATTCATCACAAGTAGAAATAAAAATTTTGGCATCTTTAAAGAGAGTAGACCAGTAAAAACCTGATTGTAAAACCTTGTGTGTGGTTCTTTCACCAGCATGATGCCCTCCATAAGGACTATTATGGCATTTCCTCAATATATCTTCTTGCTCATGCTCAGGTATGCATCTTCTTAAAAATCCATCTACACCTTCTTTATATAAATGTGGGTCATCCCAAAAGTAATGCCTCAAATCATAAACGAATTTCTTCTTCTGTTGATAAGTAAAACTTGGAGGCAAAAACATAGAAACAATAAAGTTAGCATAATCAGCATACCAAGGATTTTCACGTGAGTTAACTTTAATAGCAGCAAGTTGTTCATCAGAAAAACTATCATTAGGAATATTTTCCATTCTAGATAAATTATCAGCAACAGGATTATCAGCTCCTTTCCTATCAACAATATGCAAATCAAACTCTTGTAGCAAGAGTACCCATCTAATAAGCCTAGGCTTAGCATCTTTCTTTTCCATAAGATATTTAATAGCAACATTATCAGTATGAATAGTGACTTTAGAATCAACAATATAATGCCTAAATTTATCACAAGCGAAAACAACAGCTAAAAACTCTTTCTTAGTGGTAGCATAATTTCTTTGAGCACTATCAAAGGTCTTACTAGCATAATGAATATCATTCAACATCTTATCTACTCTTTGTCCTAAAACAGCTCCTACAGCAAAATCACTAGCATCACACATAATTTCAAAAGGCAAATTCCAATCAGGTGGTTGAACAATAGGTGCAGTTATTAAAGATTTCTTAAGAACTTCGAAGGCTTCTTTACAATCATCATCAAAAACAAAAGGAACGTCTTTTTGAAGAAGATTGGTAAGAGGTCTTGAAGTCTTAGAAAAGTCTTTAATAAATCTCCAATATAAACCAGCATGACCAAGAAAACTACGTATACCTTTGATGTCCCTAGGATAGGGCATCTTTTCAATTGCATCAGCTTTGGCATTGTCAACTTCAATGCCTCTTTCAGAAATTTTATGACCAAGAACAATTCCTTCATTAACCATAAAGTGGCATTTCTCCCAATTCAAAACAAGATTAGTATCCTCACATCACTGCAAAACTTTGTTAAGATTATGGAGGCAATTGTCAAAAGAAGTCCCATAGAAAGAAAAATCGTCCATGAATACCTCCACAATTTCCTCACAAAAACCATGAAAAATAGCAGACATACATCTTTGAAAAGTAGCAGGTGCATTACATAAACCGAAAGGCATGCGTCTATAAGCATAAGTACCATAAGGACAAGTGAAAGTGGTTTTCTCATGGTCTTGTTTTCTAACATGGATTTGAGAGAAACCAAAATAACCATCCAAATAGCAAAAGTGAGTATTTTTAGACAACCTTTCTAGCATTTGATCAATAAAAGGCAAAGGATAATGATCCTTCTTAGTAACAACAGTCATACGTCCTTTCTTGGGAACACAATGGACAGGACTAACCCATCTACTATCAGCAATAGGATAAATGATACCTGCTCCGAGAAGCTTTAATATTTCACTTCTCACCACTTCTTTCATCTTTGGATTTAGTCGGCATTGATGATCAACCACAGGCTTGTCATCAGGCTCAAGATTAATAGTATGCTGACAGAGAACATGACTAATGCCTTTAAGATCATCCAAAGTATAACAAATAGCTTTACGATGTTTCTGGAGTATTTCCAATAAACGTTCTTCTTCATGCTCTGAAAGGTTAGCATTGACAATAACAGGATATATTTTCTTTTCATCTAAATAAGTATATTTAAGTGTGTCAGGAAGAACTTTAAGCTCAAACACTGGGTCTCCATTAGGTGGTAAAGGTGGCCCTAAGGATTCTACAGGCAAATTGTGTTTGATAATAGCAGGTTGATCGAGGAAAATATCCTCCAATTCATTTCTTTCCTGCATATACATATCATTCTCATGTTCTTCCATGAATTACTGCAAAAGATCATTAGGTGGAATAGCAATAGAGGCAATTCTTTCAATAGCTAGATCTTCATTAGGTAACTCTTTATCATGGTGTTGTCTAGCAATCTTACTAAAATTAAATTCATAATGTTCATCACCAAATTTGACAGACACTTTCTCTTTCTTACAATCAATAACAGCACCACAGGTATTAAGGACAGGTCTACCAAATATAATAGGACAAGATTTATCTTCAACTGAACCAAGTATTAAAAAGTCAGCGGGGTATTTTACCTTACCACAAAGAACTTCAACATCTCTTACAATACCCACTGGTGAAATAGTCTTTCTATTAGCAAGCTGAATAGTAACATCAATGTCTTCAATTTCACACGGAGCAATTTCATTCATCACTTCTTGATAAAGAGAAAAAGGTATAGCACTTGCACTTGATCCCAAATCGCAAAGTCCATAATAATTATGCTCACCTATTTTAACAGAAACAACAGGTGTGCCAACAACGGGTCTATGATACTTATTAGGTGCCACTAGATTAGAGGCAGCCTCACAAAAATATATCACAACCATCAATATTTTCAGCAACAAGATCTTTAACCATAGCAACCGTAGGTTCTACAATTATTTGATCTTCAGATTTATTAGCTTTCCTACTACTCTTGCTCACAATGTTATCGGCAAAAGAATGTTCTTTTACTCTAACAGGAAAAGGCGGTTTCTCAAAGTGAACAGTAGGTAAAATAGGATCAACAGTGTTAACAATTATTTCATTACTAGAGAATTGTTTCTCTTTAATATTATCCTTATAAGGTTCATGATACTTGTCCCACTTCACTTTAGGAATACTAACATGAGAGGCAAAGGTTTTACAAAGTTCAACAATTACTTGAGAGTCGAGCCCATATTTAGCACTAAGCTTATTAAATTTTTCAGTTTCAGCAAAAGACTTAATCCAATCATATTCATAGTTTATACCTGGCTCTTTATCTTTGTCCATCTCCCAATCTTCAGTATTGCACTGAATTCTTTCAATAAGATCCATTTATCATCAATCTTCTTGTTTGTGAAGGAACCATTAGAAGAGGCATCAAGAAGGTCCTTGCCATGACGTGAAAGCCTTGCATAAAAATTATTAATAATAATCTCCTGGGAAGCTTATGATTGGGGTTATTTAAGCATTAATGTTTTCAGCCTCCCCCAAGCTTGAGCAATACTTTCTCCATCACAAGGCCAAAAATTATAAATAAAATTCCGATCTTGATATATTTCATGAAGAGGATAAATTTGAAATAAAAGAGAGATACAAGCTCCTTCAAATCCAGCAAATGTGAATCATCCAACAACTTATACCATTCCCATGCTCTTTCTTTCAGTGATATAGAAAACAATTTCCTCATGATTAATTCTCCTGAGACACCTGCAATCTTAAATAGTCCACATAGTTCTTTAATATAAAGCAAGTGCTCACCGGGATGGACAGTCCCATCTCCAGTGTAACGGTTATCCACAACACGATCAACAATGCCAATAGGTATTTCAAAAGGGACAATTTCAGTACTTAGAGGACTTCTCTCAACCACATGGGTGGTGGAGGAGCCATTCCCAAACATATAATCAACAGTAAAAGCTTCATAATTAAGCTAATTAAACAAATAGAAATAAAAAACAGGACTTACAGTAAAAGATTTCATTACCAATTCCACTTACCAATAGCGCTACACTCCCCGGCAACGGCGCCAGAAAATAGTCTTGATGACCCACATGTGTAGGGGATCTATCGTAGCTTTTTCAATAAGTAAGAGTGTCGAACCCAACGAGGAGCAGAAGGTATTGATAAATAGTTTTGAGTAAGGTTTCATTGTAAACACTGAAAGGTAAATGTTTATGGATTTTTGTGATGATAAATAAAGCGATAACAAGTAAATAACGATGAAAGTAAATAGTTGCTGCAAGTGGCCCAATCCTTTTTAGCACAAAGGACAAGCCGGTGGTGTTTCTTATAATAGCTAAAACGTTCCTGAGGACACACGGGAGGTTCCGTCAAGTTATTTTCATCACACGCCATCGATTAATCTTTATCGTTTCGGTAAGTGTTATGTGGGTAGACCTATGCTAGTGCACCGTCCTATCCAAGACCAATGCACACTTACGATTACACTACTTGCAAGCGTCCGCAAATACAAGACAGTAATTAAAATATAAATCTAACCGTAGCAATAAACTCGTGGTATCTACTATTCCCTTATGTGAAGTATTGCAAACTGGAGTTTAGGTTTCTGTCACTTCGGCAACCCTCAATAAGCAATCCAACACACAATGCATTCCTCTAGGCCCATAAAGGTGAAGTCCTATGTAGTCGACGTTCACATAACACCACTAGAGAAATAGCAACATAACTTAAATATCAAACCGGTATATATTACTCAACGAAACATGACTACTAATAACAAGACTTCTCCCATGTCCCCAAGAACTAAATGATCTACTCACAACACATCAGATGGATCCTAATCAGAGGTGATATATGGATGTATAACAATCTGGTCATAAAGTGCAAACACCGATAATTCTCACAAGCATCAACTACGAAGGAGTAATTCATACCGGTAGAGAGATCTAATGGAATACAACAATATGAAGCCCTAATTGTTACAACAAGGTGAGGATGGATGGTGAGGTTGTTGGTGCTGATGATGATGACGATGACGATGATGATCTTGATGATGCCCGGTGCGATGACGGTGACGGCACTAGTAGGAAAAAGCCTATAGCGGAATTCCTTTTAGTAGCGTGCCCATTTCCGTGTACGCTTCCTCTAAAAGGTGTCAGCGTGTGACAACTGACGCCCGCTGCCAGTAAATATTACTAGAAGCGTGTGGGCAGGGGCGCACGCTTCTGGTAATATTGCACCGGCTGGCCCCGACGGGACACAACCTAGTAGAAGCGTGTATTCGGCGGACACTCTGCCACTATATGTTTTTGTGCCAGCGTGTTTATTTCGGCACACGCTTCTAGTACAGTGGCAGCGTGTGCACGCAGACACACGCTTGTAGATTAGAAGCGTGTGGTTACGGGTGCACGCTTCTACTTGTCGTGGCAGATATTTATGGCAGCGCCCGTGGTAGATCTCGATCCAGCGCTCCGACCAGGTGCCACTTTCCCCCTTCTTCTTCTTCCACTTGTCTCTCCTTCTCTCCATGTCTTTCCCTCACTCTCTCTTCCCTCCATTAATTCTTCGCGCGCTTCAGAACTCAAACGCAAAACCGTCCCCGCGGCCGCCGTCGATCGACGTCCGCCCCCTCCGCCGCGCCCAGGAGTCTCGCCGCGCCCAGGAGCGCCGCCGCGCAAAGAGGAGCTCCGCCGCGAGGATCGATCTAGCCGCCGTCAATCGGCTCTGCCCCGACCCGTACGTGCGCCGCCTCCTCCACGAGCCCCTTTCCTCCTCCCAGTGCCGCCATCACCGCCTCTACCCCGACCGAGAAGGTACCAGTACCCTGCCCTAGCGCGCTGATCTGCCCGAGCGCGCGCGCCCCGCCTGTCTCTGCGTGAGCGTGCCCTGTCCTGCACGAGCACAAGGTGTTTGGTGAAATGCCTGCACGAGATTTTTTGTTTATTTGTAAATGAGTTGTTGTTTATTGTTGAAATGAAGTGTACAGACGATGAAATGTCTCGAATGTTGAAAGTTGAAACCATCATGAGGCCTATGTTTTGCCGGAATGTTGATTAACTTCCGTTCCGGCAAATTTCGGGCACTGGATATGTCCAATTTTTAGCAAAGGTCATGCCGAAATTTTCCGTTAATTGTGGCATTACTTTTGCTAAAAGTAAAAACATCTTCGGGTGCCCGTCTTTTAAGTTTAGTACTAACTATGACTTTTTTAAACTTATTGAGATGTCGGGAGCACACGGAAATGACGAGTCCGAACGTGAAGACGGCGACCACTATTCTCAATATTTAGAAGAGGATCCTAACAATGAGGCCACTAATTCGGACGCCGAGACCGTTGATGGCAACAAGGACGCCGAGACCACTGATGGTGACAGGCCACGAACTTCGGGCACCGAGGACACCGCCGGCAACCGGGGAACAACTACGGGGCCTGATACCACTGATGGCAACATGGGCACTACTTCGGGCGCCGAGACCACTGATGGTACCAGCAAGAGACGAAACAGGAAGCCAAATGTGCTTCCCGCGACACGAATTGATGTTGACGAATGGGATCCTGCCACCAATGAGCCTTCACTTCCTGATTCGGCGAGGAGGTCCTACGGCAATCACTATGTGTCGAGATCGATGATGAGAGACACGCATGTGTGCCTCTCTCTCTAACTATTCGAGACTTGTATTTTGCTACATATGTGTCGAATGTACCGTGTAAATATATGTCTACCGTACTTTCTAAATGCATGTGTACTCTACTATCTAAATACACGTTTACTGTTCTGTCTAAATACAACAAAAAACCAAATAAAACGCCAAAAATATGAATTCAGAATAATATACTAGAAGCGTGTAGAAATAGTACACGCTTGTGGTATAGAAATTACCTGCAGCGGGTTCCCCCAAGCGCACGCTTTAGCTCCGCGGTAGTACCGGCAGCGTGTGAACAATGGCGCACGCTTCTGGTGAACTACTTACAACCAGCGTGCAAATATGGACACGCTTCCGGTAAAGTTAGCAGCAGCGGGATATTGGCAGCGTGTGGGGGCACGCTGCTGATGAGGGTTTTCCACACGCTGCAGATAGGCTTTTTCCTACTAGTGCGGTGGTAATGATTTCCCCCTCCGGGAGGGAATTTCGCCGGCGGAATTTCCCCGCTAGGAAGGTGTTTCTTCTCTCTGTCGTTTTCGTCATGAAGAGGTGGCGGAAAAATTCTACGAAGTGGCTCCTCGATAAAATTATGTCACGGGGGTAAGTACGCCGAAGGGGTGCCGTAGGAGGGGCCAGGGCCCCATAGCCGCGGCCAAGGGGGGCCCGCGCCTGGGGGTCCCTTGGTGGCCCCCTGGATCCCCTCTGGCAGCCCTTCGGGCTCCCCCGGTGATTTCTGACGAAACTTCCTTTTCTGATTTTTGCCAATTTTTCTGACGTCCGGATGATACCTCCTCTCACAGGTGCTTTTTCCAGCTGAAATCTGACTCTGATAATTAATTCCGTAAAACTGTAAAACACACAGAAAACAACGAAATAACATAAGTATAGTGCTCTAATATGGAAAATATCAATGAATAAGGGAGAATTAACATGTAAAATAGTGATGCAAAATGGACGTATCAACTCCCCCAAGCTTAGACTCCGCTTGTCCCCAAGCGAAATCTGAACTCAGAAAACATGACCACAGGTTTTATGATGTGAAGTGTCGATAATGAAGAATACGGACATGAAGCATTAGCAATTACTCGGTAAACACTAGCAATTCTATACGGCAATCTTTCTCACAATGCTTCTCAAAGAGAAATAATAATTCAATCATATAAATGTATAGTAAGTGCAAACTCATTGAGCTATGGCAAACTGTGTTCTTGGTCAGAGAACAACTTTCATATTAATCTTATCTTTCCGGAAGAGTCTATGTCAGAGCTATCAAGCAAATAACACATGCTTCAATTATCATAAAGTCTTTTCATGAATAGAAAACTTCCAAGGGATATGTTCTTATAAAGGAGGTGAAAACAACTGACACAAAGGAAGATGCTAGTTAGCAGAGCTCAACTTTCAACTTGTTTACCATGATGGTAATGTCAACTACAATAAAACATGGTTAAATATCATCGTGGACATATAAAAGAATGCATCTCCTTTCAACATCATAAGTTTGCTAGTAAAGAATAGAGGGAATAGGTGAACTGACTCAATCCTACTAGTAAAGAAAGGCCCTTCGCAGAGGGAAACAGGGATTACTCATGTGCTAGAGCTTTTCAGTTGAAAACATATAAGAGATGTAAAAAATAAATTTTTGAGAGGTGTATGATCTAGTCAACGACTGATACTAGATAACCCATCACTTCCCATGTTGATCAAACCTCAAGAGCGGTCCCATAGAGAGAACAATAAAGTTCCTCTTCTCCTTTTGTTGCACAAGCTATGTTCATGATTTCTCAAGCCCAAAGTATGAGGAGTTTAGATGATATGATTGTTGTAGCTTATCTTTTGTGAGCTGGGCACCCGTTTGCCAGCTCTTTTTGCAATATTAAGGACTTGCACATTATGCATGCAAGTCAGCGAGGCAAAGTTTGATCAACACAGGGAAAATAATGAACCATCTATTACTTCCTCATGACCTAAGAACAGAGGCACAAATTTGGAATATTAATAACTTTGAAGGTTTAAAGGTAGCACACGAGAAATTTACTTGGAGTGGCGGTGAAATACCACATATAGGAAGGTATGGTGGACACTTGTGGAAGGTTTTTGGTTCAGGTTTGGATGCTCGAGTAGTGATCATACTCAGTACAGGGTTTTTGGCTAGCAAAGGCTTGTAGCAAACATATAATGTTGAGAGATGCAAACATATATATAACCATGCAATGATATAAAACCTGAAGCATTGCAATTGTCTTCCTTGTCAGCATAACACATCAATCATAAGAACATAAACATGAAGGTTTTGCAGGCATAAAAGATCTATGGGGTAATATATCTGCATGTGAAATCTCTCTTCTTTGTTCTAAGTCTCTAAGTGTTGTTGCTATGACCAATGCTATGTTTGCCAATACTCAATAAATTTCAGCCACTACACCTCTTTCAAATTTAGCTCTCTCAATTTCAATACCTTTTTCAGAAATTTTATGACCAATAACAATGTCTTCATTAACCATAAAGTGACACTTCTCCCACTTCAACACAAGATTAGTATCCTCACATCTCTGCAATTTTTTTTAAGATTATGGAAGCAATTTTCGAAAGAAGTTCCATAGACGAAGAAATCGTCCACGAATACTTCCACAATCGCCTCACAAAAACCATGAAAAATAGCAGACGTACATATTTGAAAATTAGCTGGAGCATTACATAAACCAAAAGGGATACGTCTATAAGCATAAGTACCTTAAGGACAAGTGAAAGTAGTTTTCTCTTGGTCTTGTTTTCGAATAGGAATTTGAGAGAAACCAGAATAAACATCAAGGAAACAAAAATGAGAGTTTTTAGATAATCTTTCTAGCATTTGATCAATAAAAGGTAAAGGGATAGTGATCATTCTTAGTATCTTTATTTAACTTTCTAAAGTCAGTACACATTCTATAACCAACAATGGTCCTTTGAGGAATGAGTTCATTATTATTATTAGGTACCACAATCATACCTCCTTTCTTAGGGACACAATGAACAGAGCTCACCCACATACTATCAGCAATAGGATTGATTATACCTGCTTCAAGAAGCTTCAACATTTCGTTTCTTACCACCTCCTTCATTTTCGGATTCAACCGGCGTTGATGGTCAACTACCGGCTTTGCATCAGGCTCAAGATTAATTGTACGTTGGCATAAAAAAGGACTAATGCCTTTAAGATCATCCAGAGTATAACCAATAGTCGCACGATGTTTTCCAATTACAGTTAATAATATGTCTTCCTCTTTTCCTGAAAAGGTTAGAACTGATAATAACATGATATATTTTCTTTTCATCCAAATAAGCATATTTAAGTGTGTTAGGAAGAGTTTTTAGTTCAAAAACAGGGTCACCCTTAGGAGGCGTGGGCGTCCCCAATGTCTCCACAAGCAGGTGGTGCTTAAGGATAGGTGGCTGATTTAAGAAAACATTTTCTAATTCCCTCCTTTCCTGCAAAAACATTTCATTTTCGTGATCCAATAAATCGTGTTGCAAGGGATCATCGGGAGCTATAACACTAGAAGCAATTCTTTCAATAGAAAAATCATCATAAGGTGGTTCCTTATCATGATACTTTCTAGCAAATTTAGAAAAATGAAACTCATAGGGTTCACCATCCAATTTAACGGTAACCTTTTCTTTCTTAAAGTCAATAACACCTCCACAAGTATTCAAGAAAGGTCTACCAAAAATTATAGGACAAGCTTCATAATTAGAAGTTCTAAGTATCAGGAAACCAGCAGGGTACTTTACCTTACCACAAAGAACTTCAACATTTCGAACAATTCCCACAGGAGAAATAGTGCTTCTATTAGAAAGCTTGGTAGTAACATCGATATCCCTATCTCACGGGGTGCAATTTCGTTCATGACTTCTTGATAAAGAGAGAAAGGGGTAGCACTTGCACTACCACCAATGTCACATAAACCATAATAGCAATGCTGATCTATCTTAACAGGAAAAACAGGAGTGCCAACAATGTTTGCAGTTTTCTTAGGATTAACAGTGTCAGAAGCAATCTTGCAAAAAGTTACAATACCCTCATCAATATTTTTAGTTACAAGATCTTTAATCATAGCTACTTGAGGTTCAACATCCATTTGTTCTTCAGGTTCACAAGTTTCTTTTACACATTTATTAATCACATTAGTAATCATAGAATGTTCTTTAATTCTTACAGGAAAAGGTGGTTCCTCACAATAAGCACTAGGTAAAACAGGACTAACAGTGTGGACTTGCAACTCATTTTTGGTGACAGTTGTGTTTTCTTTGACAACATCCTTAAAAGGTTCATGATATTTGTCCCATTTTTCTTTGGGTATATTAATATGAGAAGCAAAAGATTTACAAAAATCAACAACTATAAGGAAATCAAGTCCAAACTTAACGACAAGCTCATTAAAACCATTAATTCCAACAAAATACTTAATGCAATCGTACTCATAGTTTATATCCGACTCCTTACCTTTGTCAATATCTCAATCTTCATTATTGCGTTGAATCCTTTCAATAAGACCCCACTTAGCATTAACTTGCTTACTGTAAAAGAACCCATAGAAGAAGCCTCAAGTATCTCTTTGTCATGACATGAAAGCCTTGCATAAAAATTATTAATGATAATCTCCGTGGGAAGCTCATGATTGGGCCATTTAAGCATTGATGATTTCAGTCTCCCCCAAGCTTGAGCAATGCTCTCTCCATCACAAGGCTAGAAGTTATAAATATATTTCCTATCTTGAAGTATTTCATGAAGGATAAAATTTAGAGTAAAAGAGAGGGACAAGCTCTTTCCAATCCAATAAGTGAGAATTGTCCAGTAGCTTATACCACTCCAATGCTCTTTCAGTGATAAAGGAAATACTTTCCTCATGATTACTTCTCCTGAAACACCTGCAATCTTGAATAGCTCGCACAATTCTTTAATATAAAGCGGATGAAAAACGGGATGGACAGTTCCATCTCCTGCATAACGATTACTTATATTATGATCAACTATCCATGTAGGTATTTTAAAAGGGACAATTTCAGTGGTTGGAGGACCCTTCTCTACCTCGGGAGTGGCAGAGAGATTCCTCCCAAAAAGAGCATTAAGAGATTGAGATTCCATAATAAGTGACTAACAGAAAGAAAAACAACACGTAATATAAATAAGTTTTTCTTACCAATTCCACTTACCAAGAGTGTAACACTCCCAGATGGGAAATGAATTGCAGCAAACAATATAACTCCCAAGTGAACTTATAAATAAAGCTATGCTCCCCGGCAACGGCGCCAGAAAATAGTCTTGATGACCCACAAGTGTAGGGGATCGCAACAGTCTTCGACGGTAAATATAACCCAATTTATTGATTCGACACAAGGGGAGCCAAAGAATACTTAGAAACCTTAACAACTGAGTTGTCAATTCAGCTGCACCTAGAAAAGAACTTGCTTGACACAAATTATTAGTAGTAACAATGATGTGATGGCAGCAGTAGTGTGATAGTAACAACAGTTACAAAGTAACAACATCAGTAGTAATAGCGAAAGTGAACGAAGTGGACAACAGGGCTAAAAACACCGTAGGCCTAGGGATGGATGTATGAGCGTTGCATGAATGAGATAAACCATGTAATAGACTTAACATAGGGCAGCACATATAAATAAGAGAGCATCCAAATCATTAAATAATCATAGGCATGTGTGCAGGAAATAGTCGTGCGTGCTTGCTATAAGAACTTGCACAACATTTTTTGTCCAACCATCCCGTTTCTGCGGGTCCAATTTGGAACTAATGGTAATTAAGGCACTTGTTTCACCAAGGACTGGATCAAAGCATTAAAACTCAATGGACATATGTAATCCTCAAACTAGAATCCTTCCCCTTTGATATCCCAACCTGTCACCTTGGGGTCTGATACGTCCATTTTGCATCACTATTTTATATGTTAATTCTCCCTTGTTCATTGGTATATTTCATATTAAATCACTATACTTATGTTATTTTGTTGTTTTCTGTGTGTTTTACAGTTTTACCAAATTATTTATCAGAGTTAGAATTCGGCTGGAAAAAACATCTGTCAGAGGGGACAACTTCCGGACATCAGAAAAATTGGGAAAAATCAGAAAAGGAGTTTTCTCTGAAAATCACCGGGTGAGCCTAAAGGGCACCTGGAGGGGACCCAGGGGGAACCAAGTGACCCTCAGGCGCAGGTGATATGTCTCAAACGTATTTATAATTTATAATGCTCCATGCTTGTTTTCTACCCAATGCCCTTTGTTTTCCACATGTTTTCCGGTTGTTTTCACAGACTAACCTATTAACAAGATGCCCAGTGCCAGTTTCTGTTTTCTGCTGTTTTTGTATTTCAGAAAAGTTCTTAAAGAAATATTCTCGGAAAGGGCTGAAAATTCACGGAGATCATTTTTTACCCGGAACGGAGAGATTGCCCGAAGGAGACCCGGAGAGGGGCCCTGGGGCCCAAGTGGGTTCCAAGCGCGGGCTAAACCTAGCCCTAGCCCGCGCCTGAGGGTCACTTGGCGCCCCCCGGCACCCCCTCGCACCGCTTCTTTGCCTATAAATTTCCTCTTACCCTAAAAATCACGGGGACGGATTATTTTCCACGAAACATCTACAGAGGCGCCGTCATCTCGAAAGTCCAATCTAGGGCTTCTGGAGTCCTGCTCTGGCACCCTGCCGGAGCGGGGAATCGTCACCGGAGGCCTCTTCATCGCCATGATTGCCTCCACGATGATGTGTGAGTAGTTCATCTCGGGACTACGGGTCCATAGCAGTAGCTAGATGGTTGTCTCTCTCCTTTGTGCCACCATGTTTAGATCTCGTGAGCTGCCTTACATGATCGAGATCACCGTTATGTAATTGCTACATGTTGTGTTTGCTGGGATCCGATGAACCATGAGATTATGATTTTTTTGTTCATGTCATATTGAGATGCTTCACTTATATCTATAGAGAGTTCTAATATTGTCTTGCAATGCTCTCCGGTGTTTATGATTACCTTGGCCACGTAGTTGTTTTCACCTCCAAGAGAGGGTTTATATGCTAGATAGTGGGTGCATGCATCCTTTGCACCTGTGCTCGAGTGACAGAAACGTGACGGGTGGAGGATGTGCTATTGCCACTAGGGAGAAAACAGCGGTGTTCTCACCCACGGGTGAGGATTATTGCTTACATTACGTACTTTACTTAATGCATTTGTCTGTTGCACACTAGCAATTACTTCATTGCTGCAACTTAATACCAGCGAGATTTGCAAGAGAGCTTTCTTAAGGTGGACTTTTAGATATGGATGCATGCCGCATGGCGGTCCATATACTTTGACGTAATGCCTACAATGTTATTACCCGTGAACTTTATCTCGTCATAATAGTATTGTTATACGTTCATGATTTGTCAATTGCCCAGCTGTAATTTGTTCACCCAACATGTTATTATTCTTTGGTGAGACACCACTAGTGAAACTATGGCCCCCGGTCCTATTTTCCTCATTAATACAAGCTTCGTCTAGCACTTTTCATCATTGTTTCCTTGCTGTACCGTTTTCACTTTCATTACTTCCAACCATTCGATACGTTTAATTCTCGCATTTTCATCAAGACAGGAAGATTGACAACCTTCTCGGAAAGATGGGGACAAGAGAGAGTTTATGTTTTGTTTGCAGGTGCACACTTGCTGAAGCGCCAGACAACAAGCAACCTTCTTGCAAGACTTCGAAGTCCTACTGGATTGATAACCCTGGTTCATTAATCGGGGGAAATTACTGCTAGGCTGCATCATACCTTCCTCTTGGGGTCTCCCAACGAGCGTGTTGTTCCACGCCAACAAGCATACAATTTCTTGCGCCGTTGGCAGGGATTTCAAGCTTAAAGTAAGGGAAGTTACACACTTCCACTTTCTCTCTTTTGTTTTGTTCTTGCTTAGTTTACTTTTATTTAGTCTTGTTTTCTCTTTATCAAAAACACAAAAAAATTAGTTCTCTAGTTTCTAGTCTTTTACTTGTTTTGTTAGTTTGCTTTCGTCTCCATTTAAGAATCCCTCGCTGTTTTGTTAAAATGTCTATTCCTAAATTTGCTACAAAAGACCTGGATTTAGGAAAAGGCATTATTATTGGAAGAAATAATATTGAAGATTTCTTTAATCATGTTAATGGGCTACGAGATCTCGATGAAAAACCTGTAGTTGAACTTTCCCATAATTATGAAACTGCTATAGCTTCTTTAGTTGGTATGATAGAAGCTAGATTTATAAAGCTCAATCCTGTATTACAACAAATGTTTCTTAAGCTTGCCAACATGGAAAGAGGGAAAGAAAAGAACTTTGTGGTAAAAACTTTACTTCTGGAATTTAATGATATTGCCATAGAGGCTAGGAAAGTTTTTGCTCATTATAAATTGTTTGGCTATGAACTTGGTATTGATCATACTTTGAAAACCTTAGATACCAAGAGAATGAAATATGAGGGTAAAACTGAATGCGAAAAATAAATTAATATTCCCATACCCTTCAAACTGCTAGCAATTTCTGATGCTCTAGAGGAAAATTTTGGTTGGATTGTTCCCGAGAATCCCTTTGATGAAAATAGTAAACCAAAAAGAAAGGAGAAAGGTGATTCAGAGCTGTGTGTGTGGAAAATACAATGCTTATATGATGAGTTCGAGTACCTTAAATTGAAAGACGATAACACTTGATTCTTGCTTTATGCCTTGCTAAAAGGCGTTAAAGAAAAGCGCTTGTGGGAGGCAACCCACTTTGTTTTCCTATGTTTTTTTAATGTTTTCCCTTGTTTCCTTTTGTTTTCTTTTAGTCTTGGAAGTTGTTAAATCTGTAGCAACCGCTCCTTATCCTTTTTATTTCGTTTCTCGTGCCAACAATAACCTCTTTTGGAAGATAGTGCATGTTGCTGTTTTGTTGTCCAGATTTTTGCGCCTCACCAAAAACCTCGTTTCTCTCAGCCCGAGTGCGAGGAATTTATGAGAAGTTTTGGGCACCTGCCCTAGGTTGTTATCTGACTTTAATTAGTAGACCACTTTTTGATTTGAGCTACAAAAGTATCTCTAAAAAATTCATCTTTACGATATGTTCTGTTTTGACAGATTTCTGCCTTCATTTGCATTTTCCCCTCTATCTCTTTCTTTTGTTGTTCTTTCGGGGGGGGAGGGGGAGGGGAGGGAGAGATTTAAAACAAGTTGTGACAGAAACTAATGCTTAAATTGAGTGTTTGTCTTGTGTTGAAACTGAACCAAGTGGATTTATTATTTTGATGCACTAACCTAGTTAATGAAGATTGTGAGAAGTTTTAGGTGGAGGAAGTTTTCAAGTGTAGGGAGAGAAGTATGATATGAGAAGATGAATTATGGACAAAAGCTCAAGCTTGGGGATGCCCATGTCACCCCCAAGAAATATCCAAAGTACAAGCATCAAAGCTTGGGGATGCCCAAGGCATCCCCTTCTTCATCAACAAAATTATCAGGTCATCTTTCAAGACACTATATTTTTATTCCTTCACATGATATGTGTTATTTTTGGAGCGTCATTTTATTTTGCTTTCAGTTATGTTTTGTTTTCTTGCTGAAATAAATGGTTGAATCCTAGCATTCTTTGTTTGGAGAGAAACACGCTCCGTTTTCATTGTTTAGAACACTCTAGTTTTCACTCTTATTGTTCTTTGAGTGTTCAGTTTTTGCTACTACTGCGTTTAGCTCTCGTTTTTCACTCGTATTTTGTTTAGAGCTTGTTGGTTTGCTTTATATATATATGATTAGCTCTCTGGTCTTAAATGAATATTTTTTATGGGAGTTGTTTCAAATAAGTTTATTGCTGTTGGGAAAGAGTAAAATATTTCATGCTTATAGTGGTGCAAAAGGAAGCTTGTTTAGACTGTGACTAGGCTTTGGCATGTCATGTTATATGTTATTTTAATTGTGTGCTTACTTATTTATGATGTATCATGACTAGTTTCAAATAACTGAGAGTGCTTAATGTGCCATTGAAATTAAATCATGTGTTGTTTTTATCATACTGATGCATAGAATTGTGGTATTCTCCTTTGATGATTTATTTGGTTTGACTTGGCGCATGCTCACACCATCTTATGACTACAAACAAAGTCACATTTAGCCTTGATGATCATTTCATTTTTGACTTGTAATATCACTTATGCTTTGATTAATGATGTTTTTTCGCTATGCATGATTATGGCCATTATTGCTCTCTTAGTTGGACGCTCTCTTGCTAGCCTTCACCTGTACTGAGTATGAGCTCTACTCGTGCATCCAAATCCCTTAAACCAATGTTTTCCGAATGTGTCCACCATACCTACCCATACATGGTATTTTATAGCCATTCCAAGTAAATTGCTTGTGTGCTACCTTTAAAACCTTCAAAATTATTAAACCTTGTTTTGTGTTCCTGTTTTAGCTCATGAGGAAGTATTAAGTGCTTTATTGTTTCTTCATGATTTGGTGGCTTCACACTTTGACTAGCATGCATAATGTGCTAGTCCCTAATACTGCAAAAAGAGCTGGCAAAAGGGTGCCCAGTCCACAAAAGATAAATACAACATACTCATCATATCAAACTTCTCACACTATTGGAATTGAGAAATCATGAACATAGCTTGTGTAAACAAAGGAGAAAAAGAGAAACATACTTGTTCTCTCTATGGGAGCCGCTCTTGAAGCTACTGGACATGAATAAATGATAAATCATTTAATGCCATTCGTTGACATAGACATACACCTCTCTCAAAATTATATTTTCAATACCTCTGTTTTATCAAAATAAAAAGCTCTAGCACATCAGTAATCCGTGCTTCCCTCTGCGAATGGCCTTTCTATTACTTTTATGTTGAGTCTCCGTCTTCTTACTTTATGCACCAATTAAGAGAGCATAGTTGTCATTCTGAGTGTAATGTGCATAGTCCCAAAATTTATTATTGATTGGAGTATGATTATGGTATTGCTTGTTCTAAAATTATTTGTATCTAGTCACCACTTGAACTTTGAAGGTGCCCTGGCATTTATGTTTTGCTATTCCATGAAGGACAAGCAGAATACCACTTTATTATGTTTTTCACTATGATCAAACAAATGTATCACCTTCAATGCATTATTATTCATTATGAATTGTTTATGTTACTTATCATGTGCAACATAGTTACTAAGTTTGCATAGTTCAAATAATATTTACCATGCCTTTGTTAAAGTGCTTTGATCTCATCTTACGATGCTTTTACATAACGATTGATCAAGTTTGTGTTGGCTGCATGTCACCTAAAAAATTAATTTGTTATCACTTACCTACTCGAGGACGAGCAGGAGTTAAGCTTGGGGATGCTGATACGTCTCAAACGTATCTATAATTTTTGATGCTCCATGCTTGTTTTCTATCCAATGCCCATGTTTTCCACATGTTTTCGTTTGTTTTCCGGATGTTTTCACAGACTAACCTATTAACAAGATGCCCAGGGCCAGTTTCTGTTTTCTGCTGTTTTTATATTTCAGAAAAGTTCTTATAGAAATATTCTCGGAAAGGGCTGAATATTCACGGAGATCATTTTTTACCCGGAACGGAGAGATTGCCCGAAGGAAACCCGGAGAGGGGCCCTGGGGGCCCCAAGTGGGTGCCAGGCGCGGGCTAACCCTAGCCCGCGCCTGGGGGTCACTTGGCGCCCCCCGGCACCCCCTCGCACCGCCTCTTCGCCTATAAATTGCCTTTTACCCTAAAAATCACGGGGATGGAGTTATTTTCCACGAAACACCTACATAGGCGCCGTCACCTCGAAAGTCCAATCTAGGGCTTCTGGAGTCCTGCTCCGGCACCCTGCCGGAGGGGGGAATCGTCACCGGAGGCCTCTTCATCGCCATGATTGCCTCCATGATGATGTGTGAGTAGTTCATCTCGGGACTACGGGTCCATAGCAGTAGCAAGATGGTTGTCTCTCTCCTTTGTGCCACCATGTTTAGATCTCGTGAGCTGCCTTACATGATCGAGATCACCGTTATGTAATTGCTACATGTTGTGTTTGCTAGGATCCGTTGAACCATGAGATTGTGATTATTTTGTTCATGTCATATTGATATAGTTCACTTATATCTATAGAGAGTTCTAATATTGTTTTGTAATGCTCTGTGGGGACCCCGGACTAGGCTTTCCGAAATACCCGATTATGCTTAACACAACGATCCCGTGATCAGTCTATCGTTGCACATAATCCGAATTGGATACCAAAGTTTACATCCATTACAGTGCCGAAATAAAAGTCTTACATAAATGGTCACTTAGACCAAGTCTTACATAGGTGCCTTCATGGGCCAAACCAAAATATCAGCGGAAGCTACGGCGTAGTAGACATCATATTCTAACGATGACAACCCGACAGGCAGCTGACTTGTGGAGATCCTTAGTTGGCGTAGAAGTCGCCATACTCCTGCTCGGCGTAGTGCTCCTCCTCGTAGTCTGGCTAGGTCAATAGCCAGGGACGAAACCAATATGAGTACATTTGAATGTACTCGCAAACTACCCCAACATGAGTATGCACTAGTTTTATTTTATTTGACAACTTTTATTTATTAAAAACATCTCTATATCTTTATTGAAAAAGGTAAGAAGAGTTTTATAACTATCTTTAAAAGAAACCACCATCTCATTTGTTCTCCAAAACTCCTCCTGTTTCTGACCATGGCTCACCATGGTCCAACAACTCATACCACTCCATGTGGTATAGCTGTGTAACATCAACTCCAATTCAGTTTCTTTTTAAACTTAAAAACTTTTCCAAAAACTTGCACATGGTCAAAGTAGGGCCTCCCAACTGTCCATATCCGAGGACTCGGCTATTCGAATAGTTTTACACTCTGCAGAGGTAGCACGCTTTTCCCACATCCATCCGGCAACTCATCGTGTCCGCCACGTCTCGCCATACAGGGTGTATGCGAAGTAAGCCGACCATAGCCTGTCCTTTGCTCATGCTAGTATAGGATCCTTCCCATATGACACTTCCAACACACTTAACCCAGCCCTTCGGAATCTAAGTGTGAGGACTCATAGGTTTTGTCCGGCGGTTTATGGTGGAACCTTCAATCCTCCTCCTTATCTTTCATAGAGTTTGAGCGAGGACCCGGGTCAGGGGTAGACCAACACACTATCCCCTCATGCATGACGGAGTCATCTCCGTCGATGAGGTATCCAGTACTAATATGAGCAAACTATATGGCTAAGCCTTTTCCCATATGTGGTGGATGTGGTCGCACAGGGTATCGGATGGTTGACGTAAGTACAAGGACACACTGTGCATTTTTCATAAACATCATCATTTTCCTCTTCTCCATTCCAACACCGACATCTCGGTATTTCATAATCTCACAAGTAATTTCAAAGGAGTTTTGAACTAAACATAATTGTTTTTCCCATCCTATAATTTGATATAACTATCTTATATTTCTACATAGGTGGCAAAATAATTTCCATATACTTTTGAAATGGGTTTTATAAATCTTGCCTTGAGAGTAAAACATGTTATGAAAGTAGATGCATATGTTTGTAGTGCAAGCTCAGAGAATAGCTTGCCTTGCTTGGCAAAGTGATCTTGCTCTTGTTCTTCAATTTCAGCAAACTCTCCTTCCTCGATATATCCGTCAACGTTTTCGTCTAATTAATAACAAACAATGCAAACAATCACTAAGCTATACAAGCAATCATCTCAACACAACAATCAAGAACATCACACATAGCTACTGCACACTTCAAACCATACAATTTGGTTTCAAAATATTTGAATTAAACATCATTTATTTATGTTCAACATTATGGCAGAAACTTGTGGAACATGTTTAATTCAATAACTTGAGTTCTGTTGGTCACAAAAATAAAAACTAAAATTCTATGGGAAGCTACTGATGTGTAGAAGACAACACAATTTGATTTGGTTCAATTGGAGTTACTAAACTCCCTACACATTTGTTTGAATCCAGAAGCTTAATAATCAAGTTTTGGCTACCATTTAAATTTATTGCTTCAAAAATTAAATCCTTTTAGGGGTAACTAAACATGACTAAATGTGACCTAACAAAATTGGTCCTAATTCATTTGGGTTTACCAATTAACATATTTAAATGTTTGAGTGCAGAAGGGTGTTTAAACTTAAACTTTGTACCAAACAAATCCTACTGCACAATTAATTCTATCAAAATTAGGGAAGCTAATACATGGCAGTACTAAGCTAACAAAATTGGTTTGGAATTATTTGGACTAACAGAGTATCAGAAACAAACAAGTTTAGATTTTAAACCTTCTGTGGTATTTTTAATAATACTTTTTAAATATTTATCTAAATGAGTTGAATCCAATTGGGTTGGTTAAACAATTTCATAAGATTTCCAGAGCAATTGGATTTGATTTATTTGGATGTCTAGATCTCGAGTTATTGAATTTTGAAGTTGATGCCAGTACTGTTTTTCCAGAGAAAAAGAATTAGAAAATCTAACTGTTCTGGATAAAGTTGAGAAACCTGACAGGTGGGGCCTACAGGTCAGTGACTCAGTGTGCACGAAGGAAATGATTAAAACACTGACGGGTGGGGTCCACTTGTCTGTCTAACATCTACAGCGAAGCGGTACGTTGCCGTTGGATCTAGATCCAACGGCTCTCAGAGCCCGCGAACGGCGACGACCATTTCTGGGCGGCGCCGCCGCGCCGGCGGCACGGTGATGATCGGAAACTCACCTAGAGGGCTCGGATGGTCGCGGAGATGAAGCAGATCGACGGCGGAGGCTCGGGGAAGGCGATGGGGCGAGTGGCAGTTGCTGGGGAAGCTTCTGTCGACGGCGGCGATGTCGCGCACTTCCTCGGCGACGGGCAGCAACTCCGGCGGAGCTTCGGGGTCGCGTCCGTGCACTAAAAAGAGGGAAAAGAGGCTCGGGTGAGTGCTGTGTCCACAAGGAAGAGCGTAGAGGCCAGAGAGAAGAGAATGGGAGGGTGTGGCGTTGCGGCGATGCTCGACCTTGACGGCGGCGACGGGTGCGGCAGTGCACGGCCCTCTGGCGGTGCACAGACCAAATTGGAGCGAGGGAGAGATCGAGGGAGGGGTGTGGAGTTTCAGTGAGGTCTCGGGGTGGCTTTATAGGCTCGGGGCGGTCCATGGTGGTCGAGGTCCACGGCGGCGACCATGGCGCGTCTACGGCGATCAAATCCTCGATTACGCGGCGAGGGTGCAGAGGCTCGTGGCGGCTTGGTGCTTAACGGGGTCCGGACACGTTCTAGAAGCGTCTAGAGGAGCTGTGCGTGTCGGGGAGCAGAGAGGGGGGCCTAATTGCTCGGCGCCGTCCAAGTCCTCCGCGGCGGCCGTCGGGGAACAGCGGCGTAACTGCGACGGGAGAGGGCTCCGTTTTTCTTCCCTGCGGTGCAGAGAGCGCAGAGGCACGGCGAGCGCTGCAGGGGGGGGGGGTCCGGGCGGCGAAGAAAACGGCGACGAAGGCGGTGGCGACACGGCGATGGTCGTCGGGGCTGGAGTCGACGACCTTTTTGCAGAAAACCCCCTACTTCTTCTTTTTCTTTATTTTTCAGTTTCTTTTTAATATCAGTAGGTTTTCTAGGATTTAATTAGGGCACTTAAACATTTTAGAAAAATTTGCAAATAATTGTGGGGCCTCCCCATAACATGTAGAAGCTCCACAAAAATTGGCATTGCAAAATAAAATGTTTTGCAACATTTTCTTTCATAGTACTTTGTTTATGTTATTTTAATTTATTTCAATTTGTTTTTATTTTAGAATTTTAAAACTAGTTCAAAAATAATATTTGAGAGGGGAAAGTGGTAGGAACAAAATGGGGAGTGTTTACATTACATCTCCACTGACTTTGGTTTGAAAAAAAATTGAGTTTGTCACTTTGAGATTTTTAAGTGACAACTTGTCACTTTTATTTTCTTGCTTTGATTTTGTATTTTGTTTTCTTTCTTTCTAGTGTTCACTAGAGCAAACACTCACACAAACAGCAAGAACAACAACTCAAGTAACAAGAAGCAATTAACATACAATAAACAACAAAAAGTTTTTGTTGGCTCTCATTTTTGGAATATAATCCTGATAATAATTTTGGGATGTTACATGCTCTCCGGTGTTTATGATTACCTTGGCCACGTAGTTGTTTTCACCTCCAAGAGAGGGTTTATATGCTAGATAGTGGGTTCATGCCTCCTTTGCACCTGTGCTCGAGTGACAGAAACGTGACGGGTGGAGGATGCGCTGTTGCCACTAGGGAGAAAACAGTGGTGTTCTCACCCACGGGTGAGGATTATTGCTTACATTACGTACTTTACTTAATGCATTTGTCTGTTGCACACTAGCAATCACTTCGTTGCTGCAACTTAATACCAGCGAGATTTGCTGGAGAGCTTTCTCAAGGAGGACTTTTAGATATGGATGCATGCCGGATGGCGGTCCATATACTTCGACGTAATGACTACAATGTTATTACCCGTGAACTTCATCTCATCATAATAGTATTGTTATACGTTCATAATTTGTCAATTGCCCAGCTGTAATTTGTTCACCCAGCATGTTATTATTCTTTGGAGAGACACCACTAGTGAAACTACGGCCCCCGGTCCTATTTTTCTCATTAATACAACCTTCGTTTAGCACTTTTCATCATTGTTTCCTCATTGTACCGTTTTCACTTTAACTACTTCCAACCATTCGATACGTTTAATCCTCGCGTTTTCAGCAAGATGGGAAGATTGACAACCTTCTCGGAAAGTTGGGGACAAGAGAGAGTTTGTGTTTTGTGTGCAGGTCCACGCTTGTTGAAGCGCCAGACAACAAGCTACCTTCTTGCAAGACTTTGAAGTCCTTCTCGATTGATAACCCTGGTTCCTTAATCGGGGGAAATTACTGCTAGGTGCATCATACCTTCCTCTTGGTGTCTCCCAACGAGCGTGTGGTTCCACGCCAACAAGTAGCGGCCCCCCTAGGCCGGGCCTGGGGCCCCACCTACAGCTCCTCTTTGGCGTACTTACCCCCCGTGACATAAAAACATCAGGGAGCCACTTCGTAGAATTTCTCCACCGCCTCTTCGCAACGGAAACGAGAGAGAGAAGAAAACACATTCCTGGTGGGGAAATTCCGCCGGGGAAATTCCCTCCCAGAGGGGGAATCATCACCACCGTCACCGTCATCACTCCGGGCATCATCGGGATCATCATCAACATCATCACCACCATCACCATCATCATCCCATCTCATCCCGCTGTAGCAATTAGAGTTATATATCGTTGTATTGCATTAGATCTCTCTACCGGTGTGAATTACCCCTTCGTAGTTGGTGCTTGTGAGAATTATCGGTGTTTGCACTTTATGACCAGATTGTTATTCACCATTATATCACCTCTGATCATGATCCATATGATGTGTTGTGAGTAGATCATTTAGTTCTTGAGGACATGGGAGAAGTCTTGTTATTAGTAATCATGTTTCGTTGAGTAATATTTACCGGTTTGATATTTAAGTTATGTTGTTATTTCTCTAGTGGTTCTATGTGAACGTCGACTACATAGCACTTCACCTTTATGGGCCTAGATGAATGCATTGTGTATTGGATTGCTTATGGAGGGTTGCCGGAGTGACAGAAACCTAAACCCCAGTTTGCAATACTTTACATAAGGGAGTAGTAGATACCACGAGTTTATCACTGCGGTTAGATTTATTTCTTAATTGCTATCTTGTATTTGTGGACGCTTGCAAGTAGTGTAATCGTAAGTAGTGCACTAGCATAGGTCTACCCACATAACACTTACCGAAACGATAAAGATTAATCAACGGCGTGTGATGAAAATAACTTGACGAAACCTCCTGTGTGTCCTCAGGAACGTTTTAGCCATTATAAGAAACACCACCAGCTTGTCCTTTGTGCTAAAAAGGATTGGACCACTTGCAGCGACTATTTATTCTTATTGTTCTTTAATTGTTATTATTTTATTTATCACCTTTTAGTGTTTACAGTGAAACCTTACTCAAAACTATTTATCAATAGCTTCTGCTCCTCGTTAGGTTTGACACTCTTACTTATCGAAAAGGCTACGATAGATCCCCTACACTTGTGGGTCATCAAGACTCTTTTCTGGCGCCGTTGCCGGGGAGTGTAGTGCTATTGGTAAGTGGATTTGTTAAGGAAACCTTTTACTGTAAGTGCTGTTTTTATTTCTGTCTGTTTATTTTACTTCATTTTGGAATCCTTTACTATTGGTTGGATGTTTGGGAAGTTCCCAACCTACTGAAATTGTTCCTTTTGAAATACTTATTGGCCTTGTTGATCGTGTTATGGATAACCGTTACGCTGGAGATGGAAATGTCCATCCTGGCGAGCACTTGCTTTATATTAAAGAATTATGTGAGCTATTTAAGATTGCAGGTGTACCAAGAGAATTTATTATGAGGAAATTATTTTCTATATCACTGAAGGAAAGAGCATGGGAATGGTATAAGTTATTGGATGATTCACATTTGCTGGATTTGAATGAGCTCATATCTCTCTTTTACTTCAAATTTTATCCTCTTCAAGAAATACATCAAGATAGGAATTATATTTATAATTTTTGGCCTCGTGATGGAGAAAGTATTGCTCAAGCATGGGTGAGGCTGAAAACATTAATGCTTAAATGTCCCAATCATAAGCTTCCCAAGTAGATTATTATTAATAATTTTTATGCGAGGCTTTCACGTCATGACAAGGAACTTCTTGATGCCTCTTCTAATGGTTCCTTCACGAATAAGAAGATTAATGATAAATGGGATATTATTGAAAGAATTTAGCGTAATAATGAAGATTGGGAGATGGACCAAAGTAAAGAGGCAGGTATAAATTATGAATACAATTGCATTAAGTCTTTTGTTGAAACTGAGAATTTTAATAAGCTTAGTGCTAAATATGGGCTCGATTCCCAAGTAATTGTTGAACTTTGCAAAACCTTTGCCTCTCATGTTAGTATTCCTAAAGTGAAGTGGGACAAGTATCATTAACCTTATAAGGATGATAATAAAGACAAACAATTCTCTAGGAATGAAATACTTGTTAACACTGTTGATCCTATTTTACTTGTTGTTCACTTTGAGAAACCACCTTTTCCTGTTAGAGTAAAAGAGCATTCTTTTGCCAATAGCATTGTGAACAAAAGTAGTAAGAAAGTTAGTAAATCTGAAGATCAAATAGTTGTTGAACCTACTATTGCCATGGTTAAAGACCTTGTTACTGAAAATATTGATGGTAGTGCTATTTATTTTTGTGAGGATGCTTCTAATTTGGTGTCACCAAATAAGCATGCTAAACCTATTGTGGGTACACCTGTTGTTTGTTAAGATAGGTGATCATAATTATTATGGACTTTGTGATTTGGGATCAAGTGCACGTGTTATTCCTTTTTCTCTTTATCAAGAAGTCATGAATGAAATTGCCCCATGTGAAATTGAAGATATTGATGTTACTATCCAGCTTGCTAATAGAAAGACCATTTCGCCAGTGGGTATTGTTAGAGATGTTGAAGTTCTTTGCGGTAAGATAAAATATCCCACTGACTTTTTAATACTTGGTTCTGTTGAAGATAAATCTTGTCCTATTATATTTGGTAGACCTTTCCTTAATACTTGTGGTGCTGTTATTGATTGTAAAAAAGAAAAAGTGTCTGTTAAATTTGGAGATGATCATTATGAATTTAATTTTAGTAAGATTGCTAAACAACTTCATGAGAAAGAATTACCCAATGAAGATTTAGCTATCAAAAATATTGCTTCTATTGCTATACCGCCTAATGATCCTTTGCAGCAATTTATGTAAGAACATGAGAATGATATGTATATGCAGGAAAGGAATGAATTAGAGGATATTTTCCTCCATCAACCTGCTTTCATCAAGCATAATTTTCCTGTGGAATCCTTGGGGCCACCTTTACCACCCAAAGGAGACCCGTGTTTGATCTTAAAGTTCTTCCTGACACCCTTAAATATGCTTATTTAGATGAAAAGAAAATATATCCTGTTATTGTTAATTCTAACCTTTCAGAATATGAAGAACGGTTAGTGGGAGTACTTTGGAAACATCGGAAAGCTATTGGTTATACTTTGGATGATCTTAAAGGCATTAGTCCTGTTCTATGTCAGCATACAATTAATCTTGAGCCTGATGCCAAGCCTGTTGTTGATCATCAACGCCGATTAAATCCAAGAATGAAAGAAGTAGTGAGAAGTGAAATATTAAAACTTCTTGAAGCGTGTATTATTTATCCTATTGCTGACAGTAGATGGGTTAGTCCTATCCATTGTGTTCCAAAGAAAGGAGGTATAACCGTTGTTCCTAATGACAAAAATGAACTTACTCCTCAGAGAACTGTAGTTGGCTATAGAATGTGCATTGATTTTAGAAAATTAAATAAGGCCACTAAGAAAGATCATTATCCTTTGCCCTTTATTGATCAAATGCTTGAAAGGTTGTCTAAGAACACTCATTTCTGTTACTTGGATGGTTACTCTGGTTTCTCTCAAATTCAGGTTAGAAAACAAGACCTAGAGAAAACCACTTTCACTTGTCCTTATGGTACTTATGCTTATAGACGTATCTTTTGGTTTATGTAATGCACCAGCTACTTTTCAAATATGCATGTCTGCTATTTTTCATGGATTTTCTGAGGAAATTCTGGAGGTCTTCATGGACGATTTCTCGGTCTATGGAACTTCTTTTAACAATTGCCTCCATAATCTTAATAAAGTTTTGTAGAGATGTGAGGATACTAACCTTGTTTTGAATTGGGAGAAATGCCACTTTATGGTTAATGAAGGAATTGTTCTCGGTCATAAAATTTCTAAAGAGGTATTGAAGTTGACAAGGCTAAAGTTGATGCTATTGAGAAGATGCCCTATCCAAGGGATGTCAAAGGTATTCGTAGTTTTCTTGGTCATGCAGGTTTCTAAAGAGATTTATTAAAGACTTTTCTAAGACTTCGAGACCTCTTACCAATCTTCTTCAAAAAGAAGTTCCTTTCATTTTTGATGAGGATTGTAAAGAAGCCTTCGAAGTTCTTAAGAAAGCTTGAGTAACTGCACCTATAGTTCAACCACCTTATTGGAATTTACCTTCTAACATTATGTGTGATGCTAGTGCTTTTGCTGTAGGAGTTGTTTTAGGCCAAAGGATTGATAAGAAATTGAATGTTATTCATTATGCTAGTAAAACTTCGGATAGTGCTCAAAGAAATTATGCTACTACAGAAAAAGAGTTTTTGGCTGTTGTTTTTACTTGTGATAAATTTAGGCATTATATTGTTGATTCTAAAGTTACTATTCATACTGATCAGGATGCTATTAAATATATTATGGAAAAGAAAGATGCTAAGCCTAGGCTTATTAGATGGGAACTCTTGTTGCAAGAGTTTGATTTGCATATTGTTGATAGGAAAGGAGCTGATAATCCTGTTGCTGATTATTTGTCTAGAATAGAAAATATTCCTGATGATCCTATTCCTGTTAATGATAGTTTTCCTGATGAACAACTTGCTGCCATTAAGGTTAATTCATGTGAAAATCCTTGGTATGCTGATTATGCTAACTTTATTGTCTCTAATTTTTGCCTCCAAGCTTTACTTATCAACAGAGGAAGAAATTCTTTTATGATTTGAGGCATTACTTCTGGGATGGCCCACATTTATATAAATAAGTTGTAGATGGAATTTTAAGAAGATGCATACCTGAGCATGAGCAAGAAGATATATTGAGGAAATGTCATAATAGTCCTTATGGAGGGCATCACGCTGGTGAAAGAACCACACACAAGGTTTTACAATCAGGTTTTTACTGGCCTACTCTCTTTAAAGATGCTAAGAAATTTATTTCAGCTTGTGATGAATGTCACAGGGTTGGTAATATTAGTAGACGTAATGAAATGCCTATTAACTATTCTCTTGTTATTGAACTTTTTGATTGTTGAGGATTTGACTTTATGGGTCATTTTCCTTCCTCACATGGTTACACTCATATTCTTATTGCTGTTGATTATGTTACTAAATGGGTAGAATCTATTCCTACTAAAAGTGCTGATCATAAAACCTCTATGAAAATGCTTAAAGATATAATTTTCGCTAAGTTTGGAGTGCCTAGATATCTCATGACTGACGGAGGTTCTCATTTTATTCATGGTGCTTTTAGAAAAGCTCTTGCTAAATACGATGTTAATCATAGAATTGCATCACCTTATCACCCTCAAACTAGTGGTGAAGTGGAATTAACCAATAGAGAAATTAAATTAATTCTGCAAAAGACCGTTAATAAATCTAGTAAGAACTGGTCTAAGAAACTAAGTGATGCTCTTTGGGCTTACAGAATTGCTTATAAAAATACTATGGGCATGTCCCCTTATAAGATGGTTTACGGGAAGGCTTTCCATTTGCCCCTTGAGCTAGAACACAAAGCTTATTGGGCTGTAAGACAACTCAATTGTGATTTTAAATTAGCCGGTGAGAAAAGATTGCTTGATATGAGTTCTTTAGATGAGTGGAGAAGTGAAGCATATGAGAATGCCAAATTGGTTAAAGAAAAATTTAAAAGATGGCATGATAAGAGAATCATCAAAAGAGAATTTAATATTGGTGATCAAGTATTGTTGTATAGGTCTCGTCTCAGATTTTTTTGCAGGAAAATTACTCTCTAAATGGGTGGGACCATTTGTTGTGGAGGAGGTCTATCGTTCCGGTGTTATCAAGATTAATAATTTTCAAGGCACAAATCCACAGGTGGTGAATGGCCAAAGACTCAAGCATTATTTATCCGGTGATCCATATAATGTGGAGGCCGACATTATACAAGTAGTAACTCCGGAAAATCATATTAGAGCCAAATACCCGAGTAGACCAGAGTCAGAATTGGAATAGGACCCTGGAAACTACTTCATCTTTCGTTGATGGGAAGCCATTACCTTGGAAATTTGATGATGAGGAAGAGGTAGAAGAAGTATCGTCCAAGAACCAAGCTTAATTATCATGGGTAACGACACTCCCTCGGCTTGTTCCAAGCTTGGGGGAGTTGCCCCGGTATCTTTATCTTTATCTTTTACTATTTAGAGTCGTGTGTCTTATCATGATTAGGGAAGTATCATATGGTATGGTTGTTTGCAAGTTGGGCTATCACTCCTTTATAAGTGAGCTTTGTATCCGTTGGTGTGCGTTTGCCTATGATGAAATATTGATATGAAGTCTTCTTTTTTACTTAGTTGCACTTTACGTTCTATTCATTGCAATCATTCTTACGTGCTTGTCTTGTGAAAAGTAGTGCTCTCGTGTAGAGGGTAGTGGCAGAAATTTATTGAGCATTGGCAAACATAGCATTGGTCATAGCAACAACACTTAGAGACTTAGAACAAAGAAGAGAGATTTTACATGCAGATATATTACCCCATAGATATTTTATGCCTGCAAAACTTTCGAATTATATGTTCTTATGATTGATGTGTTATGCTGACAAGGAAGACAATTGTAATACTTCATGTTCTATATCATTGCATGGTTATATATCTGTTTGCATCTCTCAACATCATGTGTTTGCTACAAGCCTTTGCTAGCCTAAAACCCTGTACTGAGTATGATCACTACTCGTGCATCCACACCTGAACCAAAGATCTTCCACAAGTGTCCACCAGACCTTCCTATATGTGGTATTTCACCGCCACTCCAAGTAAATTTCTTGTGTGCTACCTTTAAACCTTCAAATTATTAATACTCCATATTTGTGCCTCTGTTCTCAGCTCATGAGGAAGTAATAGACGGTTCATTATTTTTTCCTGTGTTGATCAAACCTTGCCTCGCTGACTTGCATGTATAGTGTGCTCGTCCTTAATACTGAATAAAGAGCTGGCAAAAGGGTGCCCAGTCCATAAAAGATAAATTACAACATTCACGTCATATCAAACTCCTCACACTTTGGACTTGAGAAATCATGAACTTAGCTTGTGCAAACAAAGGAGAAAAAGAGAAACGTACTCGTTCTCTCTATGGGAGCCACTCTTGAGGTTTGATCAACATGGGAGTAATGGGTTATCTATTATCAGTCGTTGACGAGAACATACACCACTCAAAAATTTATTTTTACATCTTTTATATGTTTTCAACTGAAAAGCTGTAGCACATGAGTAATCCCTGCTTCCCTCTGCGAAGGGCCTAGCTTTACTATTAGGATTGAGTCAGTTTACCTATTCCTTCTACCCTTTACTAGCAAACTTATGATGTTGAACTGAGATGCATTCTTTTATATTTCCACGATGTTATCAACCATGTCTTATTGCAGTTGACATTACCATCAAGGTAAATTAGTTGAAAGTTGAGCTTTGCTGACTAACATCTTCCTTTGTGCCAGTTATGTTCACCTCCTCTATAAGAACATAATTCCTAAAAGTTTTCTATTCATGCAAAGACATTGTGATAATTGAGGCATGTGTTATTTGCTTAAGAGCTCTGTCATAGACTCTTATGGAAAGATAAGATTGATTTGATAGTTGTTCTCTGACCAAGAACATAGTTTGCCTTAGCTCAATGAGTTTGCACTTACTACACCTTTATATGATTGAATCATTACTTCTCTTTGAGAAGCATTATGAGAAAGGTTGCTGTATAGAATTGTTAGAGTTTTGCTAAGTAATTACTGATGCTTCATGTCCGGCTCACTCCATAAAACCTGTGGCCATGTTTTCCGAGTTCAGTTTTCGCTTGGGGACAAGCGGAGTCTAAGCTTGGGGGAGTTGATACGTCCATTTTGCATCACTATTTTATATGTTAATTCTCCCTTATTCATTGATATATTTCATATTAGAGCACTATACTTATGTTATTTCGTTGTTTTCTGTGTGTTTTACAATTTTACCAAATTATTTATCAGAGTCAGAATTCAGCTGGAAAAAGCATCTGTCAGAGGGGACATCTTCCGGACATCAGAAAAATTGGGAAAAAACAGAAAAGGAGTTTTCTCCGGAAATCACCGGGGGAGCCCGAAGGGCACCTGGAGGGGACCCGGGGGAACCAAGTGACCCTCAGGCATGGGCCCCCTAGGCCGCGCCTGGAGGTCACCTGGGGCCCCTGGGCCCCACCTCCGGCTCCCCTTTGGCGTACTTACCCCCCGTTACCTGAAAACATTGGGGAGCCACTTCGTAGAATTTCTCCGCCACCTCTTCGCGACGGAAACGAGAGAGAGAAGAAAACACCTTCCTAGCGAGGAGATTCCATCGGGGAAATTCCCTCCCGGAGGGGGGGAATCATCACCACTGTCACCATCATCACTCCGGGCATCATCGGGATTATCATCAACATCATCACCACCATCAGCACCATCACCATCATCATCCCATCTCATCCAGCTGTGACAATTAGAGTTATATATCGTTGTATTGCATTAGATCTCTCTAATGGTGTGAATTACCCCTTCGTAGTTGATGCTTGTGAGAATTATCGGTGTTTGCACTTTATGACCAGATTGTTATTCACCATTTTATCACCTCTGATCATGATCCATATGATGTGTTGTGAGTAGATCATTTAGTTCTTGAGGACATGGGAGAAGTTTTGTTATTAGTAATAATGTTTCGTTGAGTAATATTTACCGGTTTGATATTTAAGTTATGTTGTTATTTCTCCAGTGGTGCTATGTGAACGTCGACTACATAGCACTTCACCTTTATGGGCCTAGAGGAATGCATTGTGTATTGGATTGCTTATGGAGGGTTGCCGGAGACAGAAACCTAAACCCCAGTTTGCAATACTTTACATAGGGAGTAGGTAGATACCACGAGTTTATCGTTGCGGTTAGATTTATTTCTTAATTGCTATCTTGTATTTGCGGACGCTTGCAAGTAGTGTAATCGTAAGTGTACATTTGTCTTGGATGGGACGGTGCTGTAGCATAAGTCTACCCACATAACACTTGGTGAGGGCAAGCTGCTCCACCAACGTTGTGCTGCGCATGTGATAAATCTGATATGGCAGGCAGGATTGCAATTTCTTGAGCGATGGATCAAGCTTGTGGTGTTTGTAGGCTAGAGCCACTAAGGCCTCCGGTAATGCATTGTATCTTAACACGCCACGAGTACAATCTAAGAAAGAACCACCCTAATGTATTGTTTATCAGAGGTTGTATCTAAATTAAGTTGCTTTAATGATTTTGGCCTAATACTTGCTTGTGATTGGGCTAGCGGTCTTTTTACCTATGATATTGTGCAAGCGTTGTATCTTATATAAATAAGACTACAATCTCTTTCTTTATTAAAGAAGGTGCCACATAAGCAAATTGCCTATGATACCGCGCTAAGATACAAGCATTACGGCCTAACGTCAGCTATTTCTAGGAAATGACTGGTTTAGCATTACGAAAACAGCTAGCCGGCCTCCGTATAGACACACATGAATTAATTAAATGAGCCGCAAGCCGCAATAGCTCTTGACCTTTGCCCCTTGGCTGCTGATAAATGTCCTTGGCCGACGTCCCTTGAGATCAACCAGAGGGTCACTCGTTGTTTCCTAGACACCATGCATGCGCCCCACGTACAGAATATATCACTGCTAGAAAAATGGTCTGTAGTCCCGGTTCGGCTGGGCTTTCAGTCCCGGTTGCCGAACCGGGACTGGCCAATCGGGACCAATGCTGGTCCCGGTTGGTCCACGAACCGGGTCCAATGCTGGTCCACGTGGCCAGTTCTGGCTGGGCGTGGGGGGAGACTCATTGGTCCCGGTTCGTGTTACGAACCGGGACCAATGAGTGTTTTTTTGTATTTAGGGTTTAGGGTCTCCCTCTCGCCGGTGCCCCCTCTCGCTCTCGCCGGTGCCCCCTCTCCCTCTCGCCGGTGCCTCCGTCGTCTCCCCCTTCTTCGCATCGCCGACGTGCTCTCCATCGTTTCCGTACGCATATTATACGCTCTACTATATACACAGTACACGTTGATGCATATATAATTAATATTCGATCTCTTGCGAGAATACAACTATTTAATTACATGGAGATAGATCACATATGTAGTTCATCGTCCGAAGCATAATGTTCTCCCCTTTCATCGATGACCTCCCTAAGCAGAAATCCCGCCAATTCCTCTTGAATTGCTCGTATGCGCCGTTCTGGGTCGAGCTCTCCCGCATTTTGCTCAAAAAGTTGTTCTCCGCTCAGTGGTCAACTCGCGAATGAACTCGCAAACGTAGAATCCACATAAATTACTCCCCGGTGGCTGCTGCGGACTTTTCACCGATATAAAGTTAGCTCATCTTTGAATGGACCTTCTACATTCTGTTTGAATAGTGTCCAACACCTGCTTTGGCAAAGAAAATGAACAAAGGAGTTATTAATTACTTGATATCAGGAAACGAACGAAAGAGGCGATATAATGCGATAATGATTGAAATTACTTATTGAGCATTTCTTTCATTTCGGTCCACGTCGCTTGGTCCCAACTTAATGAGTCGTGGACTTCAACTATGGACTTGTCAACTTGAATGCTTAGCAGAATCCAGTGGAACCTGCGGACGTTTACATAAAGCAGACATGCATAGCTCATCAATTACACTTAACATCGAGAAAGCCAAATAAAAATATGTACAAGACAGAAACACTCACTTGAAGTTGTAAGGAAATAGTATTTCCGTACAGAAGTTTTGCTTGATTAAAAAGGTGGTCAGGTCATGCTCCACGTCTTTGGGGTGATTGACGTAAATTGTTCATTAACGATATATGGGTCAACGAACCCAACCTCATAAACTCTAGATGTTTTGCATTCCATCATCTTCATTCTACATAATAGCGTACAAAAGGATATATATATAGTCAGGATAATATAATACAGGCAATGAACGAGCTGAGCTAGAGACTTAATTACGAAAATAAATCACTTACAGACAATAGCAAGAGGATAGATTTGTCGAGGGCGCGCTGATTGAATAACTGAAACAGTTCAGTCATTTGAACCTGTATACTGTAACGTTTGAAGAAATGCTCCACTCTAACGTCCACCGCAATCCACTCTTTCGCGTCCTTCTTTGATGTGTGCACCATGTACCAGTTGTGCAGATTTCGCATATGTGTTGATAGACGCGTGAGCTCCTCATTACTGACCATAGACTCCCCTTGACATATTTCCGTGCTATCTCTAACATTGGCTGATCTTCATAGCCTAAAAGTTGACCAAGAGTCATACCCATGGCGGTAGCATTTTCCATGGCCTGCGATACAGTGATACCATGTTCTCTAGCAGCAGCTATGGCTCTGGGGTCCAATAATTCCAGGTCCTTATCCATATCGCTCTGAAGTCCTTGTCGATATCGGAACACACTATGAGCGGGGGGACCGATTGATTTTTCTGCTGTCCGAGCTGGGCAATTTGTTTCCCGCTTTTTGCACTTCTTTCCTTGTCTGCTCAGACTGGGCACGTGCTAGCTTACTAAGTTCACGACCATAGTCAGATTGCAGATTCATCGATATTTGGGATGGCTGCGCAAGGAAGGACTTAGCCCACTTTTTGGATTTTTCATCGTATACCGGCTTTTGCTCGGGCTTTTTTGGTGCAAAAAAAGCCTTATTGTAGGCAGCCACCTCCGCGGCGTTTTCCGCTACAGTCCTGTCATAAGGTCTAATGGGAAGATTCTTATGAGGTACTTTTGGGAGGGGCGACCTTTTACGTTTCGGTGATCGCTTACCCCTCATAGTACGAGCGGTGGGCGGAGACGGCTGACGCGGCGGCGGAGACGGCTGCGCTGGAGACTGGTGAGGCGGTGAAGAGGACTGTTGCGCTGGAGAATGCTGAGGCGGTGAAGAGGACTGTTGCGCTGGAGACTGGTGAGGAGTCGATGGCCTTGGCTGCCAGTTCGGAAGCACGATGAATTCCTTTGGCCATAGAATGGTCGCTTTCTTGGCTTCTCCAAGTTCAAGCACCTCCCCATCTTCACCTGCAGGGTGTTCCAGCTTCAGCTCCTCAAAATCTTTCATCACTTCATCCACCGCGACAACAGCGTAGCCATTTGGAACCGGAGAGAAATGGTAAGTTGGATTAGGTCCAATTGGTACGACATAGCCGACCGCCACCTTCATGGTTAAGTTAAAAACTTTCACATGCATCTCACAAGGTGTGCTCTCCGTGATATCATCCACTGGGTAGCGACGAAGTGGAGCCACCGTCACTGCATCATCAGTACCATCCTGGAGCTCCGTGGAAGCCACGCTGCTTTTCCGATTCGATGGGCCGCCGGTACCATCGCATGCAGCTTCTACCATGTGCCGCTGAGATTGGCCGCTAGTACCTTGCTGGCTAAGTGCGGCAATTTGATCCTTCTGCCGCTTTAATTCTTCTTCTATATTACGCAGCCGGTCTGCAGCAGCGCGTGCTTCCATTGCCTCCCTTTCCTTTCTCCTCTGATGGCTTCTATCAGGAAATTTCTTCCTGTGCTCGGGAATCGCAATTGTCTTGGGCTTGGAGCCTGGTACGCCTCGTAACCGTCCGTCGTGTTCCTTATTCCCAAGGGCGCGTGTGAGCTCGTCATCCTCTCTATCGGGAATGAACCGTCCCTCTGCAACATCCTTTACTGCATTTCTAATGCCTTCGATGGGTAGTAGGGGATTATCTTTGTGTCTTCTGTTATATATGCACTTCCCTTCTGCGTCCAACGTGCCCCCATGCCCGTAAAACCAATTTCTTGCCCGTTCGATCCATGCGAGTGGCTCTGGAGTGATCCCTTTAGCCAGCAGGTCCGCCTCAAGTTTCTCCCACTTAGGCATGCTAAAAGCGTAGCCACCAGCCCCATAGTATGGTGGTAGATCTTTTTAGCAGCATTTGCCTTATTTTTTGCAGACTTTTCCTGAGCTTCCTCGATTTCTTGTACGCCACAAATTCTTCCCAGTAGTCCCTTATCTTCTCATACCCTTTATCGAAGTCCGGAGTCTTATTTTTCTGGACAAACTCGTGTTCAATCTTTTCTTCCAGTTCTTGAATAGCTCGGCCATCTTCTTAAGAGCCCAGTCCCTGACTTTTTGCTCCATGTTTTTCCGGGCAATCTTTTCTGCCTCATTTGGATCCTCCTCATCTGGATCCACCTCTGGCGCCAGGGTGAAATTAAGCATGAGCTTTCTCCAAAGTCTTTCTTTGCCCTCCTCGCCACATATCTTACTCCTCCCTCCTTTGGCTGATGCCATTCTCGAACGGTGATCGGGATGTAGTCCCTAACAAGAACTCCGCATTGCTTTACCATTTTATTTTTAACACCAGGGGGAGCAGTCGGTGTGCCGTCTTCAGCGACTTTTTCGATCCTGTACCTTTCTTGGTCGCCCAACTTTTTGGCTGGGCCTCGTTTTGTCCTTACAGAAGATTTGCTCGATCCGGAGGGCTAAAAGAAGAAAGAGCGTTAATATATGTATATAGACAGCAGAGGCTTAATTAATACAATCTTCGGCTTCATTAATATATGTATATGCACCTCGCCGGAGTTTGCAACATTTAATGTTCCACCGGAGCCTTCGGCTTCTCCCTCGTCGGCTTCTTCCTCGCCGACTTCTCCCTCACCCCAGCCGTCGGGTTCTACCTCACCGGAGCCGTCTCTTCGGTTGAGAGACTCATCTCCCTCACCGGAGTTGTTCAAAAACTGCGAAGTGACATCGCCAACATCTTCCGGCCCGCGGATTATATCCTCGAGGATGTTTTCCTGATTTTCGTCTCGTTCCATAGTTTCTGCAAATTAAAACAATGCACAAAACTTTAGTTGGGTAACTTGTTCCATATGTCAAGATACATCTAACACCTTAATTTGCTAATTTTGCTAACACATAAATTTTGCTAACACTTTAAATATTCTTAAACAAGCTATTTCTTAATTTTTCCTAACACAGTACTAACAATTCCTAACACAATTTTTTTCCTAACACAGTACTAACAATTACTAACACAAATTTTTTTCCTAACACAATTGTTTTCCTAACACAGTACTAACAATTCCTAACACAATTTTTTTTTCCTAACACAATTTTTTCCCTAACACAAAAAATCCTAAGTGTTTGAATTTCTAAACCTAAGCAAAAAATCCTTTAGGTTTGAATTTCTAAACTTAGTATTGTTCATCTTATTTATTGCCATTTCATACATTTGTACATCTCTAATAGAAAATAGTAAAAAATAGAAAATAGTAAAACTTCTCTAATTTATTCACACATCTCTAATTTATACACACATCTCTAATAGAAAATAGTAATTCATACATTTGTACATCTCTAATTTATTCACTCATCTCTAATAGAAAATATTAAAAAATAGCAATTTTGAATTTCTAATTCATACATTTAATTTGTACATCTCTAATTCATACATTTGTACATCTCTAATTTATTCACACATCTCTAATAGAAAAATAGCAATTTTGAATTTCTTCTAAATTACCCTCACCGAGAGGGGGCGGCGCGAGCGGGGGCGTGGAGGGCGCGGCCGGCCGTCGAGGGTGTGGCCGGCGTGGAGGGCGCGGCCGGGCGTCGAGGGCGCTCGTGGAGGCCGGCGTGCGGGTGCGCGCCGGCGGCGTCGGAATGCAGTAGTTCTCCGGCCGGGGGCGGGTGCGCGGCCGGCGTCGGGCTCTTCTCTCTGCAGCACGGGCGGGCGGCGCGGCGCGGACGTCGACGGCGGCGGCGGGGTGCGGCGTGGGGCGGCGCGGAGGTCGGGCAGCCTGACGGCGTGGTGTCGCTCCGTCGCGCGCCGTCTTCGTCGATTTTTGGAGATGAATGAGGAAGGAGAAGAGGCGGAGACAGATATAGCAGGCATCATTGGTCCCGGTTGCTGCCACGAACCGGGACCAATGCCTCTTTGGTCCCGGTTTGTGGGAGGAACCGGGATCAATGAGTTGGTCAGTTAATGCCAGATTCGCTCGCGCGTATATGGACTCATTGGTCCCGGTTCTTCGTATAAACCGGGACCAAAGAGTCCTTTTTCAAAATTATTTCAAACTTTTCAGTTCTGAATGTTGTTCGCCTTTTTTTTCTTATTTAGGTGTTTGAATATGAATTTCACATGGTTTTGAATCTGAAAAGACTTTCAACATGAAAAGTGTTTAAATTTGAATAAACAATCCAAAACCATTTTCTGTTTTCTAAAATAATTATTCTAACTATACAAACTATTAACCATTTTGCCATTTTCAATTAAAAATGCATTAACTTTATTGCATATTTTGAATTGACAAAACTTTCAACGTGAAAAGTGTTTGAATTTGTATAAATAATCCAAAATCAATTTTACATTATTATTGTCATTTTCAATTTAATATGGATAAATTCATATCTTTAAATCCGTAAGTCGAAATTCGACAAATAATCCGTAAGCAGAAGTAAATGCAGAACAATTTCAGTGAACCTATATTTGTAAGATGAATGTTTGGTGTTGTAAAATGCAGAAGAAACCAGATAAAAATTATTAATTCATTTATCTTTTGCATAACTAACTCAAAACCAGATTATTTATTCAGATGCTAAAGATCATTAGTTGGAAATGCAGAGATAAAGAATACATTTTACACGATCGTCGTCGTAGATAGACAAACATTTTACACGATCGTCGTCGTACATAGACGAACCATTTGTCCTAACCAACGATGTGGCTCAGGTTAGTCATACTCCTGCCTAGGCCTATAATACTCGTCCTCGTAGTCGTCGTAGTCGCCGCCGTCGTCGTCGCTGTCGTCGGGCGGCGCTCGCCTGGACTGGAAGCGAGGGTAGCGCAGGCGGGGGTTATCGCCGGCCGTGATGTAGTTCATGACGCTCTGGAGAGTCCGGCCGCTCCACCACAGCCGACGGCCGGCCTCGTTGAAGTTCGAAGGAGGCGGGCCGTCCTCCTCGTACCTGGCGAGCGCCCTCTCACGCCGATTGATGAAGAAGGCGTCCCAAGTCGGGCGGTAGTCGGGATGCCAGCGGGGATCCATCCGCTGCGCCGGAGTGAGCTCGAGGTAGTAGTGGTTCGTGATGGCCGCCCGGCGCGCCAAACCTTGAGGGACAGGAGGGACCGGCACGCCTCCGGTGCTCAGCCTCCAGCCGGCGGGGACGTCGTAGCCGGGCGGGCAGGGGTAGTTCGAGGCGCAAAGCGCCTCCGCCTCCGAGTAGGTTAGAGTGGGTACGGTGGAAGCCATGGGAGAGTGATGAGGTTGCAGATATGAGTTTAGATGTGCTATGCCAATGGAGGCCATGCATGACTACATATATATAGTGAGAATCCCACCAATAAGGAAGAAGCACACGGATCGTGTGTTTCTTTCGAGCGCTTGTGAGCCGTTGGATCAGGGGTGTGTTTCTTTTGAGGGATTGTGAGCTGTTGGATCAGCAGTATCACGACCACTTCGTGAGCCACATGACCCGGTTGGTGTTACCAACCGGGACTAAAGAAGCACACGGATCGTGTGTTTCTTTCAAGCGCTTGTGAGACGTTGGATCAGGGGTGTGTTTCTTTTGAGGGATTGTGAGCTGTTGGATCAGCAGTATCACGACCACTTCGTGAGCCACATGACCCGGTTGGTGTTACCAACCGGGACTAAAGAAGCACACGTACCCTATATATAGCCCCCCTCCCGGAATTCCAGCGTCACTCACTCACTCACACAAAACATTCCAGCGTCACTCGGAGAGGCATCTTTGGGCAACCAGCGGCAAGACGTCTCTGATGACCTGCGACCGTTCCAAACGGTTGCAGATCATCAGAGATGTCTTGCCGGACGGTTGTAGATCATCAGAGACGTCTTACCGCTGCTTGGATCGAAGTGGCGCTCAAACACAAAACATTCGGGTTCCCTAGCTACGTCCTACGGTGCATTTGATATGCGGGCACTCACGAGCCACCGTCGGGCTGTATGCAGGGGGAACCGTGTGTTTTGTTCCAACTTTTTCGAGCGCGTGTAAGACGTTGGAGTTTTCTTCTGAAGGCTGTACCTAACGAAGCTGAGGTTTGAGAGGTTCCCACGGGAGGTGTGGGAGCCGACAACCACCTACCACGCGTGTTTCACCGGTCGTCATGCAATTAATTAACAGAAAACAAAAAAGAAAACTCACATGTGATATAACCCATTTCTTCTAGGTGGAAACTCCCATTTCGTGTATTATGGTTTTCACCACATAAAGGTTTAATACATTACTACACATCACATAAAGGTTTAATACATTACATTGATTTACATAAATGCCATGAACCCTTCTTCGCGTATGTCCCTGGCCTATGATCGCTTCGGCCGTAACCATGGAGCATCTTCATTATTTAACGGGATGCTTGGGTCAGTTTTCACTGTGAAGGGCGGAATTTCATCAAACTTATCATAATCTGCTGACATGTCTGTCTTGTCCTCGACTCCCACGATGTTTCTTTTCCCTGAAAGAACTATGTGACGCTTTGGCTCATCGTCTGATGTATTCGTTTGCTTATTTTTTCTTTTTTTCGGTCTGGAGGACATGTCCTTCACATAGAAAACCTGAGCCACATCATTGGCTAGGACGAATGGTTCGTTCCTGTAACAACCAAGATTCTTGAGATCCACTGTTGTCATTCCGTACAGCTGGTCTACCTTTATCCCTTCTCCCTTCATGTTGACCCAACTGCACCGAAACAAAGGGACCTTAAAAGTAGGTCCATAGTCAAGTTCCCATATCTCCTCTATGTAACCATAGTATGTGTCCTTTTGCCCATTCTCGTCTGTTGCATCAAAGCGGACACCACTGTTTTGGTTGGTGCTCTTTTTATCTTGGGCGATCGTGTAAAATGTATTCCCATTTATCTCGTACCCTTGGAAATTCAATACAGTCGAAGATGGTGACGCGGCCAACAAGTAGAGCTGATCTCCGACAGTGGTGTCATTCATGAGCTGTAATCGCAACCAACTGCCGAAAGTCTCCATGTGTTTTTCTTTAATCCAGGAGTCAGCCTCCCCGGGTTCTTGGAGCGTACATAATTCTTGTGTTCCTCGATATACGGAGCCACGAAGGTGGAACTTTGTAGAACTGTGTAGTGTGCTTGAGTTAAAGAATGCCCGTCCCTACATATCAGTGCTTTCTTTCCTAGCGTGCCTTTTCCACTCAGTCTCCCCTCATGCCGCGATTCAGGAACACCAATCGGCTTAAGGTCAGGAATAAAGTCAACACAGAACTCAATGACCTCCTCTGTTCCATAGCCCTTTGAGATGCTTCCTTCTGGCCTAGCACGGTTATGAACATATTTCTTCAAGACTCCCATGAACCTCTCGAAGGGGAACATATTGTGTAGAAATACAGGACCGAGAATGGCAATCTCGTCGACTAGGTGAACCAGGAGATGCGTCATAATATTGAAGAATGATGGGGGGAACACCAACTCGAAGCTGACAAGACATTGGACCACAGCCTTCTGTAAACTTGGTAGAGTTACTGGATCGATGACCTTCTGAGATATTGCATTGAGGAATGCACATAGCTTCACAATGGGTACTCGAACATTTTCCGGTAGAAGCCCCCTCAATGCAACCGGAAGCAACTGCGTCATAATCACGTGGCAATCATGAGACTTCAGGTTCTGGAATTTTTTCTCTGCCATATTTATTATTCCCTTTATATTTGACGAGAAGCCAGCCGGGACCTTGATACTGCTCAGGCATTCAAAAAAGATTTCCTTCTCTGCTTTGGTAAGAGCGTAGCTGCTTAAGTATTGACGCCCTTTATCCGTCTGCTTGTTGTATGGGTCTTTCATACGTTGCTGGTCCTCCCGTGCTTCTGGTGTATCTTTTGTCTTCCCATACACGCCCAGGAAGCCTAGCAGGTTCACGCAAAGATTCTTCGTCACGTGCATCACGTCGATTGAAGACCGGACCTCTAGGACTTTCCAATAGGGTAGCTCCCAAAATATAGATTTCTTCTTCCATATGGGTACGTGGTTGTCAGCGTCATTCGGAACAGATAGACTGCCAGGACCCTTTCCAAAGATTACTTCTAAATCCTTGACCATGTCATATATAACATCACCATCAGGGAGGTTAGGCTTCTTCCGGCGATCTGCCTCACCGTTGAAATGCTTGCCTTTCTTTCTTACGGCATGACTGTTCGGAAGAAATCGACGATGCCCCAGGTACACGTTCTTGTTTCCCAAATGTATACTTTCAGTCTTATCTAAACAGTGCGTGCATGCATTGTATCCCTTGTTTGACTGTCCTGAAATGTTACTAAGAGCAGGCCAATCATTGATGGTTACGAACAACAACGCTCGTAGGTCAAATTCCTGTTGTTTGTGCTCATCCCACACACGTACACCTGGTTCGGACCACAACTGCAAAAGTTCATCAACTAATGGCCTTAGGTACACATCAATGTCGTTGCCGGGTTGCTTCGGGCCTTGGATGAGCACTGGCATCATAATGAACTTCGCTTCATGCACAACCAAGGAGGAAGGTTGTAGATACATAGAGTCACGGGCCAAGTGCTATGACTGGAGCTCTGCTCCCCAAAAGGATTAAAGCCATCTGTACTTAGACCAAATCTTAAGTTCCTTGCGTCATCTGAAAATGTCGGGAACTCTCTGTCGATTTTTCTCCACTGGGACCCATCGGCGGGGTGTCTCAACTTCCCGTCTTTCTTACGCTCTTCTTTGTGCCATCGCAACAACCTGGCATGCTCTTTGTTTCTGAACAGACGTTTCAACCGTGGTATTATAGGAGCATACCACATCACCTTAGCAGGAACCCTCTTCCGGGGGGCTCGTCATCGCACTCAACATCACCAGGGTCATCTTGTCTGATCTTGTACCGCAGTGCATTGCATACCGGGCATTTATCCATATTCTCGTACTCCTCACCGCGGTACAGGATGCAGTCATTAATGCATGCATGTATCTTCTGCACATCTAATCCTAGAGGGCAGATAGCCTTCTTTGCTTCGTATGTAGTCTCGGGCAATTCGTTATCCTTTGGAAGCTTCGGCTTCATTATTTTCAGTAACTTCTCAAATCCCTTGTCAGAACAACCAGTCTCTGCCTTCCATTTCAGCAGTTCCAGTGTGGTACCGAGCTTTGTGCTGCCATCTTCGCAATTTGGGTACAGCAACTTTTTGTGATCCTCTAGCATGGCCTCCAACTTTAGCTTCTCCTTTTCTGTATCGCATTCTCGCTTTGCATCAGAAATGACCCCACCAAGACCATCAGCGGGCTCATCTGATGCCCGATGTTCACCTCCTTCTTCTTCAACGTCTTCCATTACAGTATCACCGCATTCCTCAGGGAACATAGGATAGTTGTCATCATCCTCCTCTTCTTCATTGTCTTCCATCCTAACCCCTCTTTCTCCGTGCTTGGTCCAACAATTATAGCTGGGCATGAAACCTCTCCGAATCACGTGGTCTTGAATGGTTCTCGGGTCAGAGTACTCCCTGACGTTCCGACACTTCTCACATGGACAAGGCATAAAATTATCCACTTTGTTTGCCTCAGCCACTTCGAGAAATTTATGCAGGCCTGCAATAAACTCGGAACTGCGTCGTTCGCCGTACATCCATCGCATCCGTGCATCCATCTGCATCATATAATTAAGTTTATCAAATACCATTACAATAACATCTTGAATAGTGAAATGACCACCGTACATCGACACGTGCAATATTTCTGTATCAATTACAGATGAAAAGGATAAAGTTGCTAACCTCGGCCGAGGATATCATCTTGTGTGAACTTAAGTGTGGCTCGGGCATTTCATCGAACACATCTTGTGCGTGGCAAAGGAAAAAAAAACTAGCACCCACTTCCCACCAATCCAACCAGAAAAAAAAAGAGGAGAGAAGAGAGGGGGTGGGTTATTTATAGGCAGGGGAGGGGTATTGGTCCCGGTTCGTGCCACGAACCGGGACCAAAGCTCCGCGGCACGCCACGTGTCCGGCACTGGAGCATTGGTCCCGGTTCGTGGCACGAACCGGGACCAATGTCCCCAACCGAACCGGGACCAATGCCCTGGCAGCTCGAACCGGGACTAGTGCCAGATATTGGTCCCGGTTTTTCACTGAACCGGGATTAATGGCTGATTCGGCTCTGGACGAAATCTAGTTTTTCTACTAGTGTATAAATCTGTTTTGCTACCCTCTCTTGTGCTGCCACCACACCCCTTCACTCCTTCACACATACCGATCAGACCTCGCGAGATCTTAGACCAGCCATACCGATGATGTGAGGAACAAAAAAGATCGAACCGACCTGATATGACGCTGTATGTATGAATCGGCATGAGCACTATACACGGACCCAACTGCTATGAAATACTATTTTCATTAGTCTCAATGCATGTTATCTAGGACGTGGTTGCTGTGGTCGCGCTTTATATCGAACCAAGTATATATGTATACGTCGTTTTTTTCCAGTCCTCGAACCAACAATCACCTTATTCGTGGAGTACATAGCAATGAAAATCACACACTACACAAACAATCTATAGTAGACAACCTAACAAGCTATGCGAAAATCACACGCTACAACACATTAGGATGATCACAATCCAGATCTACCCCAGCTCTAAGCTACAAGAGCAAGGTTTAGAGGTTTCTTATAGTCACCGGACTTGTGGGAGAGGAAGAAGGGGAAGAAGCAATGTTGATGCCGATGACCGTCGCCTCCGTGCTCCTCAGATAAGTCGGTGAAGAAGCTCTCGCCATCTCTATAGAGTTCGAAGTGGCAAAATGGTGGTTTTAGATTTGGGCCGTTAGAGTGATAGCTATAAATAGGGGACGATTCAGGCGGTCGGTGAGCAAATTTCTCCCTACAACAATATCGATGCAGCACGTGAGCTCCCGCATCTCCATGGTTGCACGAGTTTGCAGGCCGCGTTCTCGGATTTGCACGCTGAGAGGATGGCTCCACGAAACGGCCGATTCGCTCGTGCGGACATCTAATCACTGAGAATTTGCATCGTCAGGGTCTGGCTGTGCTTAATGCCGGTTACCAATCACGCCAATAGTGTATTCTCAATGGTGGATCTCAAAAACTCACTTTATTAAATATATCATTACAAGTCTAAAATTTACAACTGCATTTGAATAAATTAAATAAATATTCTAGTCGCTAGTACAACAGATCCATCACTCGTACAATACCCAACAACACAACTCTCCATTATCCAGGGTAACAGCAACAAGTGATATATGTCTTACGGGAAGTGTGTTATTGAACATGAACGGCTTGACTGGATAATATGTTGTCGCCTTATTCCAATAATAATGTATACTGGCATTTCCTTACGCACACTGCACGCACAATCACGAGTATATATGGACGTGACTCTTCAGCCCACCAGCTTACTCTCAATTCTTGCATGCTACTTTTGGATCATGGCTGCTCCCAGCAACGGAATGATTATAGAGACTATTACAAGCGGCATCATCTGCAGCTTTTCCACCCAGCTACGAGGGTATGCCATTGTAATGTAAGCAACGAAAACAGCATAGCAGGACCCAAGGATGATGGCGGCTCTCTGCAAACAAGAGAAAATAAATCATGTTCCGTAATATCCTTGCAGGAGGAATGTGGCAAATCATATTCATATCCTTCTACATGCTATGAGAGTCCTGCTGAGTACATTCTCCCATTATATTCCATTGTGTTGCCCTAGGAGACTATTCAATCCTGATCAAATCTGAGCTGCTCTTTCATTGCTAGATCTCCTTTTTTCTTCAATCCAACCGGTTGGCTCTTCACATAGGTTAGAATGAACAGTTATGGAGCACCGACGTACCGGTATGGTCGCGAGCAGATGTAGACATGAGGATACGTTATTTGCAAAAAAAAAAAATACCACTCTTCCATATCCAATGGCTCCATCACTGTGCCTGATGTTGTGGCTGCAGGGAAGTGTTAGATGGGCAACTCTTATCTTCACAAGTCCACCATGAACACCTATAAAAGATGTTACTCGTAGTGCCTAAATTTTAGCGTTGTTGTATTTCTTTCCTTATCGACTCTTACTCATTCAAACTTGTACTCCCTCTGTCCCATATTAACTGTCGCTAAAACGAATGGATCTAGCATTCTTAAATCTGCAACCATACAAGAGTTCACAAATTATATGGATCAACAAGAGAGCATATACCATATTTTTAAATAGCCGGCTATAGCCAACTATAGTTGTTTGAGCATGTTGCCGCTAAATAAATCCATGTATAATTTTCTTCTATAGCTCTATTTAGCCCCACTATAGCCGTTTTTGAGGGTCGCCCCTATTTGCTATAGCCCGCTAATTACAAAATTGGTATATACCTTTTTATGACCACTTGGTGCCAGCTCTACAGGCATATTACACAGCGGTGCTGCTGGTAGTCCGCACTTTAGCAAACATGGGAAATGCTGAAAGGGTTGCTAATAGCATGGGAAGGTGACATGTGGTCCTGGCACAAGCATAGGTGAGATGTAATGTGCCACCACAGTGCAGCCGCGGACAACCGGCGCCGGCTCAAGATGGGAATGGGCCTGATCGACCCGACTCAACCCACAAAAGCAAGCGGACTCAAATAAAAAAAAACCATCAGTGTATCATTTTTTAGATTACTCTTTGCTTTGCTTCAAACTGCAAGGGATTTCGATTCTTCAGGTTTTATTTTCTTCGTCGCGTTCACCATTCCAACACTGCCCCGAAACCGCTACTCGTTCCTTCATCGGAAATTATCTGATGTCGCGCTGTTGCTACTATTTCTTCGTCTAGAACGACTCAGCTGTAGCTGCCGACCTACGGCACCGCCGCTACTCATTGCTTCGAGTACCTACATATCACTTCTCAACGCCACATATGTTACTCCATATGCATTTCTCTAGTCCATCTCAATGCTTTGTGGAAGATGTTATGAATGGGTCGACCCGCAAGAGGCAATGGTTCACGAGGGCCATAACGAAATCACCAAATGGGTCGGCCCCAGCTACGCCGTTTGGGTTGTGAGTCGGAAATTTCATCAAAACTTCGGAAATTTCGGTCTTATATTTCACAACATTCGATCAAATTTTGGTTAAGATTTTGTCAACTTTGAGCGAATTCAAATTTGATCAAATATGGGCAAAACTCAAAAATAGTCGCTGTTCCACCTCATAAAAATCATAAACTTCACAAATATCTGTGGATCTTGATATTTTCCCATTACCAAAATTTTAGAACTTGTCCAAGGCCATGTTCGGGTGACCCATTCATCCCGAGCACCGTCGGACTCTAAAGACTAGAATACCAACTGATTTTTGGCGAGAGGGAGGTGAGCGCAAGGTAGACCGCAGTTGTGTGAGTGGATTCCATGCCAAAAGGGATATAGCGTGCGCGTCAATTCACGGTTGGTGGCGTCCGGGCGACAAAGACGGTGAGGCTCCATTTGGCCAAAGGGTTACCGGCTACAAGAAAATGGCTAGAACTGACTAGACCGGGGAGGAAGAGGATGATGAGACATATTGTGAAACGATTATTTTGTTTGAGAATCGCTATACTTGAAGATCGATTTGGCCTTCTTTTTCCTGGGCAAGGACATCCCGCTGGAGTGTTCTTTCGTGGGGGATAGATCGAAGATAACTAACGGCCACTGGATCTTGACCAAAACCATCTTAACATCAGCTAGCACGATCCTATTCTTTGATCCAAACGGTCAGCCTGGAAAGGTTCCAGACAAAATGCAGCCCAAGCGTGTAGAGAATCCTATTTACAAGTGAGTTCCAGGTAAAATATATAATCAGTCCGTCGGAAGCAGAGTCGACCCCCTCTGAAAACAGAGGTTGAGGATCCCAGTTTCCATGCCCGTGAGCCCCGTGGATCTACGCTTTCGAATCCAGCGAGAAGATTAGCAGTGAAGCCAGCGAGAGATGGCAGTGAACGGCGCGCAAGAGGAGACGGCTCGTAGATGCGGACTCCCCAAATCGATGTTTTGGTCGCTGTATTTAAGCGTATTATCCTGCCTATTTGCCGTTCGGGCGGAATCAAAACGAAATAAATCTAAGAAAACAAGAGAGATTCATCGACAAAGATCTTACCATGCATAGAAGGAAGACTATGTCCTCTAGTTTGTTCGGCGCTCCGGCCTCCGCCAGCAGCGACCGCTTTTCCTTCCCATCCGCCGCGCCGCCAATTAATCTCGTTTCCATCGCCGGCGTCGCTAATTTCTGGCTCACTCCATCCGTATGTTGCTCTGAATTATTGTGTTCCTTTGGGTGTAGCGAGCTCCTTCAAATCAGATCGAGAAGGTAAAGATTGAAATTATTGATGCCTTCTTCTAGGAGGTTTTTCCTTTATGCGGCTTAGTGCGGCTGACGTATGTAAAAATCCGGTGAAGCGCCACAAGCAAACGCCCTTTTCTTTATTGGTCGCATTCCGCACTTGGGCCCGCCACATTTTTTTGGGCACTTGGGCCCGCCACGTATTGGAAATTTCATGGTACCACGGTACCTTTGGATTCGAAACAGGCAACCAAAGCATTTCATATTGTATAGTCAAACTTTTTGAGGCCAGAGCATCTCCATGGCCAGGGTAACTTTGGTTTCGACGCAGACAACCACACCTTATCATATTGTACAGTCAGACTTTTTGGGACCAGCGTTTGTCTCCCGAGCTCACACATTTAAAAAAATTGAAAAAAATAATAAACATTTTTAAAAACTCTGATAAAAAATCTCAACCAATATACATCTATATTTTGACAAATCCACGACACCTAATTTGGGACGAAGGGAGTATATGTTTGTTGGGATTTGTTTTCAAAAAAAATTAAAATACTTTTTACAAATTTTGTAAATAGGCAGGAGCACGTGAGCTTAGAAGCCAATGTGAATTTCTGAACTATTTGAGGATAGAGCATCTCCATGGCCACCCAAAAAAATATGTTTGGTTTTCCCTAAAAAAACAGCAAATATGTCTGGCACAATTTAAATTATGTCCCCTTTGATGTTCGGCACAATGTAGTGTTGCCCCACTTGCAACACCCAAACGCACATCCCGATCTATTTTTATCTTTTTCATATTTTGCAACAAAGTAGTCTATGCCGATAACAAATATGGCGACCAAAGAGTAGATAATCATAGTTCTGTTATGTCGTAGTAGGCATCAAATAAAAGTCTCGACCAACACAAATCCAGCCACCACCAACACAATAATGCATAAAAATCATTCTTCGGTGGGCTCTTCGGCCGCCTTGGCCCCTGCTTTCCTCTCATTTGTTATGTGCTTCCTTTACTCGGTAAAGAAAGCCTTTTGATTGGCTCACGTTGATCGTGTCGGTGGACATGACTTTGCACTCCTTTGCCTTCTTCTTGAGATCCATATCGTCTTGCATCTCCTTCAGCTTCAAGTCTTGCACATCAAAGTACGGGTCTCACCTATCTTGGCTATCGGCTGCATCTTCAATTTGGTAGTGATACCTGCAAGTGCACAGTTTCGTTATTGCACAATTCATGGAAGTATGATCTCCCGATTTATATCGTTCCCACGGAGAGATGATCTCACAAAGAGTTTTTAAAGGTTGTCTCTGTCGCACAAAATATGTCAAACTTATGTGAATTGACTCACAGAGATTAACTCACTTAGACCTGTAGAAAACAGTGGTTGGTTGTATGGAAATAATAGAGTCTAAAATACTGAAAATAAATAGAAAGAACTGAAATAATGTAAAGTGGTGTTTTACTGCTTATGGATGAAGTTGGCGCGGAGAGATTTTAGTTCATGGTTGCTGTGAATGTCCCAGATGGATGGTGGCGGATATGTGATACATATTCCGTCTATCGAATAGTTGGTAGGTGAGTCACCCTTGAGTAGTTAAACGTCTCCATGCCTGGATCTGTTTATCACTATTGTCATGGACTCATGCTCCATATGCCATGGTTAGTTCAGCAATTTAAAACCATTTAGCTTGGACCAATGGTTTAGGTTCTTTGGCTTCTCGTAATCCTCTTGCTGTCTTCACTCCTCGTTGATATCTCCACCTGTCACTTTGGAGGTCGCGGATTCGTTGAACAACAAGTACAAGACTATGTAGATCTTATGAATCATGTTACCTGGGCCCTAGATAACAAGAATTATGCAAGACTGATGGCGTGAATCACACACACCCGTTGGGAGACCCCAAGTGGAAGGTATAATGTAGCGTAGCAGTAATTTCACTCAGTTAAGAAACCAAGGTGATCAATCCAGTAGGATTTAAACGGCAGTCAGTAGGTTGGTTGTTGTCACGCGGTTCAACAAGCGTGGACCTGCACACAAAACACAAACTCTCTCTTTCTCCCAACTTTATAGGAAGGTTGTCAATCTTCCCGTCTTGTCGTTAACAAGAGAATTAAACGTATCGAGTGTAATGAGATTAAAAGTAGAACTGAACAACAAGCAAGTGATGTTGAAAAGCAAGTGAACAAGGTTGTAATCAATGTAAAAGAATGGACCAGGGGCCATAGTTTCACTAGTGGTGTCTCTCCATAAAACGGTAAACATGTTGAGTAAAGAAATTACAACAAGGCAATTGACAAATCATGAGGGCATAACAATGCTATTATGACAAGATATAGTTCACGGTTCTAATCATGTAGGCATTATGTCAAGGCATATGGACCGCTATCCAGTATGCATCCATATCTAATAGTCCACCTCAAGAAAGCTATCCAGCAAATCTCTCTGGTATTAAGTTGCAAGAAACAAATGATTGCATTAAAGCAACAGACAATTACATTAAGATCAATACATAATGTAAGCAATAATTCTCATCACGCAAACAATAACACTGTTGTTTTCTCCCTAGTGGCAACAACACATCCTTCCCCTTACACGTTTCTGTCACTCGAGCGCGGGCAACAAGGAGGCATGAACCCACTATCTAGCATAAAACTCCCTCTTGGAGATGCATACAACAACTTGGCCAGAGTAGCCATACACATCGGAGAGTGTGCAAGAACACATTAAAACACTAACAAAGAAATAAGTGAAGCTCAATTTAAAGACATGAAAAAACTGATGATAATTTCATGATTCAACGGATCCAAGCAAACACAACATGCAGCAATTACATAATAACGATCTTGATCATGTTAGGCAGCTCACAAGACCATGGCATGATAGCACAAGGAGGAAAGATCACCATCTAGCTACTGCTATGGACCCGTAGTCCAAGGATGAACTACTCAGGCATCTGTCCAGAGGCAATCTTGGTGATGTAGAGGCCTCCGGTGACGCTTCCCCTTCTGGCAGGGTGCCGGAGCATGACTCCAGAAGCCCTAGATTTCGAGGTGACGGTGCCTTCATATTTTTTTCGTGGAAATTTTTTCTGTCCCTAGGGTTTACAGGGCAGAAGGCAATTTATGGGCGAAGAGGCGGTGCCGGGAGGTGGCTGGGCCCACCAGGCGATGCCTAGGTGCAGGTGGGCCCTAGGCCGCTCCTAGGGGTCGCCTGGTAGGGTCCAACCCCTCCAGGTGCTGTCCTTTGGGCTCCATTTTCATTCCGGGTAAAAACTGGCCTCCGTGGATTTTTAGGACTTTTCGCGAATTTTTCCTGTACAACTTTTCTGAAATAAATACACAACAGAAAACAGGAACTAGCTCTAAGCACTAGGTTAATAAGTTAGTCCAAGAAAATGCCCAGGAAACGTTGGAAAACATGTGGAAGGCATAAGGCAATTGGTAGAAAACAAGCATGGAGCAATAAAAAATGATAGATACGTTTGGGACGTATCAGCATCCCCAAGCTTAACTCATGCTCGTCCTCGAGTAGGTAAGTGATAACAAAATAATTTTTGAGGTGACATGCTGCCAACACAAACTTGATTATTAAAATGTAAAGCATTGTGAGCTAAGATAAAAAAAACTTTAACAAATACATAATGGATGTTATAATAATAACGAAACTTAGAAACTAAGTTGCCTCATGAAAAGATCACAAATAACTCAAAAAAAATAATGTGGCATTGAAAACAAAAACTAGGTTATAGTGATCATAATAAGAGCATGGTAGAGTGGTATCTCGCTTGCCCTTCATGGAATAGCAAAACATAAATGCTAGAACACCTCCCAAGTTCAAGTGGTGACTAGATACAAAAACTTTAGAACAAGCAATACCACACTCATAGCTCAATCAATAAAATTTTGGGACAATGCATATTATACTTAGAATGACAATTATGCTCTCCTAATTAGTGCTTTGAGCGAGAACGATGATCAACATAAAAGTAAAAGATAGGCCCTTCGCAGAGGGAAGCAGGGATTACTCATGTGCTAGAGCTTTTTATTTTGTAAAACAGATGTATTAAGACAATTTTGAGAGATGTTTCTTTGTCAACGAATGATAATAGATAATTCATTACTTCCCATGTTGAACAAAACTTTCAAGATCGGCTCCCATAGAGGAACAAGAACATTTCTCTTCTCCTTTGTTTACACAAGCAAAGTTTGACTGATTTATCAGGAACAAAGTGTGAGGAGAGTATTTGATACATTATATGTTGGCATTTATCATTTGTGGGCTAGGTACCCGTTTGCCATCTCTTTTTGCAAAATTAAGGACAATCATATTATGCATGCAAGTCAAGGGGTAAAGCTTGTTCAACATGGAAGAAATAATAAACCATCTATTAGTTCCTCATGAGCTAGAAACAACTACACAAATAAAGGATACTATTTTGAAGGTTTTAAAGGTAGCACACAAGTAATTTACTTTGGAATGGCAAGCAAATACCATGAATGGGTAGTTATGGTGAACACAAATGGAGTAACTTGGTTTAAGGAGTTAGATGCACGAGTAAAGCTCATACTCAGTACAGGTGAAGGCTAGCAAGAGATAGGGAAGCGACCAACTAAGAGAGCAATAACGGTGATAATCATGCATTGCGACAAAACATCATTAAATAAAGCATAGAAGTAATATTACCATCCTAAAATTAAAGATCATAAAGGCTAAGTTGACATTCTTTACAGTCTTAACATGGTGTAAGCATGTGGCAAGTCAATCCAAATAAATTCTTAAGAGGAGGATACTACAATACCATACCACATCATGAACAAAACAACACATGTTGACATTTCAATAACACATTATGCACTCTCAGTTATTTGAGAATAGTCATAGGACAACATGAATTACTAAGAAAAAATTATTATAATAGCCATCCAACATGACAAGTCAAAGCAAAACCACAGTCTAAGCAAGCTTCTCTTTGTACCACTACCTTATGCATGAAACTTTTTTTTATTCCAACACCAATCAACTTATTTGGAACAACTCTCTTAACTAATACCCATGAAAGACCAAAGAGATTTTCACAATGATAAAGAGAATACTAACAACTCTAAACAAGATATAAGTGAAAAACTAGAGCTAAAAACATCAGTAGCAAAAACTGAATACTCAAGAAAATAAGAGTGAAGCACTAGAGTATTCTAATGAAAAAGTGGAGCGTGTCCCTCTCCCAAACAAGAATGCTAGGATCCAACTAGCTTATGACCAGCAAACAAAACAAAACAAAACTGAAAGCAAAAGACAAATGACGCTCCAAGAATAACACATAATATGTGAAGCAATAAAAACGTAGTTTCAATCAGAGATGACCTGATAATTTTTTTGATGAATAAGGGGATGCCTTGGGCATCCCCAAGCTTTGACACTTGATACCTATTGGATATTTCTGGGGTTCCATTGGGAATCACCAAGCCTGATATTTTGTCCCTCCTTGATCTTCTCATATCATCCTCTCTCGTGACACTTAAAAACATCTCATAATCTTCATTAGAGGGGTTAGTACTCAAATAAATAAATCCACTTAGGTACTGCATGGACACATTGCAAACACTCAATTTAAACATTATCTACTTTTACTAACATCTATTAAAGCACTCCACCCCTAGAGAGCGCCAAAAGAAACGAGAAAACAGACAAATGCAAACAAAGGCAGAAATCTTTCAAAACAGAACTATCTGTTAAGATGAATATTTTTAAGGCACTTCTGTGGCTCAAATCAGAAAACTTAATACTAATGATAGATAGATAACAACCTGGGGCATGCGCGTAATGTTTTTCAGAATTTTATCACACGCTGGCTGTGCGCAATGAATTTAATGGTGAAACATAGAAATCTAGACAGGAAAACAATAATTTGCACTTTCTTTCAAATAGAGGCAATTCTTGGCAAAAACCAAAACAAAAAGGATAAGGAGAGGTTGCTACAGAGGTAAAAACTTCAAAGACACAAAGAAAACAAAAGAAAACATGAAGAAACTGAAAGAAAACAAAGTGGGTTGCCTCCCACAAGCGCTTTTCTTTAACGCCTTTAACTAGGCATAAAGCAAGAATCAAGTTTTATCAATAAAAAAAATCATAGCTAGCTCTCACAATGGACTCAAAAGGTAACTTCATTCTCTTTCTAGGAAGTGTTCCATGCCCTTTTTTAGGGGAGAATGAAACCTTATGTTTTCCTCTTTCATATTAATAATAGCACCAACGGTGCGAAGAAAAGGTCTTCTCAAAATAATAGGACAAGAAGCATTGCATTCAATATCCAAAACAAGGAAATCCTCTCATTTTTGGCATAATAGAAGAGCTAGCTCCAAGATCACACAAATCATTGCAATCAAAATCATTTATGTTTATCTTAATAGTAGGCTCCCAAACATTTTGTAGTTTTCTAGGAATAGAGGCTTCAAGTTTGAGCCTTTATTTTGTAGCTTCAATAGGAGCATTAGTGACGTGTTTGATAAAACATATATTTAGCTTACTAGCATTAGGATCTTTAGACATTTTTTGTAAGAATTTAACATCAGAGAGGGTACAATTATCAAAATCAAGATCATCATCCTCAAATATAGTGGGAAAGCTTCCTCCTAAAGTCATATTATCATCAAGCCCACTCTCAACATTTTTCTCATTAACAAAATTTACACTCTTCAAATTTTGGGGACTCTTTCTACCTAAAGTCATGATAACTCACAAGTATAGGGGATCTATCATAGTCCTTTTGATAAGTAAGAGTGTCAAACCCAACGAGGAGCAGAAGGTGCGGACAAGTGGTTTTGATCAAGGTTTCACTGTAAATTCTGCAAGGTGGATTTGTAGGGATTTTTGTGGTGATAGATAAAGTAACGACAAGTAAATAAAAGAAACAGTAAATAATTGCAGAAAGTGGTCCAATCATTTTTAGCACAAAGTACAAGCCGACGGTGTTTCTTATGATGACTAAAATGTTCCTGAGGACACACGGGAGGATTTGTCATGTTACTTTCATCACATGCCATTGATTAATCTTCATCATTAAACCTATAAACGATAGAACACTACCCTCATGCTCAGCCATTCCAGCGATCGTCCGAAGCCAGCTTATCCTGGCCCTTGTTTCACCTCCGCACAGTAGCCGGCCGTTTCACCGTGGCCGTCCGATGGTGATTTTTTCTGTTTTTCACTCGCTGCCAGACACCCCACGTCCATGACGTGTGGGCCAGCAAGCGGGAGAGGACCAGCTGCGGCTCGGCGCCTGCGTCGCTCTCTCTTTTCCGCGTTTTACTGTCGCGGTAGAGAGCCCAATCCCACACCCGTGCCTCCTCTCCCCAATCCCCTGCGCCCCATCTCCCCCAATGCCCGTGCCTCCCTCTCCCCCAATCCCGCTCCTCTCTCTGCCCTCCCCAATCCTCTCGATCCCCTCCGTCTCCGGCAGATCCCGGTCGGTTCCGGCAAGCCCAGCCCCTACGACCACCTCCCAGCACCTCTGGCAGGGCGGCGGCGGCCGGGCAGGCCTCGCATCTCTCTCCCCCAACCTCTCGCCCAATCCGCCCCGTCCTCTCTCCCCCCGATCCGCTGCCCTCTCCTCTCCTCTCCCCCGCTCCCGCGCCGCCCCTCCTCGCGGTCCTCGGCTGCTCCTGCGAGCCCTCACCCGCGGGCGGCCTGGCCTGCAGGGCCGGCGGCAGCGAGTAAGACCGTGGTCGGGACGGTGGCGACGAGGACGGCCAGCGACCTGTCCTGGACGTCGGAGGCCGCGGACGCTTGGCTCGACGGCGGCCAGGACGGCCGGCGACCTGGCGGTGAGGAGGACGGTGGGGGCCTGGCCTGCGGGGTCGACGACAGGGAGGAGGACCGTGGCCGAGACGGTGGCGACGAGGACGGCCGGCGACCTGTCCCGGACGTCGGAGGTTGCGGACGCTCGGCTCGACGGCGGCGAGGACGGCCGGCGACCTGACGGCGAGGAGGACGGTGGGGGTCGCGGGAGGAGAAGGACCACGGCAGCAGCGTGGGTCGCCGTGGCAAGAGGAGGCAGGGGAACCAGGGGGCGTGATGTCATCGTCTCCACGGGATTCAGCCCCGGATTGTTTCTTCAGTGAAGCTCTGGTGGACAGCGGAGGTGCTCAGCGCTCCTGTAGGTGGTGAGGACATGCTAGAATCTCTCTCCGGATCCTCCCGTCATCTTCTTCCTCTTGCTCATCAAGGATCGACAGGAAAGGTCGCGACCCAGCGTCGGTACGTGCTCTCTCCTTTTTTCCCCGTAGGGTTGCTCCCTTGTTGATTTCTAAAAAGACGCATCTTTTGTTCATTTTCCTATTCTCTGTACAAATTTGTGAGGAGCTTGTAAAGTTATTTTTCTTGTCTAGGATTGATTTGATTGTACCAGAGCTGTACAAATCCGTGAGGAGCTGATGGAGTTAATCTTATATCATGAGGACGGCCACGGGAGCCGGGAGGAGTGCAGGTCATACCGTGGCCGGCATCACGTTGTTGCTGCAGCGAGCAGGGCATGGAAGGACAGGAACGGGTTGGAGGCGAGCAGTGCATGGCGGCGTTAGGCCTGGGAGTCGGCTGGCGGCGGTGGGGAAAGGCAGGGGAAGACCGTGCTGCTTCTCGCCTCTCCCTCCGGGGCGATTTATCTCCCCCAATTAGGCGCAGCTCAGGAGCAGAGGCTCGTGGCACGGAGGCATGGAGGTGGATTCAGCCCTGGCGCCGATTTCAGGTTGTGATTGTGCTTCAGCTCCCTCCTCCATGGTGCTCAACATGAGAAGCATAGTCACCGTTGTACCATGGGAGATGCAAACGATGTGAGTTTTTCTTTCCCGATTGGATTTTGTCCCCACAACTTCCCCTAAATTTTGAGGCTATTTTCTGTTTCTTTATTTCCCCTAAATTGTTCTTTGGGTGATTTGCAAATGCATGCGAGAAAGGGGATGAAGAAAAGGAGGCATAGATGGAGATGGAGATGGAAAGGGGAGGAAGAAAGGTCAATGGAGGTGGAAGAGGAGACCCATGGCGGTACGCTGCATCTTTGAGCGGCCCTTGCGGTCGGAGAACCAAATCCTAGGAGAGAGGTGAAGGTTTATTTGAACAGGTCTAGAAAATTACCTTCCATATTTTGTTGTTTCTTAACATGCAGATTCATTATTTACAAAGAAAAATATTTGTGATGCAAAGCATGATGTGGTTATCTTTTATAGGAAATGTTACATCACGGAAGCGTCTGATGGATCAGCTCAGAACTCTGTAAATGGACTCATTTATCTCATATGGTGATTTAATGGTCAGACGTCTCATGCTTTGTTATCTTTTTAGTATGTCCCATGTTTGAGATCTAAAGGGGATGATATTCTTCTGTCTTTGGATTATATACATTTGATGCGATGTGATATATGTCTCTGTTTTTTTTTTGCACGTGTCTTCCGGTATCTCTACTGGAAGTTGCTATACTGGAACCTTAATAATTTATAGCCTTCAGCTGGTTAGCATTTCATATATACCCCTTTAATCTTTATGTAATAATGAGTACGAGTAGTTTATTCAATTGAGCATCAGGCTATAGGTTTTTTGCATGGTATGCTTCAAAGTGAATATCAGCAGCAGATCATTGTTGTTGGTTATAGGCTTGAAGTACTTATCTGATTGTGGTCATGGCACATGCTTGCAGTTCTTACTTTTTTGTCTGCTGCTGAGCGATATGTCTCTGAATTTTCCTATTGTTCATGTGTGTTATGGTATTCTGCTAAGCGATATATGTCTCTGAATTTTCCTATTGTTCATGTGTGTTCTGGTATTCTGCTAAGAGTTGTTGTTCAGGCACTCCTTTAGATTTGAATTTCCTTAAATAATAGTTGAGTTGTCTTCTTCAGATTTGGACTGGTTGCCATCGGTGTTGGCCTCACACTTTGTCATGGCTTCCCCACATCATTTGGCTTACACATAGTTGTTACTCTTCCATGTTTGGTTCATTGAACAACAGGAACCATTGTCAGGAAGCATCATATTTGTTTTTTATGCATGCTCAGAATTAACTACTTGGAATCTTAAGATGCAACAGAGTTTATAAATGGCATAACCCCTAATGCAGATGATAGCACTATGGTAGGGTCTCGACTGTATGTCGTAAAAAGCTATTGTGTACAATAAGACTATTTCTTACTGCACTCACGCCCTTACATTTCAGGTCATCCCTGCTGTGTCGTGTGAAATGAGTGATATTTCTTCGGAAAAGTTACCTGAGAGTATTTATTTCAGTTCTTCTGCCATAGAAAGTACCTGAGAAGGATAAAATCATATGGTTGTTATATGTTTCCATTTTTTAGTTCCAAAGATGAAATTTTATTCCTCAGTCGACATGGTTTATCACATGTTTGAGTTTTGTCATATCTTTAGGCCATGGCCATGGAAATGTAATATTTTGGCAAATTAGCAAACTACAGAGTAGTGCTACATTTGCAATTACAGTGTACAATGTATTATATATTCAATTACTAGAGTACAAAGTGGTATATGATCGAATTATCCGAGGCGGGGTCATCTCCTCTCTCATTCCCTCCTTCACTCAATCTCTTTTCTTTCAAAGTTTTACTCATCTGTGAAGGTATAGTCCACCTTATTAATGTGAATATGGGCAGTGGATATTACTATGTTTTGTCCATACAACCCTGGTTGGCAATGTTACTTATCTGCTGGCTTGATTTGCTGGATTTTGTAGAACCTTAAGGACATCACATATACTCTGTTTTAACTTGAGCCTCTATGTGGTTTCTACGATGGAATTGGCTCTAGCTCTTGAATACACATTTTGAGCTCATTGTCAAGCATGCTAAAAAAAGTCTGTTGTTGTATGCTATCAGATTTTACCATATTCAGGATATGTCGCCATTCAGTTTTACTCAATTTTTTACCTATCCTTATTTTGTGGACACTTCCCAGCAATATGGCTCAGGTTAAAGTAGTACCTTATCTTTTTGACATGACTAAACTGCTGCTTTAACAATATGTTCATTTTTATTTGAGGAAATCAGTGAAGAACGTGGACTACGATTACCTGAACATATCAACCAATCCTAAGGTAATCCTAGCATTTTTGAATCAGTGGTGCTTGTGCCTTGTGGTATTTTTCTGGAGTACCGGTCTAGCTAGGTTTTTCACTTGCTTCTTATTGCATTTCGTGTTGCTTGACAAGGTTAGTATTTACTCTGGCCTTGTAGGAGAACTTTGACTTAGCCATGTAGAAATGGTTTTACTGGTTTCTTGCAGATGTATGATCTTAACCTTTTCCTTAAATACAAGTTTACCAGATTTATATGTTTGATTTGGCTCATGCACATATAGGGCTTTGAAATAATTTGGATTATTTGTTCTGAGGCTGATTTGAGCTTGGTGTCTTTCATTGTGAATGAGCAGATCGTTGCTCTTCCCCTGCTCGGCGGTGACAATTAGCTTTAAGGCGGCGGAAGTCGAGTGAGCAGGCAGCAAACGACGAAGTAGCCTGCAGGTAATTTCTCATGTTCTTTGCCCGTGTTTTTGTCATATTTCATTTCTCACTTATCAGGATATATTTTATCATATCTCTTTTACTGAAAAATGAATTGAATTAATGAACAGGCAATCACTGGGCCAGTCACTGGGCCGGAAGAAATTATATGCATGAGCACACAAAGAGAGGTACAACCTCGAGGGAGGGGGAAGGAGATGTTGATGGTCTTCGGCGGTGGAGCAACACGACCATGGTCATCCATTCTGCTGCTCGTGGAGCCGGGTGGCGGGGCGTGCAGGTGAACCTTGACCAAAAGCAACGACAAAACAGCCTAGAGGTGATTTCTCATGTTCGTTGCCCATTTTGTGGCATATTTCATTTCCTTTATGTTTTGCAGATCATTCACATCCCTGTTAATTAGGGTTCTCCCAGTTTTTCATTGCTAAATCTTATTGTATAAATTATTAGGTTATATTTTTAATAGCTTTGGTTCAGTTGTAAGATTGAGCACCAAAACTGCACTATAACCTGGTACCGAAGCTATTCTAACCCAGCCTCTATCTTCTCTCTTACCCTTTTAGGAGCAGAGCAAGGAATTGATTGCGATTGGCGGCGGCCGACACCAAGGTTGCGAGTATCGGTTATGAAGGCGACACCGGAGGCAACTGAAGCCTACCTGATACACAGCTGAATCAGTTCTTCAGTTTCTCCCTCGAGGTATGGCACCAGTTTGCAAACCCTAGATTAGTTTACAATTTTGGTGCCTCCATTCTGTCCCTCCATTCCCAGACTTGTGGTTCAGACAGTACTCTGTTTGGGGATTGTGTAGATGGAGAATTTGCTTATATTATGTGATTGCTCTGTCTTGGAGATTATCCAATTGCGCATGGTTTAATGATGGTAATTCTATATTGTTTTTGGTTTGACATGTTGCTTGTATGGTCATTCAGCCCATTCACTTGTCTGGGCTTATCTTTGGTCGCTTACATTCAGCTCATAGGAACATGCTATGTTCAATCTACTCAACCTTCCATTCTCTGCAATTCCAGGGTTTCTATAGAAGGAAATCATAGCTACTCCCTTGTGTTTTTTCTATAGAAGTAGCGATCATGTGGCGACATGTCTGAAAGTAAAATGTCATTGATGGTAATCTGTGGTATCATATTTACTTGTACTGTGTTTATATGATTCCTGCCACATTTATTTTTGATAGCCTGCAACTACATTTTGACACACTCTGTCGCTCATGGCCGACCTATATTTTTCTATGTTGTTTTGCGCAGGCTGTTTTGATAAAAGAGAAAGCAGGAGCAAGATGAGAGAAGGAACGGTATGATGACTCTTAGTCCTCCATGCGCGCCATACCGCTGAGAGATCCCCATCTCTGCCTTCTACTGCCGTTGCAGCGTCGCTACCTCCTCCGACTGCTGCTACTGGTACATTCTCCAGCTGCTCCGAAATAAGTAGTAAGTTCCTAGAAATAAGTAGAGTATTAGATTAAAATTGAACCTGTGTTTAGTGTTCCTGTGGGTAAATAAAACAGAGAGATGTTTTACTTGGCCTTTGCATAAGATCCTTCGCTTTGATGCATCATTGGCATTTTCCTCTATGTTACTTTACTCCTTCGCAGTTTGTTGTGGACTGTTTGGGTAATCCTTTTTGAGCGGGCAATAGTGAGGGGATGTAATTTGTACATTGTTGTTTTGACCACTTGTATAGTGGTATGGTATGATTGTGCAAATCGGCTCATCTGTTGGCTTAGGTTATACAGACACGTATATTTCTGCATCTCAAATCAGAAAACAGTGCATACTATACTCTCATTTGTGTTACTACCATCAATTAAACCGCCTTTTATTGTCACTATCACAACTTGATTGTGTGGATATTAGTCCACAAAATAGTGGTTCAAATGCTACAGATTAAAGTTGATTCTGCGTATTCATTTTTCTCTTGAATTGCTTTGCTTTAGTAACCTTAAGTTAGAAGATTTCTCTAAATAATTTGGTCAATATTTTTTTAGTTCAGCGAATTAGTTCTAATTGGTCACAAAAAGAAAGCTTCCATAAACATGAACTTTCTGATGTTGTAACACACCTCATTCTAAATTTGTTTGACATTCTTATGGTTCTGAGATCTTATCGTCTACAAGAACTTTGTGTTTGTTGCAAAATATGTGTTCTGTTACCCTACTGTTTGATGCATTCCCTTCTAAAGACTGACATATTACGATTGCATGTGATGATTTTTAAGTACGATTTGTGTATTTTCTTTTACACAGGTTAGTTCGGCGTTTTCGCTTTGCAATGGTTCCTTCTAATACGGTCTTTTGCTCTTTGCATATAGGCTGGAAAGATTACTTCTCGCTGAAACTACAGAAGATGTAGGCAAGGAAGTTCAAGTAACAAGCATATCATCTACAGAAGATGTACGCGAGGAAGTTCAAGGAAGAGTATCATGCTGAAACTAACATGTTCTTGATTATATCTTCTTTGTTGAACTCTGATTCGAAATATAATGCGTTCAAGCAAAACTCTGCTGTTGTATTGCTGTACTTCTGGTGGCGTTATAGTTGGAAAATAGTTATATTGCTAACTCTATGACAACAGTGTTATAATTTGCAAAGTACATATTGTTTCAGATTTAGGTAAAAAATAGTATATCTGCTGCACTTGGTTCAGGTATTTATTTGTTGCAGATTCTCTCTTGTCCTTTGTTTTGCATTCGCTTTTATGCCATGGAGTTCTCAAAATTTTGTTAGTTTTCTGTATTCTGCAAAGCAATGGACAATGTTAGCCTTGGTAGGTACTTAAATGATTTGAACTTGTATCTTCGTAGCTGTCCAGTATCTTTTATACATGGTGTGGGGCATTTATAAATAATTTGACTACCGAGATAGGAGAACCAAGATTTACACAGTTGCCGCTATTGCACTTAAAATGGTAGATTCTGTACGAATTTAATTGTGCTGAATTTTCTGCAAGACTGCTCAGACAACATGACTTTCCTTACATTTCTCTCCTAAGCTTTAATCTAAGCACCATAGCTGTTACTTCTGTGATGAAAGGAATTAAAAGCCAAAATATTCATTCATTCCTTTACTTTAAATAAGAACTACAATTCTTATCAGCTCATTTACTTGTTGATGTCTTTCGTCTACACCTTCTTCTATGTTTCGTTGTGCCAACAGGCCATCCATGCTGTTTAGACTAGAATACATTGCAACACACAATTGTCGTTTAGGCTCTGGTTCTCCCAGCTTGAGAAAATAAATTCTTGGTAGCTGGCCATATAACTCTGCTCATTAGCACTCTTTAATTTTGTGCAACAATTTGATTCATACATTTCAGAGAAAAATAATTTGAGATTATAGTTCATGTGCTCCTTGTGCCAATCATTTTCCTATAAAATTATGAAGAGACATAGGTCCTATTTATTAGGATCTAATCTTAACTAATGTTTATTCATGATGTCAGGACGTGCCCAGTTATTTATTTAGTCTCGGAGGCTAATGTAACTCTGTAAACAATTATGCATGTATACCTCTTTATTTTGTTTCAGCTTCTTCTTTTCGCAATTGTTGTTGTATGTTTGAGTTTTGGAGGTTGTCATAGCACCATCACTATGATCCATTTTAAGAAGCAACGGAACTCAATGTACATGCCCTTATATTTATTTAAATTAGGAGGCCATTGTAACTTTGTGATCGATAAACAGGCGTTGACCTGCAATTTTTGATACCCTGTATTTAGTACAACTTTTACAGAAAATAAGCAATTTTATTCTAAGAAGGTGTGAGCTAAATTGACTTCACCAAATTTTCATGAATTTTATCACACCATTGCTGTTAAAATGTCTCTTCTGGATGAGGATATTACGCAATCATATAATTATAAATATAAGTGAGTTCTTTGCTCTCCAAGTTTGTGGCTTATTATGATATTTGATGAGACATGTCTGTGGCTGATTTGTTGTCAATATTATGGTCACTACTTCTATTCCACTCTGGATTATTAAGTTCTATATTGGTAATGTTAGGCGATGGCTTTCCTTATAGTTCCGTCGGTGACTATATTCATTCTTCAATAAATTCAAGCATTATATAGAAACAAATTCAAGGTTGATATGGGTTCTTAGGTTAGGTTGGGTTCTTAGGTCATATTGGATCAGATCAGCGACATGGATCGATGAGAATCTGTATCGGTTGTCGATATCAGTTATAGATGGTTGCCGTTTGAGGGTGCTTGCAGGTGGATCAAGCAAGCGGAGAGGACATAACATGGCAACCACGAACACCAGACAAGAAGGGCAAATAATAATGTGACTCTGTTGACGGTGAAAAATTCCTCACGGCGGGCACAACGAGATACGCTCGTCAAACCCTAACGAGCAATCTCCGTAGACTTGAGGGGTATCCATGGTAGTGGCATGAGAGTCGCAGAAATCAAACCCTAACATGCAATCTCCATAGACCTGAGGGGTATCCCAGTGGCACGAGAGTCGCGCAAATATCAAACGCAGAAAACAACATTTGTGCAAAACACATAAAACTTATGGCTAAAATACATTCCCGCTTCCGGCATCTGCCCATGTCGCTGATCTGATCCAACCTAACTTGAGATTCCACAAAATATTTGTTGTCAAGCTTAAATCCACCATTGGTTCACAAATTATCGATGATACCCAAATGATAGCCGCGACAACAGTATACACAAAATATATAAAACTTAAGGCTACATTACAGTCTTGCTTTCGTCACCTCGCCGGTGGCGCAACCGATGAATACCCAGATGCGCGACGAGCTCCGCAAGAACGGCGGCGACGCCGGGCTCCTCCGCCGGCGAGGACCTCCAGTCTTCCTTCGCGGTGGAGACCAGATTGAAAAAGTGACGAGGAGAAGGCGACCAGACCAATCTTTTCTTCAGACCAGGCGAAGACCAGAAGGCAAGAATGTCGGTCTAAAATAGGCTTAAAATGGGCTGCATTGAAAGCCCATGTATGGTGCGGACAGAGCCCGTGTAATTAAATGGAATATAAATACATGCAAATGGAGTATGAGGCTTGGATGTTAAGGGTGGATTGAATTCTTTCAGCATATTAGAATGTGCAAATGGTATGCTAAACTTATTCTAATCATTTTTACATCCATAACTTTGATTTCCACAGGCAACAGGCCACAAACAAACATATAATCAGTCAATTACTATAGATATATATACGATAAATAAAAAAACATGTGCCACTACCAGACATATATGGAATTAGCACACTACTTTGTGACGCTATAGCTACACTATAAATATGTGTAAGATGGAGCATGGAACTTAGATCTTCACAGTTGATTTAATTGTTCCAACTTATCGGAATATGAAAATGGTATTGTATTACTAATAATTTTAGATCAATATATTTGATTTCCACATCAATTCCATGTTTTAAAGGATGCAAAGTTTGCAGTGAGAAAGAGGTATCCACTAAAAAACTATTGACTAAAGATATATAAACTTAAGGCTACATTACAGTGTCACCTTTGGCACCTGCGCCAGGGCCGCAACCGGTCATCTAAACAATTGACCTAAATATATTAAACTTAAGGCGACCCTACAGTCTTGCTTTCGGCACCTGCGCCAGTGGCGCAACCGGTCATTTTAACCGCTTTGTACTTCAGTGATTTGCCACAGCTGACTGAGCAAAAGAAAGAAACAACTTAAAATATGTTTAGACAGTGATATGCAGAATACATGCATAGATGACAACACCTATATTTTTTCAACAATAAGTTTAAGCTTCTTGTTGTGAGGCGGCTTTCAAGGTAGGTCTTCGTGTACTCACGGCTGAAATAATGCATATGTGTAATAAGATAATTAGACAAGTTCATATCCAATTCAATTTTCATTAAGACTAAGAGGAAGTACATATTTTTACCATCTAGCCTTTTCCATCGGCAATGTGTGAATTCACAATATTGCATATGTAGAGTGGTGGCTTTGGTTGATCTTGAGCACATAATTTTTTCTCACATGATCTTTGATATAACATGTAATTTGACTATTAATATTAAATATTTGCATACAATCTACACACACCTTCAATTAATTATACACTTTCGTGAACAACTGTGAAATTATGTAGCACACTTAATTTACGTTTCTATAATGATGGCCACTGGAATTTACCGCATCGAAAACAATTGACCTAAATATATTTAATTTAAGGCGACCCTACAGTTTTGCTTTCGGCACCTGCGCCAGTGGCGCAACGGGTCATCTAGTTTTGATAAGTGTTGTGTGGGTAGACCTATGCTAGTGCATCGTCCTATCCAAGACAAATGCACACTTACAATTACACTACTTGCAAGCATCCGCAACTACAGGAAAGTAATTAAGAAGTAAATCTAACTGTGGTAATAAACTCTAGGTATCCTGCACTCCCTTATGTAAAGACTTGCAAACTAGGGTTCAGGTTTCTGTCACTCCGGCAACCCTCCATAAGCAAACCCGTACACAATGTATTCCTCTAGGCCCATAAAGGTGAAGTGCTATGTAGTCGACGTTCACACAGCACCACTAGAGAAATAACAACACAACTTAAATATCAAACCGTTAAACATTACTCAACGAAACATGATTACTTATAACAAGACTTCTCCCATGTCCTGAAGAACTAAATGAACTACTCACAAGACATCAAGTGGATCATGCTCAAAGGTGATATAATGATGGATAACAATCTGGTCATAACAAGTATTCATCGATATAACTCACAAGTATCAACTACAATGAGGTAATCAACTCTGGTTAAGAGATCTCGAGGAGTAGCACAAGATACAACCCTAATTGTTGCAGAGAGATGAGATGAGATGAAGGTGATGATGGTGCTGATGATGTTGATGATGATCCTGATGATGCCCGTCGTGATGATGATGACGACGGTGACGATTTCCCCCTCCGAGAGAGAATTTCGCCGGCCGGATCTGCCTGCCAGGAAGGTCTTTCTCTCTCTATCTCATTTCCGCCGCGAAGAGGCAACGGAGAAATTCTATGTCGCGTCTCTGTACACGGACACTGGGAGAAAGAGCGTGCTCTCGTCTCCCTTATTTGTTCGGCAGTGGGCGGGGGAGCCCCCTGCGTCTCGCTCGTGGAAAAGAAGGAGGGGAAGCTCTCTGTGTGATTACACCAACACGAGTTTTTTACCCAAGTTCAGGCCATCCGAAGATGTAAAACCCTAAGTCCTGCTTTTCTGGTCTTGTATTGATGGGAAAAATGGGGATTACACGATGGATCTGTTTCTCTCCTCCGGTGGCGAATCTCTTCCCGGGAGGTTCTCTCCTTATCCTATCCTCTCCTTCCTCCGATCCTCTTGGTTTCGCTCGACTTCTCCCAACCACCTCTCTCCTTCCTACTGCTGGACGCGGCCCTCCTTTTATACTGCAAGGGGTTGCCACAGCCGTCCCTCTGCATGTTACACACGTGTCTTCACCTTGGTCTCTTCGTAGGCCGCGTGGAGGGAAACTGCCTGCCACACACCCACGCGGCGCGTCAGTTCCTAACGCCGAGGCACCTTTACTCCTGGCAGCAGGCCAGTCACCTCGCCTTCTCCACCATGGACCCTGATGTGAACGGGGTAGGTGCCCGTGCAGCCCCCTGGCCTCCTGACAGGATGCACAGGGTCCCTTCACAATGACATCCTTCCCAGGAGTCCCGGGACGTTCCCCGGCGCCCATCACCTTAATTTCTCCGCCCTGCCCCACACTGGCAGGTCAAAACAGAAGGGTTAGCATTCCTTGGCAGCCCACGCGACCGCCATTCTGGACACCCCCGGGAGACGGGTGTCGACAGTAGCCCCCGGCGCGGTCGGACAGCAGAGGGAATCTCGCTGCCTGGCCACGCCCCCGGGAGCGTGGGCCTAGTCGCATGTTTGCCGACGAGCTACCACCAGTGACCACCAAAGCGATGCCTACCACGTTGCGTGGTGGCCTCTGCCGCTTCCGCCGCTATATATCCCACGTTTCTTTTCCTTCACTGCTATCAGTCCACCCTCCGCCTTCCTGCTTTCGCTGGTGACAATGGCGTGCATCCCCCTATCCCCCACACCGGAAGATGGGAGCCAAAGGTGGTCAGGCTCCAGCGTCACTCGCGGCGAGCTTGACTTCATGGCGGCCCTCGGCTTCATCCCGAACGCCGAGTGCTGCCCCTGGCGGGTGCCAGAGGTGGAGATGATTCCCACCCCACAACCGGATGAATGTGTCCTGTTCGCCTCACACCTCGAGAGGGGTCTTTCTCCCCCTGTTCACCCATTCTTGGGAGATCTGCTCTAGCTGCATAGTATCCAGCTCCACCACCTCACTCCCAACTGCATCCTCCATATCTCCTGCTTCATCACATTCTGTGAAGGATACCTTGACATCCACCCACATCTGGGGCTCTGGTGCTCACTGTTCTTTCTCACGGGAAGGATCTTAGGCTAAGGCGATGCGGAATGGGAGTGCGTCGTAGTGAAGGTGGTTCCACGCCGGTCCATGTATCCGGATCTTAGGCTGCTCGGCCTGCTCCCTGGCCCTTGGGAACAATACTTCTTCTATTTCCCTGAACTGCCTCGGTCATCCGGAGGCCCGTATTTTCCTCCCTTCGGCCCGGGAATGCCCAAGTCCCGCCTAACTTGGAACATGCCAAGATATGGCAATCCTGGCGATGTCGCCACCTTGACCAGCCGGATGGAGGCCATGGGGGCGGAGGGTCTCACATGGCTCGATCTCTTGATCACATGGAAAGTTCGCAGGGTACAACCTCTTCAACTCTGAGCGCATGGGCTCGGGGAGTGGTCTCCCGAGGAGATTGTACGCGGATGACTACCACTCCGCTTGCCCACCATGAGCTGGTGGGCTAGGTGCGCTCGGTTTCCGAGTTCCATGTGGAGCATCCCGTGCAATCAGCAGGTCCGCCTACTGCTCCCACAATACTGCGCCACTGGTACGTGGCCCATTCTTCCTCCTTCTGTCTTCTTTTCCTTCATCCGTGTGATGATCTCCATCTCCGCTCTAAGATGCTTCTGCGACCCCCCTTCTGGCTGGGGGAGCCCGTGGCCTGGGTTGGATTGGTGCAACTTGGTCCTGCTCATTCTTATCCTTCGCAGAACGTCCCCGCGAGCGCGGTGATCTTGGGCATCCTCAGGAACGAGCTGCGTCACAAGGAGCCGTCCGACCTTCTAGAGCTGATGAACAAGGCTATGGAGGTTCGGCAACTTCTCATGCCTTCTTTTCTTTCTGATGTTTCGATTTTGTTTCCTGACCTGCTCACCTGCACACATCAAGAAAAGAAGGCAAACGATCCGACGGTGGAGGCTTTGAGGGCGCAGAACGCGGCTCTGCTTAGCGCGATGAAGCGACTGCGAGAGCAAACTACTTGCACCCACTGGGTCTCAGGCTCTCCCAGGGGTAGTTAGTCAAGATGCAATAACTCTAGTATTTATGTAAGAGATGAAATCTTATCAAAAGACTAGTGGAGTAAATGTTGGTTACCCAAGATGTCACATCTAGTGAAGCGGATGGTTTGGATGCTTGATCCGTGACTTACGTCTTCTGTTCCCGGGAAGAATTCTCGGGCAGCGCTTTCCCGACCTGGGCCTGGGCCTCAGTCGTGGGGCTAGGCTCACGCAGGTTGCCGAATCCAACTCTCCTTTAGTTAAGCGGGCCGGCCTGACTCAGACTAGGCTTGCCTGATGACCTCAAGTTTCTCCTCAAGATCTCAAAATGAAACCAACAGACTGAGAAGAGCGAATGGGAACTCTTGCATGATGCAACTTCCGATAAGAATGTCTTTCTATTCTTGGGGAGGGGAAAACCCCCTTTCTCTGGCGTGGCGATACATCAGAGATTCACGCGGCTAAGGCGTGTTCTGCTTAAAATCGAAGAACGACGAAGTCAAAAGACCAAATAAAAACTTCAAGGAAGAAACCGGGTTTTTTTTAAAGGGTTATTTACTTTGGTGCCCCACTTGGCCATGTTTTCGTCATTCGTGCCCCACGGTGTATGTTTTCCTCACTTTTGCCCCACTTCGCTCCCCAAGCAGCGCAAGAGCGCCGAACGGCTGTTCCCGTTCGTCAACCTCGCTTGACCGCTCCCAAAAAAAAACTGGTTTGACCGTTACCGCCCGGAGCTGTTGGACCCGCCCGGGGCCGTGGGACCCGCCCGGGCTGTGGAGCCCGCCCGGAGCTGTGGGACCCTCCCGGGGTTGTGGGACCCGCCCGGAGCTGTGGAACCCGCCCGGAGCTATGGGACCCGCCTAGAGCTGTGTCGCCTCAATTTGAATCGTCCCCGTGCCCGACCCCCATTGCCCGCCGCAACCGCCACCGTGCCCGCCGCCCAGAGCCCGCCACAAACGCCACCGTGCCCGCCGCCCAAATCCAGTTCGCCGACGGCGAAGAAAGGGGGCGTTGCACCTCCACCGAATCTAAATTTCCCCTTCCCTAGTACACCCATTGCCCGCCGCACCCGCCGCCCAGAGCCCGCAGTTCCTACCACCGTGCCCGCCGCCCAAATCCAGTTCGCCGACGGCGAAGAAAGGCGGCGCTACACCCTCCACCGAATATAATTCCCCGTTTCTCTCGTCCATTGAACGTGCCCAGTTATCTACATCTGACCCCCATTGCTGGCCCCCCCCCCCCCCCCCCCCCCCCCCCCCCACCGTGCCCGCAGACCCCGTTCGCCGACAGCGACAAAAGCCCGCGCCACACCTACATCGAATCAAAGTTCCCCTCTTCTCTTCCCTCGTCCCCGCACAGAGCTGTGTCGCCTCAATTTGAATCGTCCCCGCGCCCGATCCCCATTGCCCGCCACAACCAGCACCGTGCCCGCCGCCCAGAGCCCGCCACAACCGCCACCGTGCCCGCCGCCCAAATCTGGGGGCGCTGCACCTCCACCGAATCTAAATTTCCCCTTCCCTAGTACACCCATTGCCCGCCGCACCCGCCGCCCAGAGCCCGCAGTTCCTGCCACCGTGGCCGCCGCCCAAATCCAGTTCGACGACGCATTTTCGGTCCCGGCCACGATCGGACCCCACACAGCCATGACCGTGCCCGTCACCGCGACTACACCCGACACCGCCAGCGTGCCTGCCGTCAGGCACCGCCACCGTCGGCGCCGCCCGGCACCACCACCGTGCCCGCCGCGCCCGCCACCGCGACCGTGTCTGCCGTCCCGACTGCACCGGAAGCCCGCCACCGAAGCCCGCCACCGTGCCCGTCAGCTCGGCGCCAGCCACCGGGATCGGTGTCTGTCGCTGCCGAATAAGCCACCGTGCATTCCAGTGCCCCGCCGCTCAACATCTCCGAATTTGTCGGTAAGGCTATTCTCCGAATTATCCTGGATAAATATGTCTATTTCAGCTTGATATAAATGTTTGTTTTGCACTCTCCGAATTATCCTCTATAAAAATGTCTATTGGAGGTACGATCATGTCTTGGCCACGGTCACCATCTCGTTCTTCGGAGGAAGTGGAGGTACGTAATGACCGTAGGAAATTCCATTAAGCTGTTATTTCAGTGATTTGAAATGTTTGTTCGAATTTTACAGTTCAACATGTTAGCTTATGATGCGATGTATATTGCGTTCAAAGAAGAAGAAACTCTGTGGGGTAGATAGAATATTACAATGGAGGAGAGTATGATTTGTTTGGGCGGCTTGGCAATATCTGATCTAGTGGTAGAAGATATTGAACTGGATGAAAAAAAAGAAACCTAGATTGATACCGGAACTTGAAGTGAAGTTAGAGGAGAAAAGTGCATACATGTTGGCAATTATCTCACCATGCATGCGTAGAGATTGGCCATGCATGCGTTTAAAAAACATGTCTTTTTTATTATATGCGTAGAGATCGGCCATGCATGCGTTTAAAAAACATGTCTTTTTTATTATATGCGTAGAGATTGGTCATGCATGCGTTTAAAAAACATGTCTTTTTTATTATATGCGTAGAGATGTACTCCCTCCGTCCTCAAATAAACGGATCTAATGATATCAATTTAGTGTCATAAATGTTGTCACGTTTCCCTATAAAATTGGTCAAATTTAGTGTATAGTACTTTTTTCCTTTTCTGTTCCAAGAAGTACGTATGCAATTGGAGGGACTGTACGGAGACTCGTCGTCGCTGCGCCTCGCGGACTTTACGGAGACGCGTCGTGAAGGAGTTACTACGAATAAGTTTGCAATTTGGACCCTAGGGTATGAAGGAACTTTGCAATTTGGACCCTAGGGTATGAATGGTCAAAGTTGGTCAATCAGGTCGCAGAATCCAAACCACGCTTAATCCAGCCAATCAGGTCGCAGAATCAGCCTACCCGCGATCGGCATACCAGGCGTAACCCTAGCGCTCGATCCAATCCGTCCACGCAGAGCAATCAACGGCTCGCATCATCCAGGGTTTTGTGAGGTTTTGTGAGGGTTTGAGAGGGATTCCACGATTACGGTCCAGCATAACTAATTCATACAAAAATCGAAAAAATGGAAATCTTTCACACATAGTCCTTCTATGTTACTAGGTTTCTAAAAAAAATTGAAACTTGGTCTACGGATAATTCTATGAAAAAACCTTCACAAACTGAGCTATCTCAAACTATGCTGGTGAGTTTTCGGGGAAAATGAGCTAGGGTATGGGGTTATTCATACATAGTTTGTCCAAATGATCCAATTTTCGGCATTCAAGCTATATTTGCACAGTAGATGCCATGGCTAACTTTTTGGCTCATTTTGAGAAGGTCGAAAGAACAACTTTCTTACGAATGGGGCTGTTTACCCTAGTTTTCAGGGGAAAATGAGCTAGGCTATGGGTTTATTCATACATAGTTTGTCCAAATGATCTAATTTTCGGAATGCAAGCTATATTTGCATAGTAGATGCCATGGCTAACTTTTTGGCACATTTTGAGAAGGTCGAAAGAACAACTTTTTTACAAATGGGGCTGTTTACCCTACTTTTCAGGGGAAAATGAGCTAGGGTATGGGGTTATTCATACATAGTTTGTCCAAATGATCTAATTTTCGGAATGCAAGCTATATTTTCATAGTAAATGCCATGGCTAACTTTTTGGCTCATTTTGAGAAGGTCGAAAGAACAACTTTCTTACAAATGGGGTTGTTTACCCTAGTTTTCAGGGGGAAATGAGCTAGGGTATGGGTTTATTCATACATAGTTTGTCCAAATGATCTAATTTTCCGAATGCAAGCTATATTTGCACACTAGATGCCATGGCTAACTTTTTAGCTCATTTTGAGAAGGTCGAAAAAACAACTTTCTTACAAATGGGGCTGTTTACCCTACCTTTGGACCTCATTTTAATTCAAACTTAAAACATGACCAAATAGAGCACTGGAAGTAGTTCAGAAAGATGGATACCAATGTCTAAGGAGTATCACAAATTATTTAAACAAGTTTGTGCGCACTGGACATGCCAGAGCGTGCACATAGCACGCACTTAAGCTGTTCGATAGAATTACAACAAATGTTCACACTTTTTTCTTGCTCCTTGTGTGATCTGCTGGGCCACGGTCTTGCTTCGGTGAACCTTTGTTGTCTAACCGTTGTCTTCTTGGCTCTTTTGTTCGTCGTGGTGGTGTCTTGTCGTGGTGGTGGTGGTGGTGGTGAAGGGGCACTTCCAGTAGCCGAGAACTTGTTGACCGTAGGAACATGATCAGCACTAGGAGGTTCAAATTCAAGAATATCTGCTGCTTCATATTCAGCCCACTCCGTGGTTATAAATTCTTCTTCTTCTGGTGCATGAACAGAAGGTCCTCCTTCTGTTGATTCTTTGCCTCTATTCCTTTTGGATTTGCTCTTACTCCAAAATTCTTTGGGTTTGCCCTTCGGTTTACTTATCCTAGAGCTGGCATTCTAGATAGAAGTGCATAGAGTATTAGAACAAGAGAAAACAAAATGAGATCTGCTGCATTACAAAAACCAAAGACAAACATACCAAGCTGAAGCCATGGCGACACTTGCTCAGTTGCTCCGACATCCTCTGTGTCATCTTCTACGGCAATATTGTAACATCCCAAAATTATTATCCAGAATTTTATTCCAAAAATGGGAACCAACAAAAACTTTTGTTGTTTATTGTCTGTTAATTGCTTCTTCTTACTTGTGTTGTTGTTCTTGCTGGTTGTGTGAGTGTTTGCTCTAGTAAACACTAATAAGAAATAAAGAAACCAAAATCCAAATTAAAAGCAAGAAAATAAAAATAGCAAGTTATCACTTTAAAAATCTCAAAGTGACAAATTCAATTATTTTCAAATCAAAGTCAGTGGAGATGCAATGTAAACACTCTCCCTTTTTGTTCTTACTACTTTCCCATCTCAAATATTATTTTTGAACTTGTTTTAAAATTCTAAAATAAAAACAAATAGAAATAAATCAAATTACCTTAAACAAGTACTATGAAAGAAAATGTTGCCAAACATTTTATTTGGCAATGCCAATTTTTGTGGAGCTTCTACATGTTATGGGGAGGCCCCACAAATATTTGCAGAATTTTCTAAAATACTTAAGTACCTCAAATAAATCCAGGAAAAGCTTCTGGATATTGAAATAAAACTGAAAAATAAAAGAAAAGAGGGAGGAAGGGGTTTTCTGCAAAAAGGTCATCGACCTCAGACCCGACGACCGTCGCCGTGTCGCCTTCACCGTCGACGCCGTTTTCTTCGCCGCCAGGACCCCCCTGGCCGCGCTCTCCCTCGCCTCTGCACCCCTGCACCTCTCTGCACCCGCAGGGAAGAAAACGGGCACCCCTCCCGTCGCCATTACGCCGCGGTTCCCCGCTGACCGCCGTAGAGCACTTGGACGGCGCCGGCAAAATTCGTCCACCCCTTAGCTCCCCGACACGCACCGTTCTTCTAGATGACTCTAGAAGCTTGCCGGACCCCGTTAAGCCCCAAGCCACCACGAGTCTCTGCACCGTCGCCGTGTAATCGCCGAATTGATCACCGTGGACGCGCCATGGCCGCCGCCGTAGACCCCGACCATCGTGGACCGCCCTGGCCCTATAAAAAGCACCCCGAGGCCTCTCTGGAACACCACACCTCCCTCCCAAGCTTTCCCTCGCTCCAATTTGCTCTGTGCACCGCCAGAGGGCAGTGCACGGCCGTGCCCGACGCCGCCGTTGAGGTCGAGCACCACCGCCTCGCCACACCTCCCCATTCTTCCCTCTGACCCCTCTACGCTCTTCCTTGTGGACACCGCACTCACCAGAGAGCTTTTTCCCTCTTTTTAGTGCACGGACGCGACCCCGACGCTCCGCCGAAGTTGCTGCCCGACGCCGACGAAGTGCGCGACCTCACCGCCGACGAACCAGCCTTCCCCAGCAAGCACAGCTCGCACCATCGCCTTCCCCGAGCCTCCGCCGTCGATCTGCGTCGTCTCCGCGATCTTCCGAGCCCTCTAGGTGAGTCTCCGATCATCACCGTGCCGCCGGCGCGGCGGCGCCGCCAGTTTTTGGTCGCCGCCGTTGCCTTTGATCTTGGACCGTTGGATCCAGATCCAACGGCCGCGTAACGCTTCGCTGTAGTTGAGCCACTGACGGCCTGACCCCACCCGTCAGTATTTTAATCAAATCCACGTCCACGCTGAGTCACTGACCAGTAGGCCCCACTAGTCAGAAATCTCAACATTATCCAGAAGAGAGGGAATTTCTATTTCTTTTTCTCTGGAAAAACAGTACTGGCATCAACTTTGAAATTCAATATCTCGAGATTTAGGAATCCAAATAAATCAAACTCAACTGTTCTGGAAAGCTTATGAAATTGTTTAACCAACACAATTGGTCCATGTCATTTAATTAAATAGTTAAAAAGTATTATTGAAAATGCCACAGAAGGTTTAAATCTAAACTTGTTTGTTTCTGATACTCTGCTAGTCCAAATAATTCCAAACCAATTTTGCTAGCTTAGTACTGCCTTGTGTTAGCTCCCCTAATTTTGGTAGAATTAATTAAGCAATATTAATTGCTGACTTTAAATAAACCCTTCTGGACTAAAACAGACAAATATGTTTATTGGTTGATCCAAATGAGTTAGGACCAATTTTGTTAGCTCACATATATCCATGTTTAGTTACCCCTAAAAGGGTTTAATTTTTGGAACAATATAATTTAATTGGTAGCTAAAACTTGATTATTAAGCTACTGGATTCAATCCAATGTGTAGGGAGTTTGGTAACTCCAAATGGTCCAATTCAAATTGGGTTGTATTCTACACATCAGTGGCTTTCCATAGAATTTTAGTTTGTATTTTTGTGACCAACAGAACTCAAGTTGTGGAATTAAACATGAATAACTAGTTTCTGCCATAATTTGGACTTAATTAAATAATGTTTAATTCAATTTATTTAAAAACCAAATTGTGTAGTTTGATGTGTGCAGTAGCCAATTGTGATGTTAATGATGGTTATGTTGAGGTGATTGCTTGTATAGCTTAGTGATTGTTTGTATTGTTTGTTTGTTAATTAGACGAGAACGTTGTCGGATATATCGAGGAAGGAGAGTTTGCTGAATTTGAAGAACAAGAGCAAGATCACTTTGCCAAGCAAGGCAAGCTATTCTCTGAGCTTGCACTACCAACATATGCATCTACTTTCATAATATGTTTACTCTCAAAGCAAGATTTACAAAACCCATTTCAAAAATATATGGATATTATTTTGCCACCCTATGTCGTAGTTTATATAAAACTTTAGGATGGGAAAACAATGTTGTTTATTCAAAACTCCTTTGAAATGTCTTGTGAGTTTATGGAACGACGAGATGTCGGTGCTGTGTTGGAAAGGTGGAAAAATGGTGATGTTTGTGAAAAATGCACAGTGTCCTAGTACTATGGAAACCAATCCTACCCTGTGCGACCACATTTACCACATATGGGAAAAGGCGTAGTCATGTAGTTTGCTCTTATTAGTATGGGATACCTCATCGACGGAGATGACTCCGTTATGCATGAGGGGATGGTCCGAGGATCTACCCCCTGACCCGGGTCCTCACACAAGTTGGTGGGGAGGATAGAAGGTTCCACCATAAACCGCCGGACAAAACTATGAGTCCTCACACTTAGGGTTTCTGACGGGAAACCGGACTGGGTGTCGATGGAAAGTGTCATATGGGAAGGATCCTATACTAGCATGAGCAAATAAGAGGCTATGGCCGGCGGCTTACTTCGCATACACCTGGTATGGCGAGACGTGGCAGACACGATGAGTTGCCGGATGGATGTGGGTTAAAAGCGTGCTACCTCTGCAGAGTGTTAAAAACTATTCGAATAGCCGAGTCCTCGGATATGGACAATTGGGAGACTGTCCTAAGACCTTGTGCAAGTTTTAAAAAGGCTTTGAGTTTTTAAAGAAAAATGGAGTGGAGAATGTTTCCTACACCTATACCAACGGATCGGTATGAGGTGGTGGATGAAAGTGGACCATGACGGGCTATGGTCGGGAAAGAGGAGAAGTTTTGGAAAAACAGATGAAAAAGGTGACTTCTTTAAAGATAGTTATAAAGCTCTTCTTACCTTTTTCAATAAAGATATAGAGATGTTTTAAATAAGAAAAGTTGTCAACTAAAATAAAACTGGTGCATACTCATGTTGGGATAGTTTGCGAGTACATTCAAATGTACTCATATTGGTTTCGTCCCTGGCTATTGTCCTAGCCAGACTACGAGGAGGAACACTACGCAGAGCAGGAATATGGCGACTTCTACGCCAACTAAGGATCTCCACAAGTCAGCTGCCTGTCGGGTCGTCATCGTTAGAATATGATGTCGATTACGCCGTAGCTTCCGCTGATATATTTGGTTTGGCCCATGAAGGCACCTATGTAAGAACTTGGTCTAAATGACCATTTATGTAAGACTTTTATTCGGTACTGTAATGGATGTAAACTTTGGTATCCAATTCGGATTATGTGCAACGACAGACTGATCACGGGATCGTTGTGTTAAGCATAATCGGGTATTTCGGACAGCTAGTCCGGGGTCCCCACAGACTTGGTATCAGAGCCATCCTGACTTTAGGAAACCTTAGTTAGCATGGTCGTTTGTCAAATGTTACAAAAAGATGAATTTCTAAAAAGAAAGGAATGAAGTATTTTCGAAAATTGCTTACCTCCAATCCTCTTACTCATGCAAAATTTTACTCTCATTAATTGTTACATTTTCCTTAGTATCCCTAAAATTTTGTACACCTCTCATTAAGTTTAAAATTTGACTCACTTGTTGCCCTATATATTAAAATTTTGATTTACTTGTCATCTAACTAACTTAAAATTTTGCTTAAAAACTGTAGATGGCACTCCACTGGACCGAGTTCGTTCAGCTGGAGAAGGACAGCAAGCTGACGTTTGAGAGGGACTTGTTCGAGTTGACCAAGCTGTTAGGTCGCCCCGCTCCAGAGTTTGAGGGAGCTCAGATTGATGTTCACGGTGTTGGAAGGCTGAGCTGGCTCATCAGATCGTCAGTTCGCAGGAACATCAAGTCTCCCAATTCCCGGACACTCATCTTCACCACCAAGGAGGCCACCTGGGTTGACGGTCTCTGTACTGCTACACAGAGGATGCTATCCCGACTTTGTGAGGAGCACAAGGCGGAGTTAGTAGACTCCCGTTCCGGTTCTACGGGAGGCGCAACTGTGATGGACACCCTACTCCTTCACCTTACCACCCGATGTTTGGGAGCTACATCATGGACATGGAGATCTTACTTCAGTGCACTCAGGATGATCTGTTGCGCACTAGGATTCAGCTCCACTTCGACCGCGAGTCGCTCGTTGAGCTTCGCGAGAACGAGATGAAGCTGATGGTGGAGAAGGTTGCTCTTCTCAGGAAGAGGGCCCAGCTGAGGAAGACTATCGTGAAGCTCCGCACGAAGGTGGCAGAGCAGGATGGACTGATTGAGGATCTTGAGCACCATACTGACGAGATGGAGGAGGAGGGCGAGGATCTCCGCAAGGAGAACGACGCTTTCCTCAGTGACGATGATGACTTCGTGGAGGAGATGGACTGTGAGGAGGAGGATGATGAGGAGGAGTTAGTTGACGAGGAGGAGGAGCCACTCGAGCCAGTTCTCGAGGACGAGGAGGAGGATCCCGAGGAGCCAGCCTACCAGTCAGATGCTGACGTGTTAGAGCTGGAGGTTCCACCTCAGTAGGCGAGTGACTTGATCACTACCGCAGGATTAGGTTGACCCCCTATAGCTAGTCGAGTAGTAGCAGTGGTTCTTTTGGAAACCAGATATTATGTTGTAAGCTTGAGGTTGTAAGCTTGATGTTGATGTGAACTCTTTGATGTATTGTTTGTGAAATATAAGTATGTTTGTCTTGTTTAAAATTGTGTGAACTATTTTCATATAACTCTTAGGATTAATCAACCGCTTGAGAGATCATCTTTTCCCTTAGTCGAACTTTTCTTGCCTTGTCTCTTATACCCGGTGTGCTTCAGGATGCCACCCCGTCGCAGCAATGCGGAAGGATCAGGATCAGCACCACCACCACCGGACCCAACCCCCACCCAACTTCTCGCACTTATCATGGAGGAGCGTGAAAATGCCCGGCAAGAGCGCCAAGCTCATCTCGCTGCCTTACAACAACTCGCAGCCGCTTACAATAACAACAACAACAACAACAACAACAACAATGGTGGTAACGGCAATGGTGATGGAAACCAGCGATCTACCTTGGGTGATTTTCAGAAGACCAACCCACCCACCTACTCCAAGGGACTTCACCCACTAGAAGCCGATGATTGGCTTCGCACCATCGGCAATAATCTTGAAGTTGCTGCTGTGGGAGAAAATGAGAAAGTGCTGTATGCAACCCACTATCTCGCTGGACCTGCAAGAGCTTGGTGGGAACTACCAAGACTCTCCAGCCAGCTGGTCATGTCATCAACTGGGCTGAGTTCCAGGAGAAGTTCCGTAAGAAGCATATTCCTTACGGACTTATTGAGAGGAAGAAGGATGAGTTCCGCAAACTGAGGCAGGGAAGTAGAGATGTGGTTGGTTATCTTGAGGAGTTTACCGACTTATCTCGGTATGCTCCTGATGACACCGACAAGGAAGAGAAGAAGATGGAGCGTTTCATGAGTGGACTTCATGATGAACTTCAGTGTGCTTTGGTTATCCATGACTTCCGTGATCTGGAGTCACTTGTGGACAAAGCCATCCAGCTGGAGACCAAGCGCAAGTCGATGTATGAAGGTCGCAAGAGGAGGATGAATGCTCAGGAAGGCTCGAGCAGCCAGAAACCTCGTATCTTTCAGCAGAACACCAGGCCTGCCTATCGTCCACCCCAAGCTCCACGCCCAAATTACCCTAACCGCCCAAACAACTTCAACCGTCCCAATGACAATAACCGTCCCGGAGGAAACTTCAACAACTTCAACCGCAATCCCAATGTGATCTGCTTTGAATGCGGCAACAAGGGTCACTACTCCAAAGAATGTCCCAATCCCAAGAGGAATGTCCAACGCCCCAATGCGCCGGCACAGAACAATGGTCAAGGCCGCAATGGAAATGGAAATGGCAAGAATGCCGCACCTCGCGGAAATGCTGCTGTTGCCAAGGGTCGTCTGCACCACATCAATGCTGAAGAAGCTCAGGATGCTCCGGATGTTGTGCTGGGTACGTTCCTTGTCAACTCAGTACCTGCAACTGTTCTGTTTGATTCTGGTGCTACCCATTCATTTGTTACCCAAGAATTTGTTGCTAAGGGAGGTTTAGTTAAGAGCCTCTTACCCAAACCCATGGTCGTCCAAATCCCAGAATCCACCGTAGAGACCCAGATGTTTTGCTCCGATGTACCCCTTGAGATCAAAGGAGAGAAGTTTCCAGTAAACTTAATTGTTCTGGGAACCCAAGGCATCGATGTTATACTCGGTATGAATTGGTTAGCCAAGTACCATGGTCGGATTGACTGTGCCAGAAGAGCTGTATCCATCACCACCGACAAAGAAGTAGAAGTGGAGTATGTGTCTAAAACTAGTCAACCTCACCCAGGCTGCCATGAGAGCATAGCTCGACCCGCCCTAGATGAGATCCGTGTTGTTCATCTGTTCAAGGATGTTTTCCCAGAAGAATTGCCTGGTATGCCGCCAGATAGGGATATTGAGTTCATAATTGAGCTTATTCCAGGAACATCCCCCATATCCCAAAAGCCTTATCGGATGAATCCGGAAGAACTGGTTGAGTTGAAGAAACAGTTGGCTGATATGCTAAGCAAAGGTCTTGTCCGCCCAAGCGCTTCACCATGGGGATCACCCATTATTTTTGTGGACAAGAGAGACGGTACCACACGCCTGTGTGTGGATTATCGCAAGCTGAATGACGTGACCATTAAAAACAAGTACCCTCTTCCCAAGATCGAGGATCTGTTCGATCAAATGAACGGAGCCCGAGTCTTTTCAAAGATCGATCTTCGGACAGGTTACCATCAGTTGAAGATCAGAGAGACAGATATTCCCAAGACCGCCTTCACCACTCGTTACGGGTTGTTTGAATACACCGTGATGTCTTTTGGTCTGACCAATGCCCCAGCCTATTTCATGAATCTCATGAACAAGATTTTCATGGAGTACCTCGACAAGTTCGTGGTAGTTTTCCTTGATGACATCCTTATTTATTCCAAGACCGAAGAAGAGCATGCTGAACACCTGCGTCTAGTTTTGGAGACCCTCCAAGAGCACCAACTGTATGCCAAACTTAGCAAGTGTGAGTTTTGGCTCAGTGAAGTGGCATTTCTTGGACATATTGTATCCGCTGGAGGAATTTCTGTTGACCCTGAGAAGATACAAGCCATTCTTGACTGGTTATCCCCAACCAATGTTTTTGAAATCCGAAGCTTTCTCGGACTTGCCGGTTATTACCGCAAGTTCGTCGAAGGATTTTCCAGTATAGCCAAACCTCTGACCCAACTGTTGAAGAAGGACAAGAAATTTGAATGGACTCAGAAGTGTGAGGATAGTTTCCAAGAACTGAAGAAGAAACTAACCTCAGCCCCAATCCTGATCATGCCAGACGTCACCCAGAGTTTCGACGTGTATTGCGATGCATCACGCCTCGGACTTGGTTGCGTTCTGATGCAAGAAGGCAAAGTTGTGTCGTACCTGTCCCGGCAGTTGCGACCGCATGAAGAGAATTACCCAACCCATGACTTGGAGTTAGCTGCTGTGTCTTTGCTCTTAAGAAGTGGCGTCCCTATCTTGCGGGACATCGCTGCGAGGTCTATACAGATCACAAAAGCTTGAAGTATATTTTCACCCAGAAAGATCTGAACCTGCGACAGAGGAGATGGATGGAATTAATCAAGGATTATGATATTGGAATCCATTATCACCCCGGAAAGGCTAATGTAGTTGCCGATGCCCTTAGTCGCAAACCTTGCACCCTGAATGCCCTGATCCAAGCCGAACAGCCAGCCTTGTTCAAGACTTCCAAGATTTTGGACTAGAGCTTGTTAGCTATGGTTATCTCGCCAATTTAGAGTTAACCCCAACCCTGGTGGATCAAATCAAAGAAGCCCAGAAAGGTCATGAAAGTATAGAGGGAATTAGGAAGAAAATTTCCCTCGGCAAAGCACCCGGTTTTACCGAAGATGCTGAAGGAGTGCTGAAATTCAATAACCGTATCTGTGTGCCCAATGTCACGGAACTTAAGGAGTTAATCCTGAAGGAGGCCCATGAGACCCCTTATTCAATCCACCCCGGCGGAACCAAAATGTACCAAGACCTTCGAGAAAGATTTTGGTGGCATGGAATGAAGCGAGAGATTGGTTCATTCGTAGCCAAGTGTGATATCTGTCAGCGAGTCAAGGCTGAACATCAGCGACCCGCTGGATTGCTTCAACCTTTGAAAATTCCCGAGTGGAAGTGGGATGAGATTGGAATGGATTTTATTACCGGACTTCCAAGATCCAACCGAGGCCATGATTCAATCTGGGTCATCGTTGATCGACTGACCAAGGTTGCCCACTTTGTTCCTGTCAAGACCACTCATACCGGAGCTCAGTTAGCAGACCTGTATATTTCCAGAATAGTGAGCCTGCATGGTGTGCCTAAGAAGATTGTATCTGATAGAGGCACGCAATTCACCTCAAGATTCTGGAAATCCCTTCATGAAGCCCTCGGAACCAAGTTAGCCTTTAGCACAGCTTATCATCCCCAGACCGATGGCCAGACTGAGCGAGTGAACCAGATATTAGAGGACATGCTTCGCGCATGTGTTCTATCCTATGGTTCCAAGTGGGAAGATTGTCTTCCGTTTGCAGAGTTCTCGTACAACAACAGTTATCAGTCTAGTCTGCAAATGGCCCCTTTTGAAGCCCTTTACGGCAAGAAGTGTCGTACACCCCTGAATTGGTCCGATACCGGAGAGAGCAAATTGTTCGGACCAGATACCCTCCGAGAAGCTGAAGAGCAAGTTCAGCTTATTCGTGAACGTCTCAAAACTGCCCAATCCCGTCAGAAGAGTTATGCTGACACCAAGCGCCGTGATCTCACTTTCAGTATCGGAGATTATGTGTATCTCCGAGTGACACCCCTCAAGGGAATGCAGCGTTTCCATGTCAAAGGAAAGTTAGCACCAAGGTATATTGGACCCTTCAAGGTCATTGCTCGTCGAGGAGAAGTATCCTATCAGCTGGAGTTACCCCAGGAGTTAGGAGATTATCATGATGTCTTCCACATTTCCTTGCTCCGGAAGTGTCTTGAAGTTCCTGACCAGCCTGATGTTTTCAAAAACATCGACCACCTCTCCATCGACCTGAACCAAGACCTGACTTATCGTGAGAGACCCCTCAAAATTCTCGAAGAAGATGTTCGTGTTACCCGAAGACGTGCGATCAAGTTTTACAAAGTCCAGTGGACTAACCACTCTGAAGAAGAAGCAACTTGGGAACGCGAAGATTATCTTAGAAGCGAATTCCCAGACCTCCTTAAAACCTAAGCCTAGCAAATCTCGGGACGAGATTTATTTTAAGGGGGGAAGGATTGTAACATCCCAAAATTATTATCCAGAATTTTATTCCAAAAATGGGAACCAACAAAAACTTTTGTTGTTTATTGTCTGTTAATTGCTTCTTCTTACTTGTGTTGTTGTTCTTGCTGGTTGTGTGAGTGTTTGCTCTAGTAAACACTAATAAGAAATAAAGAAACCAAAATCCAAATTAAAAGCAAGAAAATAAAAATAGCAAGTTATCACTTTAAAAATCTCAAAGTGACAAATTCAATTATTTTCAAATCAAAGTCAGTGGAGATGCAATGTAAACACTCTCCCTTTTTGTTCTTACTACTTTCCCATCTCAAATATTATTTTTGAACTTGTTTTAAAATTCTAAAATAAAAACAAATAGAAATAAATCAAATTACCTTAAACAAGTACTATGAAAGAAAATGTTGCCAAACATTTTATTTGGCAATGCCAATTTTTGTGGAGCTTCTACATGTTATGGGGAGGCCCCACAAATATTTGCAGAATTTTCTAAAATACTTAAGTACCTCAAATAAATCCAGGAAAAGCTTCTGGATATTGAAATAAAACTGAAAAATAAAAGAAAAGAGGGAGGAAGGGGTTTTCTGCAAAAAGGTCATCGACCTCAGACCCGACGACCGTCGCCGTGTCGCCTTCACCGTCGACGCCGTTTTCTTCGCCGCCAGGACCCCCCTGGCCGCGCTCTCCCTCGCCTCTGCACCCCTGCACCTCTCTGCACCCGCAGGGAAGAAAACGGGCACCCCTCCCGTCGCCATTACGCCGTGGTTCCCCGCTGACCGCCGTAGAGCACTTGGACGGCGCCGGCAAAATTCGTCCACCCCTTAGCTCCCCGACACGCACCGTTCTTCTAGATGACTCTAGAAGCTTGCCGGACCCCGTTAAGCCCCAAGCCACCACGAGTCTCTGCACCGTCGCCGTGTAATCGCCGAATTGATCACCGTGGACGCGCCATGGCCGCCGCCGTAGACCCCGACCATCGTGGACCGCCCTGGCCCTATAAAAAGCACCCCGAGGCCTCTCTGGAACACCACACCTCCCTCCCAAGCTTTCCCTCGCTCCAATTTGCTCTGTGCACCGCCAGAGGGCAGTGCACGGCCGTGCCCGACGCCGCCGTTGAGGTCGAGCACCACCGCCTCGCCACACCTCCCCATTCTTCCCTCTGACCCCTCTACGCTCTTCCTTGTGGACACCGCACTCACCAGAGAGCTTTTTCCCTCTTTTTAGTGCACGGACGCGACCCCGACGCTCCGCCGAAGTTGCTGCCCGACGCCGACGAAGTGCGCGACCTCACCGCCGACGAACCAGCCTTCCCCAGCAAGCACAGCTCGCACCATCGCCTTCCCCGAGCCTCCGCCGTCGATCTGCGTCGTCTCCGCGATCTTCCGAGCCCTCTAGGTGAGTCTCCGATCATCACCGTGCCGCCGGCGCGGCGGCGCCGCCAGTTTTTGGTCGCCGCCGTTGCCTTTGATCTTGGACCGTTGGATCCAGATCCAACGGCCGCGTAACGCTTCGCTGTAGTTGAGCCACTGACGGCCTGACCCCACCCGTCAGTATTTTAATCAAATCCACGTCCACGCTGAGTCACTGACCAGTAGGCCCCACTAGTCAGAAATCTCAACATTATCCAGAAGAGAGGGAATTTCTATTTCTTTTTCTCTGGAAAAACAGTACTGGCATCAACTTTGAAATTCAATATCTCGAGATTTAGGAATCCAAATAAATCAAACTCAACTGTTCTGGAAAGCTTATGAAATTGTTTAACCAACACAATTGGTCCATGTCATTTCATTAAATAGTTAAAAAGTATTATTGAAAATGCCACAGAAGGTTTAAATCTAAACTTGTTTGTTTCTGATACTCTGCTAGTCCAAATAATTCCAAACCAATTTTGCTAGCTTAGTACTGCCTTGTGTTAGCTCCCCTAATTTTGGTAGAATTAATTAAGCAATATTAATTGCTGACTTTAAAATAAACCCTTCTGGACTAAAACAGACAAATATGTTTATTGGTTGATCCAAATGAGTTAGGACCAATTTTGTTAGCTCACATATATCCATGTTTAGTTACCCCTAAAAGGGTTTAATTTTTGGAACAATATAATTTAATTGGTAGCTAAAACTTGATTATTAAGCTACTGGATTCAATCCAATGTGTAGGGAGTTTGGTAACTCCAAATGGTCCAATTCAAATTGGGTTGTATTCTACACATCAGTGGCTTTCCATAGAATTTTAATTTGTATTTTTGTGACCAACAGAACTCAAGTTGTGGAATTAAACATGAATAACTAGTTTCTGCCATAATTTGGACTTAATTAAATAATGTTTAATTCAATTTATTTAAAAACCAAATTGTGTAGTTTGATGTGTGCAGTAGCCAATTGTGATGTTAATGATGGTTATGTTGAGGTGATTGCTTGTATAGCTTAGTGATTGTTTGTATTGTTTGTTTGTTAATTAGACGAGAACGTTGTCGGATATATCGAGGAAGGAGAGTTTGCTGAATTTGAAGAACAAGAGCAAGATCACTTTGCCAAGCAAGGCAAGCTATTCTCTGAGCTTGCACTACCAACATATGCATCTACTTTCATAATATGTTTACTCTCAAAGCAAGATTTACAAAACCCATTTCAAAAATATATGGATATTATTTTGCCACCCTATGTCGTAGTTTATATAAAACTTTAGGATGGGAAAACAATGTTGTTTATTCAAAACTCCTTTGAAATGTCTTGTGAGTTTATGGAACGACGAGATGTCGGTGCTGTGTTGGAAAGGTGGAAAAATGGTGATGTTTGTGAAAAATGCACAGTGTCCTAGTACTATGGAAACCAATCCTACCCTGTGCGACCACATTTACCACATATGGGAAAAGGCGTAGTCATGTAGTTTGCTCTTATTAGTATGGGATACCTCATCGACGGAGATGACTCCGTTATGCATGAGGGGATGGTCCGAGGATCTACCCCCTGACCCGGGTCCTCACACAAGTTGGTGGGGAGGATAGAAGGTTCCACCATAAACCGCCGGACAAAACTATGAGTCCTCACACTTAGGGTTTCTGACGGGAAACCGGACTGGGTGTCGATGGAAAGTGTCATATGGGAAGGATCCTATACTAGCATGAGCAAATAAGAGGCTATGGCCGGCGGCTTACTTCGCATACACCTGGTATGGCGAGACGTGGCAGACACGATGAGTTGCCGGATGGATGTGGGTTAAAAGCGTGCTACCTCTGCAGAGTGTTAAAAACTATTCGAATAGCCGAGTCCTCGGATATGGACAATTGGGAGACTGTCCTAAGACCTTGTGCAAGTTTTAAAAAGGCTTTGAGTTTTTAAAGAAAAATGGAGTGGAGAATGTTTCCTACACCTATACCAACGGATCGGTATGAGGTGGTGGGATGAAAGTGGACCATGACGGGCTATGGTCGGGAAAGAGGAGAAGTTTTGGAAAAACAGATGAAAAAGGTGACTTCTTTAAAGATAGTTATAAAGCTCTTCTTACCTTTTTCAATAAAGATATAGAGATGTTTTAAATAAGAAAAGTTGTCAACTAAAATAAAACTGGTGCATACTCATGTTGGGATAGTTTGCGAGTACATTCAAATGTACTCATATTGGTTTCGTCCCTGGCTATTGTCCTAGCCAGACTACGAGGAGGAACACTACGCAGAGCAGGAATATGGCGACTTCTACGCCAACTAAGGATCTCCACAAGTCAGCTGCCTGTCGGGTCGTCATCGTTAGAATATGATGTCGATTACGCCGTAGCTTCCGCTGATATATTTGGTTTGGCCCATGAAGGCACCTATGTAAGAACTTGGTCTAAATGACCATTTATGTAAGACTTTTATTCGGTACTGTAATGGATGTAAACTTTGGTATCCAATTCGGATTATGTGCAACGACAGACTGATCACGGGATCGTTGTGTTAAGCATAATCGGGTATTTCGGACAGCTAGTCCGGGGTCCCCACAGACTTGGTATCAGAGCCATCCTGACTTTAGGAAACCTTAGTTAGCATGGTCGTTTGTCAAATGTTACAAAAAGATGAATTTCTAAAAAGAAAGGAATGAAGTATTTTCGAAAATTGCTTACCTCCAATCCTCTTACTCATGCAAAATTTTACTCTCATTAATTGTTACATTTTCCTTAGTATCCCTAAAATTTTGTACACCTCTCATTAAGTTTAAAATTTGACTCACTTGTTGCCCTATTATATTAAAATTTTGATTTACTTGTCATCTAACTAACTTAAAATTTTGCTTAAAAACTGTAGATGGCACTCCACTGGACCGAGTTCGTTCAGCTGGAGAAGGACAGCAAGCTGACGTTTGAGAGGGACTTGTTCGAGTTGACCAAGCTGTTAGGTCGCCCCGCTCCAGAGTTTGAGGGAGCTCAGATTGATGTTCACGGTGTTGGAAGGCTGAGCTGGCTCATCAGATCGTCAGTTCGCAGGAACATCAAGTCTCCCAATTCCCGGACACTCATCTTCACCACCAAGGAGGCCACCTGGGTTGACGGTCTCTGTACTGCTACACAGAGGATGCTATCCCGACTTTGTGAGGAGCACAAGGCGGAGTTAGTAGACTCCCGGTTCCGGTTCTACGGGAGGCGCAACTGTGATGGACACCCTACTCCTTCACCTTACCACCCGATGTTTGGGAGCTACATCATGGACATGGAGATCTTACTTCAGTGCACTCAGGATGATCTGTTGCGCACTAGGATTCAGCTCCACTTCGACCGCGAGTCGCTCGTTGAGCTTCGCGAGAACGAGATGAAGCTGATGGTGGAGAAGGTTGCTCTTCTCAGGAAGAGGGCCCAGCTGAGGAAGACTATCGTGAAGCTCCGCACGAAGGTGGCAGAGCAGGATGGACTGATTGAGGATCTTGAGCACCATACTGACGAGATGGAGGAGGAGGGCGAGGATCTCCGCAAGGAGAACGACGCTTTCCTCAGTGACGATGATGACTTCGTGGAGGAGATGGACTGTGAGGAGGAGGATGATGAGGAGGAGTTAGTTGACGAGGAGGAGGAGCCACTCGAGCCAGTTCTCGAGGACGAGGAGGAGGATCCCGAGGAGCCAGCCTACCAGTCAGATGCTGACGTGTTAGAGCTGGAGGTTCCACCTCAGTAGGCGAGTGACTTGATCACTACCGCAGGATTAGGTTGACCCCCTATAGCTAGTCGAGTAGTAGCAGTGGTTCTTTTGGAAACCAGATATTATGTTGTAAGCTTGAGGTTGTAAGCTTGATGTTGATGTGAACTCTTTGATGTATTGTTTGTGAAATATAAGTATGTTTGTCTTGTTTAAAATTGTGTGAACTATTTTCATATAACTCTTAGGATTAATCAACCGCTTGAGAGATCATCTTTTCCCTTAGTCGAACTTTTCTTGCCTTGTCTCTTATACCCGGTGTGCTTCAGGATGCCACCCCGTCGCAGCAATGCGGAAGGATCAGGATCAGCACCACCACCACCGGACCCAACCCCCACCCAACTTCTCGCACTTATCATGGAGGAGCGTGAAAATGCCCGGCAAGAGCGCCAAGCTCATCTCGCTGCCTTACAACAACTCGCAGCCGCTTACAATAACAACAACAACAACAACAACAATGGTGGTAACGGCAATGGTGATGGAAACCAGCGATCTACCTTGGGTGATTTTCAGAAGACCAACCCACCCACCTACTCCAAGGGACTTCACCCACTAGAAGCCGATGATTGGCTTCGCACCATCGGCAATAATCTTGAAGTTGCTGCTGTGGGAGAAAATGAGAAAGTGCTGTATGCAACCCACTATCTCGCTGGACCTGCAAGAGCTTGGTGGGAAACTACCAAGACTCTCCAGCCAGCTGGTCATGTCATCAACTGGGCTGAGTTCCAGGAGAAGTTCCGTAAGAAGCATATTCCTTACGGACTTATTGAGAGGAAGAAGGATGAGTTCCGCAAACTGAGGCAGGGAAGTAGAGATGTGGTTGGTTATCTTGAGGAGTTTACCGACTTATCTCGGTATGCTCCTGATGACACCGACAAGGAAGAGAAGAAGATGGAGCGTTTCATGAGTGGACTTCATGATGAACTTCAGTGTGCTTTGGTTATCCATGACTTCCGTGATCTGGAGTCACTTGTGGACAAAGCCATCCAGCTGGAGACCAAGCGCAAGTCGATGTATGAAGGTCGCAAGAGGAGGATGAATGCTCAGGAAGGCTCGAGCAGCCAGAAACCTCGTATCTTTCAGCAGAACACCAGGCCTGCCTATCGTCCACCCCAAGCTCCACGCCCAAATTACCCTAACCGCCCAAACAACTTCAACCGTCCCAATGACAATAACCGTCCCGGAGGAAACTTCAACAACTTCAACCGCAATCCCAATGTGATCTGCTTTGAATGCGGCAACAAGGGTCACTACTCCAAAGAATGTCCCAATCCCAAGAGGAATGTCCAACGCCCCAATGCGCCGGCACAGAACAATGGTCAAGGCCGCAATGGAAATGGAAATGGCAAGAATGCCGCACCTCGCGGAAATGCTGCTGTTGCCAAGGGTCGTCTGCACCACATCAATGCTGAAGAAGCTCAGGATGCTCCGGATGTTGTGCTGGGTACGTTCCTTGTCAACTCAGTACCTGCAACTGTTCTGTTTGATTCTGGTGCTACCCATTCATTTGTTACCCAAGAATTTGTTGCTAAGGGAGGTTTAGTTAAGAGCCTCTTACCCAAACCCATGGTCGTCCAAATCCCAGAATCCACCGTAGAGACCAGATGTTTTGCTCCGATGTACCCCTTGAGATCAAAGGAGAGAAGTTTCCAGTAAACTTAATTGTTCTGGGAACCCAAGGCATCGATGTTATACTCGGTATGAATTGGTTAGCCAAGTACCATGGTCGATTGACTGTGCCAGAAGAGCTGTATCCATCACCACCGACAAAGAAGTAGAAGTGGAGTATGTGTCTAAAACTAGTCAACCTCACCCAGGCTGCCATGAGAGCATAGCTCGACCCGCCCTAGATGAGATCCGTGTTGTTCATCTGTTCAAGGATGTTTTCCCAGAAGAATTGCCTGGTATGCCGCCAGATAGGGATATTGAGTTCATAATTGAGCTTATTCCAGGAACATCCCCCATATCCCAAAAGCCTTATCGGATGAATCCGGAAGAACTGGTTGAGTTGAAGAAACAGTTGGCTGATATGCTAAGCAAAGGTCTTGTCCGCCCAAGCGCTTCACCATGGGGATCACCCATTATTTTTGTGGACAAGAGAGACGGTACCACACGCCTGTGTGTGGATTATCGCAAGCTGAATGACGTGACCATTAAAAACAAGTACCCTCTTCCCAAGATCGAGGATCTGTTCGATCAAATGAACGGAGCCCGAGTCTTTTCAAAGATCGATCTTCGGACAGGTTACCATCAGTTGAAGATCAGAGAGACAGATATTCCCAAGACCGCCTTCACCACTCGTTACGGGTTGTTTGAATACACCGTGATGTCTTTTGGTCTGACCAATGCCCCAGCCTATTTCATGAATCTCATGAACAAGATTTTCATGGAGTACCTCGACAAGTTCGTGGTAGTTTTCCTTGATGACATCCTTATTTATTCCAAGACCGAAGAAGAGCATGCTGAACACCTGCGTCTAGTTTTGGAGACCCTCCAAGAGCACCAACTGTATGCCAAACTTAGCAAGTGTGAGTTTTGGCTCAGTGAAGTGGCATTTCTTGGACATATTGTATCCGCTGGAGGAATTTCTGTTGACCCTGAGAAGATACAAGCCATTCTTGACTGGTTATCCCCAACCAATGTTTTTGAAATCCGAAGCTTTCTCGGACTTGCCGGTTATTACCGCAAGTTCGTCGAAGGATTTTCCAGTATAGCCAAACCTCTGACCCAACTGTTGAAGAAGGACAAGAAATTTGAATGGACTCAGAAGTGTGAGGATAGTTTCCAAGAACTGAAGAAGAAACTAACCTCAGCCCCAATCCTGATCATGCCAGACGTCACCCAGAGTTTCGACGTGTATTGCGATGCATCACGCCTCGGACTTGGTTGCGTTCTGATGCAAGAAGGCAAAGTTGTGTCGTACCTGTCCCGGCAGTTGCGACCGCATGAAGAGAATTACCCAACCCATGACTTGGAGTTAGCTGCTGTGTCTTTGCTCTTAAGAAGTGGCGTCCCTATCTTGCGGGACATCGCTGCGAGGTCTATACAGATCACAAAAGCTTGAAGTATATTTTCACCCAGAAAGATCTGAACCTGCGACAGAGGAGATGGATGGAATTAATCAAGGATTATGATATTGGAATCCATTATCACCCCGGAAAGGCTAATGTAGTTGCCGATGCCCTTAGTCGCAAACCTTGCACCCTGAATGCCCTGATCCAAGCCGAACAGCCAGCCTTGTTCAAGACTTCCAAGATTTTGGACTAGAGCTTGTTAGCTATGGTTATCTCGCCAATTTAGAGTTAACCCCAACCCTGGTGGATCAAATCAAAGAAGCCCAGAAAGGTCATGAAAGTATAGAGGGAATTAGGAAGAAAATTTCCCTCGGCAAAGCACCCGGTTTTACCGAAGATGCTGAAGGAGTGCTGAAATTCAATACCGTATCTGTGTGCCCAATGTCACGGAACTTAAGGAGTTAATCCTGAAGGAGGCCCATGAGACCCCTTATTCAATCCACCCCGGCGGAACCAAAATGTACCAAGACCTTCGAGAAAGATTTTGGTGGCATGGAATGAAGCGAGAGATTGGTTCATTCGTAGCCAAGTGTGATATCTGTCAGCGAGTCAAGGCTGAACATCAGCGACCCGCTGGATTGCTTCAACCTTTGAAAATTCCCGAGTGGAAGTGGGATGAGATTGGAATGGATTTTATTACCGGACTTCCAAGATCCAACCGAGGCCATGATTCAATCTGGGTCATCGTTGATCGACTGACCAAGGTTGCCCACTTTGTTCCTGTCAAGACCACTCATACCGGAGCTCAGTTAGCAGACCTGTATATTTCCAGAATAGTGAGCCTGCATGGTGTGCCTAAGAAGATTGTATCTGATAGAGGCACGCAATTCACCTCAAGATTCTGGAAATCCCTTCATGAAGCCCTCGGAACCAAGTTAGCCTTTAGCACAGCTTATCATCCCCAGACCGATGGCCAGACTGAGCGAGTGAACCAGATATTAGAGGACATGCTTCGCGCATGTGTTCTATCCTATGGTTCCAAGTGGGAAGATTGTCTTCCGTTTGCAGAGTTCTCGTACAACAACAGTTATCAGTCTAGTCTGCAAATGGCCCCTTTTGAAGCCCTTTACGGCAAGAAGTGTCGTACACCCCTGAATTGGTCCGATACCGGAGAGAGCAAATTGTTCGGACCAGATACCCTCCGAGAAGCTGAAGAGCAAGTTCAGCTTATTCGTGAACGTCTCAAAACTGCCCAATCCCGTCAGAAGAGTTATGCTGACACCAAGCGCCGTGATCTCACTTTCAGTATCGGAGATTATGTGTATCTCCGAGTGACACCCCTCAAGGGAATGCAGCGTTTCCATGTCAAAGGAAAGTTAGCACCAAGGTATATTGGACCCTTCAAGGTCATTGCTCGTCGAGGAGAAGTATCCTATCAGCTGGAGTTACCCCAGGAGTTAGGAGATTATCATGATGTCTTCCACATTTCCTTGCTCCGGAAGTGTCTTGAAGTTCCTGACCAGCCTGATGTTTTCAAAAACATCGACCACCTCTCCATCGACCTGAACCAAGACCTGACTTATCGTGAGAGACCCCTCAAAATTCTCGAAGAAGATGTTCGTGTTACCCGAAGACGTGCGATCAAGTTTTACAAAGTCCAGTGGACTAACCACTCTGAAGAAGAAGCAACTTGGGAACGCGAAGATTATCTTAGAAGCGAATTCCCAGACCTCCTTAAAACCTAAGCCTAGCAAATCTCGGGACGAGATTTATTTTAAGGGGGGAAGGATTGTAACATCCCAAAATTATTATCCAGAATTTTATTCCAAAAATGGGAACCAACAAAAACTTTTGTTGTTTATTGTCTGTTAATTGCTTCTTCTTACTTGTGTTGTTGTTCTTGCTGGTTGTGTGAGTGTTTGCTCTAGTAAACACTAATAAGAAATAAAGAAACCAAAATCCAAATTAAAAGCAAGAAAATAAAAATAGCAAGTTATCACTTTAAAAATCTCAAAGTGACAAATTCAATTATTTTCAAATCAAAGTCAGTGGAGATGCAATGTAAACACTCTCCCTTTTTGTTCTTACTACTTTCCCATCTCAAATATTATTTTTGAACTTGTTTTAAAATTCTAAAATAAAAACAAATAGAAATAAATCAAATTACCTTAAACAAGTACTATGAAAGAAAATGTTGCCAAACATTTTATTTGGCAATGCCAATTTTTGTGGAGCTTCTACATGTTATGGGGAGGCCCCACAAATATTTGCAGAATTTTCTAAAATACTTAAGTACCTCAAATAAATCCAGGAAAAGCTTCTGGATATTGAAATAAAACTGAAAAATAAAAGAAAAGAGGGAGGAAGGGGTTTTCTGCAAAAAGGTCATCGACCTCAGACCCGACGACCGTCGCCGTGTCGCCTTCACCGTCGACGCCGTTTTCTTCGCCGCCAGGACCCCCCTGGCCGCGCTCTCCCTCGCCTCTGCACCCCTGCACCTCTCTGCACCCGCAGGGAAGAAAACGGGCACCCCTCCCGTCGCCATTACGCCGTGGTTCCCCGCTGACCGCCGTAGAGCACTTGGACGGCGCCGGCAAAATTCGTCCACCCCTTAGCTCCCCGACACGCACCGTTCTTCTAGATGACTCTAGAAGCTTGCCGGACCCCGTTAAGCCCCAAGCCACCACGAGTCTCTGCACCGTCGCCGTGTAATCGCCGAATTGATCACCGTGGACGCGCCATGGCCGCCGCCGTAGACCCCGACCATCGTGGACCGCCCTGGCCCTATAAAAAGCACCCCGAGGCCTCTCTGGAACACCACACCTCCCTCCCAAGCTTTCCCTCGCTCCAATTTGCTCTGTGCACCGCCAGAGGGCAGTGCACGGCCGTGCCCGACGCCGCCGTTGAGGTCGAGCACCACCGCCTCGCCACACCTCCCCATTCTTCCCTCTGACCCCTCTACGCTCTTCCTTGTGGACACCGCACTCACCAGAGAGCTTTTTCCCTCTTTTTAGTGCACGGACGCGACCCCGACGCTCCGCCGAAGTTGCTGCCCGACGCCGACGAAGTGCGCGACCTCACCGCCGACGAACCAGCCTTCCCCAGCAAGCACAGCTCGCACCATCGCCTTCCCCGAGCCTCCGCCGTCGATCTGCGTCGTCTCCGCGATCTTCCGAGCCCTCTAGGTGAGTCTCCGATCATCACCGTGCCGCCGGCGCGGCGGCGCCGCCAGTTTTTGGTCGCCGCCGTTGCCTTTGATCTTGGACCGTTGGATCCAGATCCAACGGCCGCGTAACGCTTCGCTGTAGTTGAGCCACTGACGGCCTGACCCCACCCGTCAGTATTTTAATCAAATCCACGTCCACGCTGAGTCACTGACCAGTAGGCCCCACTAGTCAGAAATCTCAACATTATCCAGAAGAGAGGGAATTTCTATTTCTTTTTCTCTGGAAAAACAGTACTGGCATCAACTTTGAAATTCAATATCTCGAGATTTAGGAATCCAAATAAATCAAACTCAACTGTTCTGGAAAGCTTATGAAATTGTTTAACCAACACAATTGGTCCCATGTCATTTCATTAAATAGTTAAAAAGTATTATTGAAAATGCCACAGAAGGTTTAAAATCTAAACTTGTTTGTTTCTGATACTCTGCTAGTCCAAATAATTCCAAACCAATTTTGCTAGCTTAGTACTGCCTTGTGTTAGCTCCCCTAATTTTGGTAGAATTAATTAAGCAATATTAATTGCTGACTTTAAAATAAACCCTTCTGGACTAAAACAGACAAATATGTTTATTGGTTGATCCAAATGAGTTAGGACCAATTTTGTTAGCTCACATATATCCATGTTTAGTTACCCCTAAAAGGGTTTAATTTTTGGAACAATATAATTTAATTGGTAGCTAAAACTTGATTATTAAGCTACTGGATTCAATCCAATGTGTAGGGAGTTTGGTAACTCCAAATGGTCCAATTCAAATTGGGTTGTATTCTACACATCAGTGGCTTTCCATAGAATTTTAATTTGTATTTTTGTGACCAACAGAACTCAAGTTGTGGAATTAAACATGAATAACTAGTTTCTGCCATAATTTGGACTTAATTAAATAATGTTTAATTCAATTTATTTAAAAACCAAATTGTGTAGTTTGATGTGTGCAGTAGCCAATTGTGATGTTAATGATGGTTATGTTGAGGTGATTGCTTGTATAGCTTAGTGATTGTTTGTATTGTTTGTTTGTTAATTAGACGAGAACGTTGTCGGATATATCGAGGAAGGAGAGTTTGCTGAATTTGAAGAACAAGAGCAAGATCACTTTGCCAAGCAAGGCAAGCTATTCTCTGAGCTTGCACTACCAACATATGCATCTACTTTCATAATATGTTTACTCTCAAAGCAAGATTTACAAAACCCATTTCAAAAATATATGGATATTATTTTGCCACCCTATGTCGTAGTTTATATAAAACTTTAGGATGGGAAAACAATGTTGTTTATTCAAAACTCCTTTGAAATGTCTTGTGAGTTTATGGAACGACGAGATGTCGGTGCTGTGTTGGAAAGGTGGAAAAATGGTGATGTTTGTGAAAAATGCACAGTGTCCTAGTACTATGGAAACCAATCCTACCCTGTGCGACCACATTTACCACATATGGGAAAAGGCGTAGTCATGTAGTTTGCTCTTATTAGTATGGGATACCTCATCGACGGAGATGACTCCGTTATGCATGAGGGGATGGTCCGAGGATCTACCCCCTGACCCGGGTCCTCACACAAGTTGGTGGGGAGGATAGAAGGTTCCACCATAAACCGCCGGACAAAACTATGAGTCCTCACACTTAGGGTTTCTGACGGGAAACCGGACTGGGTGTCGATGGAAAGTGTCATATGGGAAGGATCCTATACTAGCATGAGCAAATAAGAGGCTATGGCCGGCGACTTACTTCGCATACAACTGGTATGGCGAGACGTGGCAGACACGATGAGTTGCCGGATGGATGTGGGTTAAAAGCGTGCTACCTCTGCAGAGTGTTAAAAACTATTCGAATAGCCGAGTCCTCGGATATGGACAATTGGGAGACTGTCCTAAGACCTTGTGCAAGTTTTAAAAAGGCTTTGAGTTTTTAAAGAAAAATGGAGTGGAGAATGTTTCCTACACCTATACCAACGGATCGGTATGAGGTGGTGGGATGGAAGTGGACCATGACGGGCTATGGTCGGGAAAGAGGAGAAGTTTTGGAAAAACAGATGAAAAAGGTGACTTCTTTAAAGATAGTTATAAAGCTCTTCTTACCTTTTTCAATAAAGATATAGAGATGTTTTAAATAAGAAAAGTTGTCAACTAAAATAAAACTGGTGCATACCCATGTTGGGATAGTTTGCGAGTACATTCAAATGTACTCATATTGGTTTCGTCCCTGGCTATTGTCCTAGCCAGACTACGAGGAGGAACACTACGCAGAGCAGGAATATGGCGACTTCTACGCCAACTAAGGATCTCCACAAGTCAGCTGCCTGTCGGGTCGTCATCGTTAGAATATGATGTCGATTACGCCGTAGCTTCCGCTGATATATTTGGTTTGGCCCATGAAGGCACCTATGTAAGAACTTGGTCTAAATGACCATTTATGTAAGACTTTCTATTCGGTACTGCAATGGATGTAAACTTTGGTATCCAATTCGGATTATGTGCAACGACAGACTGATCACGGGATCGTTGTGTTAAGCATAATCGGGTATTTCGGACAGCTAGTCTGGGGTCCCCACAAATATCTCCCTCAGTCACACCATCTAGGAATTCCATTGGCATTGCATTGCTGCAGGCCCGTTTCGTATGCCCAAACTGTCCACATCTTCCGCACTTCCACGGCTTAGTTTTTCCTTTGCCTTCCGCTGGCGGTCTAATTCTATTCTTGATTGGCCTTCCAGCTTGTCTGACCAGACGTGGGCCGAAAATCTGGACACCTGGATCGACGAATTCCCATTGGTCTTTTCCCAACAATGCAGGCACGTTCTCAGCATATGCTGCCCTCATCTTAGCAACTGAGTAATATTCGGACACAAAATTATCAACCTCAAACCCGCTGCACATAATGAAATACATGGCATGTATGCATGGCTGACCACGGAGCTGCCATTGATTACAACGACATGTCTTATTCCTTAAGTGCACTGGATACCTCCATTCCTGTCCGTCTTTGCTAATATAAGAGACCTCTCCCTCTTCTGGCGATACTTTACTAAGTTTCAAATGCAATTCTTTTGCTAGTGCGTTCAAAGCCATGACCACGGATGCAATGATTTTATGGCCAGCATATTTATGTTCTGCAATTCTTTTTCGTAGTTCCATCTTATCCATTATCAGCAGCCTTATCTTGTCAAATATTTCCCACACCACAAGACCTTTCAATGACTTAACCTTTGCATTGAAACACTCCGCAAGGTTACTTGTCACATAGTCCACCTTGCACTCGTGACTGAATTTGCATCTTGTCCACAACTTTCCATGATATTGTTCCATGTATGGCTTCACCCCAACATTTGCGTCGCAAACACTTTTCCCTTGTATTTCTTTTTAAAATTTGTGACAAGGTGTCGCATACATTCCCTATGCTCCGCTTCAGGAAACACGGCTTCTACTGCAGTCTCCAAACCCTTGCAAGCATCTGTGTGTATAGCCAATCCTCGTGGGGACCCTATAACGTCGTGCAATTTCTGCAAAAACCAAGTCCAACTTTTCATTGACTCTACCTCCAACACACCAAAAGCAACGGGGAAAAGCCAATTGTATCCATCAACTGCACAAGCAGCTACTAACTGTCCTTTCCATCTTCCATTTAGAGCAGTTGCACCCACAACCAAATAAGGCCTGCAACCATTTAGAAACCCATTCGAGCAAGCCTTGAAACAGACAAAAACCCTTCTGAAGCAATTTTTCTCCTTCTTCTTCCCTCCCACTGTGTACTCCTCTTTGTGATAGTCGATCTCTACCACACTACCTGGACTTGCCTTCTCCACCTCAGCTTTGAATGTGTACAGCAACCGAAAACTTTCATCCCATGACGCACTGTTAATCCTCTCAAGAGCCTTCTCTCTAACATAATATAATTTCATGTAGGGAATTTTACCGTCGTGGCTAAAACGCTCCTTCACTTTGACGCCGAGGGCAGTTGCACCAAGATTTTGTTCCTCTTTTAGCCAAGGAATCATAAGCTCTACCATCCAGTTGGTTCTATATAATTTAAGTCTCTGGTTCCCCATCTTCGAACCACAAGCGTGTGGAACATCGTTCCGTCTTATCTGAAATACAATGATAAGTATATATTAGACAATTGTGCACAGACCATGATTGTAGCTAAAATCAAGACAGAGATTAACCAATTACCGTAACAGTCTTTTTCCCTCGATCCCTAGTGGCATGCAAATTCCATCGACACCTTGGGTCTGGGCATTGAATAGTCAGTCTTCTTGGCTCACTATTCACAATCTCGTAATCATTTGTTGTCTTAATGCAATAACAAATAACTGCATTCCGTAGCTGTTCCATGTTTTGGAATCGTGTTCCTGCACTAAGATTAGGATTGGAGGTGTCATACTCAATCACTGGCTGGTCTTCGCCTTCGTATTCATCTTCAATCCCATATTCTTCGTCCTCAGCCAGGTCTTCGTCGTCAATTTCGTCAAATGGAACGATGGCCTGTTGGCATTCTTTATCTACAAAGTCGGGAACCATCTTCTCATCTTCATCATCATTTCGGGAACTTCCGCATCGGGCCTCTCATCAAAATTCTCATGGTCCGCCGTGGCCGCAGCACCCGTGCGCGCCGTAGCCGCAGGGCCGCCGCGGCCGCAGTGTCCTGACTTCCACTGCCAGTAGGTTTCAGTGGATCGGACCTATGAGGAGTGTTTGGATGCTCAAAATTAACATACAATCTTGATTTCTGAACAGGATTGATCCTTCCCTTCGGCTGTGCCACCGAATTCTGAACCACTTTGATTTCAATTTTACCGAAGCGGGCAGAAGCGGACTGAGCAAACATCATATTTAATGTATACTCAGAAGTTAGTGGCAGAAATCTTTTCTCGATTTCTTCCCAGTAATTCAAACAAACGGTATCGCCTTCGCTCCAGGAATATAGAGATTTGAGTTTTCCTCTCAATCCCACGAGCGAAGTATCTGTTCCTACGATCAAGGGGTAATAGAATTGGTTCGCACCACTCGATGTGGTAGTTTCCATTCTGACGGCCAACGAAAAGCAATATTCCGATTCATCCTATTGGATGAAAATTAACGAACTAAAGTTAAATCGCAGCCCTATATACTAGCAGATCACACAATCGAGTGATTCAGTGCTTACCCTGCCGGAATCCAACTGTCACCTGATCCCGGAGCCACCCAGTCCTCGCCACGACTAATAGGGTTGTCGGCGGGGTCGGGTGGGGCGGTGACATTCGCCATTGATGCGTCATCACAGCTCCCGTCAAGCTTCCGCAGATCACCTCACGCGGAGTTGCTCGTCGCTGTGGTCGGGCGGTGCGGGGGGCACCGTGCCGGCGGCGGATGTGAGTGGGGGTCAGACCGGGGTTGGGATGATTCAAAATTGGGGCCAGATCGGGGACGGGTTGATTCAAATGTGCTGCGCCAGGCCGGCCCCACTTAGCTCGGTAACGGTGAAACCGTTTTTTTTACGGGAACAGTCAAACGAGGTTGACCAGACGGGAAGAGCCGTTCCGCACCCTTGCGCGCCTGGGAGGAGCAAAGTGGGGCAAAGGTGAGGAAAACATACACCGTGGGGCACGAATGAGGAAAACATGGCCAAGTGGGGCACCAAAGTAAATAACCCTTTTAAAAAAAATCCTTTTTCAAGGGGGAACAAATCCCCAAACACAGCGGTTTACACGTGGAGGCACTACCCGGATACGCTGGAATTGCCGCATGGGCGTTCTTGGTTGCGGGGGCGGACCCGCTTCTGCCTGTCATTCCTCTAGGGCGTTGCCTGCGGTTTACACACAGGGCTCGGCCCGGAAACGCTTGCTGGCCCTATTGGTTCTCTGGGGTGCTACCAGCGGTTTACACCCGGGGCTCGGCCCGGAAACGCTTGCTGGCCCTGTTGCCGCGGGGGGCGGACCCGCTCTTCCCGACGCCTTGTGAGCCGTTGTTTCAAGGGAGGTACTAGTGGTGGGTTCCTGGGATTCTCCGGGTACGCGCAAGCTTCCCACCCCCTTCTTCCCGGGAGGGCGGTCACCCGTTCAAGGAAGGGCACTGCCGCACAAGTGTATCCTCTGTGGGGAGGGTTGCTAATCCCTCCCCGCCTCTGGTGAGTGGGTCCGCCCGCCGTGGCCACAGAAAGGGCTTTCCCATCACCTAGAGGTCCTCGTCTAGTGTGGGGGGAACGCCCCGCGGCCTAAGCGGTGGGTGCAGATTCCCAACCCGCCCGGCATCGGAGCCATTGACGGGAAAGACGAAGTCCTTCCCCTTTTGGTCCCCGAGATCCCTTCCCGGGGTCCTCCGACCGGTTCAACCCATGGAGTCGCCGTCAGGGAACCGAGTCGGGTGTGGACCCTGGGCGATCTATCGGGGTCCTCGTCCTACTCCCCGGGGAATTCAGCTGGCGCTGCTCCAGATGCTCCTCCTTCGCCTTGGGCTGCTTCCCGGGGGCATGGGCCCTGCAAGGCTCTCTCCGGGCCAGTCGTATTTGGCGCGGGGGCCGACTGGCCAGATGCGTCCTCCGCCTGGATGTAGCGCTCGACAACCTCCCACAGCTCTTGGGTGCTGCCGAGAACGTTTGGTCGTAGTTCTCCCAGGAGCCTTGGGTCGTGGACGCATCCTTCAAAGGCTCCGATGACGATGCCTTCCCGAATCCGCGGCACCTACGCAACTAGGTGGCGGAAACGCTCCACATATCTCCACAGCGGCTCGCCCCGCTCCTGACTGATGCGCTGAAGATCTTCGAGGGGCCTCCGAGGGGGTCTTCTGGCCCCAGGACGCCTGCCGATGAGCCCCCGAGCTCGGTGGTCCGCCAGAGTGTTCGACGACGGCGCGCCCGGGTGCTCCGCGGAGCCGGCACATCGGGCTGTAAGGGCGCCCCTCCCGACCCCACGCCACGCCCGCCAGCGGGGGCCACGGTGACGGGCTCCATCCCATGGCATCGAATCAGACAGTCCACCATGCAATCCATCCCCGCCAGCTGGCCTGGGACGACAGATCGTCCTCAACGGCCGTGGAGGGGTTCTCAGCGAAATACGCAGCGCCGCCAGCATGCGTTCTTCGGTGACGAGATCCACCGCATGTCCTTCCTCTGGAACTGCTAGAGCGGGCGGTCCGCCGCCCCTCCGCCCTCTGTTCCGGAGGATCGCGCCGGAAGGCGCCGAATCCGGGGCCTGCTTACCACTACAAGAAATATGCTATCCAGTGACCCTCAATATTGGTCGCTAAAAAGGTCGCGTTCATTCTTTTGTGACCTTCTTGCGACCAGAAATTGTTGGTCAAAAGATGGGGTCAAGATCTGCACAACGCGACCTTTTTTAGGAATTGGTCGGGGACTGCCACGACCAAAATAAAATGTCGCAGATTTTGTGACCAATCTATTTGGTCGCCGTCAATTCAGCCAGGCCACGTCATATCCAACGTGGCAAGGCTGACGTGGCAAAATGGTGACCAAATGAAATGGTCGTGGATCAGAATCAGCCCAATCCAGTTCGGCTGAGTCCAACAATTCAGCCCATTTATGTTTTTTTTCGTGCTAATTTTGTACAGCTGCGTGGGCCAAGCCAACTATTTGGCCTTATTGTTTTCTAGGCATGGCCTTTTTACTGTCCATTTTGGCCTTTTTATAGTCCATTTTGTTCTGGGCCGTGGTCTTTTTGCAGTCCATTTCGTTCAGGATTTTTGTTATGGGCCATGGTCTTTTTGCAATCCATTATAGCTTTGAACGTCATTCACAGATTTCAATTTTACACAATTTAACATAAAAAATTAATCACTGACTTCTCTCGAATTGGTTAAAATCCATAAATTGTTCAATCAAATGTATCAACAGCAGATACAGGTCTAATTACAGTTTAGATCATGCAAGTATACAAACAATCAAGAACAGGTACACTAGCACCAAACATGATCTTCTAAAACTGCTGTGCCCATCTCCAGGATTCTTCTAATCTTCTGTCACAGCAGCAACCTTCACTTAAAAGAGAGACTTCTGAGTTACCCTGCAGCAATGTACATACACAGAAGAACCAGTGCATAAACTCACAGAAATGCAAGAGTTCCATTAGCTTACAGTAATGTAAACTCACAGAAATGCAAGATATTAAATCATATATGGAGTTGCAGCCCCAATGGAATGGAAGATAATTGCATTCAGGTTTTCACCGATTAGAAAGATAGCAAAGATCACAAACAGCAGGTTGAGCACAAGTTTTAAAAACCCAATTATGAAACATCAAATGTATTTGTATAATCATATAGAATCAGCATTTGCTCAAGCCCAACCACTATGTCCAGAATCTTTTCTAACTTATATCAGAATTTCAAATGGCTATGATGAGTAGTACTGTTATGTAGAAGAATAGCCAGACAATAATCTTTCATGCTAGGCAGAATTTTCGATACAGAAATTACAATGTAAAAATGAACAATGAAATATTCCGTACAGTCCATATGGTACTGTTATGTAGAAGAATAGCCAGACAATAATCTTTCATGCTAGGCAGAATTTTTGATACAGAAATTACAATGTAAAAATGAACAATGAAATATTCCGTATGGTTCAACTTTCACCCGTGGACTTCCTTAGATATTGCATTTTCAACAAAGGAAAATTGTGACAGTAGGTGATCAGTGCTAACACAATAATTCAAGTGCAAGAAGTTCCTATAGAAAATGATATCTCATTGAGACTACAAATACAGAGCGGCGTAACTTCTTGCACCAGCGATCTGATCCCACATGTCAAAACTTTAGTACAGCAGTTCGCCAGTGCGGAACGCTAAACGTATAGCAGTTGGTAAGCTCGGGTTACCTGGGTTGTCTATCAGAGATGCCTTCCACCTCGCCCTTGTTGATCAGGTTCTTGATTTTCTGAATACACATCAGTCTCAGATCAGAACATACCCACTACTCATCGAAAGAACTAATGTGCACATAGTACTCGAACAAAACAAAGAGGAAGGAAAGAAGATATCTTCAGCATGTAAAAGCCAACTAGTAGTAACCAATGATTAGTAGACACAGGCAGGAAATATATTCAGTAGTAGTGTGTGTTCTTATCCATGGTATCATCAGCCTCAACCAAACCAGAACAAGTAAAGGAGCTAATCTCCGTGAGTATAATCAACACAAAATAAAACCTCATGCCAGGCAAACCGCACAGAGATATCAATCAATCAGGATACACATATGCATGCACGCGTATAATTTGTTCCAGACCACTACAGCTACTACTCCAGCAGTTCCCACAACCAAATCACCTGCATCCTCCAACGCCACAAACACCTGGCACCAACACGTTTGCTACCAACAAACGACCTACGACCAGGCGACCACACACGAGCAGACATAAGCACAGGCGCAGATCAGGGCCGCATGAGACCGTGGCCGAATCTAATCCAAATGAGACGCACCAGCCCACCAGCGGCTACAGATCCAAAGATGAAATTACTCCTACAAAAATTGAGCTAGTTCTCTCCAGGAATACTAGTCAGCTCATACTGCCAATTTGTTCATCTTATATAACAGAAAAGCTCAGAAATGGCGATCGATTAGTCTAGAAATGCAATATACAAGCCCTGCTGCAATTGATAAATTATTACAGGCCTACAGCAGTTCAAAGTGGCAGTAGCTAAAACACAAGCATTGTAAAAAGACAAACCACGACAATCATCAGTACTATGCTATACATAGGGTATTTGTGAGATGTGAAATTAATTACTACATCCATGCTGCACAACAGGATTACAGATATAGATCAATTAAAGTAGAGGACGGTGCTACTTAGCGACCGTGCCCCACAATTACCGATCCGTACGGCGGAAATTTCCGCTAATGAAAATCCCGCGTGCTACCGTTGCGCAAGCGATCCACTGAACCCACCTGCCATTGGGCCGTTTTGTTGTTTTTGACCCAAAACATACCGAACCATCCTGATCCAACTGTCACCTCCCCTTGCGATTGACACTTTTTCTCACAACATGGCGACGATCGGGATCAAAATCATGTCGCCATGGTGCGCTGTCTTCAACAAAATCAACTTAGCTTGAAATCTATTACCCACAAACTGCGAAGTTTCTGAAAAAAGAACTCCTTTTCTCCCTTCTCCAAGTGGGATCTTAGGCAGAAAATATCAAAATACTGGATAAAATGTAGAGATATTTGTAGGCGAAAAAAAATACTAAGAGCATTAAGAGATATCCATCTGGAGAAGATCGCTGAACAAACTGAGGCAAACTGGTAATTAGGATGCACAACTAGGTGGCAACATAAAAATCGGTGAACAACCATACATCTGTTTGCAGAACAAACTTGATCGATCATAACCTGACAACTAAAGAACTTCAAGCCTGGTAACCAAGAACTTCGAAACGGGTAACCAAGAACTTCGAACCTGGCGATTAAAGAACTTCGAACATGGAAACCAAGACCTTCGAACCTGGCAACTAAGAACTTCAATTCTGGTAACTACAAACTATAAACCTGGCAAGCAAGAACTTTGAACCTGGCAATTGAAAAACATCGAACCTGGTAACCAAGAACTTCAGACATGACAACTAAGAACTTTGAACCTGGTAACCAAGAAGTAACAACCTGGCAACTAATTTTGATGCAGCTGTACATTACGAGACGTTGAGCTAGCAATACCCAGCCTCGCGACCACCTGCTTCTCAAGGACCCATAGCCATCCAAAAATAAGCGTTCAGCGCCTGCTCCGAGCCAATGTCATTGGCCCTGCTGCTTCCTCCCACAACCGTCATAGTGTCGCTGCACTTCTTAACATGCCCCGATGCGTCCCGGTCTCGTCCTGCTGCTCCGTCCCACATACAGCGCCGCCGTAGCTCCTGCACTTGAATGATCAGCTTTACTATGCAATTGTCATATTACAAAAGAAATTACGAATTTTCATTATATAGATGTTGTATTATATAGGAATAACTATCATATTATGTAGAAATAGTTGTCGAGTAACATGGGAATAGTTACCGAGTTACACATGAATAGTTACCGAGTTTCCCCGATACAAGTACCATGTTATCCAAATACTAGCTGCGAGGTCTCCAATTCAGCTAGCAGTTTGTCTAGAAAATAAGTATCGAATTTCCCGTAGACAAATAAAATGCTCTCACGATACAACTACTAGATTAGAAACAACCGCTAGACTTTCAACTTGTCCCCACACAACTATCATATTATTTACGAAAGAGCTACCATGTTGATTACTAGACCCAACTTTTGCATATGTAGAAACAATTGAAAATTTCATGTTCAATGACTAAAAGTAGATGCACAAAAAACTGCTGAGCGTATTATACATCCCCAAATTAATCCAACAACCACCACGTCAAGATCCTGGACTAAATATGGAATGTTGCCTTGAAGTTGTTCACCTCTCGGTGACGACCAGTTGAAGATTGGAAAAACTACAGGGCAGTAGTGTAACTGAAAATTCTATTCTAATTCATGTCCCAAACATCAATTACAAATTTGCAGGATTACCCATGTCGCACCGTATTTTTGCACAGCTAGCAATGAATCTGGCTGAACAAGGAAAGTGTATAGTAGCAGCAAGGAATTTAACTACCTTGGTCCTTGGTCGATGTGTAGCAATCTATGGCCAGCCGGCGATGGAGACAAAACAATCTAGGCGGCCATGTCCATGGAAGCCCGCACGCGAGCCAGCCCAATCCGTGGCTGGTCCACTCCGTCTTAGCCGCCGTGCTTCTCTCGCCTGTGCGCGGATGTCACCGTGCCTTCTCCCGCACGTGCGTCGATGCCGCCGTGCCGTCTCCCTCATGCGCGCTGCCGCCGCCGCGCCTTCTCCGTCCTTGCGCCGCCTCTGAGTCTCGCGTGCGCCTGCTCCTGCCTGCGCTACGCCGCCGTCGTGGCTGTGCGAGCGCGGCATCCGCGTCACCTCCTCCTCCATCGCCTCGTCTCGCTCTCTCTGACTCTCTTATCCAAACGAGCTGTGCTCTCATCCACTCGTCTGGTGGACAACGTGTGCCGACCCAGTCAAGTGCTCGCCCGTTACGCGCCCGCTAAGCTCATCGCACCCGATAGCTTCCCGCAGATACGCTCAATTCCGAATCTCCATGCGCGCCGTACGCGAGAGCAATGTAGGGCACGTTCCCTAGATAGATTAACCGATTAAAGTATTGAGAACCAATCTAAATTTGTGCAGTATATCTGGTTGTACACATAAAAGTAAATAGTACATGACTTAACATTAGGGGCGGAATCACACTTAGTCGAAATGGATGTTTTGGTGTAGGTACTTGCAATGTTAGCTAATTAAAAACCAAACAGATACAACCAATGATCCAATCTAGTCAAAGAGCAGCAACTGCATGTGTCTGTCAGCGTTTGTTGTTTAAGCTAACTTACTCGAGGGGGATCAAAGGTTCTTACATTGTGAGTTGGTGAATCAACTCTCACAAGTTTACATCAAACGATGCAATTCTGCATCTGTACAGGAAACTAATAAATGCTCACGCCACACAAATTCCCTAGAAACTGCACTAACTCCATCTTTAATACAGGATTTGCCTCGCAGTAGCAGATAGCCTCGCAATGTCAACGAAGCTCCCATTTGATAACCCCCAAGAGCAGGGGATCACTGCAGTACCTCTCAATGTGGAAGTAAGGTATCGATCCACAGGAGCAAGAAGGAAAAATTATCTATTCCCTACAACTAAAGTGTCACAAGTTTAAGTTGATTATGCACTAAACAAGTTTAAAGAACAAGATGGTTGATTTAATGGATGGAAGTTTAATGTAACAAAACAAGAATGTAAAAGTGTCCCAATCCTCCTCAATACAAGAGGACAAGACAAAGGTTTTCTCTTATAGGAACAATGGACATGGGTTCATGAGTTCACTCAATCCTCTCCCCCATCTATGGTGATTATCATGTTATAGATAAAAAGTACACACAATTGTCATGCTTTAATGGTAACTTCTATGACGGCTACATGTCCTAAAACACATAGTTGAAATAAAATAATCATTTGTGTTGGTAGGTCACCCCTCGTAAGGCTAGCGTGGTTTGCTGTCACTCCCACATCATACTTCTTCCTTTTTACCCCCAGATAAAGGATGTTGGGCGGTACTGTGTCACGCAATACCTATACCTATGTCACATCGGCCATCCCGTACCCACATAAATCATACTTCTTAATGGACAATATTCTAAACACTAGTGCAATGATTCATATTTCGTGTGCATGACCACATCTCTCTCATCTATCTACACTTGGTGGTGTCAATCACCTCATGACATGGATAAACAAGGCATTATACATAAATCAAACCATCACATGCATCATAAAATATCTCCAAAGTATGACAAGTCATAAAAGCTCCAACACAACGGTAAATGCATAACAAATATCATCTCATACCACAATATCCACCATAGGAATTACATAGATAGATTCATACTCATGCAGGCACATCATATGGACTTCAACAATGATCATACATAGAGAGATTGGATCAAGTTACCACCACAAACCCAAAGTCCAGGGGGTGGACTACTCCCCCTTCATCACGGCGACGATGGTGGAGATGTTGGAGAAGATGGAGACCACCCCGGCAGCGCCCCGCCGGAGTTTTCCCCCTCCAATCTCCAGCTCCAGGTCTTCTATTTTGTGGTTTTGTGTTTCTGCGGCGCTCCCTTCCGAAAGCCGTCGGGGACTATTTTTATAGTCGTTTTTAGGTCAAGACGAAGGCACAGAGATGAAAACGGACGGCATCGGAGCAACGAGGGGGGAGATAGGTGCTCTCACGCGGCCAGGGAATCTGGCCGCGTGGGACCCCCCAAAATCCTCCTCGTACTTCCTTTCGTGCGCTTCCTTGGCTCCTACGCTTTGTTCCTTCCAAAAAATGATTCCCGCAAAATATTAGGTCATTTGGACGTCGTTTGGGTACCTGAAACATCAAAATATAGAAAATAGGGTTTTCTGCCAGTGCAGGGTTAATTCCAGAAAAATAGGGAAACTGTGAAATATCCCCAAAATCAATATAAAACAATGATATAACCCTTATATGATGCAAATATGATTGAAATATAAGTAATACAATGCAAAGTTTATGTATGCATTTTACATGCATCAACATCCCCAAGCTTAACCTATACTCATCCTCGAGTATGAAGGTGATAAAACTAACATGGACTTTGCTTTTTAATACTATCAATGGATATCAAAGATGATTACTATTGCTACATAGAGTCAAATGATTCATTCTCAAAGGAGTAGCAATATACAAGATAGATTATGAAGTGATATCAAATATTCAATGTAAGGATGTTCAATGATAATTCACAAAGTGTAACATAGAAGAAAGTACTATGGACCAAATGTATGCATAATGAAAAGTAAAAACATCCTATAATGGTCATAGAGTATTCTTGTAAATCTGAATATAAAAGGTGGACACTTTGGAAAGATATATAAATAAGTAGAGGTAAAACATGAATAAGTTTCATCTAGCTTCCAAATGCTTCTACTTAAGTTAATGTTTGCAATGTGGTATCAATTGGTGTGGAGCTCTCATTACCCCTATCATAGCATCTTGAATGGTTAAGTTGAAAGTGAAAGCAAATATGAGTAGTGTGCCTGACAAAGTATGGGTTGAATGCCTCATGCCCCGTGAATACAAGTACCTCTCCAACTGGCTACTCAACTCGGGCCACAAAGCAAGTTCAAGTTAAAGTCATTGCAAGTAATAATAGCGTCATCAAGAGCGTCAACTGGGGTACCTCTTATCCTAGGACATGGAACAAGCCCATGTCAAAATGACAAGACAAACAAACAAAATGAACAATCTCAACACCCTTTTTTATTGGCATAGCTTTTTATTGTGAGGTGCATCACTGAAGGTTCACTATAGCATGTAAGTAAATTTCCACCATGTATCTCACATGGCTTGGGTTAGCGGCCCAGGCGTCTCTCTAGCCATTTATACTCACTCCTCAAACTTACCAAGTTTCCACAATTATTTCACCATGTTAGGCATCCATAAACAAAAGTACATGATATCAACTAAATATAATTAAGAGCACGTTGAAAGCTTGCCATGTGACAGCACATATGAGCTAACTCCCAACCAAGACTCTTGTCAAGCACACAACTTCATAATTTTAATCACAATGGTTCATGTTTATTAAGTGCAATAAAAGTAAAGTGTGCATCAAGTTCGTGAGAGCTTTTTAACCAACTTTCCCATAACAATCAATAACATAAGCATTTTAATTTGGAAACATAGATAATACAATATAACATGATAAACATACTCGGAATAGCATAAAGCTAATAGGTAGATATGGTGGACTCACTGGAAAAACTTTGGTTGAAGGTGTTGGAAAACAAGTTTTTACTTGTTGGAATTTTTGGGCTAGCAAGAGGGAGAAAGTTGACCGTCTAAATGCATGCATAAGTGTCCATAGAACTAATCAATCCATGTTAAACAAAGTAAAGTAACATTCAGCATCAAAACATGAATAAAAGATAGCTCTTGATAAAACACTTGCAAATTAATACTCATTAAAAAGCACATGAATCATGCAACTATATGTATCTTTTTGAATCAACTCAAACATCCCTTTCCCAATCTTTTTAATAGCATCCAACTTAATTCAACCCAAATTTCCAGTAGCTCTCTCATAACATAAATGAAAAGTGGTGGTCTTACAAATAAAAACCAAACCGAAATAACAAAAATAAAAGACGCTCCAAGTTTATGCGATAAAGTGCATTGATCGAAAAACAGAAGTTAGACGTGTGCAAACCGAGAGTGTGTTGGTCCAATGGGGTTGTCTTCACATCCCCAAGCTTATGGTCTTCACCATCCTTGGATAGCTCTTGGTGCATCTCCTCTAATCCCTGTGAAAAAACTTCAAAACACCGTTTCTCCCATCTCTTTTCTGTGGGGTGACATTAGTAGGCACAAAACAATGAATTGCTTGCTGCATAAATCCTTAAACAAAAATGTGAAACATGTCCAGAAAGTATATAATGTTGTATTCCTTCTATAAACTCAATTGGATAAAAAAGATTCAAGTTAAAAGTTCAAAGAATGCATCAAACAAAATGGGACAGAATCTGTCCAGAAAAACAGCAGCAGCAAAACGCATTTTTTACCCCACTTAAATATGTCGAAAAAATCTGAAAAAATTCACGCTTACAGAGGATGAAAAGTTGCAACTACAGTTCAAATTTCAGCTCATTCGGAGTTACAGAATAGAAATAAAAATCATACCGTGCACAGATTCGTGCTGGAATAAAATCTCCGAATACAAATAGCAACTTTTTCAACCAAAATAGGTAAAACTTGGCACTTTATTAAAAATTCCAGAAACAAAACTAAAAACTAAGTCTCTTGTTACAGCAAGAGGACACAAAGAAAATCAAAAAAAAAACAACCGGGTTGCCTCCCGTAAAGCGCTTTCTTTATAGCCATGTAGCTAGGCTTCTTACTTGATATCAAGATGGTTGGAGTGAGGTGGCTTGGCATCCCCAAGCTTGAATTCTTGTACTTATTTGATATATGTTGGGTGAGCCTAGGGGTAACATCCCCAAGCTTGAGTGGTTGTCCCTCTTGATCTTTGTTCATCACCCTCAACTCTTCCACTTGAAAATTCTCTTTACACAAAACTCAACATAAAACTTGATTAGAGGGGTTAGTGTCTCCATAAATTAAATCCTCATAGGTACAGCAAAGACATATCATGAGTTGATTCTAAACATTAACTACTGTTACTATGGTTGTGTATTGCTCTTTGATCAATAGAACACACAAAACACAAGTAATGAGACTAATGCAAAATAAAACAGAATCTGTCAAAAACTGGACAGCCTAAAGAGTGAATTTTCAGAGGCACTTACGTTGCTCAAATCAGAAAATTTTGAACTAATGAAATGTGTATTAATAACTGAATATTGCTGTCGTAAAATCTCAGGTCAAAATTCCTCTTCTGTGATTTTTACATTTTCGCAGTGAAGCTTAGGAATCTGTTTTCTGGACAGCAAATCACTATTGTTTGATCCTAGCTCTCAAATAGGACCATCATCTAAAGCATTATCATATAGAATATCTAAACCAAATTCCTCATCACTTTCAAAGCTATTATCAATAATAATATCATTTTGAATGTGTTGATCATCATCAGAATCAGAATCAAAATAGCATGGTGAGTAAGGATATGGGCAATCCTCTAATACCTTTTCCTCTTCTCTATATTCTTCTTGTTCCTGCAAGCCATTAGATCTCTCTTTGATAGCAACAAGATTGTTATAATATTCAAGGATATAGGTATTCTTACAAAAGAGTTTCAAGAGTTGTTCAAGTGTTGTAGCAAGTCTTGGTGTGAGGCTACGAGCTTTATCTATATTAAACATAACTATCTCAAGAATTCCCATTACAATAGTAAATTCCTCGGCTGCCTTCATATCAGTGTTCATAATTTCATTATTATGGTAAGAGGCAATTATAGGCATACTCTCAAGCTTGCATTGAAATTTAAGATGCTTAGGATATTGATCTATGCAGCAAGATACATTATACCTATCACATAATCCATGGCCAATTACATTTAATGCTTCCATTATAAACCTTTTTTGATCAACATTAATTGATCCAACCATAGGGGGTTGCATAAGTACGTGACTCATACATTCCATGAACATAACAAATGAACTAATTTTTTTGTGTTTTTCAAATAAGGAGAGTATAAACTGATACATAACTAAAAGTAAAGCTAATGAGAAACTCACAACCAAACAAGTTTAAAGGAACCTCCCCAAGCTTAGATGATTGTAAGATATAAAACAAGATAAAATAAATCTAAAGTCTAGTGCACACAAGAATAGAAACTTAAGCGCTACGCTCCCCGGCAACGGCGCCAGAAAAGTACTTGATAACCCCCAAGAGCAGGGGATCACTGTAGCACCTCTCAATGTGGAAGTAGGGTATCGATCCGCAGGAGCAAGAAGGAAAAGTTATCTATTCCCTACAACTAAAGTGTCACAAGTTTTAGTTGATTATGCACTAAACAAGTTTAAAGAACAAGATGGTTGATTTAATGGATGGAAGTTTAATGTAACAAAACAAGAATGTAAAAGTGTCCCAATCCTCTTCAATGCAAGAGGACAAGACAAAGGTTTTCTCTTATAGGAACAATGGACATGGGTTCATGGGTTCACTCAATCCTCTCCCCATCTATGGTGATTATCATGTTATAGATAAAAAGTACACACAATTGTCATGCTTTAATGGTAAACTTCTATGACGGCTACATGTCCTAAAACACATAGTTGAAAAAAATAATCATTTGTGTTGCTAGGTCACCCTCGTAAGGCTAGCGTGGTTTGCTGTCACTCCCACATCATACTTCTTCCTTTTTACCCCCAGATAAAGGATGTTGGGCGGTATTGTGTCACTCAATACCTATGCCTTGTCACATCGGCCATCCCGTACCTACATACATCATACTTCTTAATGGACAATATTCTAAACACTAGTGCAATGATTCATATTTCGTGTGCATGACCACATCTCTCTCATCTATCTACACTTGGTGGTGTCAATCACCTCATGACATGGATAAACAAGGCATTATGCATAAATCAAACCATCACATGCATCATAGAATATCTCCAAAGTATGACAAGTCATAAAAGATCCAACACAACGGTAAATGCATAACAAATATCATCTCATACCACAATATCCACCATAGGAATTACATAGATAGATCCATACTCATGCAGGCACATCATATGGACTTCAACAATGATCATACATAGAGAGATTAGATCAAGTTACCACCACAAACCCAAAGTCCAGGGGGTGGACTACTCCCCCTTCATCATGGTGACGATGGTGGAGATGTTGGAGAAGATGGAGACCACCCGGCAGCGCCCGCCGGTGTTTTCCCCCTCCAATCTGCAGCTCCCGGTCTTCTGTTTCGTGGTTTTGTGCTTCTGCGGCGCTCCCTTCCGAAAGCCGTCGGGGATTATTTTTATAGTCGTTTTTAGGTCAAGACGAAGGCACGGAGATAAAAACGGACGGCATCGGAGCAACGAGGGGGGACATAGGTGCTCTCACGCGGCCAGGGAATCTGGCCGCGTGGGACCCCCCAAAATCCTCCTCGGACTTCCTTTCGTGCGCTTCCTTGGCTCCTACGCTTTGTTCCTTCCAAAAAATGATCCCCGCAAAATATTAGGTCATTTGAACGTCGTTTGGGTCCTTGAAATATCAAAATATAGAATATAGGGTTTTCTGCCAGTGCAGGGTTAATTCTAGAAAAATAGGGAAACTGTGAAATATCCCCAAAATCAATATAAAACAATGATATAACCCTTATATGATGCAAATATGATTGAAATATAAGTAATACAATGCAAAGTTCATGTATGCATTTTACATGCATCACCATTCTACCAATAACTTGCATCAAACAGTAACTGAACTACACGCGCAAAATCCCTAATCTGAAACTCGTGAGATAACTGAACCAAAACGGGGTGCGAAATTAAGTTGCTCACGATGTGCCCCGAGGACTCCCGGACGAAGCCAGAGCCGGTCCCCTCCACCGTGGCTCTCCCCTCCTCGTCACCCAACGGCCCCGCACTCCGCCTGTCCCATCCCCGAGGCAGACGCGCGGCGACGAGGAGGTCCTTGATGAACACCACCGACGGCGACGCCTCCTGCACTGAGTGATAGAGGCGCCGGAAGCGTCAGGTCTCGCGAGCTTACGGAACGCATAGGGGACTAGGAAGGCGGCGATACCTCGAAGAGGCGGACGACGCGGGGCTCGTCGACATCGTCCTCGCCGACGGGCTCGGCGCGGGCGGGCCGTGGAGGGGGTGCGGTGGCGAGCAGCAGGAGCGCGGTGGCGCCGGTCAACGACCAGTGGCAATAGATGCAGCAGCTCGATGCGGACGGAACGGATCCGTGGAGGAGGGCCTCCAATCTCCAGCGCCATCTTCAGCCTCGGCCACCGCTGCTTGGTCGCCCTCCTGTAGGCGTACATGGCTGTTGCCGTCGCGATCCAGAGAGGCGGCAACAGGGGCCACCGGGACGTGGGGAGGCCCGCTCGCGCGTGGTGGTCCGGGAAGGACCCGCTGCTACCAGACGCGCCATGGCGGCGGTCGATCTTGGCTGAGAGGGCACCTACTTCGGGGGAGGAGGCCGGTGGTAGATGAGACGTTGGCGGGGCGGCAGGAGCGTGGGCGCGCGAGAGGGAGGGAGAGGACTAGGGGTGGGCAGCGAGGGAGCAGGGGCCGGTGGCGGCGGGGCTTGGGTGGCCACCGATGGGAGGAGGTAGAGATGGAGACGAAGATGGCGGGGCTTGGGTATCGAGGATGGAGGCGCTCGTGAAGGGTACCGGGAGGAGATCGGAAAGGGCAACGAGGGACTCTAAGGTTTCTACTACGCAGTGGTTATCTCGATCCAGAACGTGCGGGTGTGCGGCAGCAGGATCGATGGAGAAGAGAGGAGGGAGTGCTGGCGGCGCGAAGAATCTAGGGTTTGGACCGGTTTTAGCATAAGAGGCGCGGGATGCGGTCGGGACTCGCGCGCGCTCGTCTCCGAAATTCTTCCTCTTTTCATTCTCACTATTGCATCTCACCACATAGTGGCTGCAGCTGGGACCTTCAATTTCTTGACCCCGTTGAACAGTTAGTGGTTTGGTAGTAACAATTAAATAGTTTCGGTAAAAATATAAAAAACTTCAAGAATTATAATTAAGAGTTTCATTGTAAAATATGTTTCTAACTGCAACATGATTTGTAGTACTCTGAATTTAAGGTAATACAAGAAATAGGCATAAATGTGTTTAAGTCATAAACAACACAAAAATTATACTACCTCTATATGCCTTCAAAGGTGAGTTTACTAAATAAATAAATAAATAAATAAATGTGAAGAACGTACCAAATATTGGTTGCAAAATTTAATCACTAAATTTATAAAATTATTAGATCATATTTTATATAATCACTAAAGTAGCTATTTCATCATAGAAACACCAAGAGTTTCGCAAGATTCAACACCTAGCTACGAACGGTCATGTCCACCGTTTTGACCGTATTTTCAAACCGGCATAAAAGGTTGAAAAAAATTTAAAAAATGGAAAACCTTCGCGTTGTGTCATTATAAGTGTCCTAGTATCCGTAAAAAATAACAAACATGAAATACGGTAACTATCTCGAAAAAGTGTTCACAGAAATGAGCTATCATCTACGAAGATTCATAGCTTTCAGGGCAAATGACGAATGTTATGGCCACATTCACTTCATAGTTTCTTCAAATGATCTCATATTGTGCACAAACGTGCATCTTGGAATGGCGGACAATGTTGCCGAAGAAAGTTTTCTTATTCTTTGAATAAAAAGAATATTTTTTATTTTCGGAGTGCCAAAAATGGGTTTTTTTGTGAAGAACATACCAAGAATATGTTGCAAAATTGGAGCAATATTTTTTTTTAATTATTAGACCACATTTTATGTACAAATAACAAAATGTTTGCCTCTCAAAAGATTTACATCTACCTCTTTTAAAAAGACAAAAATCTGCCGATTCGGTTGAAAGTGGGTCAAATTTGAACTACAAGTGCCTCGTAGTTTTCGCTTGATTTTTTGAAAAAATCATTTTTAGGTACTAAAGTAGCTATTTCATCATAGAAACACCAAGAGTTTCGCAAGATTCAACACCTAGCTACGAACGGTCATGTCCACCGTTTTGACCATATTTTCAAACCGGCATAAAAGGTTCAAAAAAATTCAAAAAATGGAAAACCTTCGCGTTGTGTCATTATAAGTGTCCTAGTATTCGTAAAAAATAACAAACATGAAATACGGTAACTATCTCAAAAAAGTGTTCACAGAAATGTGCTATCATCTACGAAGATTCATAGCTTTCAGGTCAAATGACGAATGTTATAGCCACATTCACTTCATAGTTTCTTCAAATGACCTCATATTGTGCACAAGCATGCATCTTGGAACGGCGGACAATGTTGCCGAAGAAAGTTTTCTTTTTTCTGAATAAAAAAAATATTTTTTATTTTTGGAGTGCCAAAAATGGGTTTTTTTGTGAAGAACATACAAAGAATATGTTGCAAAATTGGAGCAATACATTTTTTTAAATTATTAGACCACATTTTATGTACAAATAACAAAATGGTTGCCTCTTAAAAGATTTACATCTACCTCTTTTGAAAAAGACAAAAAATCTGCCGATTCGGTTGAAAGCGGGTCCAATTTGAACTACAAGTGCCTCGTAGTTTTCTCTTGATTTTTTGGAAAAATCATTTTTAGGTACTAAAGTAGCTATTTCATCATAGAAACACCAAGAGTTTCGCAAGATTCAACACCTAGCTACGAACGGGCATGTCCACCGTTTTGAACGTATTTTCAAACCGGCACAAAAGGTTCAAAAAAATGGAAAACCTTCGCGTTGTGTCATTATAAGTGTCCTAGTATTTGTAAAAAATAACAAACATGAAATACGGTAACTATCTCAAAAAAATGTTCACAGAAATGAGATCATCTACGAAGATTCATAGCTTTCAGGGCAAATGACGAATGTTATGGCCACATTCACTTCATAGTTTCTTCAAATGACCTCATATTGTGCACAAGCGTGCATCTTGGAATGGCGGACAATGTTGCCGAAGAAAGTTTTCTTTTTCTTTGAATAAAAATAATATTTTTTATTTTCGGAGTGCCAAAAATGGGTTTTTTTGTGATGAACATACCAAGAATATGTTGCAAAATTGGAGCAATATATTTTTTTAAATTATTAGACCACATTTTATGTACAAATAACAAAATTGTTGCCTCTCAAAAGATTTACATCTACCTCTTTTGCAAAAAACAAAAAATCCGCCGATTCGGTTGAAAGCGGGTCAAATTTGAGCTAAAAGTGCCTCGTAGTTTTCTCGTGATTTTTTGAAAAAATCATTTTTAGGTACTAAAGTAGCTATTTCATCATAGAAACTGTGGCGCCCCGACCCGACTGCTATACAGTGATGCTGTGTGTCACCGGTTAAGCGATACAACCGGAGGTTACGGGTTTACCAATCCCCGGCCAAAACCTTTGGCAGGCGTTGCTGGGTACACCTCACTCCAGACAACGCAACACCCCGATTGATGCCTTAACACAGGCACAACTATCAAAGCATAATAGTAAGATCAAGACTTGTGGAACAACTGGCACATCACAGACTCTACGACACAAAACATAATAGTTCAACTCTTATAATAGAGAAAGATAGCAAATGACAACCAGAGGTCACTGACCCAACATTACACCAAGCGGAAGCAAATTAGGTTGTTCTAAACAACAAGAACCAACATATGTCCTAAGAGGCCTACAGATAAACATCACAACGCCAGCTGTTCCAGGATGTCCCAAGCTGCCACCTGGGAACCCCAGACTACTCGTCGACGTCCACAAAGAACCCACCTTCGAGGTCGGTGAAGTCCTCTCCTGAAAATAAGCAAACGACGTTGAGTTCGACGAACTCGCAAGATTAAGAGCTAATATATGCTCCATGATTGGCTTCCAAAGTTTTATGGCTGTTTTGCATAAAGCTGATTTTATTTAAAAAGACATAACTCCATGGCATCGTCTAATCAGATTAATTTGAAAAGGGGGTAAGAAGTAACTCTTTTCTCTTGAGTCACATTTCTCATCATCACCCATCATCACCCTCATAGTACCTGTTCATCAAAGGCACCTCCCCGAATCACCCTCGAGGAAGCTCACCTTGCATTCGTGAGTGGTACCTCTAGTACCCAGTTTTTAATCATTCCGTTAACGTTATTCTATGGTCTTATCGTCCTTTCCCAAGTTGTCCGTAACCGTGGACACGGCTTTTCGAAAAGATTTTAACCCTGCAGGGGTGCACTGTGTTTACCTTCGGTACCGCCCGGCCCATTGCCTACACGTAGTTCTCTTCCGGGGAAAGCCGGCTGAGTGGGAACGGTTACAACCTTTACCTTGTTAAGGGCTAACCCAGGATCATCAGTGAGGACGAGACAGGTTCAGTGCTCCCAGCACCCTGTCCCGTGGCCACTCATTTTCCTAAACACCACTGTCCTCATCTCAGTCTTGGCCACCGTCTTCACGCACGCGCAAATGGAAGCTCAAACTAGAGGACCCTGGCTAGTCCCGCCCAAGTTAGTCGGTCGACGAGGGCTCCATATACCCCACCGAAAGGAAGCGCGCTCATTCTTGGTTCAAGAGGTAAAGAACTCGCACCTAGGCGGCGAGAGTGAGACAAAGCACCACCATACCAAAGTGGCCTCCCATCCCCACCTTTAAGCATTTAATTACCTGTCTCCACAATTCTCCACCATCACATCGCTGTCACAAGTCAACACCTGTTTCCAGCATGTACCACCATAGTACCACTAGGCATTTAACTAAGCATGGCTAAGCATTTGCATAGCATAGTAATTATATCAGGCCAACAATGCAAACCTATGGTAATAGGAGGGGAAAACAGGCATTGGCATCGGAATCTTAATGCATTCTATAGGATACTCTAATCCAAGCAAAAAGACATTTAGAACCGCATGCAATATTATAGTGGAGAAAATATTTGCGGAAAATAGGATAAGACATGCTCAGAGGGGGGATTACGCTTGCCTTGTTGAGCGGAGGAGTCAAACTGCTCGTCGGAGTAATGATGCTCAACTCCGAACTCGTGATCTACCGGAGAGCAAACAACACCGGAAAGCAAAAGCAACAATCAACACATGGCAATTGTGCAATGCATACAAAAATGATGATATGACATTTTAAATGCACCCTAGAAGCATTGAACAAGAGCAACAAGTTAAATGGGGTCCCTATTATATTATTTACATTATTTGGAGTAACCCCATATTAAAACTTAGTGATGATAGTGCTACTAATAAGTACATTATTGTAGTTGTGCTCAATTATGCATGATGATGACGATTCTGGATACTTCATATTTTTCTGAACATTTTGGTATAAGAAGCACAATTTTCTGAAGTCCGGATAAGAAGTTATTAATTTTATAAATTCTCTTTTTAATTATTTACTTTTAAATATTTTAATTCCAACGATAATATTTTATTTCCTCGACTCGAAAGGGGGAGCGGAACTAGTAGGAATCATCGAGTCGAGGTCCCTACGTTGCGAGGAAGGAGCGGGGAAACAATTGCTATCGGAGAGGAAACAGAAAAAGAAACCCTAAAAAAAAAACAGTACTCCCAGCCTCCAGCCCGGCCTGGGCCGGTTTGTGGGCCGGCCTGCTAGCAGAGGGAACCGGCCCTCTGCCCGGTCTGGGCTGGCTCCGAGGCCGGCCATGTAACCGAGGCTACCGGCCGTCCGCCCGGTCTGGGCCGGCGAAAAGGCCGCCCATAGCCCAGAGAGGAACGGCCCCTAGCCCGGCTTAGGCCGTCTCCACGGCCGGGCGTGCGAGCGACGAAAATCACGGCGACGGGCGCCGACGGCGTTGAGGGCTACGGCGAGGCGAGCTAGCGCGAGGGGGAAGGGAGAAAGGGGCAGCAAGGCCAGGGCTCACCCTCGGGCACCGTGGAGAGGTCGGGGACGGCGGGGGTGGACCGCAGCGGCGACGAACTGGTGCGGCGGAGCTCGGGCGGCCGCGGCGAAGTTGAGGACGGCGACGTCGATTGGCAGCCTCTCCGGTCGATTCCTCTGGCGGGGAGGGAGCAGGCGTCGCGGCGGTCCTGATGGACTGCTTCGATTTGCTCCGGGAACCTTCAAACAGCGGCGACGAGCTCGGCCAGCTCGAGCGGTGCTTCGTCCATGGCGCGCATCGCGGGAACCGAGAGGGGAAACGGGGAGCAGGGGGCAGGTGAGAACGGGTCGTGGGAGGAGCAGTGGACTCGGGTGTGGCTCTTCTTCGCAGGAAAGAGGCCGAGGGAGGGGGCTCGGCGACCTGGTGCGTGCGGCCCGAGCTGGGAAGCTCGTGCGGTCGCTACAGAGCCAAGGAGGAAGAAGACCGCGTTTTACAATTAGGTCCCTGGGAGTTTGAGTTCATCACGGACAGGTCCCTGGGGCTATTACAAATAGGCCCTTTTCTGTTTTAGAATTAGAACCAGCACATGTTTTGAATTAATTAGGGCATTTAAACTTATCCAAAAATTATGAAATAATTTGGGTAGCCTCCCCTTGTCATTTAGTTGCTCCACAAAAATTGGTTTGTCCAAATAAAAAGTGTTGCAACATTTTTGTTCATATGGTTGTTGTAGGCAATTTTTGGGGTAATTCAAATTGTTAAACCTTTTGAATTATTCACCAAGTCCAAAATATTATTTGGGAACCCTTGGAACTTCCTTGACCGATATAACATGTCAAAGTAAATTTGTTTTGCAAGTTTGAACACTTCCACTGATTTGAGATTTTGTTTAGTCAAGTTAGCAATTTGTTTTCCAATGTTGCCAAACCAAGTTGTGTGATGTTTAACAAAGGAAAAAGGATGCCATGATGCGAAGATGCATGTATGAAGCAAAAGTGAAAATTTTATACGGATTTTCAGGTTTCAAACATTGGGCTGTTACAACTCTACCCTCCTTACAGGAATCTCGCCCCGAGATTCTAGGATTGCGAAAGAAGTCGGGATACTCTTCACGAAGACTAGACTCTCGTTCCCAAGTAGCTTCTTCCTCAGAGTGATGAGACCACTGAATCTTGAGAAACTTTGTAGTCTTGTTACGAGTCTTTCTTTCAGCTTCATCCAGAACACGGATGGGATGCTCGCGATAGGTAAGATCTTCCTGTAGATCTAGCTCCTCATGATTTACCCCATGGATAGGATCCTTGAAACAACGGCGGAGTTGAGAGACATGAAACACATCATGTACATTTGGGAATTTGACCGGTAACTCCAACTTATAAGAGAGATCTCCTCGCTTTTCCAGGACGGTGAAAGGACCAACATAGCGAGGGGCCAATTTCCTTTTATTCCGAAGCGGCGAACGCCACGAAGGGGAGAGACACGGAGATAAGCTTTATCACCAATTTCATAGTGAATTTCCTGATGGTGCTTATCATAGTAGCTCTTCTGCCTAGACTGAGCAATCTTCAGATTCTCTCTTATGATTCTGACCTTCTCCTCAGCTTCATTGATCACATCCGGACCAAAGAGTGCTCTCTCTCCGGTCTCGGACCAATTTAGAGGAGTGCGGCATTTTCTTCCATAAAGAGCCTCAAATGGAGCCATGCCCAGACTAGCTTGATAGCTATTGTTGTAGGAGAACTCCGCGAAAGGGAGATACTTTTCCCAACCCTTGCCAAAAGAGATGACACATGCCCGAAGCATGTCTTCCAACACTTGGTTCACTCTTTCGGTCTGACCATCAGTTTGAGGATGGTAGGCGGTACTGAAGTTGAGACGGGACCCCATAGCAGTTTGGAAACTCTGCCAGAATTTGGACAAAGATACTTCCACGGTCCGATATGATCCTCAGAGGGACCCCATGCAATGGAACAATACGAGCCAAATATAAGTCAGCAAGTTGACTTGCCCGTATATCATCACGGACTGGTAGGAAGTGAGCAACCTTGGAAAGACGATCAATGATTACCCAATTGCATTGTTGCCCTTTTGAGATCGGGGAAACCCGGTGATGAAGTCCATACCAATTTCATCCCATTTCCACTCGGGACTGCAATAGGGCGAAGAGTGCCGGCAGGTCTTTGATGTTCAGCCTTTACCCGTCGACAGGTGTCGCATTCAGCAACATACTTGGCAATTTCTCGTTTCATACGAGTCCACCAGAATTGTGGTCGAAGGTCTTGGTACATCTTGGTACTACCGGGATGAATAGAGAGAGGTGATTCATGAGCTTCTTGGAGAATGAGCTCCCTCAAATTCCGGTTCTTTGGCACTACCAAGCGGTCACCAAAATAAACAACCCGGATTCATCTTCCGAGAAACATTTGGCCTTGCCACTAGCAATGTTCTTCTTGATTTCAGAATACCCTCATCCAGCTTCTGAGCATCCTTAATCTGGTCTACAAGAGTAGCTTTGATCTCCAGATTTGCAAGGTAGCCGGAGGGAACAATTTCCAGGTTCAAACGGGCGAACTCTTCATGAAGAGCGGGTTGGGCCTTTTAATCATCAGATTGTTGCAATAGGACTTCCGACTTAGCGCGTCAGCCACGACGTTTGCTTTGCCGGGTTGATAGTTCAGACTCACATTGTAGTCCGTGATTAACTCCAACCAACGCCTTTGCCTGAGATTTAAATCCGGCTGGGTGAAGAGGTACTTCAGACTCTTGTGATCCGAGAAGATCTCGCAACGGTTACCAAACAGGTATGGTCTCCATTGCTTCAAAGCATAGACCACAGCGGCAAGTTCTAGATCATGAGTTGGGTATTGTGCTCATGCGGCTTAATTGGCGAGAAGCATATGCCACCACATGGCCATCTTGCATTAGCACACAGCCCAAACCTTGTAGAGAGGCGTCACAGAAGACGACGAAATCCTTGCTTGTGTCCGGCAGGACAAGCACAGGAGCGGACGTGAGCTTGGCTTTCAGTGTTTGAAGCTCTCTTCAGCTTCGGCCGACCATACAAACTTTTTATCCTTCTTGAGAAGGTCAGTCAGCCTTGGCTATCTTGGAGAAACCTTCGATGAATCGGCGGTAGTAACCCGCCAATCCGAGAAAGCTACGATGTCCTTGACTGACATTGGAGTTTTCCAATCCAAATGGACTGAATCTTGTCGGAATGACAGCCACACCATTAGCGGATATCACATGACCAAGGAAGACAAGATTATCCAACCAAAACTCACACTTGGAGAACTTGGCATAGAGGCGGTGTTCTCGAAGTCTGTCAGAACCAAACGAAGATGTTCCTCATGCTCTTCATTGGTTTTGGAATAGATGAGGATGTCATCGATGTAAATGACGACAAACTTGTCAAGATAATCCATGAAGATGGAGTTCATGAGCCTCATGAAAGTAGCTGGGCATTTGTGAGACCAAAGGACATGACGGTATACTCATATGAGCCATAACGAGTAACAAATGCCGTCTTTGGAATATCCTCCTTTCTGATTTTTATCTGATGGTATCCTGACCTCAGATCCATCTTGGAGAATACGTTGCACCAGCTAACTGATCCAACAGATCATTGATGCGAGGAATAGGATACTTGTTCTTGATTGTCACCGCATTCAACGGTCTATAGTCAGAGACTAGACGAGGCACGGTAGAATCCCTCTTCTTGACAAAGAGTACCGGACAACCCCAAGGTGAACTGCTAGGCTGGATGAAATCCTTGCTAACAGCTGATCAATTTGCTCTTTCAACAGAGCCAACTCTTCCACCGGCATACGGTAGGGCTTCTTGGAAATTGGAGCGTACCGGGAAGTAGATCTATGACAAACTCCACACTTCGGTCAGGAGGCATGCCAGGCAATTCTTCCGGGAACACATCCGGGAAGTCACACACCACGTGTATGTCCTGGATTTCAGGAGGGGATTCGCCTTCCATAAAGCAAAGAGGATCTCAGGTGAGTTGGGTATGATGAGATGGAGGTCTTGACAGTGCAGACCAATACTTCACACTGTCACCGAAGGAATTGGTCACGGTGACGGTCTTGGCAGCACAGTCGAGATTAGCCCGGTATTTGGCTAGCCAGTTCATGCCCAGTATGACATCAATGCCATTTGACCTCAGAGCTACCAAAGCGAAAGGAAAGAGTAGTAACCGATAGTAATCTGAACTTCAGGAGTAACCCCATCGGTTTGCCATTTGGAGCCAGGAGTGGAATCACCAAGGGTCGGCTCATTTTCTCAAACGGTATTTTGTGGTCTTTTGCAAAAGCTATGGATATGAATGAATGCGATGCTCCAGAATCAAACAAAACTGTAGCGATTGTTGTTGATTCGTAACTCACCCATGAGAACGCCGGGGTCCTCTTCAGCTTCTTCAGCAGAGATGTGGTTCAGGCGACCACGCACAATAGGTCCAGCCTTGCCAGCTGGAGTGGCAGGGGCTCGTGCAGGAGTTATCGCGAGAGGTGCCTTCTGGGGGCACTCCCTGGAGTAGTGGCCAGCCTGGCCACAGGTGTAGCAAGTGACTCCAGGTGGAGCAGGTAGCATAGGACGGTACCCACTCCGCCTACCCCAAGTGTCGAAGTAGTGGGCGCGGAGGAGGTGGCCTATCCTGCTGCCCTCGGCATGAATGGAGCACGAGGTACGGCGCTGTAGGGACAAACACCCTGCGCTTCTTGCTCTCAGAACCCGAGGAACTCTGGTGGTCCCCGTGTGCGGGCCTCTTGGAAGCTTCAAGTTCCTTTCTTCCTTGCTCAAGAGTGAAAGCCTGGTTGAACAGCTCCTGATAGGTCTGGAACCTGAAGGGCAACTCATAGCGGAGCTGCGGAGTCAGACCCTTGCGGAACAGCTCTTGCTTGTCAGCATCATTGGTCACGTCCCTTGGGGCGTAACGAGAGAGATGGTTGAACTCACGACCATAAGTGCGGAGGTCCATCCGTCCCTGTTGCAAATCCAGGAACTCCCTCCTCTTCAATCCATGATCGGCTGGGGAATGTACTCCGCACGGAAGGCAGTGCGGAAATCAGCCCAGGTGAAGACATGGTTGGCTGGAAACAAAGCCACATGGCTTTCCCACCAACAGCCAGCAGCACCAACCAAGAGATAGGTGGCAAAGTTGACTTGCTCGCCAATGGGACATGAAGCGCGGAGAACTTGCGCTCCAAAGCACGAAGCCAATCATCAGCTTCCAGTGGCTCCTTAGCATCAGCAAAGGTGGGTGGCTGCGAGCGCAGGAACTCGGTGAGAGTGTTGCACTCGTTCCTCCGTGCATTCTGCTGCACCAACTGCTCAAGCAAGCGCTCATTGCGCCCACGGTTCTCCTCAATGGCCATCAAGACTGAGCCATCGAGGGTGGTGGCGGCAGATCATCCTCATTTTGTGGTTACCGCGACCACCACGGCCTCCACGGCCTCCTCGAGCCATTCTGGAGATTTGACAATGACACGGTTAGTATCTTTCTCCGAATGGTCGAACAATAGCATTAGCGTCTACACAAGTACACAGACTAGGGACGATAATACTTTGCGAGAAGGAAAACAACAAGATAGAACTTGGGTCAAAGATCAGCATCATGTGCTACTAGCGAGAGTTAAGAAATCACAACTTAACACACTCTAGTTGGCACAATCCGGGACCTTATGTTCAAGTCCGTGGGTTAAAACCCAAAGAAAGGATCAAAGATTTGATTGGTAAAACATCTGAGTTGATTTGGATTGCAACGCAGCGGGAGCAACGTGACACATAACACTAAAGGTCGAACCCACCCGTTTCTAATTTTTGAAGTAACAGATGAGAAGTAAAACCTTTAAACTCAAATCGAGGTAAGATTGCTCCGAGATTAGAGGGTAACCAGATAAGGAGTAAAAAGAATCCTAAGATGGTTTTCACAACTCATTTTTAGGTTAAAATATTTTCACAAACACTAGACTCAACATCGACCAGTAGAAGGGTTTCCTACAGGCAGTACTGCTCTGATACCAACTTGTGGCGCCCCGACCCGACTGCTATACAGTGATGCTGTGTGTCACCGGTTAAGCGATACAACCGGAGGTTACGGGTTTACCAATCCCCGGCCAAAACCTTTGGCAGGCGTTGCTCGGAAATCATCGGCAACGCAACACCCCGATTGATGCCTTAACACAGGCACAACTATCAATGCATAATAGAGAGATCAAGACTTGTGGAACAACTGGCACATCACAGACTCTACGACACAAATCATATAGTTCAACTCTTATAATAGAGAAAGATAGCAAATGACAACCAGAGGTCACAGACCCAACATTACAACAAGCGGAAGCAAATTAGGTTGTTCTAAACAACAAGATCCAAATATGGCCTAAGAGGCCTACAGATAAACATCACAACGCCAGCTGTTCCAGGATGTCCCAAGCTGCCACCTGGGAACCCCAGACTACTCGTCGACGTCCACAAAGAACCCACCTTCGAGGTCGGTGAAGTCCTCCTGAAAAAAACAAACGACGTTGAGTTCGACGAACTCGCAAGATTAAGAGCTAATTAGCTCGATGAGGCTTTCAAAGTTTTATGGCTGTTTTGCATAAAGCTGATTTTATTTAAAAAACATAACTCCATGGCATCGACTAATCAGATTTTTGAAAAGGGGTAAGAAGTAACTCTTTTCTCTTGATCACATTTCTCATCATCACCATCATCACCTGTACCTGTTCATCAAAGGCACCTCCCCGAATCACCCTCGAGGAAGCTCACCTTGCATTCGTGAGTGGTACCTCTAGTACCCAGTTTTTAATCATTCCGTTAAAGTTATTCTATGGTCTTATCGTCCTTTCCCAAGTTGTCCGTAACCGTGGACACGGCTTTTCGAAAAGATTTAACCCTGCAGGGGTGCACTGTGTTTACCTTCGGTACCGCCCGGCCCATTGCCTACACGTAGCTCTCTTCCGGGGAAAGCCGGCTGAGTGGGAACGGTTACAACCTTTACCTTGTTAAGGGCTAACCCAGGATCATCAGTGAGGACGAGACAGGTTCAGTGCTCCAGCACCCTGTCCCGTGGCCACTCATTTTCCTAACACCACTGTCCTCATCTCAGTCTTGGCCACCGTCTTCACGCACGCGCAAATGGAAGCTCAAACTAGAGGACCCTGGCTAGTCCCGCCCAAGTTAGTCGGTCGACGAGGGCTCCATATACCCCACCGAAAGGAAGCGCGCTCATTCTTGGTTCAAGAGGTAAAGAACTCGCACCTAGGCGGCGAGAGTGAGACAAAGCACCACCATACCAAAGTGGCCTCCCATCCCCACCTTTAAGCATTTAATTACCTGTCTCCGCAATTCTCCACCATCACATCGCTGTCACAAGTCAACACCTGTTTCCAGCATGTACCACCATAGTACCACTAGGCATTTAACTAAGCATGGCTAAGCATTTGCATAGCATAGTAATTATATCAGGCCAACAATGCAAACCTATGGTAATAGGAGGGGAAAACAGGCATTGGCATCGGAATCTTAATGCATTCTATAGGATACTCTAATCCAAGCAAAAAGACATTTAGAACCGCATGCAATATTATAGTGGAGAAAATATTTGCGGAAAATAGGATAAGACATGCTCAGAGGGGGGATTACGCTTGCCTTGTTGAGCGGAGGAGTCAAACTGCTCGTCGGAGTAATGATGCTCAACTCCGAACTCGTGATCTACCGGAGAGCAAACAACACCGGAAAGCAAAAGCAACAATCAACACATGGCAATTGTGCAATGCATACAAAATGATGATATGACATTTTAAATGCACCCTAGAAGCATTGAACAAGAGCAACAAGTTAAATGGGGTCCCTATTATATTATTTACATTATTTGGAGTAACCCCATATTAAAACTTAGTGATGATAGTGCTACTAATAAGTACATTATTGTAGTTGTGCTCAATTATGCATGATGATGACGATTCTGGATACTTCATATTTTTCTGAACATTTTGGTATAAGAAGCACAATTTTCTGAAGTCCGGATAAGAAGTTATTAATTTTATAAATTCTCTTTTTAATTATTTACTTTTAAATATTTAATTCCAACGATAATATTTTATTTCCTCGACTCGAAAGGGGGAGCGGAACTAGTAGGAATCATCGAGTCGAGGTCCCTACGTTGCGAGGAAGGAGCGGGGAAACAATTGCTATCGGAGAGGAAACAGAAAAAGAAACCCTAAAAAAAAACAGTACTCCCAGCCTCCAGCCCGGCCTGGGCCGGTTTGTGGGCCGGCCTGCTAGCAGAGGGAACCGGCCCTCTGCCCGGTCTGGGCTGGCTCCGAGGCCGGCCATGTAACCGAGGCCACCGGCCGTCCGCCCGGTCTGGGCCGGCGAAAAGGCCGCCCATAGCCCAGAGAGGAACGGCCCCCAGCCCGGCTTAGGCCGTCTCCACGGCCGGGCGTGCGAGCGACGAAAATCACGGCGACGGGCGCCGACGGCGTTGAGGGCTACGGCGAGGCGAGCTAGCGCGAGGGGGAAGGGAGAAAGGGGCAGCAAGGCCAGGGCTCACCCTCGGGCACCGTGGAGAGGTCGGGGACGGCGGGGGTGGACCGCAGCGGCGACGAACTGGTGCGGCGGAGCTCGGGCGGCCGCGGCGAAGTTGAGGACGGCGACGTCGATTGGCAGCCTCTCCGGTCGATTCCTCTGGCGGGGAGGGAGCAGGCGTCGCGGCGGTCCTGATGGACTGCTTCGATTTGCTCCGGGAACCTTCAAACAGCGGCGACGAGCTCGGCCAGCTCGAGCGGTGCTTCGTCCATGGCGCGCATCGCGGGAACCGAGAGGGGAAACGGGGAGCAGGGGGCAGGTGAGAACGGGTCGTGGGAGGAGCAGTGGACTCGGGTGTGGCTCTTCTTCGCAGGAAAGAGGCCGAGGGAGGGGGCTCGGCGACCTGGTGCGTGCGGCCCGAGCTGGGAAGCTCGTGCGGTCGCTACAGAGCCAAGGAGGAAGAAGACCGCGTTTTACAATTAGGTCCCTGGGAGTTTGAGTTCATCACGGACAGGTCCCTGGGGCTATTACAAATAGGCCCTTTTCTGTTTTAGAATTAGAACCAGCACATGTTTTGAATTAATTAGGGCATTTAAACTTATCCAAAAATTATGAAATAATTTGGGTAGCCTCCCCTTGTCATTTAGTTGCTCCACAAAAATTGGTTTGTCCAAATAAAAAGTGTTGCAACATTTTTGTTCATATGGTTGTTGTAGGCAATTTTTGGGGTAATTCAAATTGTTAAACCTTTTGAATTATTCACCAAGTCCAAAATATTATTTGGGAACCCTTGGAACTTCCTTGACCGATATAACATGTCAAAGTAAATTTGTTTTGCAAGTTTGAACACTTCCACTGATTTGAGATTTTGTTTAGTCAAGTTAGCAATTTGTTTTCCAATGTTGCCAAACCAAGTTGTGTGATGTTTAACAAAGGAAAAAGGATGCCATGATGCGAAGATGCATGTATGAAGCAAAAGTGAAAATTTTATACGGATTTTCAGGTTTCAAATATTGGGCTGTTACAGAAACACCAAGAGTTTCGCAAGATTCAACACCTAGCTACGAACGGTCATGTCCACCGTTTTGACCGTATTTTCAAACCGGCATAAAAGGTTCAAAAAAATTCAAAAAATGGAAAACCTTCGCGTTGTGTCATTATAAGTGTCCTAGTATCCGTAAAAAATAACAAACATGAAATACGGTAACTATCTCGAAAAAGTGGTCACAGAAATGAGCTATCATCTACGAAGATTCATAGCTTTCAGGGCAAATGACGAATGTCATGGCCACATTCACTTCATAGTTTCTTCAAATGATCTCATATTGTGCACAAACGTGCATCTTGGAATGGCGGACAATGTTGCCGAACAAAGTTTTCTTATTCTTTGAATAAAAAGAATATTTTTTATTTTCGGAGTGCCAAAAATGGGTTTTTTTGTGAAGAACATACCAAGAATATGTTGCAAAATTGGAGCAATATTTTTTTTATTATTAGACCACATTTTATGTACAAATAACAAAATGTTTGCCTCTCAAAAGATTTACATCTACCTCTTTTGAAAAAGACAAAAATCTGCCGATTCGGTTGAAAGCGGGTCAAATTTGAACTACAAGTGCCTCGTAGTTTTCTCTTGATTTTTTGAAAAAATCATTTTTAGGTACTAAAGTAGCTATTTCATCATAGAAACACCAAGAGTTTCGCAAGATTCAACACCTAGCTACGAACGGTCATGTCCACCGTTTTGACCATATTTTTAAACCGGCATAAAAGGTTCAAAAAAATTCAAAAAAATGGAAAACCTTCGCGTTGTGTCATTATAAGTGTCCTAGTATTCGTAAAAAATAACAAACATGAAATACGGTAACTATCTCAAAAAAATGTTCACAGAAATGAGATCATCTACGAAGATTCATAGCTTTCAGGGCAAATGACGAATGTTATGGCCACATTCACTTCATAGTTTCTTCAAATGACCTCATATTGTGCACAAGCGTGCATCTTGGAATGGCGGACAATGTTGCCGAAGAAAGTTTTCTTTTTCTTTGAATAAAAAGAATATTTTTTATTTTCGGAGTGCCAAAAATGGTTTTTTTGTGATGAACATACCAAGAATATGTTGCAAAATTGGAGCAATATATATTTTTAAATTATTAGACCACATTTTATGTACAAATAACAAAATTGTTGCCTCTCAAAAGATTTACATCTACCTCTTTTGCAAAAAACAAAAAATCCGCCGATTCGGTTGAAAGCGGGTCAAATTTGAGCTAAAAGTGCCTCGTAGTTTTCTCGTGATTTTTTGAAAAAATCATTTTTAGGTACTAAAGTAGCTATTTCATCATAGAAACACCAAGAGGTTCGCAAGATTCAACACCTAGCTACAAACGGTCATGTCCACCGTTTTGACCGTATTTTCAAACCGGCATAAAAGGTTCAAAAAATGGAAAAACTTCGTGTTGTGTCATTATAAGTGTCCTAGTATCCGTAAAAGATAACAAACATGAAATACGGTAACTATCTCGAAAAAGTGTTCACAAAAATGAGCTATCATCTACGAAGATTCATAGCTTTCAGGGCAAATGACGAATGTTATGGCCACATTCACTGCATAGTTTCTTCAAATGACCTCATATTATGCACAAGCGTGTATCTTGGAATGGCGGACAATGTTGCCGAAGAAAGTTTTCTTTTTCTTTGAATAAAAAGAATATCTTTTATTTCGGAGTGCCAAAAATGTTTTTTTTGTGAAGAACATACCAAGAATATGTTGCAAAATTGGAGCAATACATTTTTTTAATTATTAGACCACATTTTATGTAGAAATAACAAAATGGTTTCCTCTCAAAAGCTTTACATCTACCTCTTTTGAAAAAGATAAATTTCTGCCGATTCGGTAGATAGCGGCTCAAATTTGAACTACAAGTGCCTCGTAGTTTTCTCGTAATTTTTTGAAAAAATCATTTTTAGGTACTAAAGTAGCTATTTCATCATAGAAACACCAAGAGTTTCACAAGATTAATTTTAAAACCTTCCATTCAATTTATCTTGCATTTGAATTTAAAAGAATAATCTCAAAATTTTAAGTCAAATTCTTTAAAACCCTATTTAGAGCAATATGTAAGCTTAGGGTTATTTTGTATGGAGTTCGAATTCAAAATTTATAAAAGAAAACAGAAAATAATATTTTTTAAAAAAGTAAAAGCCCAGCCGAACCGGCCCAGCCTAGCAGCGGGGCAGAACCAGGCCGACCGTCCCCGCATCCTCTTTTCCTTTATTTCATGCAAAAGGAAAAAAATGTAGGCCGAGGGCCCAGGCCCAGGCCCAGGAACACATCTTAAGTACTAATAATAGGGTATAGTGGTGCATCCTTTCACTGGGTCCATGGTGGTCCGTTGGTTGAAGCAGCACTGTTCGCCTGGGAGGTCGCGGTTCGATGCCCGCTGCCCCTTTTTATTTGCACATTATGTGCATAACCAAACAAATGGACAAGACGCGCGAGCAACACAGTGGCTTGGCTTGGCAGTGGCCAGCCAGCCCGCCCGTGTTCGATCCCCAGGATCAGCACGGGTGTCTCACCGCTACACTGTTCTCTCGGAACACTGTAGCACAATGTTCATTGAACAGTGTAATAAATTCGCAGATGCCTCTCAACGTCTACGTGCAACAGGCGAGGTCGACGTGCCCGTCGGTCCCGGAGCACTGGTCTTCGGAAGTCTCTTAAGGCGTATTAGGGATATTAGATTGTAGGTCTAAGTTTAGACGCATAGGTGGGTGTGTGTGCGGTGTGCGTATCTGTGCGTGTGAACAGATACTACAACTTGTATCCCCAGGAGAGGCTCCAAAAAAAAAAAAACCAAACAAATGGACGGCGTTGGGTCCCACGCGTCATCACTGCGTGGCCAACTCTTCCCATTGGTGGGTCTTGCATGTAAATTTAGTTTGACCACCTAGTTAGTGTGTCCCACATGTCAGATTGGTAGAGACTACCTGCCAGGTCAGTTGTGGGTCCCGTGTGTCAGTTTGTTGGAGTGTTGTGTTTAAATTGAGACATGCACATGCCATATACGTGGAAATTGACACATATACATGACACGTAGGCACATGAAAGTGACACTTACGCAAAAATTGACACATGGATGTGACACATAGACAACACATCACATCTTAGCGAGCTTGACCATTTAAATTGGTAGCAATTGGGCAAGAATAGTCAAACAAAACTGTGTTCTATGCATCGTGACCAATTCGTGCAGGCACACCACGACCTTTCTGACCCAAATGGTCGCTATCTTTTTGGGTTTGGCCTCACCTAAGCACCTCGCGACCAACCGATTTGAAATGGTCATAGATTCATGACCAATTTTTTCAGGGTCGCTATCAGAAGGTCACTAGTTGACATATTTCTTGTAGTGTACCCCTGGGTGCAGCCATTGGCCGCGCTTGCAGCCTGCGGGATCTGCAAAACAGATTCACGAAGATCTACAACGCAGGGAACCCGCGCGCCCCCTACCTTTCGCGCCAGATGTTGCGTCTCGGTACGCGGACACCGGGAGAAAGAGCATGCTCTCGTCTCCCTTATTTGTTCAACAGTGAGCGGGGGTGCCCCCTGCGTCTCGCTCGAGGAGAAGAAGGAGGGGATGCTCTCTGTGATGACACCAACACGAGTTTTTTACCCAGGTTCATGCCATCCAAAGATGTAAAACCCTACGTCCTGCTTGTCTGGTCTTGTATTGATGGGAAAATTGGGGATTACATGGTGGATCTGTTTCTCTCCTCCGGTGGCGAAGCTCTTCCCGGGAGGGTTCTCTCCTTATCCTATCCTCTCCTTCCTACGACCCTCTTGGTTTCGCTTGACTTCTCCCAACCACCTCTCTCCTTCCTACTGTTGGACGCGGCCCTCCTTTTATACTGCAAGGGGTTACCACAGCCGTCCCTCTGCATGTTACACACGTGTCTTCACCTTTGACTCTTCGTAGGCCGCGTGGAGGAAAACTGCCTGCCACGCACCCACGCGGCGCGTTAGTTCCTGACGCCGAGGCGCCTTTACTCCTGGCAGCAGGCCAGTCGCCTTGCCTTCTCCACGATGGACCGTGATGTGAATGGGGGTAGGCGCCCGTGCAGCCCCCCGGCCTCCTGCCAGGATACACAGGGCCCCTTCATGATGACATCCTTCCAGGGAGTCCCGGGGACGTTCCCCGGCGCCCATCACCTTAATGCCTCTGCCCTGCCCCACACTGGCAGGTCAAAACAGAAGGGTTAGGCTTCCTTGGCGGCCCACGCAACCGCCATTCAGGAAACCCCCGGGAGGCGGGTGTCGACATTCTACGAAGAGGCTCCCTGGTGTTTTTCGGTCAAGGGTGGTAAGTACGCTAAAGAAGAGACGGAGGCGGGGCCCACAGCCACCAGGCGACTTCTAGGCACGACCAAGGGCGGGTCCGCGCCTAGGGTCGCCTGGTGGGCCCCTGGGTGCCCTCCTGACATCCTTTGGTCTCCCAATAAATTTCTCGTAAAAACACCTTTTCTGAATTTTCTTGAATTTATTGAGTTCCGGAAGATAATCCACTTGACAGGTGCTTTTTCCTCCTGTATTCTGGCTCTGGTAAATATTTCCGAGAAAGTGCATTATAATGTGAAATATAACCGAGAAAGTGCATTGTAGAAAATGACGAAATATCATAAGTATTGCATTATAATGTGAAATATATCAATGAATAAGGGAAAATTATGATATAAAATAGTGATGCAAAATGGACGTATCAACCCCCCCCCCCCCCCCCCCCAAGCTTAGACTCCGCTTGTCCCCAAGCAAAAACTGAGCTCGGTAAACATGGCCACAGGTTTATGAAGCAAAGTGTCGATAATAAAGAATACAAACATGAAGTATCAACAAACACTAAAGCATTCTAAACAACAACCCTTTCTCATAAGACTTCTCAAAAACAAGTAATGATTCAATCACATGTAAAGGTGAAGTAAAGTGGAAACTCAATGAGTCTTGGAAAACTATGTTTTTGGTCACAGAACAACTAGCAAATCAATCTTATCTTTCCAGAAGAGTATATGTCAGAGCTACTTGTTTAGAAAATAACACATGCCTAAATTAGCAAATAGTCTTTGCATGAGTTGAATTTCAGAAATATATTCTCACAAAGGAAATGAAAAACACTGACACAAAGGAAGATGCTAGTTTAGCGAAGCTCAACTTTCAACTTATTCACCTTGATGGTAATTTCAACTGCAATAAGACATGATTAAGGACATTGCTGCGATGTATAATAATGCATCTCAGTTCAACACTATATGTTTGCTTGTGGAGAATTGGAAGGATGGGAAAATTGACTCAACATGAAAGTAAAAGATAGGCCCTTCACAAAGGGAATGAGGGATTACTCATGTGCTAGAGTTTTTCAAGTTTTGAAAACATATAAGATATATGAAAATAAGTTTTTGAGTGGTGTATGTCAACGAATGATAATAAATAACTCATTATTGTTGAAGATATAATTTGGCTGCTAGGTATTTTATAAGCCAAATTAATTTAAATGATTGTGCTTAGATTATTGGTTTCACATGTATATTTGGATTTGCTGTTTGGTTCAAAATGCAGTCTCGGTTGCAGTCTAGTACAGATGTTGTAGCGGAAAATCAGACGTGACAAGCTATTTAACCAGGACAAATTTATGGACTATATTCTGAACCAGCGGCTACGGAGGACAAGTCCTGGAAGGATTCAGAGATAAGCTGAGCAAAAGACCGGATGCCTAGGACAAGTCTTACGAGCCTTCGGATGTTTAGTTGAGACCGGTGTGGATTGCAAAAGCAACCAAAGCACGTAACGACATAATTTCTCCAAGAGTCGTACTAGTGCTGGCATGAATTAAAGAAAATATTCTATGCGTAACTAGTACTAGCCGGATTGATTAGAGATTAGGAATATGAATATTCGGCTTGCAAGCCAAGGAAACGTTTCGTGTACGCCAAAGACCAGGCTGCCTATATAAGAGGCATACGGCCGATTGAAGAAAAAACCAATCGATCTATACATAATACAATTTACCTTTACTTTTTCGTTCTGTTTCTTTTTATTTTCTCTGCCATGCCCTAGCAGCCCTATGGTTTGGATCATATTTGCCGTTTTGCGCTGAAAAGCGGTCGGTTCTCCTCCACGAAAGAGAGGGATCTTTGTTGCTTTGCTCGGAAAGCACCCGTTTGTCGTCGCGAAAGTACGACGGTTATCCTGGTGTTGCGCGGCAGATTTTTGCGGCAACAATTATCCCATGTTAAACAAAACCATTTAAGAGAGGCTCCCATAGAGGAACGAGAACATTCCTCTTCTCCTTTGTTTACACAAGCAAAGTTTGACTGATTTCTCAGGAACAAAGTGTGAGGAGAGTATTGAGACATTATATGTTGGCATTTACCTTTTGTGGGCTGGGCACCCGTTTGCCAGCTCTTTTTAGCAGTATTAAGGACAAGCACATTATGCATGCAAGTCAAAAGGGCAAGGTTTGATCAACACGGGAAAAATAATGAACCATCTATTACTTCCTCATGAGCTAAAAATAGAGACACAAATATGAAGTATTAATAGTTTTGAAGGTTTAAAGGTAGCACACAAGAAATTTACTTGGAGTGGCGGTGAAATACCACGTATAGGAACGTATGGTGGACACTTGTGGAAGGTTTTGGCTCAGGTTTGGATGCACGAGTAGTGATCATACTCAGTACAGGGTTTAGGCTAGCAAAGGCTTTATAGCAAACATACAGTGTTGAGAGATACAAACTAATATAAAACCATGCAATGAGATCAAACATGAAGCATTAAATTGTCTTCCTTGCCAGCATAACACTTCAATCATAAGAATATAAAACTTGAAAGCTAACAAGCATAAAAGATCTATGTGATAATATATCTGCATGTGAAATCTCTCTTCTTTGTTCTAAGTCTCTAAGTGTTGTTGCTATGACCAATACTATGTTTGCCAAAAATCAATAAATTTCCATCTCTACACCCAATGTAAATCTCACTCATAAAGGAGTGAAAACCCATATTGCAAACAACCATACTATATGATTACTTCCCTAATCATGATATGACAGACGATTCTAAAATAAGAGGTAACGATAAAGATACCGAGGCAACTCCCCAAGCATGGAACAAGCTAAGGGAGTGTCATTACCCATGATTATTTAAGCTTGGTCCCTCGGTTATGCTTCTTCTTCTCCCTCATCGTCAAACTTCCAGGGAAATGTTTCCCATCAACGAAGGATGATTGGGTCTCCAAAGTACGGAAACTTGCAGCAAAGCCCATACGCTTGAATCAAAATTCATACTCATAGTTTTGATTTTGCAGATCATAAATCTGTGCTTGAAGGTGTGCCGTCTCTTTGCCTAGAGATCTGAAATTATTCGGTGATTTTCTTCTACTCCACGCTCCACCATCTTCTGTACTTGAAAAATTCATGCTCCACTTCTTCAAGCCTTGTTTTCTCATCTCCCTCCTTCTTCGGTTCCTCTAGATCTTGCTTGTGGAGAGCACCATCCTTCAACTGCATAGTTTGGGGGTGCATCTTCACCTCAGAAAGATAGGGATTGATGACATTGACAAAGAATTTGTCCTTGGGAGAGCACGGAGGAGTCATGGCAGCTAGGTTTAGGTGGATCTCTTCCTATCAGAAACAACTCAAAAACAAAACACGACGAAAACATGAGATACGGTCCCGGGATAATCCGGGGGATTACATAGGAAAAAGTTTTGCAACAAAAGGAAGGTACCGAGGCAAAGTGAAGTCGGAGGCGAGCTCCTGGGGCACAAGCGATGCATAGGTGCGGCCCGCGCCTAGAGGTCGCCTGGTGGCCTCGGTGCCCGGCTCTGGCTCTTTTTCATCTCCATTTTTTTTATTTTACCTAAAAACAACTAATATGAAAATTTTACGGGGTTTCGCGAAGTGTTTCTTACCATACCACATACCTATTTCCTTTTCGATTCTGGACAGTTTTGATATTTGTTCTCAATGTGTTCTTCCGGGGTTATTACTTGTATAACGTCGGCTTCCACATCATATGGATCACCGGATAAATAGTGCTTGAGTCTTTTTCCATTCACCATTTGTGGGTTCGTCCCCTTGAGGTTGTTAATTTTTATAGCATCAGAACGATAAATTTCTTCTACAACATGTGGTCCTTCCCATTTGGAGAGTAATTATCCTGCAAAAAAATCTGAGAAGGGACCAATACAATAATACTTTATCAGTAATATGAAACTCTCTTTTCAAAATTGTTTTATCATGCCACCTCTTTACCTTTTCTTGGAATAACTTAGCATTTTCATAAGCTTCATCCTACCATTCATCTAAAGAATTCATATCAAGTAATATTTTCCCACAAACAATTTTTAAATCATAATTAAGTTGTCTAACAGTCCAAGAGGTAAATGGAATGCCTTCCCATAAACCATTTTATAGGGAGACATACCCATAGGATTTTTATACGCAGTTCTATAAGCCCACAAAGCATCATTAAGTTTATTTGACCAATTATTTATAGATTTATTTACAGTCTTTTGAAAAAATCAATTTTATTTCTCTATTAGTTAACTCTACTTGATCACTAGTTTGAAGATGATAAGGTGATGAGAATCTATGATTAACATCATATTTAGAAAGAGCTTTCCAAAAAGCACCATGAATACAATGAGAACCTCCATCACTCATAAGATGTCTAGGCACACCAAACCTAGGGAAAATATTTCTTTAAGCATTTTGAGAGAGGTCTTATGATCAACGCTTTTAGTTGGAATAGCTTCTACCCACTTAGTAACATAATCAACAGCAACAAGGATATGAGTATTAACATGCGAAGAAGGAAAATGACCCATAAAGTCAAATCCCCAACAACCAAAAGGTCAATAACAAGAGAATAATTCATAGGCATCTCATTACATCTACTAATATTACCAACCCTTTGAAATTCATCAGTCCTTGAAAAGAGTAGGCCAGTAAAAACCTGATTGTAGTACTTTATGTGTTGTTCTTTCACCGACATTATGTCCACCATAAGGACTATTATGCCTTTCCTCAATATATCTTCTTGCTCATGCTGAGGAATAATCCTTCTCAAAATTTCATCCACTCCTTATTTATAAAGATGTGGGTCATCCCAGAAGTAATGCCTTAAATCATAAAAGAATTTCTTCCTCTGTTGATAAGTAAAACTTGGAGGCAAAAACTTAGAGACAATAAAGTTAGCATAATCATCATACCAAGGATTTTCACGAGAGCTCACCTTGATGATAGCGAGCTGTTCATCAGGAAAACTATCATTAACAGGAATAGGATCATCAGGTATATTTTCCATTCTAGATAAATTATCGGCAATAGGATTATCAGCTCCCTTTCTCTCAACAATATGCAAATTAAACTCTTGTAAAAGAGCACCCATCTAATAATCCTAGGCTTAGCATCTTTCTTTTCCATAAGGTACTTAATAGTAGCATGATCATTGTGAATAGTAACTTTAGAATCAAAAATATACTGCCTAAATTTATCACAAGCAAAAACAACGGCAAAAAATTCTTTTTCAGTAGCATAATTTCTCTGAGCACTATCCAAAGTTTTACTAGCATAATGAATAACATTTAGTTTCCTATCAACTCTTTGGCCTAAAACAGCTCCTACGGAAAAATCACTAGCATCACACATAATTTCAAATGGTAAATTCCAATCAGGTGGTTGAAAAATAGGTGCAATAGTTAAAGCTTTCTTAAGAATCTCAAAGTCTTCCTTACAATCATTATCAAAAGAAAAGGAACATATTTTTGAAGAAGATTAGTAAGGGGTCTCGAGGTCTTAGAAAATTCTTTAATAAATCTCCTATAGAAACTAGCATGACCAAGAAAACTGCGAATACCTTTAATATCCCTTGGATAGGGAATTTTCTCTATAGCTTCAACTTAAGCTTTGTCAACTTCAATACCTCTTTCAAAAAAATTATGAAAAAAAACAATGCCTTCATTAACCATAAAGTGACACTTTTCCCTATTCAGCATAAGATTAGTCTCCTCACATCTCTGCAAAACTTTGTTAAGATTATGGAGGCAATTGTCAAAAGAAGTTCCATAGACGGAGAAATCTTCCATGAATACTTCCACAATCTCCACACAAAAACCATGAAAAATAGCAGACATACATCTTTAAAGACTAGCTGGAGCATTACATAAACCAAAAGGCATATGTCTATAAGCATAAGTACCATAAGGAAAAGTGAAAGTAGTTTTCTCTTGGTCCTGCATACGAATAGGAATTTGAGAGAACCCGGAGTAACCATCAAGGTAACAAAAGTGATTATTCTTAGACAACCTTTCTACCATTTGATCAATAAAAGGCAAAGGATAATGATCTTTTTTAGTAGCTTTGTTCAATTTTCTATAATCAATGCACATTCTATAACCAACTACGGTTCTTTGAGGGATAAGTTCATTTTTATCATTAGGAACAACAGTCATACCTCCTTTCTTAGGAACACAATGAACGGGGTTGACCCATCTACTATCAGCTATAGGATAAAGTATACCTACTTCAACAAGTTTCAGTATTTCATTTCTCATGACCTCCTTCATCTTTGGATTTAACCGGCATTGATGATCAACATCAGGCTTTGCATGAGGCTCAAGATTAACTGTATGTTGACATAAAACATGACTAATGCCTTTAAGATCATCTAAAGTGTAGCCAATAGCCCCACAGTGTTTTCGGAGTACTTCCAATAAACGCTCTTCTTCCTCTTAAAGATTATAATTGATAATAACATGATATATTTTCTTTTTATCTAAATAAGCATATTTAAGTGTGTCAGTAAGAATTTTGAGATCAAACACTGGATATCCTTTAGAAGGTGTAGGTAATCCTAACGACTCCACAGGTAAATTATGCTTGAGAATAACTGGTTGATCGAGGAAAATATCCTCTAATTCATTCCTTTCCGGCATATTCATGTCATTTTCATGCTCCTCCAGAAATTGCTGCGAAGGGTCATTAGGTGCTACAACAATAGAAGCAATTCTTTCAATAATAAAATCTTCATTAGTTAACTCTTTATCATGACGCTGTCTACCAAACGTAGAAAAATTAAATTCATAAAGGTCACTACCAAATTTGACAGACACTTTCTCTTTCTTAAAATCAATAACAGCTCCGCAAGTATTAAGGAAATGTCTACCAAATATAATAGGGCAAGATTTATCTTCAACTGAACCAAGTATTATAAAATCAGTAGGATATTTTACCTTATCGCATAAAACTTCAACATCTCTAACAATACCCACTCGAGAAATAGTTTCTCTATTAGCAAGCTGGATAATAACACCAACATCTTCGATCTCACAAGTGTAATTTCATTCATGACTTCGTGATAGAGAGAAAAAGGAATAACACTTGCAATTGCTCCCAAATCGCAAAGTCCATAGTAATTCTGATCACCTATCTTAATAGAGACAACAGGAGTACCAAAAACAGTTCTAGCATGCTTATTTGGTGACACAATATTAGAAGCAGTCTCACAAAAACAAATAGAACTCCCATCAATATTTTCAGTAACAAGATCTTTAACCAAAGCTACTTGAGGCTCAACTTTTATTTGATCTTCAGGTTCATTAACTTTCCTACTACTTTTGTTAACAATACTAGTAGAGAAAGAATGTTGTTTCACTCCAACAGGAAAAGGTGGTTCTTCAAAGCGAACAGTAGGTAAAACAGATTCAACAGTGTGAAGAAGTACCTCTTTATTAGAGAGAGAGTTCTCTTTATTAACAACTTTAAATGGTTCATGATACTTGTCCCACTTTTCTTTAGGGATTTTAACATGATAGGCAAAGGTTTTACGAAGATCAACGATTATTTGAGAATCAAGCCCATATTTAGCACTAAGCATATTAAAACTTTCAGTTCTAACAAAAGACTTAATACAATCATATTCATAATTTATACATGATTCTTTACCTTTATCCATCTCACAATCTTCATTATTGCATTGAATCCTTTCAATAAGATCCCATTTAGCATCCACTTTCTTGTTTGTAAAAGAACCCATAGAAGAAGCATCAATCATATCTTTATCGTAACGTGAAAGCCTTGCATAAAAATTATTAATGATAATCTCCTTGGAAAGCTCGTGATTGGGGCATTTGAGCATTAATGATTTCAGTCCCCCCAAGCTTGAGCAATGCTCTCTCTGTCACGAGGCCAAAATTTATAGATATAATTCATGTCTTGATGTATTTCACGAAGAGGATAAAATTTAGAGTAAAAGAGAGACATAAGCTCTTTCCAATCCAATAAGTGAGAATTGTCCCGTAGCATATACCAATCTCATGCCTTATCTCTCAGTGATAAGGAAAACAATTTCGTCATGATTAATTCTCTTGATACACATGCAATCTTAAACAACTCACATAATTCTTTAATATAAAGCACGTGAACACCGGAATGGACAACTCCATCTCCTGCGTATCGATTATTCATAACACTATCAATTATCCCCGTAGGTATTTTAAAAGGGGCAATTTCAGTCGGTGGAGGACCTCTATCTACCACATGAGTGGTTGAGGGTTCATTCCTAAGCAGCCAAACAATAGAAGAGGTTTCCATAATAAATCTAAGTAACAAAGAGAAATAAAAAAAACACTTATGGTAAAATATTTCCTTACCAATTCCACTTACCAATAGCGCTGCACTCCCAGGCAACGGCGCCAGAAAAGAGTCTTGATAACCCACAAGTATGAGGGATCTATCGCAGTCCTTTTGATAAGTAAGAGTGTTGAACCCAACGAGGAGCAGAAGGTGTTGACAAATGGTTTTGAGCAAGGTTTCACTGTAAATTCAGCAAGGTAAACTTGTAGGGATTTTTGTGGTGATAGATAAAGTAACAACAAGTAAATAAAAGCAAAAATAAATAATAGCAGCAAGTGGCCCAATCCTTTTTAGTACAAAGGACAAGACGACGGTGTTTATTATGATGACTAAAATGTTCCTGAGGACACATGGGAGGATTTGTCATGTTACTTTCATCGCATGCCATTGATTAATCTTCATTGTTTTGATAAGTGTTGTGTGGGTAGACCTATGCTAGTGCACCGTCCTATCCAAGATAAATGGACACTTACAATTACACTAATTGCAAGCATCTGCAACTACAAGAAAGTAATTAATAAATAAATCTAACCATAGCAATAAACTCCAGGTTTCCTACACTCCCTTATGTAAAGGCTTGCAAACTAGGGTTCAGGTTTCTGTCACTCCGGCAACCCTCCATAAGCAAACCAGTACACAATGTATTCCTCTAGGCCCATAAAGGTGAAGTGCTATGTAGTCGACATTCACACAGCATCACTAGAGAAATAACAGCACAACATAAATATCAAACCGTTAAATATTACTCAACGAAACATGATTACTTATAACAAGAGTTCTCCCGTGTCCTCAAGAAATAAACAAACTACTCACAAGACATCAAGTGGATCATGATCAGAGGTGATATAATGGTGGATAACAATCTGGTCATAACAAGTATTCACCGATAAAACTCACAAGCATCAACTACAATGAGGTAATCTACACTGGTAAAGAGATCCCGAGGAATAGCACAAGATACAACACTAATTGTTACGGCAAATTGAGATGGGAAGAAGGTGATGACGGTTGTGATGATGTTGATGATGATCCCGATGATGCCCGGCGTGATGACGATGAGGACGGTGACGATTTCCTCATCCGGGAGGAAATTTCCCCGGTAGGATCTTCCTGCCAGGAAGGTCTCTCTCTATATGTCTTGTTTCTGCTGCGAAGAGGCAGCGGAGAAATTCTATGAAGTAGCTCCCCGATATTTTTAGGTCAAGGCGGGTAAGTACGCCAGGCCCATGATATGTCCCAAACGTATCTATAATTTTTGATGCTACGTGCTATGTTTTTCTACACGTTTTCCCATGTTTTCCACATGTTTTCCTTCGTTTTCCGGATGTTTTCATGGACTAACCTATTAACAAGATGCCCAGAGCTAGTTCCTGTTTTCAGCTATTTTTGTATTGCAGAAAAGCTCTAAAGAAAATATTCGCCAAAAGTCCTAAAAATTTACGGAGATTTATTTTTGCCCGGAACGAAGACTGAGTCTAATGGAGAGCCGGAGAGAAGGCCTGGGTGTAACATCCCAAAATTATTATCAGAATTATATTCCAAAAATGAGAGCCAACAAAAACTTTTTGTTGTTTATTGTATGTTAATTGCTTCTTGTTACTTGAGTTGTTGTTCTTGTTGTTTGTGTGAGTGTTTGCTCTAGTGAACACTAGTAAGAAAGAAAGAAAACAAAATAAAAAAATCAAAGCAAGAAAATAAAAGTGACAAGTTGTCACTTAAAAATCTCAAAGTGACAAACTCAATTATTTTTCAAACCAAAGTCAGTGGAGATGTAATGTAAACACTCCCCATTTTGTTCCTACCACTTTCCCCTCTCAAATATTATTTCTGAACTAGTTTTAAAATTCTAAAATAAAAACAAATTGAAATAAATTAAAATAACATAAACAAAGTACTATGAAAGAAAATGTTGCAAAACATTTTATTTTGCAATGCCAATTTTTGTGGAGCTTCTACATGTTATGGGAAGGCCCCACAAATTTTGGCAAATTTTTATAAATTGATTTAGTGCCTCAAATTAAATCAAGAAGTGCTACTGCAATTAAACAGAAGGACTAAAAAGTAATTAGAAGAAAGAAGAAGGAAAAGGAGCAGAGCACAGGAGCCAGGGGGGTTTTGGCAAAAATGTCATCGGCTACCTCTCCGTCGCCGTGTCGTCGCCGTACGCCGCGCGCACGCCGTTTCCCCGGGCCCCCAGGCCCCCCCTCTCGCCCGCAGCTGTCCACGGTCGTCGCCTCTGCGCTCTCTGCACGAACTCGAGCACCCCGTTGCCGAAATCGCCGCCCTGTCCCCCATTGCCGCCGCGGCAGCACTTGGATGGCGCCGATGAAATTCGCCCCACCCTCTGCACCTCGACGCGTGCCACTCCGCCCAGGCCTTCTAGAAGACACTAGAGCCTCGCTCGTCACCGCGTTGCCCCGCCCCTCGCCGTGCCTCGTCAGCCTCGGGCAAAAGATCTTGCCGGTGCGCCGTGGACACGCCCGTGCACCTCGCCCATGAACGCCGGCATCCGCCGCTATAAAACCACCCCCGACCCCCTCTGCTCACTCCACACCACCCCATCTCCCTTTCCCTCGCTCCAATTTCACCGTGCTCTGCCCGGAGGGCGGACATTGCTGCGCCACGGCCGCCGTCAAGGTCGGACACGGCCGCCGCGCTGCTCTACCCTATTCTTCCCTCTTTGCCTCGTAGCTTGATGACACAGCTTCACCACACTCACCCGCCCCTTTTTCCCTCTGGATCGTGCACAGGAACGCCGTAGGGAGCTCGCCGGAGTAGCTGCCGTGGCCGTGGGAAGTTCGTCGACACGCCGCCGGAGCTAGCCGCCGTCCCAGCAAGTAGGACTCATCCAGGAGCTTCACCTCACCACCGCCGTCGATTCGCGTCATCACCGTGCCTTCCCGTGCCCCCTAGGTGAGACATCCGTCCACCACATCGCCGCCGGCGCGGCAGCGCCGCCAAATTTTGGTCGCCGTCGTCGCGTCGCACGTGGACCGTTGGATCTCGATCCAACGGTTGCGTACCGCTTCGTGTATTAGAAAGGAAGAGAGAGACTGACGGGCGGGCCCCGCTCGTCAGTATTTTATTAATTTCCAGATTTAGGAATCCAAATAAATCAAACTCAATTGTTCTGGAAAGCTTATGAAAATGTTTAACCAACCCAATTGGTCCCATGTCATTTAATTAAATAAATAAAAAGTATTATTAAAAATACTACAGAAGGTTTAAATTCTAAACTTGTTTGTTTCTGATACTCTGTTAGTCCAAATAATTCCAAACCAATTTTGCTAGCTTAGTACTGCCTTGTATTAGCTTCCCAAATTTTGGTAGAATTATTTGTGCAGTATTAATTGTTTAGCATGAAATTGAAGTTTGAACACCCTTCTGCAATCAAACATTTAAATATGTTAAATGGTTAACCCAAATGATTTAGGACCAATTTTGTTAGATCACATTAGTCATGTTTAGTTACCCCTAAAAGGATTTATTTTTAGGAGCAACAGAATTTAATGGTAGCCAAAACTTGATTATTAAGCTTCTGGATTCAAACAAATGTGTAGGGAGTTTAGTAACTCCAATTGAACCAAATCAAATTGTGTTGTCTTCTACACATCAGTAGCTTTCCATAGAATTTTAGTTTGTATTTTTGTGACCAACAGAACTCAAGTTATTGAATTAAACATGTTCCACAAGTTTCTGCCATAATGTTGAACATAAATAAATGATGTTTAATTCAAATATTTTGAAACCAAATTGTATGGTTTGATGTGTGCAGCTCTATGTGTGATGTTCATGATTGTTGTGTTGAGATGATTGCTTGTATAGCTTAGTGATTGTTTGCATTGTTTGTTTATTAATTAGACGAAAACGTTGACGGATATATCGAGGAAGGAGAGTTTGCTGAAATTGAAGAACAAGAGCAAGATCACTTTGCCAAGCAAGGCAAGCTATTCTCTGAGCTTGCACTACAAACATATGCATCTACTTTCATAACATGTTTTACTCTCAAGCAAGATTTATAAAACCCATTTCAAAAGTATATGGAAATTATTTTGCCACCTATGTAGAAATATAAGATAGTTATATCAAATTATAGGATGGGAAAAACAATTATGTTTATTCAAAACTCCTTTGAAATTACTTGTGAGATTATGAAATACCGAGATGTCGGTGTTGGAATGGAGAAGAGGAAAAATGGTGATGTTTATGAAAAATGCACAGTGTGTCCTTGTACTTACGTCAACCATCCGATACCCTGTGCGACCACATCCACCACATATGGGAAAAGGCTTAGTCATATAGTTTGCTCATATTAGTACTGGATACCTCATCGACGGAGATGACTCCGTCATGCATGAGGGGATAGTGTGTTGGTCATCCCCTGACCCGGGTCCTCGCTCAAACTCTATGAAAGATAAGGAGGAGGATTGAAGGTTCCACCATAAACCGCCGGACAAAACCTATGAGTCCTCACACTTAGATTCCGAAGGGCTGGGTTAAGTGTGTTGGAAGTGTCATATGGGAAGGATCCTATACTAGCATGAGCAAAGGACAGGCTATGGTCGGCGGCTTACTTCGCATACACCCTGTATGGCGAGACGTGGCGGACACGATGAGTTGCCGGATGGATGTGGGAAAAGCGTGCTACCTCTGCAGAGTGTAAAACTATTCGAATAGCCGAGTCCTCGGATATGGACAGTTGGGAGGCCCTACTTTGACCATGTGCAAGTTTTTGGAAAAGTTTTTAAGTTTAAAAAGAAACTGAATTGGAATGGTGTTACACAGCTATACCACATGGAGTGGTATGAGTTGTTGAAATAGATGGACCATGGTGAGCCATGGTCAGAAACAGGAGGAGTTTTGGGAACAAATGAGATGGTTTCTTTAAAAATAGTTATAAAACTCTTCTTACCTTTTTCAATAAAGATATAGAGATGTTTAAAATAAATAAAAGTTGTCAACTAAAATAAAACTAGTGCATACTCATGTTGGGGTAGTTTGCGAGTACATTCAAATGTACTCATATTGGTTTCGTCCCTGGCTATTGACCTAGCCAGACTACGAGGAGGAGCACTACGCCGAGCAGAGTATGGCGACTTCTACGCCAACTAAGGATCTCCACAAGTCAGCTGCCTGTCGGGTTGTCATCGTTAGAATATGATGTCTACTACGCCGTAGCTTCCGCTGATATTTTGGTTTGGCCCATGAAGGCACCTATGTAAGAACTTGGTCTAAATGACCATTTATGTAAGACTTTTATTCGGTACTGTAATGGATGTAAACTTTGGTATCCAATTCGGATTATGTGCAACGACAGACTGATCACGGGATCGTTGTGTTAAGCATAATCGGGTATTTCGGACAGCTAGTCCGGGGTCCCCACAGACTTGGTATCAGAGCCATCCTGACTTTAGGAAACCTTAGTTAGCATGGTCGTTGTCAAATGTTACAAAAGATGAATTTCTAAAAAGAAAGGAATGAAGTATTTTCGAAAACTGCTTATCTCCAATCCTCTTACTTATGCAAAATTTTACTCCATTAAATTTACATTTTCCTTGTATCCCTAAAATTTTGCACACCTCTCATTAAGCTTAAAATTTGACTCACTTGTTGCCCTACTATATTAAAATTTTGATATACTTGTCACCTAACTAACTTAAAATTTTGCTTAAAAACTGTAGATGGCACTCCATTGGACCGAGTTCGTTCAGCTGGAGAAGGACAGCAAGTTGACGTTTGAGAGGGACTTGTTCGAGTTGACCAAGCTGTTAGGTCGCCCCGCTCCAGAGTTTGAGGGAGCTCAGATTGATGTTCACGGTGTCGGAAGGCTGAGCTGGCTCATCAGGTCGTCAGTTCGCAGGAACATCAAGTCTCCCAGTTCCAGGACGCTCATCTTCACCACCAAGGAGGCCACCTGGGTTGACGGTCTCTGTACTGCTACACAGAGGATGCTAGCCCGACTTTGTGAGGAGCACAAGGCGGAGTTAGTAGACTCCCGTTTCCGGTTCTACGGGAGGCGCAACTGCGATGGACACCCTACTCCTTCACCTTACCACCCGATGTTTGGGAGCTACATCATGGACATGGAGATCTTACTTCAGTGCACTCAGGATGATCTGTTGCGCACTAGGATTCAGCTCCACTTCGACCGCGAGTCGCTCGTTGAGCTTCGCGAGAACGAGATGAAGCTGATGGTGGAGAAGGTTGCTCTTCTCAGGAAGAGGGCCCAGCTGAGGAAGACTATCGTGAAGCTCCGCACGAAGGTGGCAGAGCAGGACGGGCTGATTGAGGATCTAGAGCACCATACTGACGAGATGGAGGAGGAGGGCGAGGATCTCCGCAAGGAGAACGACGCTTTCCTCAGTGACGATGATGACTTCGTGGAGGAGATGGACTGTGAGGAGGAGATGATGAGGAGGAGTTAGTTGACGAGGAGGAGGAGCCACTCGAGGCAGTTCTCGAGGACGAGGAGGAGGATCCCGAGGAGCCAGCCTACCAGTCAGATGCTGACGTGTTAGAGCTGGAGGTTCCACCTCAGTAGGCGAGTGACTTGATCACTACCGCAGGATTAGGTTGACCCCTATCGCTAGTCGAGTCGAAGTAGTGGTTCTTTTGGAAACCAGATGTTATGTATCTAGATGTAAGGTGATGTTGTAAGCTTGAGTTGTAAGCTTGATGTTGTGTGAACTCTTGATGTGATGTTGGTAATATAAGTATGTTTGTCTTGTTTAAATCTGTGTGAAATATTTTCATATAAACTTAAATTAATCAACCACTTGAGAGATCGTCTTTTCCCTTAGTCGAACTTTTCTTGCCTTGCCTCTTATACCCGGTGTGCTTCAGGATGCCGCCCCGTCGCGACAATACGGGAGGATCAGGATCAGCACCACCACCACCGGACCCAACCCCCGCCCAACTTCTCGCACTTATCATGGAGGAACGTGAAATGCCCGGCAGGAGCGCCAGCTCATCTCGTTGCCCTGCAACAACTCGCAGCCGCCTATAACAACAACAACAACAACAACAACAACGGTGGTAATGGCAATGGCAATGAGAACCAGCGATCTACCTTAGGCGATTTTCAGAAGACCAACCCACCCACCTACTCCAAGGGACTTCACCCACTAGAAGCCGATGATTGGCTTCGCACCATCGACAATAATCTTGAAGTTGCTGCTGTGGGAGAAAATGAGAAAGTGTTGTATGCAACCCACTATCTCGCTGGACCTGCAAGAGCTTGGTGGGAAACTACCAAGACTCTCCAGCCAGCTGGTCATGTCATCAACTGGGCTGAGTTCCAGGAGAAGTTCCGCAAGAAGCATATTCCTTACGGACTTATTGAGAGGAAGAAGGATGAGTTCCGCAAACTGAGGCAGGGAAGTAAGATGTGGTCGGTTATCTGGATGAGTTTACCGACTTATCTCGGTATGCTCCTGATGACACCGACAAAGAAGAGAAGAAGATGGAGCGTTTCATGAGTGGACTCATGATGAACTGCAGTGTGCTCTGGTTATCCATGACTTCCGTGATCTGGAGTCACTTGTGGACAAGCCATCCAGCTGGAGACCAAGCGCAAGTCTATGTATGAAGGTCGCAAGAGGAGGATGAATGCTCAGGAAGGTTCGAGCAGCCAGAAACCTCGTATCTTTCAGCAGAACCCAGGCCTGCCTATCGTCCACCCCAAGCTCCACGCCCCAATTCCCTAACCGCCCAAACAACTTCAACCGCCCCAATGACAATAACCGTCCCGGAGGAAACTTCAACAACTTCAACCCCAATCCAATGTTGTCTGCTTTGAATGCGGCAACAAGGGTCACTACTCCAGAAATGCCCAATCCCAAGAGGAATGTCCAGCGCCCCAATGCGCCGGCACAGAACAATGGTCAAGGCCGCAATGGAATGGAAATGGCAAGAATGCCGCACCCGCGGAAATGCTGCTGTTGCCAAGGGTCGTCTGCACCACATCAATGCTGAAGAAGCTCAGGATGCTCCGGATGTTGTGCTGGGTACGTTCCTTGTCAACTCAGTACCTGCAACTGTTCTGTTTGATTCTGGTGCTACCCATTCATTTGTTACCCAAGAATTTGTTGCTAAGGGAGGTTTAGTCGAGAGCCTCTTACCCAAACCCATGGTCATCCAAATCCCAGAATCCACCGTAGAGACCAAGATGTTTTGCTCCGATGTACCCCTTGAGATCAAAGGAGAAAAGTTTCCAGTTAACTTAATTGTTCTGGGAACCCAAGGCATCGATGTTATACTCGGTATGAATTGGTTAGCCAAGTACCATGGTCGAATTGACTGTGCTAGAAGAGCTGTATCCATCACCACCGACAAAGAAGTAGAAGTGGAGTATGTGTCTGAAACTAGTCAATCTCACCCAGGCTGCCATGAGAGCATAGCTCGACCTGCCCTAGATGAGATCCGTGTTGTTCACCTGTTCAAGGATGTTTTCCCAGAAGAATTGCCTGGTATGCCGCCAGACCGGGAAATTGAGTTCATAATTGAGCTTATCCCAGGAACCGCCCCTATATCCCAAAGACCTTATCGGATGAATCCGGAAGAGCTGGTTGAGTTGAAGAAGCAATTGGCAGATATGCTCAGCAAAGGACTTGTTCGCCCAAGTGCTTCACCTTGGGGATCACCCATTATATTTGTGGACAAGAGAGACGGTACCACACGCCTGTGTGTGGATTATCGCAAGCTGAATGACGTACCATTAAAAATAAGTATCCTCTTCCCAAGATCGAGGATCTGTTCGATCAAATGAACGGAGCCCGAGTCTTTTCCAAGATCGATCTTCGGACAGGATACCATCAGTTGAAGATCCGAGAGACAGACATTCCCAAGACCGCCTTCACCACTCGTTACGGTTGTTTGAATACACCGTGATGTCTTTTGGTCTGACCAATGCCCCAGCCTATTTCATGAATCTCATGAACAAGATTTTCATGGAGTACCTCGACAAGTTCGTGGTAGTTTTCCTTGATGACATCCTTATTTATTCCAAGACCGAAGAAGAGCATGCTGAACACCTGCGTCTAGTTTTGGAGACTCTCCGAGAGCACCAGCTGTATGCCAAGCTTAGCAAGTGTGAGTTTTGGCTCAGTGAAGTGGCATTTCTCGGACATGTTGTGTCTGCCGGAGGAATTTCTGTTGACCCAGAGAAGATCAAGCCATTATCGACTGGTTATCCCCAACCAATGTGTTTGAAATCCGAAGCTTTCTCGGACTTGCCGGTTATTACCGCAAGTTCGTTGAAGGATTTTCCAGTATAGCCAAACCCATGACCCAACTGTTGAAGAAGGACAAGAAATTTGAATGGACTCAGAAGTGTGAGGATAGTTTCCAAGAACTGAAGAAGAGACTAACCTCAGCCCCAATCCTGATCATGCCAGACGTCACCCAGAGTTTCGACGTGTATTGCGATGCATCACGCCTCGGACTTGGTTGCGTTCTGATGCAAGAAGGCAAAGTTGTGTCGTACCTGTCCCGGCAGTTGCGACCGCATGAAGAGAATTACCCAACCCATGACTTGGAGTTAGCTGCTGTTGTTCTTGCCCAAGACGTGGCGTCCCTATCTTGCGGGACATCGCTGCGAGGTCTATACAGATCACAAAAGCTTGAAGTATATTTTCACCCAGAAAGATCTGAACCTGCGACAGAGGAGATGGATGGAATTAATCAAGGATTATGATATTGGAATCCATTATCACCCTGGAAAGGCTAATGTAGTTGCCGATGCCCTTAGTCGCAAACCTTGCACCCTGAATGCCCTGATCCAAGCCGAACAGCCAGCCTTGTTCAAAGAGTTCCAAGATTTTGGACTAGAGCTTGTTAGCCATGGTTATCTCGCCAATCTAGAGTTAACCCCAACCCTGATGGATCAAATCAAAGAAGCCCAAAAGGTCATGAAAGCATAGAGGGAATTAGGAAGAAGATTTCCCTCGGCAAAGCACCCGGTTTTACCGAAGATGCTGAAGGAGTGCTGAAATTCAATGACCGTATCTGTGTGCCCAATGTCACGGAACTTAAGGAGTTAATCCTGAAGGAGGCCCATGAGACCCCTTATTCAATCCACCCCGGCGGAACCAAAATGTACCAAGACCTTCGAGAAAGATTTTGGTGGCATGGAATGAAGCGAGAGATTGGTTCATTCGTAGCCAAGTGTGACATCTGCCAGCGAGTTAAGGCTGAACATCAGCGACCCGCTGGATTGCTTCAACCTTTGAAAATTCCCGAGTGGAAGTGGGATGAGATTGGAATGGATTTTATTACCGGACTTCCAAGATCCAACCGAGGCCATGATTCAATCTGGGTCATCGTTGATCGACTGACCAAGGTTGCCCATTTCATCCTGTCAACACCACCTATCGGGGACATCAGTTAGCGACTTGTATATTTCCAGAATAGTGAGCCTGCATGGTGTGCCTAAGAAGATTGTATCTGATAGAGGCACGCAATTCACCTCAAGATTCTGGAAATCCCTTCATGAAGCCCTCGGAACCAAGTTAGCTTTAGCACAGCTTATCATCCCCAGACCGATGGCCAACTGAGCGAGTGAACCAGATATTGGAGGACATGCTTCGCGCATGTGTTCTATCCTATGGTTCCAAGTGGGAAGATTGTCTTCCGTTTGCAGAGTTCTCGTACAACAACAGTTATCAGTCTAGTCTGCAAATGGCCCCTTTTGAAGCCCTTTACGGCAAGAAGTGTCGTACACCCCTGAATTGGTCCGATACCGGAGAAAGCAAATTGTTCGGACCAGATACCCTCCGTGAAGCTGAAGAGCAAGTTCAGCTTATTCGTGAACGCCTCAAAACTGCCCAATCCCGTCAGAAGAGTTACGCTGACACCAAGCGCCGTGACTCACTTCAGTGTCGGAGATTATGTTTATCTCCGAGTGACACCCCTTAAAGGAATGCAGCGTTTCCATGTCAAAGGAAAGTTAGCGCCAAGGTATATTGGACCCTTCAAGGTCATTGCTCGTCGAGGAGAAGTATCCTATCAGCTGGAGTTACCCCAGGAGTTAGGAGATTATCATGATGTCTTCCACATTTCCTTGCTCCGGAAGTGTCTTGAAGTTCCTGACCAGCCTGATGTTTTCAAAAACATCGACCACCTCTCCATCGACCTGAACCAAGATGACTTATCGTGAGAGACCTCTCAAATTCTCGAAGAAGATGTTCGTGTTACCCGAAGACGTGCGATCAAGTTTTACAAAGTCCAGTGGACTAACCACTCTGAAGAAGAAGCAACTTGGGAACGCGAAGATTATCTTAGAAGCGAATTCCCAGACCTCCTTAAACCTAAGCCTAGCAAATCTCGGGACGAGATTTATTTTAAGGGGGGAAGGATTGTAACATCCCAAAATTATTATCAGATTATATTCCAAAAATGAGAGCCAACAAAAACTTTTGTTGTTTATTGTATGTTAATTGCTTCTTGTTACTTGAGTTGTTGTTCTTGCTGTTTGTGTGAGTGTTTGCTCTAGTGAACACTAGTAAGAAAGAAAGAAAACAAAATAAAAATCAAAGCAAGAAAATAAAAGTGACAAGTTGTCACTTAAAAATCTCAAGTGACAAACTCAATTATTTTTCAAACCAAAGTCAGTGGAGATGTAATGTAAACACTCCCCATTTTGTTCCTACCACTTTCCCCTCTCAAATATTATTTTTGAACTAGTTTTAAAATTCTAAAATAAAAACAAATTGAAATAAATTAAAATAACATAAACAAAGTACTATGAAAGAAAATGTTGCAAAACATTTTATTTTGCAATGCCAATTTTTGTGGAGCTTCTACATGTTATGGGAAGGCCCCACAAATTTTGGCAAATTTTTATAAATTGATTTAGTGCCCAAATTAAATCAAGAAGTGCTACTGCAATTAAACAGAAGGACTAAAAGTAATTAGAAGAAAGAAGAAGGAAAAGGAGCAGAGCACAGGAGCCAGGGGGTTTTGGCAAAAATGTCATCGGCTACCTCTCCGTCGCCGTGTCGTCGCCGTACGCCGCGCGCACGCCGTTTCCCCGGGCCCCCCAGGCCCCCCCTCTCGCCCGCAGCCGTCCACGGTCGTCGCCTCTGCGCTCTCTGCACGAACTCGAGCACCCCGTTGCCGAAATCGCCGCCCTGTCCCCCATTGCCGCCGCGGCAGCACTTGGACGGCGCCGATGAAATTCGCCCCACCCTCTGCACCTCGACGCGTGCCACTCCGCCCAGGCCTTCTAGAAGACACTAGAGCCTCGCTCGTCACCGCGTTGCCCCGCCCTCGCCGTGCCTCGTCAGCCTCGGGCAAAAGATCTTGCCGGTGCGCCGTGGACACGCCCGTGCACCTCGCCCATGAACGCCGGCATCCGCCGCTATAAAACCACCCCCGACCCCCTCTGCTCACTCCACACCACCCCATCTCCCTTTCCCTCGCTCCAATTTCACCGTGCTCTGCCCGGAGGGCGACATTGCTGCGCCACGGCCGCCGTCAAGGTCGGACACGGCCGCCGCGCTGCTCTACCCTATTCTCCCCTCTTTGCCTCGTAGCATGATGCCACAGCTTCACCACACTCACCCGCCCCTTTTTCCCTCTGGATCGTGCACAGGAACGCCGTAGGGAGCTCGCCGGAGTAGCTGCCGTGGCCGTGGGAAGTTCGTCGACACGCCGCCGGAGCTAGCCGCCGTCCCAGCAAGTAGGACTCATCCAGGAGCTTCCACCTCACCACCGCCGTCGATTCGCGTCATCACCGTGCCTTCCCGTGCCCCCTAGGTGAGACATCCGTCCACCACATCGCCGCCGGCGCGGCAGCGCCGCCAAATTTTGGTCGCCGTCGTCGCGTCGCACGTGGACCGTTGGATCTCGATCCAACGGTTGCGTACCGCTTCGTGTATTAAAAGAGAGAGAGACTGACGGGCGGGCCCCGCTCGTCAGGATTTTATTAATTTCCAACCGCACACTCTGTCGCTGACGTGTAGGCCCCACCTGTCATAACTTTCAACATTATCCAAACAGAGAGAATTTCTAATTTAGTTTTCTCTGGAAATTTCAGTACTGGCATCAACTTAGAAAATCAATATCTCAGATTTAGGAATCCAAATAAATCAAACTCAATTGTTCTGGAAAGCTTATGAAAATGTTTAACCAACCCAATTGGTCCCATGTCATTTAATTAAATAAATAAAAAGTATTATTAAAAATACTACAGAAGGTTTAAATTCTAAACTTGTTTGTTTCTGATACTCTGTTAGTCCAAATAATTCCAAACCAATTTTTCTAGCTTAGTACTGCCTTGTATTAGCTTCCCAAATTTGGTAGAATTATTTGTGCAGTATTAATTGTTTAGCATGAAATTGAAGTTTGAACACCCTTCTGCAATCAAACATTTAAATGTGTTAAATGGTTAACCCAAATGATTAGGACCAATTTTGTTAGATCACATAGTCATGTTTAGTTACCCTAAAAGGATTTATTTTTAGGAGCAACAGAATTTAATTGGTAGCTAAAACTTGATTATAAGCTTCTGGATTCAAACAAATGTGTAGGGAGTTTAGTAACTCCAATTAATCCAAACTCAAATTGTGTTGTCTTCTACACATCAGTAGCTTTCCATAGAATTTTAGTTTGTATTTTTGTGACCAACAGAACTCAAGTTATTGAATTAAACATGTTCCACAAGTTTCTGCCATAATGTTGAACATAAATAAATGATGTTAATTCAAATATTTTGAAACCAAATTGTATGGTTTGATGTGTGCAGCATCTATGTGTGATGTTCTTGATTGTTGTGTTGAGATGATTGCTTGTATAGCTTAGTGATTGTTTGCATTGTTTGTTTATTAATTAGACGAAAACGTTGACGGATATATCGAGGAAGGAGAGTTTGCTGAAATTGAAGAACAAGAGCAAGATCACTTTGCCAAGCAAGGCAAGCTATTCTCTGAGCTTGCACTACAAACATATGCATCTACTTTCATAACATGTTTTACTCTCAAGGCAAGATTTATAAAACCCATTTCAAAAGTATATGGAATTATTTTGCCACCTATGTAGAAATATAAGATAGTTATATCAAATTATAGGATGGGAAAAACAATATGTTTATTCAAAACTCCTTTGAAATTACTTGTGAGATTATGAAATACCGAGATGTCGGTGTTGGAATGGAGAAGAGGAAAAATGGTGATGTTTATGAAAAATGCACAGTGTGTCCTTGTACTTACGTCAACCATCCGATACCCTGTGCGACCACATCCACCACATATGGGAAAGGCTTAGCCATATAGTTTGCTCATATTAGTACTGGATACCTCATCGACGGAGATGACTCCGTCATGCATGAGGGGATAGTGTGTTGGTCATCCCCTGACCCGGGTCCTCGCTCAAACTCTATGAAAGATAAGGAGGAGGATTGAAGGTTCCACCATAAACCGCCGGACAAAACCTATGAGTCCTCACACTTAGATTCCGAAGGGCTGGGTTAAGTGTGTTGGAAGTGTCATATGGGGAGGATCCTATACTAGCATGAGCAAAGGACAGGCTATGGTCGGCGGCTTACTTCGCATACACCCTGTATGGCGAGACGTGGCGGACACGATGAGTTGCCGGATGGATGTGGGAAAAGCGTGCTACCTCTGCAGAGTGTAAAACTATTCGAATAGCCGAGTCCTCGGATATGGACAGTTGGGAGGCCCTACTTTGACCATGTGCAAGTTTTTGGAAAAGTTTTAAGTTAAAAAGAAACTGAATTGGAATGGTGTTACACAGCTATACCACATGGAGTGGTATGAGTTGTTGAAATAGATGGACCATGGTGAGCCATGGTCAGAAACAGGAGGAGTTTTGGTGAACAAATGAGACGGTGGTTTCTTTCAAAAATAGTTATAAAACTCTTCTTACCTTTTTCAATAAAGATATAGAGATGTTTAAAATAAATAAAAGTTGTCAACTAAAATAAAACTAGTGCATACTCATGTTGGGGTAGTTTGCGAGTACATTCAAATGTACTCATATTGGTTTCGTCCCTGGCTATTGACCTAGCCAGACTACGAGGAGGAGCACTACGCCGAGCAAGAGTATGGCGACTTCTACGCCAACTAAGGATCTCCACAAGTCAGCTGCCTGTCGGGTTGTCATCGTTAGATATGATGTCTACTACGCCGTAGCTTCCGCTGATATTTTGGTTTGGCCCATGAAGGCACCTATGTAAGAACTTGGTCTAAATGACCATTTATGTAAGACTTTTAATTCGGTACTGTAATGGATGTAAACTTTGGTATCCAATTCGGATTATGTGCAACGACAGACTGATCACGGGATCGTTGTGTTAAGCATAATCGGGTATTTCGGACAGCTAGTCCGGGGTCCCCACACTGGGGCCATGTGAGGGTACCCGATGTGGCCCCCCCTTGGTCGTTCCTGAGGGTCATCTGGTGCCCCTGAGCACCGCCTTCCGTCGCCTCTTCGCCTATAAATTGCCTAAAACCCTAAAAACACCTCGAAAGATACACAAAGGCGCCGTCACCTCGAAAGTCCAATCTAGGGCTTCTGGAGTCCTGCTCTGGCACCCTACCGGAGAGGGGGATCATCACCGGAGGCCTCTACATCGCCATGATTGCCTCCGGACAGATGCATGAGTAGTTCATCCCGGGACTACGGGTCCATAGCAGTACCTAGATGGTGTTCTCTCCCCTTTGTGCCACCATGTTTAGATATTGTGAGCTTCCTAACATGATCAAGATCACCGTTATGTAATTGCGACATGTTGTGTTTTCTGGGATCCGATGAACCATGAGATTATGATTATTTTGTTCATTTCATATTGAGATGCTTCACTTATATCTTTAGAGAGTTTTAATCTTGTCTTGCAATGCTCTCCGGTGTGTTGATTTCCTTGGCCAAGTTGTTGTATGCACCTCCAAGAGAGGGTTTATATGCTAGATAGTGGGTTCATGCCTTCTTGTTGCCTGCGCTTGAGTGATAGAAACGTGTGGGGGGAGGATATGTTGTTGACACTAGGAGAAAACAACGGTGTTCTTGTCTACGGATGAGAATTATTGCTTACATTACGTACTATTCTTAATGCAATTGTCTGTTGCACACAAGCAATCACTTCGTTGCTGCAACTTAATACCAGCGAGATTTGTTGGATAGCTTTCTCAAGGCGGACTATTAGTAATAGATGTTATCGGATGGCGGTCTATTTATCTTGACGTAATGCCTACAATGTTAAAACCCGTGAACTATATCTTGTCATAATAGCATTGTTATGCCTTCATGATTTGTCAATTGCCCAGCTGTAATTTGTTTACCCAGCATGTTTATTGTTCTTAGGAGAGACACCACTAGTGAAACTATGGCCCCCGGTCCTATTTTCCTCATTGATTACAACATCGTTACTTGCTTTTCATCATCACTAGCTCGATGTTCCATTTTCATTTAATCATCTCCAACCACTCGATATAATTAATTCTCTAGTTTTCAGCAAGACGGGAAGATTGACAACCTTCCTGGAAAGTTGGGAGCAAGATAGATTTTAATTCTCTAGTTTTCAGCAAGACGGGAAGATTGACAACTTTCCTGAGTGATAGAAACGTGTGGGGGAGGATGTGTTATTGCCACTAGGGAGAAAACAGAGGTGTTCATGTCTACGGATGAGAATTATTGCTTACATTACGTACTATTCTTAATGCAATTGTCTATTGCACACAAGCAATCACTTCGTTGCTTCAACTTAATACCAGCGAGATTTTCTGGATAGCTTTCTCAAGGTGGACTATTAGTAATAGATGCTGTCGGATGGCGGTCTATTTATCTTGACATAATGCCTACAATGTTAGAACCCATGAACTATATCTCGTCATAATAGCATTGTTATGCCTTCATGATTTGTCAATTGCCCAGCTGTAATTTGTTTACCCAGCATGTTTATTGTTCTTAGGAGAGACACCACTAGTGAAACTATGGCCCCCGGTCCTATTTTCCTCATTGAATACACCTTCTTTTAAGTACTTTTAATCATCACTTGCTCACTGTTCCATTTTCATTTAATCATCTCCAACCATTCGATATAATTAATTCTCTAGTTTTCAGCAAGACGGGAAGATTGACAACCTTCCTGGAAAGTTGGGAGCAAGAGAGAGTTGGTGTTTTGTGTGCAGGTCCACGCTTGTTGAAGAGGTAGAAAACAAGCAACCTACTGAGAGTCTTCGAAATCCTACTGGATTGATCACCCTGGTTCCATAGCTGGGGGAAATTTGCTGCAGGACTACATCATACCTTCCTCTTGGGGTCTCCCAACGGGTGTGTGATTTCATGCCATCAAGCTATATTTCTGGTGCTATTGCCGGGGATTTCAAGCTTTCAGCTAGGGGAGTTACACACTTCCACTTTTTCTCTTTTGTTTTGTTCTTGCTTAGTTCATTTTTATTTAGCTTTGTTTTCTCTTTATCAAAAACCCCAAAAAAATTAGTTCTCTAGTTTCTAGTCTTTTACTTGCTTTGTTAGTTTGCTTTTATCTTTGCTTTATTAGTATATCTAGCTCTACTCCTTTTGTTATGTTACCTGAAGCTGAGGTCCTCACCTTCAAACAAAGAGGTGGGGAAAGTTTAAAAGATGCTTGGTATAGAATTAATGATGCTCACAATAAGTCTACCAAAAAGCAAGCCACCACTATCCTTCTTAGAAATTTTTATGTGGGTGTCACAAATTGGTATATATATATATCCTTGAAACTTTAATGGGTGGAAACTTCTTAGGAGCTCACACTTTTGAGGATCTTAATGTTATTGAAAGCTTAGTGGGAAATCCGCCTATTGATGAAATTAAAACTAAGATTACTTTGGAACATGTTTTAGATAGGTTGGATGTTATGGAGAAGAATATATCTAATATTCAGAAGCAAAATGAGATCGATAAGAAGTTAATTGATCACGTGGTTAAGCTAGATGGGGCTATAAAGAATATTTCTAAGAGGATTAAAATTGTTGAAACTACAAAAGCTAGTGAGAATCAACCATCTAGAATAGACAAAATTGAGGAGGTTATAGAAACTTTGGAGCCACTTTGTCCTCACTCAAGACTAAAAAAATGGAAGCTATGGTAGGAAAGAAACGTAAGTTCATGTATGTTCCTAAGAACCCACAACCAAAAACTAATTCATCCATCAATAGGGAAGGAACTTCTAAAATTGTGGAGGAAGTGCCTAATTTGAGCAAAACTAAAAGTGATCATCTTATTGATAAAAGCACTATCCTTAATTCTCCTAGCGTTTTCGGCAATTTTATTTCAGAAAGTCCTCCTAGAAGGACTAGTTGCACTATTTAAGAATTTTTTGATGATCTTGGTGATGGTCTTATTGATAATACTTGATTCTTGCTTTGTGCCTAGCTAAAAGGCGTTAAAGAAAATCGCTTGTGGGAGGCAACCCACGTTGTTTTTACTTTCAGTTTTCTTTTATTTTCTTTTGTGTTTTGGAAGTTTTTACCTCTGTAGCAACCTCTGCTTATCCTTTTTATTTTGTTTTTGTGCCAAGAGTAACCTCTATTTGAAAGGAAGTGCAATTTGTTGTTTTCTGTCCAGATTTTTGCGCCTCACCAAAAAACTCGTATCTCTCAGCCAGAGTGCGAGAAAATTCTGAAACACAATGGTTACTTGCCCAGGTTGTTATCTAACTTTCATTAGTTGAACTTTTTCTGATTTGAGCCATGGAAGTGGCTCGAAAAAATTCATCTTTACAGTCAGTTCTGTTTTGACAGATTTCTGCCTTTGTTTGCGTTTGCCTCTTTATCTATTTCTTTTGATGTTCTCCAGGGGTGGAGAGCGTTAAAATAAGCTGTGACAGTAGCTAATTTTTAAATTGAGTGTTTTATTTGTGTCAAAATTGAGCCAAGTGGATTTATTTATTTGATGCACTAACCCCGCTAATGAAGATTATGTGAAGTTTTTTGTGGAGTAAGTTTTCAAGTGTAAGGAGAGGAGGATGATATGAGAAGATGAAGGATGGACAAAAGCTCAAGCTTGGGGATGCCCATGTCACCCCCAAGAAATATCCAAGAAGTACAAGCGTCAAATCTTGGGGATGACCAAGGCATCCCCTTCTTCATCAACAATATTATCAGGTCACCTTTCAAGACACTATATTTTTATTGCTTCACATACTATGTGTTATTCTTGGAGCATCATTTTATTTTGCTTTCAGTTTTGTTTTGTTTGCTTGCTGGTAATAAATGGTTGGATTCTAGCATTCTTGTTTGGATAGAAGCACACGCCATTATATTGTTTAGAACACTCTAGTTTTCACTCTTATTGATCTGTGAGTGTTCAGTTTTTGCTACTGCTGTTTTTAACTCTTGTTTTCCTTTCATATTTTGTTCAGAGCTGGTTAGTTTGCTTAATTTAGATATGATTAGCTCTCTGGTCTTTAATGAATACTTGTTAAGAGAGTTGTTTCAAATAAGTTGATTGGTGTTGGTTGGGAGAAAAATATTTCATGCCTATAGTGGTGCAAAGAAAGCTTGTTTAGACTATGGCTAGGCTTTGACATGTGCTTGTCGACGTGAACCACACGTTCGTAGGGAAACCCCAAGAGGAAGGTATGATGCAGCGTAGCAGTAATTTCCCCAGTTATGGAACCAGGGTTATCAATCCAGTAGGACTTCGAAGTCTCTCAGTAGGTTGCTTGTTGACTGGCGCTTCAACAAGCGTGGACCTGCACACAAAACACAAAATCTATCTTGCTCCCAACTTTCCAGGAAGGTTGTCAATCTTCCCGTCTTGCTGAAAACTAGAGAATTAATTATATCGAGTGGTTGGAGATGATTAAATGAAAACGGAACATCGAGCTAGTGATGATGAAAAGCAAGTAACGATGTTGTAATCAATGAGGAAAATAGGACCGGGGGCATAGTTTCACAAGTGGTGTCTCTCCATAAAACAATAAACATGTTGGGTGAACAAATTACAGCTGGGCTATTGACAAATCATGAAGACATAACAATGCTATTATGACGAGATATATTTCACGGGTTCTAACATTGTAGGCATTACGTCAAGATAAATAGACCGCCATCCGACAGCATCTATTACTAATTGTCCACCTTGAGACAGCAATCCAGCAAATCTCGCTGGTATTAAGTTGCAGCAACGAAGTGATTGCTTTGTGTGCAACAGACAATTGCATTAAGAATAATACATAATGTAAGCAATAATTCCCATCCGTAGACAAGAACACCTCTGTTTTCTCCCTAGTGGCAATAGCACATCCTCTACCATGCACGTTTCTGTCACTCGAGCGCAGGTGCAAAGGAGACATGAACCCACTATCTAGTATATAAACCCTCTCTTGGAGGTGCATAATACTACTTGGCCAAGGAAATCATACACGCCGAAGAGCATTGCAAGACAATATTAAAACTCTCTAAATATATAAGTGAAGCATCTCAATATGACATGAACAAAATAATCATAATCTCATGGTTCATCGGATCCTAGCAAACACAACATGTAGCAATTACATAATGATACCTTCGATCCGGATTTCCAAATGTAGTATGTAGTTTTTTCCCTTGAGACCCAAGGTTTTATCGAACCGGGAAGTATGAGCTTGATGAGAACAATTATTAAATCCACAGAAAGCTTATTAATTCCTGTTTTACCGGACCAATCTTGCAATATAAAAAGGGTTGTTATCAATGATTAAAATAGGCCTGGGCTTAAGGTTTGACCTGCAGTAGTGCATTAGTAACATGGGATAAATAAGATAAAATTAACGCTGTTTAGTATAATTAATACATATGCCATTTAGTTGTATGTAGGCAATGCATCCATAGTCCACTATGCCTCCGAGCACGGGTTAACATAGAGTAATTTGTCCAACCGCTGGCCCTATATAGTTTCCGTCTCGCGGGGTTGCCTTGGTTTTTAATTCTAAAAGAAAGATGAAAGCATTAAGCGTGGCGATGTCATTGTTGTTCCTGAGAGATGCACTTCCAGCAGTCCTACTGATCCTCCTGTCACAGACTTTCATGATCAGCCTTCCACTTCACTCTCACTATACCTTTGCCTTGATCACTCTTCGGGGTCTTGGGTACCTGACAAGTCCTAGGAGCGAGGCACAGATAATAGAACGCACACAAATATCATAATGAACTCATTAGACTAATTATCCCATGGGTTAGATCAAGCACATAGCTGCAAGGTTAGGCCTCAGCCCATAACCTGAGGGGACTACTCACACATCGCGATCATATCACAATAGAAAACATTGAGACACAAATGATACTTGAATTGGATAGATTGATAGTTCTGTCAATGTTGTCAATCGCGATGTGATCTAGATTACAAAGTAGTAGTATGGCTAAAACTATGGTGGTGGTGGTGATGATGTGGTGGAGATGCGGCAGCACTTCGTGGTCTTGCGTGGAGAGGATGGTGTTGAATGTGGCGGTGGTCTGGGTGCGTGGCTCTCTCTTCTGGGGGTTGTTTCTTCTCCATATATAGGGCTGCAGCGAATGGAATAGGGTTTTGGACGTCTTCCTTCGCGAATTGGCTCTGGACCCTTTGATGACTTTTGGACAGTTTGATCTGATGGTCCTCCTGGTATCTGGTACGGTGAGCGGTACGGTCGGTACTGACCGTACCGGGCTCGTTAAGTGTGCTGCGAAGGCAGCCTTAATTGAATTTCTGATCCTTATCTCTTCCTTCCTTCTAGCCCTGATTTCTAGTGATTTCTTGTTGATACCTCCCAAACGTATCTATAATTTTTGATGCTCCATGCTTGTTTTCTATCAATTGTCCTATGTTTTTACTATGGTTTTATGATTTATTTGGACTAACCTATTAATAGTTGCAAAAGTTCACAAGTTCTTGTTTTACACTTTGATGTGTAGTAGGAATTACTTGGAAATTGGCAAAAATGCAAGAGGAGCCTTGTTGGACGAGGACTCTGACTTTCCTGAAATCTGTCCACCATACAGTTTTTAGAGATCATCCTTTGACCCCCGAATACTATGTCAACTGAAGATCAAATTGCCTACAAAGTTGTTGGAAATTTCCATACCTTTCGTTTAAGCCCGAAAACAGCCCAATCAGAGTTCGTATGCGACCTGTGGACCCATTTTACTGGAGACAAAATATCTGTTTACGGGATTACGAGAATTGATGACGTGATTGAGTCCAACTCTTACCATATTTGATGGATTCGGCCAAGCCACGACTTTGGGACCTCATGGGGGCTGAGAGGAGTCCCTAGGAAGATTCTTGGGCATCCACCAAAAGCCACGAATTTGCCTCCCCGATGGACCTCATCTCCATGGGGGAGGGCTCATCTACAGCACCAAGAAGCCATGGAGGAAGGGGCTAAGGGGCGGCGCTCCCCCTTGATGACCGGCCGGCGCAGGAGGAGCCCTGCGCCGCCGCCGGCAGCCAACGCCGCCCTGCACCTCACGTGCTGCCCCTTCTCCGTCCTCTCCGCCATGATGCCGCCTTCACCAACACCTCCATCATCATCTCCTCCATAGCTACAGCGGTCCACTCTCCCACAAACCTCTGTAATCCCCTATGTAAACATGGTGTGCGATGTTATAAATTCTTTGCATGTGATCTATTGCATCTATGTCATGTTTGTGTAGTTCCCTTTTGTCATATGATTGATTGTTGAATCTCTATGGTTGGTTTGAGCTATATATTGTATTTGTTACAGCCCTATGGTGCCCATCATATGTTTATGCGCGCATGGATCACATCTTAGGGTTTGTAGTATGTGGAGAAAGCTAGAGGGAGGGACGCTTGAGTGACAGAAACATGATCCCCACTCTAATGATTGAAGCATATGGGATAAAGAGGACCATTTGATCTTAATGCTATGGTTGGGTATTTTTACCTTAATGTACCTTCTAGTAGTAACGGAAGTTTGCTAGAGTTCCAATCATAAGTACTTGCAATCATTGGATAGTGAGAGCTTGACACCTTTGCCTCTCCCACATAAAAGAGGAATACCACAATCTTGTATTTGACTATTTGACCATGGAAATTTCACCACACATTCAACCACTTTTCCACACTCATACTTCTGTTACTTTAGTGTTCTTTATTGCTGCAGCAACTAACATTTATTTTCTTGCTCTTTATTGTCTTGCAAAACTATCCTTTCATACCCGTTTTATTCACATAGTTTATTTTCTAGATAGAGCAAATGTTCGGTGTGCGTAGAGTTGTAGAGTTGTACCAATGGTTGATAGGACTTGAGAGAATATTAATCCTACCTTTAGCTCCTCGTTGGGTTCGACACTCTTACTTATCGAAAAGGCTACAACTAATCCCCTACACTTGTGGGTTATCACTTGTCCAAAATCTACAATAAAAATAATGACATGGAGATTTGCAATTAAATTTCTCAGTAGTGATTAGTGGCAGGTTTAGAGTAATATCTCTATCATTTTAATGACAAAGATAGGGTTTAAACATAGATAAAGATGTGCCATTTCTGGACGCATCAACATCCCCAATCTTAAACCTTGATCGTCCCGAGCAAGTAAAAAATCATAAGGAACTCAGTGTTCAAGACGAAATAACGAGAAGTTTAGTTCACTTACAATTGGTTGTCTGATGGCTCACACTTCCTTCAGCTGAAAGCTTAATATAAATAGCGTAGTAACAAAGTATCATAGCAGTTTCGGTAAGCCAAGACAAATAAAATAAAGATCATATTAACAGGAACATTTAGTAATGGAACAATCATTCTACTTCTTGAAGAAAACACAAGACTGCCAAGGGACATTTAGAAGGATTAAATTTATCATAATAAGAGTGCGAGAACATGTTTGAATCAGCATAACTTGAGAGTAACTCATTAATAACTCCCACTGACATAAAGTAGATGGCTCTATAATGCACTTTTTCTTTTCATTGACTTTCAAGAACAATAACTCAATAGTAATGAGACCATGCCAAAAAATTCATATATTTTTGATCAATTGTGTGGACGCAAAGCTGGGCTGCAACAAGATGTCACAACTTATATTCACTCATGACTTGGGTATTAGAGGTTTCCCTCAGATGTTTTGATTGCTCAAGAGTCAGAGGAGTGCCAGCCCGCTTAAGAGCATATCTCCCATGAGAGTAATGATAATTTTACCCACTATAATATCGCTGTTACAAGTGTTAAATCAACTCATAGCCGATATCCGAGATTAACTCTGGTAGATCGTTCATAGGCCAGCGGAGTTGTCAGCATCCCATGGGTACAACAATGTGTAAAGACACGTGTGGGGACCCCAGACTAGCTATACAAGACCTCCAATATGCATACATTCATGATCCCGGATCAATCATCGTGAACAACATATTTAGAGCTAGTACTGAGATTACATCATCCATTACACGAATTTAAACAAGTCTTACATAAATGGTCACATGACAAAGTCTTAGATAACTGCCACGCAGGGCAGACATTACAAACGACAGCGTAAGACAACAGAACACATCGCAGTAGTTTCCATGTCAGGCCTCATCACCTACAGGCTGCTGACCAGGAGATGTGCCTAGTTCGCGGGGTCGTCGGCGTACTCCTCTTCCTCGTAGGCCTCCTCCTGAGGCTGCTCCTCCTCGAAATTTGGCCAATTTAATAGCCATGGACAAAACCATTATGAGTACATTTGATTGTACTCGCAAGACATCCCCAAAGAAAGCTAAAAATGCAAGTATGCATAAGGTGGTGATAGGAGGGCTATACTTAGGCTCACTACCTATGATGGATAAAGATCCATTATAGTTGCAGGATTTCTTCAACCTAAAAACTTTATTGAGAAAGATACTTCAAAAGATAATATAGTTTCTCTTGTAGGTATCGCATATCCACAAGGTTTTCTTTATAAATAGATGTTGGGAAAGAGTTTTCTTTGCAAAACTTCTTGGGATAAAACTTCTCGGGATTTTTCATAACACCAGTACCTCCACGGTACATCATTCCTTTATCAAGTACCTCCCAGGTACAACTTGTTTTCCATCAACATCTTTCTTTGAAAACAGCGACACAATACTAGCTACATGGCCTTTCAACTGTCCATGACCGTGGACGCGGCTATTCGAATAGTTTTGACTCTGCAGAGTTTGTACACTTTCACCACAAGATTAGATACACCTGCCATGAACAACCACGGACTATCCGCGACAGTATGCGAACATTAGATAACCAGTCCTAACCTTCCACTATGTCCACGCTAGTACGTGACTACCTCTTCAACTGGGTTTGTTCTCCCCGGCACCGAGTGAGTCAGCCGTATCGATCCGGTTTCCCCTGACAACACACCGCCAAGACAGGAGACCCAATTGTTGCTACTGGAGGGAAATTAATCCCACACTTTGCATGTCCCGTACTCCCTCCTGGTGACATTTCGGTTCAGGGGACTCTAACCCCTATAGCACATTGAGGTTGAACATATACTACCATAAACATGCTTCTAGTTAAGCCCCGTGCCCATATTGGGGTAATGTGGTTGTATGGTAAAGTTGTCCAGCGAAGACTAGGTTATGTGTCGTTTTTAGAAAAAAAAACCTCTTCGAAAACATTCCTCCTCAACAACCTCCCAAGGACAAGGTCCCACCTTTCCGAGGGGTTTTTCACAAAGCCTTTGTTCTTCCAAAAACAAAATTTTTAGGAGGTCCAACTTAGGGACTATGAAGCTGGCTAATATGGGTGGTGTATGCATAATGGTATAAGGGATGTGGCTAATAGGTTTGACAATTGGCCAAGCTATGGATGTAAATATTATATCTAATATAGTAATATGATAATAGTAATAAATAATGTTCACACAAAGGAAAATATGTTTTGATTTTTGAAAACATAATTGGAAAGACATGCATGATAGATAATAATAAGTATCACAACAACAAGCTTTGAGAATGGCTTGCATTGGTTCAGGTCGTGTTCTTGTTCTTGGAACAAGCAAGAGTGGCAGTAAGCTTCTTCAACAGCTTCTTCTTCCTCGTAATCTAACGCCGCAAAAAGTAAAAAAGAAACACACAATCAGAACTAACTACCAGCAAACATTGGTCTAACAATAAACATACCGCAAGCAATTCACAATTCAATACTAAGTCAAATAAATCTTATCCTACACAACAACACATCAAGCAAGGTTAATAAAACTACACTAGGAACTTAATAGGACTAGAGAAGCATTTTAAAACACCAAGTTGCACACAATCCAGTGGGCTAATATATACATAACAAAGCTATTAGCTTGCTGGACATTTCACAAAGCACACACAATCATCCATAATAAGCATGGTATTAAAGAAAAAAACATATGGATATTGCAAAAGGCCATAATATGAACATGATTCCTCAAAGGCATCAATGCACTCAACCAATAATTCTTAAGTTATAATCAGAGAGACATGCTAACATGACAGTAACAATATCATGATAAATATGCACAGATAATCTCTCAAGTAAATACTTTGGACAATATTATAGCAAGGGCAATATCACTATTTCTAGGAAAACAATATGGATGACACTAACAGCTATAGCAATGCTACTATCACACAACCAATTTCTATAACATTCTTCTGTGACTGAAAACACTCCATACTAGTAGGATAACAAGCTACACATGCTAGGAATCACTACGGGAAAACCAAAAAACGCCGACGGCCAAATTTCGGGGCCGTCGGCGTAGGCCCTGATCAGGCCACCAAATATATTATTTTTGGAGCTACACCGACGGCATGCCGTCGGCCTAGCTTTTTTTTTTGTAGCTAAACCAACGGCATGCCGTCGGCCTAGCTTTTTTTTTTGTAGCTACGCCGACGGCGGCCGTCGGCCTAGCTGTTTTTTTTAACTTACTCACCGTTTTGAGCATAACTTTTGCATTCGAACTCGGATTTCGATGGTCTTTAGCTCGTTTCAAAGAGGAGAACCAGATCTACATCATCATACATATTGTTCAAGCTATATTTTTCAAAAAAAATCGTGAGCAAAGACGGAACCAACAATAAAGGGTGAAGGGCTTTTCTCCAGCGGGGTTAGGGTTTCGCTGAAGAGGGGCTCCGGAGCGTCGGAATCCAACCAAAAGTTAGGTGGCGCCATACCAAATGGGTACAAATGTGTTTTGGGTTGTAGATGTCCAAGATTTCACTCCGGGATGTTAGCGGCTTCACCGTCATCAGTTTCTGGACTTACAACTGGAAACTCCCACTTCGGTCGAAGCGGAGGGAATCTTATGAAGAGTTCGGGTATAACTTTGTTTTGGGTGTTCCTAGGGTCTACCATAACACAACCAAGCAAATATTTGCACTTTGCTACCCCCTTTTGACGCCGGTACCGGGTGTAGATGTATAAGCTGGGCTTTTCTCAAGCGGGGCTAGGGTTTCGCCGAAGAGGGGCTCCGGAGCGTCGGAATCCAACCAAAAGTTAGGTGGTGCCATACCAAGTGGGTACAAGTGTGTTTTGGGTTGTAGATGTCCAAGATTCCACTCCGGGATGTTAGCGGCTTCACCGTCATCAGTTTCTCTCTAGTGAGTTTCCGGTTACACTTTGCTACCCCATTTTGACGCCGGTACCGGCTGTATTCGTATAAGTCTGGTTTTTCTCCAACGGGGCTAGGGTTTCATCGGAGAGGGGCTCCGGAGCGTTCGGATCCTACCACAAGCTAGGGGGTGCCATAGCATGTGTGTACAAGTGTGCTATGGGTTTTGGATGGCAAAGATTGCACTGCGGGGTGTGACCTGCTTCACCGGCATCCACTTCTCTCTAGGGAGTTTCATTACTTATAGCGTGATAGTCCCCGATTGGACAAGCCGGAGGGAAACTTGTGAATACTTAGGTTATACCTTTGTCTTGTGACTTCCTAGGGCCTAGCCTAACACAACCAAGCAACTAGTTACACTTTGCTACCCCATTTTGACGCTAGTACCGGCTTTAGTCGTATAAGTCTGGTTTTTCTTCAGCGGGGCTAGGGTTTCACCGGAGAGGGGCTCCGGAGTGTTGGGATCCCACCACAAGATAGGGGGTGCCATAACATGTGTGTACAATTGTGATATGGGTTTTGTATGGCAAAGATTGCACTCCGGGGTGTGACCTGCTTCACCGGCATCCACTTCTCTCTAGGGAGTTTACATGCACTTATAGCGTGATAGTCCCCGATTGGACAAGCCGGAGGGAAACTTGTCAAGAGTTGGGTTATGGAGGATATGGATGTCATATTTGGATTTCTCTCATTTTTCTAATCGATTTAGACATATTATTTGTCAAATTTCGATTTACGGATTTGCAGATATGAATTATTCAATATTAAATGGAAAAAGGCAAATAAGTTAATTATTATTTGCATTCAAGAATATTTTAATTCAACATTATTATTAATGATTCATTTCTTTTTATTTAAATAATTATTTGGATTCATAAAATAAACGTGTGTGACATCATAGTCCATGGGTTAATAGGATTGATAGGATACTATTGTCAGTAAAGCATCTGTTGTTTGTAGATAGCTCATTGGGAAGGAACTAAGAAGTTAAGCGTGCTAGGGCTGGAGTAGTGTGAGGATGGGTGACCTGTGCGGAAGTGTTAGTAGAAGCTAGTAATTTAGATTGAAATTAAGAATGCTTAGTGATAAATGTGTGTATAGTGCTATTAAGTGGTTAACAATTCAAATAAAAATATTGGGAAAAACTTTTTGAAAAAAAAATTCTGCCCAATTCATAGGCCGACGACATTCCTACGCCGACGGCTTCCGGGCTACGCCGACGGGGGAAAACGCCGACGGGGCATACGCTGATGGCCGCCCTCGGGGTAACCCTTCGCCGACGGGAAAGTGACTTTCCCCGACGGTAGGAGGCCGTCGGCGTTTCTGCCGTTTCCCGTAGTGAATAATTTGTTTGGTAATAAACATAAAAATACTTATTTTCTACCACACATTTATTAATAGCCATAATAGTGCTGAAAAATGAAACCTTCACACAAGTCACTGTGATAGTCATTTTATCATGCAAACATAACCACATATTCTCCTAACCAATATCAAGCCACTACAATTGGATTCACTCAAAAAAATCATACAAAAATAGAAATAATTCCCACAATACCCTACTGGCACTTTCAGTAACATGCATGACATTTCTATACCACAACTCATCTGCATGCAAGACAAAGTCCAATAGATATCCAGAAGTGGGATCTACTCAGGACAGTTGGATTCACATTTTTCTGATTCATAGAATAAAAGTTATAGCCTAAAAGGTGAAGAAAAGGGGTTCTGGCTCTAGGTTTATTTCTCCCAAACTATTATTCAAATACTAGATCTGCAAGTTGGGTGTGGTTCATATTTAGAGTATGTATATCAAATAAAATTTATTTGTACAGATTCAGAGCATAACTATTTTATTTCGAATAACACAACCAACCTATGGCTCTTAGTGTGGTAGTATGTAGGGGACCTGCACTTAAAAATTGGCAAGATCCCTGTGCATAGTGCAAACCTTTGGATCGATTCATTTGCACACACAGTTTAAGATGAATACCACAACAAAGTATCAATTATTACACGTGGATCCAGTACTTAGGAAAATATTCATTACAAATTGCATAGCACGAAGCTAGCTTTGCAAGAGTAAAGCAGCGGAAATAAAAGTAGCAGTGAGTCTCCATCATCTTCATGTGCCACAGGCGAAACATGTTGGTTGAAGACTCGAAACCCTTAAACGTATTCTCACTCGTCATCTGAACAACCTGCAACAAGAAAAATGTTGCAACAAGGTGGGTCAGAACCATATAAAATGGAACTGGCAAGTGACACTCTGTGGACACTTAGTGGAATAACTCTAATAACCTATATGCATATTTGGCTAGTGGGGTTCAAAGGCTATTTTGCATAAAGCCATCTTTTTCCTAACTCTTTGGAAAAAACTTGCACGTACTCAGGTTCACTCATCTAACTGAGCCTGGGTCTAAACCAGGTGCACTCACTTAAATGAGCCTGAGTTTCTAACCCTTGTTCACCCTTCAAAAATTTTACTTGAGAAGTTGGAATGTTGGGATCCTCCGTTGACGTCCTTGATCAGCTGCTCAGAATTGTCCGTAACCGGGGACACGGCTAAGTACTTAGTTTTGACACTCTCGAGAGGTTGTGCACGTTCACCATTTGACTCAATCAGCCCAAACTATCCTCTACACTCCAGCAGTGATAAGGAAAAGGAGAAGATTGAGACGAGATTTTTCAGAAGCATTTTCCCACCCCATACCGGCTTGACCCATTCCACCTACATCTCTCTACATCTGCTTGTCAAGCCGAGGTGAGTCCACGCAACTTAATCCATCAAGACAGAGCCCATATGACAAATGGCTGCACTGGAAGCAATCTTCACTTGGAGTAACTTCAAATCCCTTTGTCCCTGGGTGGCAATCCACAAGTGCACGTACTCAGGTTCACTCATCTAAATGAGCCTGGGTATAATCCAGGTGCACTCACCTAAATGAGCCTAAGCAGCCACTCAACTCCAACCTCCATCCACATGCCACATCCACCCAGGTGTTTCATTAATTTAGTAGAATTTTCATCTCTTTACTTTTATAAAACATTTTCAGCATAGCAACGCTAATATCTACTAAGTTATTATATAGGTTCCTAGACACATAGGAATAAGGGTGCTATTCTAAACATGTCTTGCATAGCAATACTAATAACACCTACACATGCTTAAGGAAAATAAACTAAGTCATGCATAGACAAAAATACTTAGGAATTTTATGAATGTGCCACTTGCCTTGGCAGTAAGGGGAGCAGTAGTAGCAGCTACAAAAGTCCTCGTTTCCCTCCGAATATTCTAACACATAGAACAAGCCACAAATAAACATACACATAATAACAATACAATTAAAAATATGATATGCATGAAATGCAATTTAAAACACAAGGAATTATTTATATTAACTTCTCTGGTTTATTAATTTATGCATGAAGGCAAAATGCATTTAAAACAATTACTAACAAAAACCATTAAACAAAACAACATTAAAACACATAAAAAGGGTAATAACACAAGAATAAAGTTTTCTGTAATTAAACTTCATATTCAAAAGTTGTAAAACAGTACTACTAGACAGAACATAAAATTTTTGGCATTTTGCAAAAAGAAACATAATAAAATAGTTTGTATGATTTAAAATATACTAAAAATACTCAAATTAAGCCTCTGATTTTTAAAACAGTTTAAATATATCCAAAAATAATAATTCTAACAGTGGCATAACAATCTACAGAACCAAAGGTTTCCAAAAATATTTTATTTGCAATTTTTGAACATATAGATTTAAAGATATGTCAAATTTACTCAAATCAATCATTTGAAATTTGAATTTTTTGAACTACTGCAAAACAGAAAACTAACAGCGCTAAAATATTCTACAAGTCCAGAGCTTTTCAAAAATATAAAGTTTGTAAAATTTGGCCAAACCAGTAAAAAGATATAAGAGTTTGAATATGTAGGGGATTTTCTGCAAAACTGCCAAATTAAATCTAATTCGGAAAGTCACAGAAATGGCTAGGGTGACGTGGCGACTTCTGATTGGATGATACCGGTTCGCTAAAAATTTAAAACAGGAGCCGTCAGATCGGGATCTAACGGCCCAGATCTAAAAGACCTAAACGGAGCGGCGCCGGTGTACCAGAGTTGCTCCGGTTGCGGCGGTGCCATGGACGGCGTCGCGCCGGCAAAATGCGTTCCAGCGAAAATACAGGGCTAGGGATGGGGATTTCTTTACCCATGTGTGCAGGACGTCAAGGCGGAGTCGTTGGCGAGGAAGACGGCGTCGCGCTGCTCCGGTTCGTCGTGGATTGCTCGTCGGAGTCCAAGAAGGCGGCGGACGGCGTCGGTCGATGATGCACGCTTCGATCTGAGGGTAGCAAAAATACGGGACCGTGTCAGGGAGGTGCGCAACAACAAAAGAAATAGAAAGGGAGGGGTAGGAGATCTCGGGGTGTCCTGGACTCGCCGGAAATGGAGAACCCTCGTCGGCGGCAGTGGCGGAAGTCGAGCTCGAGCACGGGCAGCCTGGGGGCTCTCGAGCCGTGGTTCTTGGGGCAAAAGCTAGAGGAGGAGCAGGGGGTCTTATAGGAGGAAACGGAGAGCGAAATGGGTGGGTAAATCACCGGCAATCAATTGGATTGATTCGGCCGTTTCTTGCAGCGTCGTGGGCGTGATTTGGGGGAAGGAGATGACTGGTGTCGGTGATGATAGGCGGGGCCCGCTTGGAAGTGAGAGAGAGGGAGAGGTGGGCTGCTGCTGGGCTGTGCTGCGCGAGGGAGAGATGGGCTTGGCCCAGTTAGCTCGGGTAGGTGGCCTATTCTATTTTTTTTGTTCTTTCTCTTTTTCTTTTTTCTGAAAACATTTGAAACTTTTAAAATAAACATCCAAATAGATTCAAACAAATTTGTAAATATTTGTAACAATCATATCTATCATTTAAATTATTCAAACACACTTTTCCAACACATTTCAAAATTTAAATAAAATCAAATATTGCATAATTGTCTATTTGACACTTTATGTCAATTATTAAAAATAGTGTTTTTATAAATCCCTTTTTAAAACAAATAAATTACAGAAAAATAATATGAGTAATATCATTTAATATAAAACATGATACCCTCATTTTTGTAAAAACATTTATAATAAATCATTTTATAAATAGAGTTTGGAAACATCATTTGTGGCTTAATAAAAACAAAAAAATTACCACAAATGTAAATATTGAAAATTAGTTATTTTAAACTTATTTTCAAATAAATATAATCAAATCAAAACTAATTTATTAAAATAGAATAGTTTGGCACTATTCTGGTTATCAAAATAATATCATAGAAATCAAAAATATTATATAGAGCATAACATGCCCCTTTATGACATTTTCTCAAATATGTTTTCAAGTGGAATTAAATTCCAGCTTTTGAATTTCCAATTGCAAATAAGACAAGAACATGATGAATGCATGCATGCTTTTAAATTTCAAATCAAAATAATTATAGTTTTCAAAAACTTTTTGATTTTTCTAAATTTTCAAAATTTTGAAAATCTTGGAATGTTACAGACTACCACCCTTAAAGGAATCTCGTCCCCGAGATTCGAAAAGGCAAGCAAAAAGGTTGTGTGGGGACCCCGGACTAGCTGTCCGAAATACCCGATTATGTTTAACACAACGATCCCGTGATCAGTCTGTCGTTGCACATAATCCGAATTGGATACCAAAGTTTACATCCATTACAATACCGAATTAAAAGTCTTACATAAATGGTCATTTAGACCAAGTCTTACATAGGTGCCTTCATGGGCCAAACCAAAATATCAGCGGAAGCTACGGCGTAGTAGTCATCATATTCTAACGATGACGACCCGACAGGCAGCTGAATTGTGGAGATCCTTAGTTTGCGTAGAAGTCGCCATACTCCTGCTCGGCGTAGTGCTCCTCCTCGTAGTCTGGCTAGGACAATAGCCAGGGACGAAACCAATATGAGTACATTTGAATGTATTCGCAAACTACCCCAACATGAGTATGCACTAGCTTTTATCTTACTTTCATACTTTTATTTATTTAAAACATCTCTATATCTTTATTGAAAAAGGTAAGAAGAGTTTTATAACTATCTTTAAAAGAAGTCACCATCTTATTTGTTTCTCCAAAACTCCTCCTTTTTCTGACCCATGGTCCATTTATTTCAACAACTCATAACACTCCATTTGGTATAGCTGTGTAACACCATCTCCATTTCAGTTTCTTTTAAACTTAAAAGCTTTTCCAAAAACTTGCACATGATCTTAGGACAACCTCCCAATTGTCCATAATTGAGGACTCGGCTATTCGAATAGTTTTGACCCTCTGCAGAGGTAGCACGCTTTTAACCCACATCCATCCGGTAACTCATCGTGTCAGCCACGTCCCGCCATACAAGGTGTATGCGAAGTTGAGCCACCGACCCTAGCCTCTCCTTTGCTCATGCTAGTATAGGACCCTACCCCTATGATACTTTCCATCCACACTTAACCCAGCCCGTCGGAATCTAAGTGGGAGGACTCATAGGTTTTTCCCGGTGACCACATGGTGAAGTCTTCAATCCTCCTCCTTATCTTTCATAGAGTTTGAGTGAGGACCCAGGTCAGGGGTGGATCACAAACCATCCCCTCATGCATAACGGAGTTATCTCTGTCGATGAGGTATCCCATACTAATAAGAGCAAATTATATGACTAAGCCCTTTCCCATGTGTGGGTAAATGTGGTCGCACAGAGTAAGATTGGTTGTCATAGTACTAGGACACTGTGCATTTTTCATAAACATCCCCATTTTCCATTTCTCCACTTCAACACCGACCTCTCGGCATTCCATAACCACACAAGTATTTTCAAAGGAGTTTTGAATAAACAACATTGTTTCCCATCCTATAGTTTTATATAAACTACCTTATATTTCTACATAGGGTGGCAAAATAATATCCATATACTTTTTGAAAAGGTTTTGTAAACAAATGCCTTAAGAGTAAATCATTTGATCAAAGTAGATGCATATGTATTTAGGTGCAAGCTCAGGGAGTAGCTTGCCTTGCTCGGCAAAGTGACCTTGGTCTTGATCTTCAGATTCAATAAACTCTCCTTCCTCGATAAATCCGACAGCGTTCTCGTCTAATTAATTAAACAAACAAATACAAACAATCACTAGATTACTCAAGCAACTTCACACCATAACAATCATAAACATCACAATTAGCTACTGCACACATCAAACAATACAATTTGGTTTCAAAAATAATTGAATTAAACATTATTTAATTATGTCCAAAATTATGGCAGAAACTTGTGGAATATGTTTAGTTGCACAACTTGAGTTCTGTTGGTCACAAAAATACAAACTAAATTTCTATAGAAAGGTACTGATGTGTAGAAGACAACACAATTTGATTTGGACTAATTGGAGTTACCAAACTCCCTACACAAATGTTTTAATCCAGTAACTTAATAATCAAGTTTTGGCTACCAATTAAGTTCTGTTGATCCTAAAATTAAATCCTTTTAGGGGTAACTAAACATGGCTAAATGTGATCTAACAAAATTGGTCCTAAATCATTTGGCTTAACCATTTAACATATTTAAATGTTTTAGTGCAGAAGGGTGTTCAAACTTCAAGTTTATACTAAACAATTATTACTGCACAAATTGGTTTGGAATTATTTGGACTAACAGAGTATCAGAAACAAACAAGTTTAGAATTTAAACCTTCTGTAGTATTTTTAATAATACTTTTTAAATATTTATTTAAATGCAATGAATCCAATTGGGTTGGTTAACATTTTCATAAGCTTTCCAGAACAATTGGATTTGATTTATTTGGAGCTATAATTCTTGAGATATTAAATTTACAAGTTGGATACAGTACTGTTTTCATATTTCAATTTAAACAGAGAAAACCTAGTTATGGATAATGTTTAAATTTCTGACGAGTGGGGCCTAAATGGCAGCGGCACAGCGCGCGGTGAAAAGAATAAAACCCTGACGTGTGGGGTCCACATGTCAGCCTCTCTCTACTAAACGAAACGGTATGGCACCGTTGGATCAAGATCCAACACCCACGATCAAGGGAACGGCGGCGACCTAATTTCGGCGGCGCTGCCGCGCCGGCGACGATGTGGCGGATGGATTCCTCACCTAGGGGGCACGGCAGAGGCTGGCGATGACGCGAATCGACGGCGCCGGCGTGGGGAAGCGTCTGGGTGGAGTCTCGCTTGCTGGGGAGGTTCCTGGCGTCGTCGGCGAGCGATTCCTCCTCCGCGGCCGTGTACGAGTTCCGGCGAGCTCCCTGGGTCGCTCCTGTGCACGATCCAGAGGGAAGCAAAGGGGCGGTGAGTGCGGTGAGTTCACGCAACAGCGTAGAGGGGTCAGAGGGCGGAATGGAGCAGCAGGACGGCATGGCCGTGGTCATGCTCACCTACGGCTCCGGCGGAACCTTTCGGGAAAAATCCAGAGCAGCGGCGGCTCAGCAGCCGCGGCTCTGCTCTCCTGGCGGTGTATGTGAGGTGGTGAAGCAAGGGAGGGAAGCAGGGGTGAAGGGTGTGGAGAAATTGCGAGGTGCGGGGTCGAGTTAAATAGGCGCAACGCTGGCGTACGGTGGTCGCAGTCCAGCGGCGTCCAGGGGGCGGGAGAGGCCGGCTCGTGTTGTCTGGGGGGTCCGTGCTGGAGCTAGGATGCGCGGGTGTAGCCTTGCGTGTCGAGGAGCTGCGAGAGGGGGCCAATTTGGCCGGCGCCGTCGAACTCCTCCGCGGCGGGCGTCGGGGAACATCGGCGTAATTGCGATGGGAGAGGCACTCAAGTGCTCTCCTCTGTGAGGCAGAGGGTGCAGAGGCTCGGGGGCGAGTGCAGGCGCGTGCAGGGGGCCCTGGGGAGCGCGGGAACGGCGGGGAAACGGCATGGCGACACGGCGACGCGTCGGGGCGAGGGAGAGAGGTAGGGGATGACGCTTTTGCAGAAAGCCACCTGCCTCCTCTCTGCTTCTAAATTTCCTTCTGTTTCTGTTTATTTCTGTTTCAGTCCACCAGCAACTTCTAGAATTTATTTGAGGCACTTAAACAATTTAGAAAAAATTGCAAATATTTGTGGGGCTTTTCCATAATATGTAGAAGCTCCACAAAATTTGGCTTTGCAAACTAAAATATTTTGAATCATTTTCTTTCATAGGGTTTTAATTATGGCATTTTGTTTTATTTCAATTGTTTTTACTTTTGAATTTTAAAATAGGTGTAAAATATTATTTGGAAGAGATAAGTGATAAGAATGTAAATGAGAGGTTTCATATACCATTCCTCTGAATTTTGTTTGGAACAATTTTGAGTTTCTTATTTGTCACTTTTATTTATTTTTTCACTTTTGCTTTTGTATTTCATTTTATTAATTCAAGCAAACAAGCAACACAAGCAACAAGAAATAATTACCACAAGCAACAACTTGCAAACAACACAATGATAATCAACAAAAGTTTTTGTTGGCTCTCATTTTTGGAATAATAATACTGATAATATTTTTGGGATGTTACAATCCTTCCCCCTTAAAATAAATCTCGTCCCGAGATTTGCTAGGCTTAGGTTAAAGAGGTCTGGGAATTCGCTCCGAAGATAATCTTCGCGTTCCCAAGTTGCTTCTTCTTCAGAGTGGTTAGTCCACTGGACTTTGTAAAACTTGATCGCACGTCTTCGGGTAACACGAACATCTTCTTCGAGAATCTTGAGGGGTCTCTCGCGATAAGTCAGGTCTTGGTTCAGGTCGATGGAGAGGTGGTCGATGTTTTTGAAAACATCAGGCTGGTCAGGAACTTCAAGACACTTCCGGAGCAAGGAAATGTGGAAGACATCATGATAATCTCCTAACTCCGGGGCAATTCCAGCTGATAGGATACTTCTCCTCGACGAGCAATGATCTTGAAGGGTCCAATATACCTTGGCGCTAATTTTCCTTTGACATGGAAACGCTGCATTCCTTTAGGGGTGTCACTCGGAGATAACATAATCTCCGACTGAAGTGAGGTCACGGCGCTTGGTGTCAGCGTAACTCTTCTGACGGGATTGGGCAGTTTTGAGGCGTTCACGAATAAGCTGAACTTGCTCTTCAGCTTCACGGAGGGTATCTGGTCCGAACAATTTGCTTCTCCGGTATCGGACCAATTCAGGGGTGTACGACACTTCTTGCCGTAAAGGGCTTCAAAAGGGGCCATTTGCAGACTGGACTGATAACTGTTGTTGTACGAGAACTCTGCAAACGGAAGACAATCTTCCCACTTGGAACCATAGGATAGAACACATGCGCGAAGCATGTCCTCCAATATCTGGTTCACTCGCTCAGTTTGGCCATCGGTCTGGGGATGATAAGCTGTGCTAAATGCTAACTTGGTTCCGAGGGCTTCATGAAGGGATTTCCAGAATCTTGAGGTGAATTGCGTGCCTCTATCAGATACAATCTTCTTAGGCACACCATGCAGGCTTACTATTCTGGAAATATACAGTCTGCTAACTGGCTCCATTGTGAGTGGTCTTGACAGGTATAAAATGAGCAACCTTGGTCAGTCGATCAACGATGACCCAGATTGAATCATGGCCTCGGTTGGATCTTGGAAGTCCGGTAATAAAATCCATTCCAATCTCATCCCACTTCCACTCGGGAATTTTCAAAGGTTGAAGCAATCCAGCGGGTCGCTGATGTTCAGCCTTGACTCGCTGACAGATATCACACTTGGCTACGAAAGAACCAATCTCTCGTTTCATTCCATGCCACCAAAATCTTTCTCGAAGGTCTTGGTACATTTTGGTTCCGCCGGGGTGGATTGAATAAGGGGTCTCATGGGCCTCCTTCAGGATTAACTCCTTAAGTTCCGTGACATTGGGCACACAGATACGGTCATTGAATTTCAGCACTCCTTCAGCATCTTCGGTAAAACCGGGTGCTTTGCCGAGGGAAATCTTCTTCTAATTCCTTCAATGCTTTCATGACCTTTTGGGCTTCTTTGATTTGATCCATCAGGGTTGGGGTTAACTCTAAATTGGCGAGATAACCATGGCTAACAAGTTCTAGTCCAAAATCTTCGAACTCTTTGAACAAGGCTGGCTGTTCGGCTTGGATCAGGGCATTCAGGGTGCAAGGTTTGCGACTAAGGGCATCGGCAACTACATTAGCCTTTCCAGGGTGATAATGGATTCCAATATCATAATCCTTGATTAATTCCATCCATCTCCTCTGTCGCAGGTTCAATCTTTCTGGGTGAAAATATACTTCAAGCTTTTGTGATCGTATAGACCTCGCAGCGATGTCCCGCAAGATAGGGACGCCACGTTTTAAGAGCAAGAACAACAGCAGCTAACTCCAGGTCATGGGTTGGGTAATTCTCTTCATGCGGTCGCAACTGCCGGGACAGATACGACACAACTTTGCCTTCTTGCATCAGAACGCAACCAAGTCCGAGGCGTGATGCATCGCAATACACGTCGAAACTCTGGGTGACGTCTGGCATAATCAAAATTGGGGCTGAGGTTAGTCTCTTCTTCAATTCTTGGAAACTATCTTCACACTTCTGAGTCCATTCAAATTTCTTGTCCTTCTTCAACAGTTGGGTCATGGGTTTGGCTATACTGGAAAATCCTTCAACGAACTTGCGGTAATAACCGGCGAGTCCGAGAAAGCTTCGGATTTCAGTCACACTGGTTGGGGATAACCAGTCAACAATGGCTTGGATCTTCTCTGGGTCAACAGAAATTCCTCCGGCAGATACAACATGTCCGAGAAATGCCACTTCACTGAGCCAAAACTCACACTTGCTAAGCTTGGCATACAGCTGGTGCTCTCGGAGGTCTCCAAAACTAGACGCAGGTGTTCAGCATGCTCTTCTTCGGTCTTGGAATAAATAAGGATGTCATCAAGGAAAACTACCACGAACTTGTCGAGGTACTCCATGAAAATCTTGTTCATGAGATTCATGAAATAGGCTGGGGCATTGGTCAGACCAAAGGACATCACGGTGTATTCAAACAAACCGTAACGGTGGTGAAGGCGGTCTTGGGAATGTCTGTCTCTCGGATCTTCAACTGATGGTAACCTGTCCGAAGATCGATCTTGAAAAGACTCGGGCTCCGTTCATTTGATCGAACAGATCCTCGATCTTGGGAAGAGGGTACTTGTTTTTAATGGTCACGTCATTTAGCTTGCGATAATCCACACACAGGCGTGTGGTACCGTCTCTCTTGTCCACAAAAATAATGGGTGATCCCCAGGTGAAGCGCTTGGACGAACAAGACCTTTGCTGAGCATATCAGCCAACTGCTTCTTCAATTCAACTAGTTCTTCCGGATTCATCCGATAAGGCTTTGGGATATGGGGGATGTCCTGGGATAAGCTCAATTATGAACTCAATATCCCGGTCTGGCGGCATACCAGGCAATTCTTCTGGGAAAACATCCTTGAACAGGTGAACAACACGGATCTCATCTAGGGCGGGTCGAGCTATGCTCTCATGGCAGCCTGGTTGGGAGTGGTTGGTTTCAGACACATACTCCACTTCTACTTCTTTGTCGGTGGTGACGGATACAGCTCTTCTGGCACAGTCTATTCGACCATGGTACTTGGCTAGCCAATTCATACCAGTATAACATCTATGCCTTGGGTTCCTAGAATAATTAGGTCGGCTGCAAATTTTTCGCCTGAAATCTCAATGGCAGTATTTGGACAAAATCTCTTGGTTTCTATGGTGGAGCCAGGATTTGTATACTCAGGGTTTTATTTAGGAAGCCTTCTACTAAACCTCCCTTAGCGACAAACTCCTCGGTAACAAATGAATGGTTGCACCAGAATCAAACAGAACAGTTGCAGGTACTGAGTTGACAAGGAACGTACCCAGCACAACATCTGGCGCATCCTGAGCTTCTTCAGCATTGATGTGGTGCAGACGGCCCTTGACAACAGCAGCATTTCCGCGGGGTGCGGCATTCTTGCCATTACCATTTCCATTGCGGCCTTGACCATTGTTCGGTGCATTGGGGCGCTGAACATTCCTCTTAGGATTGGGGCATTCTCTGGAGTAGTGACCTTTGTTGCCACATTCAAAGCAGACAACATTGGCATTGGGGTTGAAGTTGTTGAAGTTTCCTCTGGGACGGTTATTGTCATTGGGGCGGTTGAAGTTGTTTGGGCGGTTAGGGTAATTGGGGCGTGGGCTTGGGTGGACGATAGGCAGGCCTGGTGTTTGCTGAAAGATACGAGGTTTCTGGCTGCTCGAACCTTCCTGAGCATTCATCCTCCTCTTGCGACCTTCAACATAGACTTGCGCTTGGTCTCCAGCTGGATGGCTTTGTCCACAAGTGACTCCAGATCACGGAAGTCATGGATAACCAGAGCACACTGCAGTTCATCATGAAGTCCACTCATGAAACGCTCCATCTTCTTCTCTTCTTTGTCGGTGTCATCAGGAGCATACCGAGATAAGTCGGTAAACTCATCAGATAACCGACCACATCTCTACTTCCCTGCCTCAGCTTGCGGAATTCATCCTTCTTCCTCTCAATAAGTCCCTGGGAATATGCTTCTTGCGGAACTTCTCCTGGAACTCAGCCCAGTTGATACATGACCAGCTTGGAGAGCCTTGGTAGTTTCCCACCAAGCTCTTGCAGGTCCAGCGAGATAGTGGGTTGCATACAACACTTTCTCATTTTCTCCCACAGCAGCAACTTCCAGATTGTTGTCGATGGTGCGAAGCCAATCATCGGCTTCCAGTGGGTGAAGTCCCTTGGAGTAGGTGGGTGGGTTGGTCTTCTGGAAATCGCCTAAGGTGGATCGCTGGTTCCATCGCCATTGCCATTACCACCATTGTTGTTGTTGTTGTTGTTGTTGTTGTTGTTTTGTTATAAGCGGCTGCGAGTTGTTGCAGGGCAGTGAGATGAGCTGGCGCTCCTGCCGGGCATTTTCACGTTCCTCCATGATAAGCGCGAGAAGTTGGGCGGGGGTTGGGTCCGGTGGTGGTGGTGCTGATCCTCCTTCCGTTTGCTGCGACGGGGCGGCATCCTGAAGCACACCGGGTATAAGAGGCAAGGCAAGAAAAGTTCGACTAAGGGAAAAGACGATTTCGCAAGTGGTTGATTAATTTAAGGATTATATGAAAATATTTCACACAGATCAAAAGACAAACATACTTATATTTCACAAACATCACATCAAGGAGTTCACAACAACATCAAGCTTACAACATCACCTTACATCTAAGATACATAGCATCTGGTTTCCAAAAGAACCACTACTTCGACTCGACTAGCGATAGGGGTCAACCTAATCCTGCGGTAGTGATCAAGTCACTCGCCTACTGAGGTGGAACCTCCAGCTCTAACACGTCAGCATCTGACTGGTAGGTGGCTCCTCGGGATCCTCCTCCTCGTCCTCGAGAACTGCCTCGAGTGGCTCCTCCTCCTCGTCAACTAACTCCTCCTCATCATCCTCCTCACAATCCATCTCCTCCACGAAGTCATCATCGTCACTGAGGAAAGCGTTGTTCTCCTTGCGGAGATCCTCGCCCTCCTCCTCCATCTCGTCAGTATGGTGCTCTAGATCCTCAATCAGCTCGTCCTGCTCCGCCACCTTCTTGCGGAGCTTCACGATAGTCCTCCTCAGCTGGGCCCTCTTCCTGAGAAGAGCGACCTTCTCCTCCATCAGCTTCTCCTCGTTCTCGCGAAGCTCAACGAGCGACTCGCGGTCAAAGTGAAGCTGAATCCTAGTGCGCATCAGATCATCCTGAGTGCACTGAAGTAAGAGCTCCATGTCCATGATGTAGCTCCCAAACATCGGGTGGCAAGGGGAAGGAGTAGGGTGTCCGTCGCAGTTGCGCCTCCCGTAGAACCGGAAACGGGAATCTGCCAACTCCGCCTTGTGCTCCTCACAAAGTCGGGCTAGCATCCTCTGTGTGGCAGTACAGAGACCGTCAACCCAGGTGGCCTCCTTGGTGGTGAAGACGAGCGTCCTGGAACTGGGAGACTTGATGTTCCTGCGAACTGACGACTTGATGAGCCAGCTCAGCCTTCCGACACCGTGAACGTCAATCTGAGCTCCCTCAAACTCTGGAGCGGGGCGACCTAACAGCTTGCTCAACTCGAACAAGTCCCTCTCGAACGTCAGCTTGCTATCCTTCTCAAGCTGAACGAACTCGGTCCAATGGAGTGCCATCTACAATTTTTAAGCAAAATTTTAAGTTAGTGAGATGATAAGTGTACAAAATTTTAAATTTAGTGAGGTAACAATAAGCAGAATTTTAAGTTTAATGAGAGTCTGCAAAATTTTAAGGATACAAAGGAAATGTAATGTTTAATGAGAATAAATTTTTGCATAAGTAAGAGGATTGGAGATAAGCAGTTTTCGAAAATACTTCATTCCTTTCTTTTAGAAATTATCTTTTTGTAACATTTGTCTAACGACCATGCTAACTAAGGTTTCCTAAAGTCAGGATGGCTCTGATACCAAGTCTGTGGGGACCCCGGACTAGCTGTCCGAAATACCCGATTATGCTTAACACAACGATCCCGTGATCAGTCTGTCGTTGCACATAATCCGAATTGGATACCAAAGTTTACATCCATTACAATACCGAATAAAAGTCTTACATAAATGGTCATTTAGACCAAGTCTTACATAGGTGCCTTCATGGGCCAAACCAAAATATCAGCGGAAGCTACGGCGTAGTAGACATCATATTCTAACGATGACGACCCGACAGGCAGCTGACTTGTGGAGATCCTTAGTTTGCGTAGAAGTCGCCATACTCCTGCTCGGCGTAGTGCTCCTCCTCGTAGTCTGGCTAGGACAATAGCCAGGGACGAAACCAATATGAGTACATTTGACGCGGCAGAGGCTGGCGATGACGCGAATCGACGGCGGCGGCGTGGGGAAGCGTCTGGGTGGAGTCTCGCTTGCTGGGGAGGTTCCTGGCGTCGTCGGCGAGCGATTCCTCCTCCGCGGCCGTGTACGAGTTCCGGCGAGCTCCCTGGGTCGCTCCTGTGCACGATCCAGAGGGAAGCAAAGGGACGGTGAGTGCGGTGAGTTCACGCAACAGCGTAGAGGGGTCAGAGGGGAGAATGGAGCAGCAGGACGGCACGGCCGTGGTCATGCTCACCTACGGCTCCGGCGGAACCTTTCGGGAAAAATCCAGAGCAGCGGCGGCTCAGCAGCCGCGGCTCTGCTCTCCTGGCGGTGTATGTGAGGTGGTGAAGCAAGGGAGGGAAGCAGGGGTGAAGGGTGTGGAGAAATTGCGAGGTGCGGGGTCGAGTTAAATAGGCGCAACGCCGGCGTACGGTGGTCGCAGTCCAGCGGCGTCCAGGGGGCGGGAGAGGCCGGCGCGTGTTGTCTGGGGGGTCCGTGCTGGAGCTAGGATGCGCGGGGTGTAGCCTTGCGTGTCGAGGAGCTGCGAGAGTGTGAGGACCGCGGATTAGCTATCCGAGATACTCGTTATGTTTCCTGCAACAATCCCGTGATCAGTCTGTTGTTGCACATAACTCGAATTGGCATCACAGAACACCCATAAATACCGAATAAATATACTTACTTGATTGAAGTCATAACCTTAACAGGTACTTGCAGCGGAAATCACCAAAACAACGTGGAGCCCAAGTCATTGGCCAACCCTACAGGTAGCTGACTGGGAAGCGCCCTAGTTCGCATTGACGTCATCGAAACCTTCTTCTTCGAACTGCTCCTCTTCAAAATCTGGCTAAGACAATAGCCAGGGACGAAACCAATATGAGTACATTTGAATGTACTCACAAACTACCCCCGGAATGAGCATGCACTACACTTTTTATTGTTTAAATAATACTTCGTTTGCTTTGAAAACTCTATATCCTTGTTGAAAAGAGAAGGATATACTTTTGTTTAATAAAACTTTGTTTTGAAATCTCTATATCTTTATTGAAAAAGGAAAGAAGGCTTTTAGAACTTTTCCCATAACTCTGTCTTTGTAAGAAGTCTCTTTAAAAACCTTTTCCCGAAAATATATCTTTGTTGAAATAGGTAAGAAGTTTCTTTTAAAACATTTTCCCGGAAAAATCACCATTTTGTTTAATTCTCCAAAACTCCTCCTTTTTCGACCATAACCCTTCATGGTCAAATCATTTTCCAACAACCTTATACCAGCCCTTCGGTATAGTTGCCTAAAACATTTTCCACTTTCAAATCACAAAACTCTACACTTCTCGACCATAGCCCGTCATGGTCTTCTTCTTTTCCAGCAATCTCATACCAGCCCGTCGGTATAGTTGCAGATACAACACATCTCCATTTTCTTTTCAAACCTTAAAACATTTCCAAAACTTGCACATGGTCAGAGGACAGCCTCCCAACTGTCCATATCCGAGGACTCGGCTATTTGAATAGTTTTACCCTCTGCAGAGGTAGCACGCTTTTCCCACACCCATCCGGTAACTCATCGTGTCAGCCACGTCCCGCCATACGAGGTGTATGCGAAGTTGAGTCACCGACCGTAGCCTGTCCTTTGCTCATGCTAGTATAGGATCCTACCGCTACGAAACCGGTTCCATCGACACTTAAATCCAGCCCGTCGGAAACTAAGTGTGAGGACTTCGTAGTTCTGCCCGGCGAATTTTAATGGCCCTACAAATCCTCTACTCCAATTCATACATACCAACTCAGCTGGCAGTCTTCTCTTTAGAGGACCCGGGTCAGGGGCAGGTCACCAATCCATCCCCTCATGGAACGAGGTCATCCTCGTTGTTGAGGCTTCCAGTACTAATATGAGCAAACTATATGACTACGCCCTTTCCCATATGTGGGTAAATATGGTCGCACAGGTTATCGGCTGGTCGTCATAGTACAAAGACACAATGTGCATTTTTCATAAACATCCCCATTCTCCACTTCTTCACTTCCACACCGACATCTCGGTATTCCATAACCACACAAGTATTTTCAAAGGAGTTTTGAGTAAACAATGTTTTTCCCATCCTATAGTTTGAAAAAGAATTTCCATCTAATATCTCCATATAGGGTGTCAAAATAATACCTGTATTTTTAAAACAAAGGGTTTTCAAAACCATAGCTTTAGTGGCAAACACCACATAAGTCATTTATGCTCTTTATAAGTAAAACATGTGAACCAAAATAGACATATATAGATGCAAGCTCAGAGAATAGCTTGCCTGATTTCAGCATGATGTTCCTGGACTTCTCCTCATTGATCAAAGAAATAAACTCTCATCCTTCTCCGATAAATCCTTTCCAAATACCACCCCGGTAGCGTTTATCTCTAGTGTCGCAACGTGAAAATAAAACAACACGCAATAAGCAAACCAAACCACAAGTGGTCTACAAACAAGTAACAAACCACAAGCATAGTACTAATTTAATCAAGCAGCAAACTAAGATCTACATTTACAAGGGCATTATACTAATCAGGAGTATAACACCATACACATGCCAAAACAAGAGGGCACAAAGACATCCTCAACTAGTGGTACCTCACAAACATTTTTCCTTAAACAGGAAATACTTCAGACAAAAGTTAGGTCATCAAATAGTTTCTACTAACAAGCAAGGCTATGCACTATTAGCAAACCTAAGCAACCAGTAGCCCAAACTTAGTTAAAAAGATTATCTCGCTAATTCAAAATATCAAGCAACACAAGCATAATTAACTACTTGTTGGTTGCTTCAAACACCACTAAACAACACATGTTTAACTCAATTAAGCCTAACACATGCCACTAACAGTACTAACATATACTAACATACTAAACATCAGTAACACACATGTAACAATACCAAAATAATCATCAACAAGCATAAAACACATTTTTATTAACAAGACAATTTAATTCCCTTCTTTTTATTTGAGGCAGAACTACATTTTTACTAAATATTACTCCTAGAGAGTTCTGTTAATCAAATAATCATGTCAAGCTAGATTTGGACTCTCTGATACCATTAGAAACTACCACAACTGGATTTGCTCCAAAAATCATTTCACAAAAATCTACAAAAATCACCAAAGTGCCACTGGTGGTTTTATTCAAATGAATATAACTTTTGTTTTAGACTTCATTTGCATATGAGACCAACAGATCTAGAAAGGTGTCACTTCAGGCTTTCCATAGAATTTTAGTTTGCAAATTTTGGAGTTATAAAACTCTAGATATTTAATATTTGGTGAAAAAGGTACTTTTTACTAGATTTAATCTAGACAGCAACTAAAAATATATTTTAGCAAGCAACCAGTTCTACCTGATTAAGAAAATACATAGGAACTCTACAAAATTGGAACCACTCAAATATCTATCATAGATCTATCACATTTGAATTAAAGCTATACTGCAAAATTAAACAGGAAATAAAATCATATATTAGATCTACTGAAAAATAAAAGGGATGGGCAAGATCTGGCCCGGATCTGGCCGTGCGGCACAGATCACGGCCCAGCAACGGCCCACACGCGAACGAAGAGGTACGGGGCCTCTTCTTCTTCCTCGACACGCACCGCGGCGCGAGGAGGCGAGCTGGAGCTCCGGCGAGGTCGGCGCGGCGGCTCCGGTGAACCTGAGATGAAGAGGTGGTGTCCATTAGCTAGCTCGCGACGAGGGGATCTCAGGGAAGGGAAAATGGCGTGAAATGGTGGATGAAATCGCTCGCGAGCTTCACGGCAAGCTGGCGGCCGGAGCATAAGAAGATGGAGATGGTGGAGACGATGCAGGGCTCCCCTTCTCGATTCCTTGGACGGGGATGCAGAGGACGACGAGGCGGAGGCGGCGGCCGTCTTCGATCTGCTCGGGGATGTTCCAATCGCCGGCGATGCATGTGTCAACGGTGAGCTCGGGCTCGGCCATGGTGGGAAGAAAAGAGAGAGGGAGGGAGCAGGGGAGCGAGTGAGAGATGATGGAGAGCAGAGGAGAGCCTGGGGCCTCTTGTTCTCCTCGCACGGCAGGAGAGGGGGGGCCTGGACGCGCGCGGCAGGGGGGGTCCGGGCGGCGAGCGCGGCCGAGCGAACACGGCGTCGTGCCGTGCTGTTGCTACAGGAAAGAGATGATGTTTTCACAGAAAACCCCCTGGCAAACATTTCCCATCACAACTAGGTCCTTTTCAGCTCTGGAATAAATAACAGCACTAGTTTTTGAATTATTTGGGACACTTAAACATTTTATAAAAATTTGGAAATATTTGGGTAGGCTTCCCTCACCAAGTAGAGTCTCCACAAAAATTGGTGTTTGAGAATAAAATGTTTTGCACAACTTTTGTTCATAGGGTTAAAATATGTTATTTTTGGTAAATTCAATTTGGCAAATTGAAATATCTTTGTAATTGAAGCTTAGATATTTTGAGGAGAGAGTAATACGATAATTAGATGGTTATCATCTCATTCCTGGATTGTATAAGATAAAATATTGTTATAACAAATTAGAGGAATAGGTGGAGAGGGAAATTAAATAAGATTCTTTCTTTTAATCAAGATTTTATTTTGAGGGTGTGAGGAAACATAGAGGTCTTGTTTTATTTTCTAGTCACATTCCAAATTTGTGACCAGTGGGTTTTATTTTAGTGCTAGGCACAGCTGAGGAATTGTCCTCACAAGCAACAGACACACAATATCAATAACACAACAATATCAACAGCACAACAATATCAACAACACAATCAAGACCACACAATTCAAACCACAAGAATAAATCATACCACCATTTCCATAGTTAACAATACTATCTTGCAGAAATGATCACCAAAGTTTAATATGTTTTCTTGCTTAGGTTAGGTTGTTTGGTAAATATTTATTTGTCAAACAACTTAAACAGCAAGTCACATAAGGTTCAACATAGCAATGGGAAGGAATCCACAACCATTAGTGAATTATTTCAAAAAGTTTTTGTTGGTTCTGAATTTTGGGCCTTGTAAAACTAAGTTTTTCTTAGTTTCCAAATTTGGGATGTGACAGCTCTTCCCCCCTTAAAAATAAATCTCGTCCTCGAGATTTGCCCGGGGTAACAGGGGAGTACGAGGGCACGGGTTTTGGCTGGCTATACTTCCGAGGTCGTTGCTTCTTTAATGGGGTCGCCATGTTAGATCTTGACAACTTGATGATGCGAGGTTTTCTTTGTCGATAAGCTTCTGTGCTGAGTTCAGATCCTTGATGATAGGGTTGTCTTGACAATTGACTCGGATGGATAGTCCTGGTTGGCTGTTTCCAGACACTACAAGGCTAAGGCGCAAGGAGCTAATTATTAACACCTTCTGGTATACGTATCGCAGGTCTTCCCCCCTTAAAAAGGGGTTTTGAAGGTTCATCCTGAAGGTTGCGGCTAGAGTTGACTTGGAGGCATCGTTCTTCTGGGTAGCTTGACGATCTTCGTCTTGGGTGTCACTCTTCGGTTCTTGGGGTTGGTGTAGATATCACTTCCTGATATTGTCTCCTTACGAGGGTCGCAGGTGAGGACGCGTTGTTCTCAGGATGCGTCAAGTCTGAGCACTCGACTCGCTCCGGTTTCTAGTTAATAGAGGGATGTTATAAACTTCTAAGGGCGTCTGGACTTGCTTGGTGGTCGATGTTGCCAACAGCAGGTGTTTTCCGTTGTTTGATTTTTCTTAGTGACTTCCGGTAGATCTTCTTCACGCTTTTCTTCCTTCGACTTGGCGGAAAAAGGCTGGTCCTGAAAGACTTCTTTGGTTCTGGGTTTTCACAAGTAAGTTAGAGTGCTCCAGAATAGTTAGGGTTTCCGGGAAAACTTTCTGGTTGAGGGGCTTAAGTTAGTTTTCAAGGGAGTTGGGTGCTATATTCTGAACATCAATCTTTTATACCTAGGATCCAAACAACCGACTTTACATAGGCCTCTAATTCTCGAGTCCTCAAAACGCCATTCCAACATCTCTGGTAAGGCCACTACTATCAACTAGTTAATTGAATCATGGCTTTTGCCCAGCTAAAGTTATTAATCCACCATCATCTTCTTCGGGCATAAACTCTTTATCAAAGCCTAGTTCAATCTACCGGATACCCATCAAACCTTTCAGGCATAGCCTCCCATTACATCCTATCACAAAAATCGTAGTGGTCCACCAATTATTTCTTGATTGATTTTTTTTCTCCCCAGATAGGCATATCTCAAATTATCTTACTCCTTCAGGTGGTTGTTTTCCTACGACCATATCATCAAAGCTAAATAAAGCGTCCAGCAGTCATGTGATCATTCCATCAAGAATTGCCCCACTTTCTAACCAAATTCAGATTTTATCTCTACACTTTTGGGCCTTGATCTCATAATCAAAGATAAATGATCTTTCTAAGGATAATCCAAACAGAGCGTGACAAGCTCTAAAAATTACTGTCACCTAGAATGTCTCGCTACTAGACCCAGTCATATTGATTTCTAGAATCCGATAAACATTCACTTATCCTCCACCAATTATTTCTTGCGTACAACGATCTACTCATTTGCTAACTCATCTTTGACCACTTCCTATAATTCCATAAGAATTTAGTACAAGGGTTACTTGCGCTAGGAATCACCCAGAGCATTCCAACACCGGAGTATTCTTCTTAATTTACTTGCTCCTAACCAATCCAACATCATTTTATCAACAAGTGCTTCCTAAAAATCCAATAACTTTCAACTTTATTCCTAAACCTTAAATCAAGGGTCACGTCTTCTAGCTCCAGATAACCACCAATGGTTGGGGACCACAACTGGTTAGCCCCAGAGTATTAATCAAATATATCATCTGTCCAAACCCAATTAATTTATAGATCCACTCCAAGTTTTCACTGCTATTATAAAACCCAAATTTTTGATATTACCAACAGCATCCACCAAATTTTGATCTCACCAAGATACTTTTGGCTAATAACTTTCAATTCAACACCCTTATATCTTCCTAAAGTCTCCTTTCAACCAACTAGTTTTGAGTCGTCCACTGGCACCTCTTAATGTTCCCTAGAAAGTTAGTGAGGAACCTTCGCACCAGTTGTTTTTCAAAAGGGTACCTTTTTCTTTTCTTGTTTTCGGAAATCACATCCTTGAGGAAACACTATAAATCTTCATGTGATTTTCTTACTTAGAACTTGTGTATTTCCTAAGTTATGCACTTGGTTTAAGAAAATTATTATTGTCCTTTATTTGAGATCTAACATCATTTGCTTCACCCCTGTGGTGACGACATCCACTAGTCCGAGCGAAGCTTTCTATTAGTTAGTTGTATAAAATTGTGGAGGTCTTTTATAACATCAATTGCCTTAGTCTTACGAGAAGAATTTGTTAACAAGGTAGCTAGTCTTGTCATCAAACTACTTTTCATATTCCAGAGGCTGAGGTGGACTGGATTATCTGAGGTTCCGTTTATTTGTATATGACACTCAATTGTTTGAGCATACAAAAGCGATTTGTTAACAAGTTCATGAGGCTTGTTACCAAACTACTTCTATATAACACGAACATTAAAATCACACTATTTCTAGAGAGATTTATAATAGTAGATTCTGATATATGAGTTTCCAAATATTCGATGATAGTCGGGTATTTTACTTCTTTGCCAAGCTAAGAAATCTCTCTTCAAAGTCTTCTTGTCGCAGTTCCTCCTTCTTACGGTCTCTGAGCTCGAATCTTCATAGCAACTCTTATACACTCCTTGAGTTCTCCTAGTTACCGATTCTAAATGAGTCTCCTTATGTCCTCGTCTCTTGTCAAGGCTTGCAGTCCTAGAAGATTAGTTAGTACTATCGTGGACTTGAGTCAGGTGTTAATCTAAAGTTAAATACGATAAGTTAGTGTAGTGTTCTTGTAATTTCACAACTTAATTTTGTGAGGGGAGGCTCGTGTCTTCACGAGGTTGGCATAAAATTGCAGTTTCCTTCGAAATCTTGACGTACTTGCTCCAGATGGTGCTTGAAGGTCATTGCCTGACTTGCCGGTTAAGTTGCAACAAATCTCAGGCTGTTTGGTTAAAGTTCGGGGGTCTTTTGCATCTCGCGGAACTGTCAGTTCTTATCGGGAGATGGTTTAGATGAGAGGAAAAATATTTTCAGAAAGATTTTTCCTTGGCGGATTTACATCTGCAACAAGGTGCAACTATGGTGAAGCGGTCAAAATTAGTTTCTTTTTAGGTGGCAAAAGGAGTTTTACAAACATAGAATTTTGGGATTACTTTGTGTTGCCGTCAAGGCGTGATTGTGAACACACAAGAAAAACAACATACAAACAGAGAATTCACAAACAAACAATACACAAGCAGAGTACATACCAGCAAAGAACACACAAGATACCTTTAGTACCAACGGACGTCTAACACTCGTGGTAGTAGGGTAATACAATCGAGGTTCCTATCAAATTGAAGCTTAGATATTTTGAGGAGAGAGTAATACGATAATTAGATGGTTATCATCTCATTCCTGGATTTTATAAGATAAAATAATTCTTATAACAAATTAGAGGAATAGGTGGAGAGGGAAATTAAATAAGATTCTTTCTTTTAATCAAGATTTTATTTTGAGGGTGTGAGGAAACATAGAGGTCTTGTTTTTTTTCTAGTCACATTCCAAATTTGTGACCAGTGGGTTTTATTTTAGTGCTAGGCACAGCTGAGGAATTGTCCTCACAAGCAACAGACACACAATATCAATAACACAACAATATCAACAGCACAACAATATCAACAACACAATCAAGACCACACAATTCAAACCACAAGAATAAATCATACCACCATTTCCATAGTTAACAATACTATCTTGCAGAAATGGTCACCAAAGTTTAATATGTTTTCTTGCTTAGGTTAGGTTGTTTGGTAAATATTTATTGGTCAAACAACCTAAACAGCAAGTCACATAAGGTTCAACATAGCAATGGGAAGGAATCCACAACCATTAGTGAATTATTTCAAAAAGTTTTTGTTGGTTCTGAATTTTGGGTCTTGTAAAACTAAGTTTTTCTTAGTTTCCAAATTTGGGATGTGACAGCTCTTCCCCCCTTAAAAATAAATCTCGTCCTCGAGATTTGCCCGGTGGTAACAGGGGAGTACGAGGGCACGGGTTTTGGCTGGCTATACTTCCGAGGTCGTTGCTTCTTTAATGGGGTCGCCATGTTAGATCTTGACAACTTGATGATGCGAGGTTTTCTTTGTCGATAAGCTTCTGTGCTGAGTTCAGATCCTTGATGATAGGGTTGTCTTGACGATTGACTCGGATGGATAGTCCTGGTTGGCTGTTTCCAGACACTACAAGCCTAAGGCGCAAGGAGCTAATTATTAACACCTTCTGGTATACATATTGCAGGTCTTCCCCCCTTAAAAAGGGGTTTTGAAGGTTCATCCTGAAGGTTACGGCTAGAGTTGACTTGGAGGCATCGTTCTTCTGGGTAGCTTGACGATCTTCATCTTGGGTGTCACTCTTCGGTTCTTGGGGTTGGTGTAGATATCACTTCCTGATATTGTCTCCTTACGAGGGTCGCAGGTGAGGACGCGTTGTTCTCAGGATGCGTCAAGTCTGAGCACTCGACTCTCTCCGGTTTCTAGTTAATAGAGGGATGTTATAAACTTCTAAGGGCGTCTGGACTTGCTTGGTGGTCGATGTTGCCAACAGCAGGTGTTTTCCATTGTTTGATTTTTCTTAGTGACTTCCGGTAGATCTTCTTCACGCTTTTCTTCCTTTGACTTGGCGAAAAAAGGCTGGTCCTGAAAGACTTCTTTGGTTCTGGGTTTTCACAAGTAAGTTAGAGTGCACCAGAATAGTTAGGGTTTCCGGGAAAACTTTCTGGTTGAGGGGCTTAAGTTAGTTTTCAAGGGAGTTGGGTGCTATATTCTGAACATCAATCTTTTATACCTAGGATCCAAACAACCGACTTTACATAGGCCTCTAATTCTCGAGTCCTCAAAACGCCATTCCAACATCTCTGGTAAGGCCACTACTATCAACTAGTTAATTGAATCATGGCTTTTGCCCAGCTAAAGTTATTAATCCACCATCATCTTCTTCGGGCATAAACTCTTTATCAAAGCCTAGTTCAATCTACCGGATACCCATCAAACCTTTCAGGCATAGCCTCCCATTACATCCTATCACAAAAATCGTAGTGGTCCACCAATTATTTCTTGATTGATTTTTTTTCTCCCCAGATAGGCATATCTCAAATTATCTTACTCCTTCAGGTGGTTGTTTTCCTACGACCATATCATCAAAGCTAAATAAAGCATCCAGCAGTCATGTGATCATTCCATCAAGAATTGCCCCACTTTCTAACCAAATTCAGATTTTATCTCTACACTTTTGGGCCTTGATCTCATAATCAAAGATAAATGATCTTTCTAAGATAATCCAAACAGAGCATGACAAGCTCTAAAAATTACTGTCACCTAGAATGTCTCGCTACTAGACCCAGTCATATTGATTCTAGAATCCAATAAACATTCACTTATCCTCCACCAATTATTTCTTGCGTACAACGATCTACTCATTTGCTAACTCATCTTTGACCACTTCCTATAATTCCATAAGAATTTAGTACAAGGGTCACTTGCGCTAGGAATCACCCAAACATTCAACACCGAAGTATTCTTCTTAATTTACTTGCTCCTAACCAATCCAACATCATTTTATCAACAAGTGCTTCCTAAAAATCCAATAACTTTCACTTTATTCTAAACCTTAAATCAAGGGTCACGTCTTCTAGCTCCAGATAACCACCAATGGTTGGGGACCACAACTGGTTAGCCCCAGAGTATTAATCAAATATATCATCTGTCCAAACCCAATTAATTTATAGATCCACTCCAAGTTTTCACTGCTATTATAAAACCCAAATTTTTGATATTACCAACAGCATCCACCAAATTTTGATCTCACCAAGATACTTTTGGCTAATAACTTTCAATTCAACACCCTTATATCTTCCTAAAGTCTCCTTTCTACCAACTAGTTTTGAGTCGTCCACTGGCACCTCTTAATGGTCCCTAGAAAGTTAGTGAGGAACCTTCGCACCAGTTGTTTTTCAAAAGGGTACCTTTTTCTTTTCTTGTTTTCGGAAATCACATCCTTGAGGAAACACTATAAATCTTCATGTGATTTTCTTACTTAGAACTTGAGTATTTCCTAAGTTATACACTTGGTTTAAGAAAATTATTATTGTCCTTTATTTGAGATCTAACATCATTTGCTTCACCCCTGTGGTGACGACATCCACTAGTCCGAGCGAAGCTTTCTATTAGTTAGTTGTATAAAATTGTGGAGGTCTTTTATAACATCAATTGCCTTAGTCTTACGAGAAGAATTTGTTAACAAGGTAGCTAGTCTTGTCATCAAACTACTTTTCATATTCCAGAGGCTGAGGTGGACTGGATTATCTGAGGTTCCGTTTATTTGTATATGACACTCAATTGTTTGAGCATACAAAAGCGATTTGTTAACAAGTTCATGAGGCTTGTTACCAAACTACTTCTATATAGCACGAACATTAAAATATCACACTATTTCTAGAGAGATTTATAATAGTAGATTCTGATATATGAGTTTCCAAATATTCGATGATAGTCGGTATTTTACTTCTTTGCCAACTAAGAAATCTCTCTTCAAAGTCTTCTTGTCGCAGTTCCTCCTTCTTACGGTCTCTGAGCTCGAATCTTCATAGCAACTCTTATACACTCCTTGAGTTCTCCTAGTTACCGATTCTAAATGAGTCTCCTTATGTCCTCGTCTCTTGTCAAGGCTTGCAGTCCTAGAAGATTAGTTAGTACTATCGTGGACTTGAGTCAGGTGTTAATCTAAAGTTAAATACGATAAGTTAGTGTAGTGTTCTTGTAATTTCACAACTTAATTTTGTGAGGGAGGCTCGTGTCTTCACGAGGTTGGCATAAAATTGCAGTTTCCTTCGAAATCTTGACGTACTTGCTCCAGATGGTGCTTGAAGGTCATTGCCTGACTTGCCGGTTAAGTTGCAACAAATCTCAGGCTGTTTGGTTAAAGTTCGGGGGTCTTTTGCATCTCGCGGAACTGTCAGTTCTTATCGGGAGATGGTTTAGATGAGAGGAAAAATATTTTCAGAAAGATTTTTCCTTGGCGGATTTACATCTGCAACAAGGTGCAACTATGGCGAAGCGGTCAAAATTAGTTTCTTTTTAGGTGGCAAAAGGAGTTTTACAAACATAGAATTTTGGGATTACTTTGTGTTGCCGTCAAGGCGTGATTGTGAACACACAAGAAAAATAACATACAAACAGAGAATTCACAAAGAAACAATACACAAGCAGAGTACATACCAGCAAAGAACACACAAGATACCTTTAGTACCAACGGACGTCTAACACTCGTGGTAGTTGGGTAATACAATCGAGGTTCCTATCATATGTTTTTCCTATGGGCCTTGGTTGAATATGGTTGATGAAGTCTTCACTTTGTCGCCTTAGTCTTCAGCTGGAGAAATTGAGATTGTCGAGGTAGTAACTGAGTGGAATTGTTGATATTGAGCTGAGATCTTCGAGGTCTCTTGCTTTATTGATACTGACGATCTCGGTATTTGCAGATCAATCACCTGATGTGGAATGTTGAGTACTTGTGATGGAAGCTTCCTCTTGTAGGTGCTAGCTAATTAGGTCTCACTTGGGTTCATCGTCAAGTATTTTGAACGGGTAAGAGGGAGTAGAGAAATCCTAGAAAATCTTAAAATAGAGGGATGAGACTCGGAAATATTTGAGAAGGTGAGAAGAGTGGAAGTTATTTTTGGACTTCCTCAGATAAAAATTATGTTTTTGGTAACAATATATTTTTAACAAAATATTTCTTTCCTAACTAACGTCCATGCTAACTAAGGTCTGTTACAGTCAGGATGGCTCTGATACCAAGTCTGTGAGGACCCCGGATTAGCTATCCGAGATACTCGTTATGTTTCCTGCAACAATCCCGTGATCAGTCTGCTGTTGCACATAACTCGAATTGGCATCACAGAACACCCATAAATACCGAATAAATATACTTACTTGATTGAAGTCATAACCTTAGCAGGTACTTGCAGCGGAAATCACCAAAACAACGTGGAGCCCAAGTCATTGGCCAACCCTACAGGCAGCTGACTGGGAAGCGCCCTAGTTCGCATTGACGTCATCGAAACCTTCTTCTTCGAACTGCTCCTCTTCAAAATCTGGCTAAGACAATAGCCAGGGACGAAACCAATATGAGTACCTTTAAATGTACTCGCAAACTACCCCCGGAATGAGCATGCACTACTCTTTTTATTGTTTAAATAATACTTCGTTTGCTTTGAAAACTCTATATCCTTGTTGAAAAGAGAAGGATATACTTTTGTTTAATAAAACTTTGTTTTGAAATCTCTATATCTTTATTGAAAAAGGAAAGAAGGCTTTTAGAACTTTTCCCATAACTCTGTCTTTGTAAGAAGTCTCTTTAAAACCTTTTCCCGAAAATATATCTTTGTTGAAATAGGTAAGAAGTTTCTTTTAAAACATTTTCCCGGAAAAATCACCATTTTGTTTAATTCTCCAAAACTCCTCCTTTTTCGACCATAACCCTTCATGGTCAAATCATTTTCCAACAACCTTATACCAGCCCTTCGGTATAGTTTCCTAAAACATTTTCCACTTTCAAATCACAAAACTCTGCACTTCTCGACCATAGCCCGTCATGGTCTTCTTCTTTTCCAGCAATCTCATACCAGCCCGTCGGTATAGTTGCAGATACAACACATCTCCATTTTCTTTTCAAACCTTAAAACATTTCCAAAACTTGCACATGGTCAGAGGACAGCCTCCCAACTGTCCATATCCGAGGACTCGGCTATTCGAATAGTTTTACCCTCTGCAGAGGTAGCACGCTTTTCCCACACCCATCCGGTAACTCATCGTGTCAGCCACGTCCCGCCATACAAGGTGTATGCGAAGTTGAGTCACCGACCGTAGCCTGTCCTTTGCTCATGCTAGTATAGGATCCTACCGCTACGAAACCGGTTCCATCGACACTTAAATCCAGCCCGTCGGAAACTAAGTGTGAGGACTTCGTAGTTCTGCCCGGCGAATTTTAATGGCCCTACAAATCCTCTACTCCAATTCATACATACCAACTCAGCTGGCAGTCTTCTCTTTAGAGGACCCGGGTCAGGGGCAGGTCACCAAACCATCCCCTCATGGAACGAGGTCATCCTCGTTGTTGAGGCTTCCAGTACTAATATGATCAAACTATATGACTACGCCTTTTCCCATATGTGGGTAAATGTGGTCGCACAGGTTATCGGCTGGTCGTCATAGTACAAAGACACAATGTGCATTTTTCATAAACATCCCCATTCTCCACTTCTTCACTTCCACACCGACATCTCGGTATTCCATAACCACACAAGTATTTTCAAAGGAGTTTTGAGTAAACAATGTTTTTCCCATCCTATAGTTTGAAAAAGAATTTCCATCTAATATCTCCATATAGGGTGTCAAAATAATACCTGTATTTTTAAAACAAAGGGTTTTCAAAACCATAGCTTTAGTGGCAAACACCACATAAGTCATTTATGCTCTTTATAAGTAAAACATGTGAACCAAAATAGACGTATATAGATGCAAGCTCAGAGAATAGCTTGCCTGATTTCAGCATGATGTTCCTGGACTTCTCCTCATTGATCAAAGAAATAAACTCTCATCCTTCTCCGATAAATCCTTTCCAAATACCACCCCGGTAGCGTTTATCTCTAGCGTCGCAACATGAAAATAAAACAACACGCAATAAGCAAACCAAACCACAAGTGGTCTACAAACAAGTAACAAACCACAAGCATAGTACTAATTTAATCAAGCAGCAAACTAGGATCTAAATTTACAAGGGCATTATACTAATCAGGAGTATAACACCATACACATGCCAAAACAAGAGGGCACAAAGACATCCTCAACTAGAGGTACCTCACAAACATTTTTCCTTAAACAGGAAATACTTCAGACAAAAGTTAGGTCATCAAATAGTTTCTACTAACAAGCAAGGCTATGCACTATTAGCAAACCTAAGCAACCAGTAGCCCAAACTTAGTTAAAAAGATTATCTCGCTAATTCAAAATATCAAGCAACACAAGCATAATTAACTACTTGTTGGTTGCTTCAAACACCACTAAACAACACATGTTTAACTCAATTAAGCCTATCACATGCCACTAACAGTACTAACATATACTAACATACTAAACATCAGTAACACACATGTAACAGTACCAAAATAATCATCAACAAGCATAAAACACATTTTTATTAACAAGACAATTTAATTCCCTTCTTTTTATTTGAGGCAGAACTACATTTTTACTAAATATTACTCCTAGAGAGTTCTGTTAATCAAATAATCATGCCAAGCTAGATTTGGACTCTCTGATACCATTAGAAACTACCACAATTGGATTTGCTCCAAAAATCATTTCACAAAAATCTACAAAAATCACCAAAGTGCCACTGGTGGTTTTATTAAAAAGAATATAACTTTTGTTTTCGACTTCATTTGCATATGAGACCAACAGATCTAGAAAGGTGTCACTTCAGGCTTTCCATAGAATTTTAGTTTGCAAATTTTGGAGTTATAAAACTCTAGATATTTAATATTTGGTGAAAAAGGTACTTTTTACTAGATTTAATCTAGACAGCAACTAAAAATATATTTTAGCAAGCAACCAGTTCTACCTGATTAAGAAAATACATAGGAACTCTACAAAATTGGAACCACTCAAATATCTATCATAGATCTATCACATTTGAATTAAAGCTATACTACAAAATTAAACAGGAAATAAAATCATATATTAGATCTACTGAAAAATAAAAGGGATGGGCCAGATCTGGCCCGGATCTGGCCGTGCGGCACAGATCACGGCCCAGCAACGGCCCACGCACGAACGAAGATGTACGGGGCCTCTTCTTCTTCCTCGACACGCACCGCGGCGCGAGGAGGCGAGCTGGAGCTCCGGCGAGGTCGGCGCGGCGGCTCCGGTGAACCTGAGATGAAGAGGTGGTGTCCATTAGCTAGCTCGCGACGAGGGGATCTCAGGGAAGCGAAAATGGCGTGAAATGGTGGATGAAATCGCTCGCGAGCTTCACGGCAAGCTGGCGGCCGGAGCAGAAGAAGATGGAGATGGTGGAGACGATGCAGGGCTCCCCTTCTCGATTCCTTGGACGGGGATGCAGAGGACGACGAGGCGGAGGCGGCGGCCGTCTTCGATCTGCTCGGGGATGTTCCAATCGCCGGCGATGCGTGTGTCAACGGCGAGCTCGGGCTCGGCCATGGTGGGAAGAAAAGAGAGAGGGAGGGAGCAGGGGAGCGAGTGAGAGATGAGGGAGAGCAGAGGAGAGCCTGGGGCCTCTTGTTCTCCTCGCACGGCAGGAGAGGGGGGGGCCTGGACGCGCGCGGCAGGGGGGGTCCGGGCGGCGAGCGCGGCCGAGCGAACACGGCGCCGTGCCGTGCTGTTGCTACAGGAAAGAGATGATGTTTTCACAGAAAACCCCCTGGCAAACATTTCCCATCACAACTAGGTCCTTTTCAGCTCTGGAATAAATAACAGCACTAGTTTTTGAATTATTTGGGACACTTAAACATTTTATAAAAAATTGGAAATATTTGGGTAGGCTTCCCTCACCAAGTAGAGTCTCCACAAAAATTGGTGTTTGAGAATAAAATGTTTTGCACAACTTTTGTTCGTAGGGTTAAAATATGTTATTTTAGGTAAATTCAATTTGGCAAATTAAAATATCTTTGTAATTGAAGCTTAGATATTTTGAGGAGAGAGTAATACGATAATTAGATGGTTATCATCTCATTCCTGGATTTTATAAGATAAAATAATTGTTATAACAAATTAGAGGAATAGGTGGAGAGGGAAATTAAATAAGATTCTTTCTTTTAATCAAGATTTTATTTTGAGGGTGTGAGGAAACATAGAGGTCTTGTTTTATTTTCTAGTCACATTCCAAATTTGTGACCAGTGGGTTTTATTTTAGTGCTAGGCACAGCTGAGGAATTGTCCTCACAAGCAACAGACACACAATATCAATAACACAACAATATCAACAGCACAACAATATCAACAACACAATCAAGACCACACAATTCAAACCACAAGAATAAATCATACCACCATTTCCATAGTTAACAATACTATCTTGTAGAAATGATCACCAAAGTTTAATATGTTTTCTTGCTTAGGTTAGGTTGTTTGGTAAATATTTATTGGTCAAACAACTTAAACAGCAAGTCACATAAGGTTCAACATAGCAATGGGAAGGAATCCACAACCATTAGTGAATTATTTCAAAAAGTTTTTGTTGGTTCTGAATTTTGGGTCTTGTAAAACTAAGTTTTTCTTAGTTTCCAAATTTGGGATGTGACAGAGAGGGGGCCAATTTGGCCGGCGCCGTCGAACTCCTCCGCGGCGGGCGTGGGGAACAGCGGCGTAATGGCGATGGGAGAGGCAGTCAAGTGCTCCCTCTGTGAGGCAGAGGGTGCAGAGGCTCGGGGGCGAGTGCAGGCGCGTGCAGGAGGCCTGTGGAGCGCGGGAACGGCGGGGAAACGGCATGGCGACACGGCGACGCGTTGGGGCGAGGGAGAGAGGTAGGGGATGACGCTTTTGCAGAAAGCCCCCTGCCTCCTCTCTGCTTCTTAATTTCCTTCGGTTTCTGTTTATTTCTGTTTCAGTCCAGCAGCAACTTCTAGAATTTATTTGAGGCACTTAAACAATTTAGAAAAATTTGCAAATATTTGTGGGGCTTTTCCATAATATGTAGAAGCTCCACAAAATTTGGCTTTGCAAACTAAAATGTTTTGAATCATTTTCTTTACAAGGGTTTTAATTATGGCATTTTGTTTTATTTCAATTGTTTTTACTTTTGAATTTTAAAATAGGTGTAAAATATTATTTGGAAGAGATAAGTGATAAGAATGTAAATGAGAGGTTTCATATACCATTCCTCTGAATTTTGTTTGGAACAATTTTGAGTTTCTTATTTGTCACTTTTATTTTTCTTGTTTCACTTTTGCTTTTGTATTTCATTTTATTAATTCAAGCAAACAAGCAACACAAGCAACAAGAAATAATTACCACAAGCAACAACTTGCAAACAACACAATAATAATCAACAAAAGTTTTTGTTGGCTCTCATTTTTGGAATAATAATACTGATAATATTTTTGGGATGTTACAGGTTGTGTCTGGAATATCTGGGTGGCTACCACCCTTAATTTTTTTTTTGATGGTAATCAAACTTCAAACTGGATACTTGGTTGAGAACGTACCATTCACCATACCAGGCTCATTGAAAGCTCCTTCCATATGGATATGATTCACATAGCCCTTGTCGAAAGGATTTGGCTTGGCAGCTTCTTCAGTCGTTTTTTCAGGACATTCAGTAGAATAATGTCCTTGCTTCTTGCAGATGTAGCAAGTGATATGGTTGAGGTTTTTCTTAGGTTCAACATTCGGACGGTGCTGTACATTGTGGTTAGGAGCAGTGTGTCCATTTCCTTTGAAGCCTCCATTGCGTCCATTTTCTGCTCGGAATCCACCATTATAGTTATGATCATGATGCTTGTGGTGCTTCCTCCACTATGGTGGCTCCCATGTTTATGACCATGGCTTACATCATGAGAGAAATGTTTCTTGAATGAAGGCTCAGAATGATGCTTGTTGATACTCAGCTTCCTCTTCCCGCTTTCAGCTTTCTTGATACTATCTTCCAGTATGATAGCTTGATCCAGGAGGGCCTGATAGTTCGGGGCGTAAGCGACTGTCAGAGGAATCTTCAGCTCGTCACTCAGCCCTTTGAGAAATTTTGCCTTCCTCTTACCATCAGTGTCAATGTCTTCAGGAGCATAACGAGACAATGAATGGAAGTCTTCCATATACTCCTTAAGGCTTTTGTTCCCCTGCCTCAGGTTTCGAAACTCTTTTTGCTTCAAATTCATAATGCCAGTGGAGATATGGGCATTACGAAAGCCTTCCTTGAAGGTTTCCCAGGTTAAGTTGTCCAGAGGGTGGGTGATTTGATAAGTTTCCCACCATTGTGCTGCTGGTCCCTCCAACAGATGGGCGGTAAACCTCACCTTTTCAGGGTCGGTGCACACACAAGTTACCAGATCCTTGTCTACTGAGCGCAACCAGTCATCTGCCACAATTGGCTCAGTTGCATTGGAGAACTTGTTAGGCCTGAGCCTCAGAAATCTGGCAAGTCTGTCCACTTGGGGAGGTGGTGGTGGCGGTGGTGGAGGTGGCGGTCCATTCTGATTGGCCATGAATTGAGCCATCATAGTCATCAGCTGAGTCTGCGCTGCAATCATCTGTTGAAGCATTGCATCGATGTTGTTGTTGTTCTCAGGATCACGGCGGAGAGGCATCTGTGGTTTAAGAATAGATGAGCAAAAGATAGATAGATCTAGGGGAAATACTCCTACACATACAAGCAATTAACACAATCAACCACAATAGTTAAAATCCAAACCTCTATTGAGAAAACCAAATTAATCGTTTTTGGAACGAAGCACACCAAGATTATAGAAAACAAATTCGATTGTACTGCCATACCACAATTTGGTAGGTCAATACATCATCGGAATCTCGTTATTCAATTAAATAGGTGGTCTAATCTATCTCCTTTTTTAGTGCATCGAGTTCCTCGTCTATTTCCTTGAGTTCATTTAGGTGCTTCTGGGTGTTGTGAAGTCTAAAGCGAAGTCTTTCTCCAAGGTACTCGATGGCCTCCCATGCTGCACTTCTTGCTGAATCAAATAATGATGTGTGGAGTATTGGGTTGGTGAGCATGCAGTAGCCTTTGGTCTTGTGGTCATCGTCTTTGCTCTTGTATATATGGAGTTGCACCCACCAGTACTCTTGACCTTCATTCATGAAAGGAAATCCTTTGTAGACTGCTGCTCCTTCTAGTCCCATGCTCAACATGAGGTTCTTCAAAGCTTTTGGAAACTCAGTCTCACATTCCAAGGTCATGGTCATTGCTGGACCCTTCTTGAGTGACTCAATGAGGCAGGTCATCTACAAATAAGAGAAGGTACTTAGAAGGGAAATAGTTAAGATAGTACAAGAATGATATTAGAAAAGTTTTATTTTTAGCAAACTGAATAAAAATAGAGTTTCAATCCTATGGTCAAAAACCTATTTGTATCTAAACCAAGGGTTTCGAACCTACAGGCAACACAGTGCTCTGATACCATCTGTAGCGGACCTGCACTTAAAAATTGGCAAGATCCCTGTGTATAGTGCAAACCCCTGAATCGATTCATTTGCACACACAGTTTAAGATGAATACCACAACAAAGTATCAATTATTACACGTGGATCCAGTACTTAGGAAAATATTCATTACAAATTGCATAGCACGAAGCTAGCTTTGCAAGAGTAAAGCAGCGGAAATAAAAGTAGCAGTGAGTCTCCATCATCTTCATGTCCCACAGGCGAAACATGTTGGTTGAAGACTCGAAACCCTTAAACGTATTCTCACTCGTCATCTGAACAACCTGCAACAAGAAAAATGTTGCAACAAGGTGGGTCAGAACCATATAAAATGGAACTGGCAAGTGACACTCTGTGGACACTTAGTGGAATAACTCTAATAACCTATATGCATATTTGGCTGGTGGAGTTCAAAGGCTATTTTGCCTAAAGCCATCTTTTTCCTAACTCTTTGGAAAAACTTGCACGTACTCAGGTTCACTCATCTAACTGAGCCTGGGTCTAAACCAGGTGCACTCACTTAAATGAGCCTGAGTTTCTAACCCTTGTTCACCCTTCAAAAATTTTACTTGAGAAGTTGGAATGTTGGGATCCTCCGTTGACGTCCTTGATCAGCTGCTCAGAATTGTCCGTAACCGGGGACACGGCTAAGTACTTAGTTTTGACACTCGCGAGAGGTTGTGCACGTTCACCATTTGACTCAATCAGCCTAAACTATCCTCTACACTCCAGCAGTGATAAGGAAAAGGAGAAGATTGAGACGAGATTTTTCAGAAGCATTTTCCCACCCCCATACCGGCTTGACCCGTTCCACCTACATCTCTCTACATCTGCTTGTCAAGCCGAGGTGAGTCCACGCCACTTAATCCATCAAGACAGAGCCCATATGACAAATGGCTGCACTGGAAGCAATCTTCACTTGGAGTAACTTCAAATCTCTTTGTCCCTGGGTGGCAATCCACAAGTGCACGTACTCAGGTTCACTCATCTAAATGAGCCTGGGTATAATCCAGGTGCACTCACTTAAATGAGCCTAAGCAGCCACTCAACTCCAACCTCCATCCACATGCCACATCCACCCAGGTGTTTCATTAACGTAGTAGAATTTTCATCTCTTTACTTTTATAAAACATTTTCAGCGTAGCAACGCTAATATCTACTAAGTTATTATATAGGTTCCTAGACACATAGGAATAAGGGTGCTATTCTAAACATGTCTTGCATAGCAATACTAATAACACCTACACATGCTTAAGGAAAATAAACTAAGTCATGCATAGACAAAAATACTTAGGAATTTTATAAATGTGCCACTTGCCTTGGCAGTAAGGGGAGCAGTAGTAGCAGCTACAAAAGTCCTCGTTTCCCTCCGAATATTCTAACACATAGAACAAGCCACAAATAAACATACACATAATAACAATACAATTAAAAATATGATATGCATGAAATGCAATTTAAAACACAAGGAATTATCTATATTAACTTCTCTGGTTTATTAATTTATGCATGAAGGCAAAATGCATTTAAAACAATTACTAACAAAAACCATTAAACAAAACAATATTAAAACACATAAAAAGGGTAATAACACAAGAATAAAGTTTTCTGTAATTAAACTTTTTATTCAAAAGTTGTAAAACAGTACTACTAGACAGAACATAAAATTTGTGGCATTTTGCAAAAAGAAACATAATAAAATAGTTTGTATGATTTAAAATATACTAAAAATACTCAAATTAAGCCTCTGATTTTTAAAACAGTTTAAATATATCCAAAAATAATAATTCTAACAGTGGCATAACAATCTACAGAACCAAAGGTTTCCAAAAATATTTTATTTGCAATTTTTGAACATATAGATTTAAAGATATGTCAAATTTACTCAAATCAATCATTTGAAATTTGAATTTTTTGAACTACTGCAAAATAGAAAACTAACAGTGCTAAAATATTCTACAAGTCCAGATCTTTTCAAAAATATAAAGTTTGTAAAATTTGGCCAAACCAGTAAAAAGATATAAGAGTTTGAATATGTACGGGCTTTTCTGCAAAACTGCCAAATTAAATCTAATTCGGAAAGTCACAGAAAAGGCTAGGGTGACGTGGCGACTTCTGATTGGATGATACCGGTTCGCTAAAAATTTAAAACAGGAGCCGTCAGATCGGGATCTAACGGCCCAGATCTAAAAGACCTAAAAGGAGCGGCGCCGGTGTACCGGAGTTGCTCCGGTTGCGGCGGTGCCATGGATGGCATCGCGCCGGCAAAATGCGTTCCAACGAAAATACAGGGCTAGGGATGGGGATTTCTTTACCCAGGTGTGCAGGACGTCAAGGCGGAGTCGTTGGCGAGGTAGACGGCGTCGCGGTTCTCCGGTCGTCGTGGATTGCTCGCCGGAGTCCAAGAAGGCGGCGGACGGCGTCGGTCGATGATGCACGCGTCGATATGAGGGCAGCAAAAATATGGGACCGTGTCAGGGAGGTGCGCAACAACAAAAGAAACAGAAAGGGAGGGGTAGGAGATCTCGGGGTGTCCTGGACTCGCCGGAAATGGAGAACCCTCGTCGGCGGTAGTGGCGGAAGTCGAGCTCGAGCACGGGCAGCCTGGGGGCTCTCGAGCCGTGGTTCTTGGGGCAAAAGCTAGAGGAGGAGCAGGGGGTCTTATAGGAGGAAACGGAGAGCGAAATGGGTGGGTAAATCACCGGCAATCAATTGGATTGATTCGGTCGTTTCTTGTAGCGTCGTGGGCGTGATTTGGGGGAAGGAGATGACTGGTGTCGGTGATGATAGGCGGGGCCCGCATGGAAGTGAGAGAGAGGGAGAGGTGGGCTGCTGCTGGGCTGTGCTGCGCGAGGGAGAGATGGGCTTGGCCCAGTTAGCTCGGGTAGGTGGCCTATTCTATTTTTTTTGTTCTTTCTCTTTTTCTGTTTTCTGAAAACATTTGAAACTTTAAAATAAACATCCAAATAGATTCAAACAAATTTGTAAATATTTTTAACAATCATATCTATCATTTAAATTATTCAAACACACTTTTCCAACACATTTCAAAATTTAAATAAAATCAAATATTGCATAATTGTCTATTTGACACTTTATGTCAATTATTAAAAATAGTGTTTTTATAAATCCCTTTTTAAAACAAATAAATTACAGAAAAATAATATGAGTAATATCATTTAATATAAAACATGATACCCTCATTTTTGTAAAAACATTTATAATAAATCATTTTATAAATAGAGTTTGGCAAACATCATTTGTGGCTTAATAAAAACAAAAAAATTACCACAAATGTAAATATTGAAAATTAGTTATTTTAAACTTATTTTCAAATAAATATAATCAAATCAAAACCAATTTATTAAAATAGAATAGTTTGGCACTATTCTGGTTATCAAAATAATATCATAGAAATCAAAAATATTATATAGAGCATAACATGCCCCTTTATGACATTTTCTCAAATATGTTTTCAAGTGGAATTAAATTCCAGCTTTTGAATTTCCAATTGCAAATAAGACAAGAAGATGATGAATGCATGCATGCTTTTAAATTTCAAATCAAAATAATTATAGTTTTCAAATAGTTTTTGATTTTTCTAAATTTTCAAAATTTTGAAAATCTTGGAATGTTACATAGTACCAACATACCTCTCGCCGGTGAGCTGAGCTAGGTTGCTCAAGTCTAACCCAAGTGCGTTGGCGAGGACAGTGATGACTCCTCCACAAGTGATGGGTCCACGGCTCTAGTGTGCTTGACGTGCAACGTGGAATAGAAGCATCGTCCCTAAATTGGGCATGATCTCTGTTTCAAGTTGTGCGACTTTTGCTAGGATGAGCATCTCATCCTCATTAACTCTTGTAAACTCGCTGCATGCCTGCAAAGTGTTAGCAATAACATAGAAGAAATATTGAATAGCAGGACACTCAATGTTCCCTCCCTTGGGGGTATTAGATTGAATACTAATTTGGCTAAAATAATGAATATGTTGGGGGTTCAGCAAATAGTTACTTGTACGAGTTTGTCCGTCACTATAGACGAAACCAAAGCAGTGGCACCACTCGTTTATACTCATGTCGAATGATCTGTCCATCAGCTGGAATTTTATCCTTTCTTCCACTGAGTTATCCCGGGGTAAATGTCAATGGTGTGCTCGAGCGTGCATAAAAATTCCATCGTCAACCGGCGGTAGGTTCGAACATCCTGAAAAACAAATTCACGAATGCCAACATTATTGCATAGTAAATCAAAATCATTAGTAATACCGAGATGGTGGATGGTTGCGGGGAAAGCCCACTTTGTGGTCCTAATATCACGCTGCTCATGAGTTTTATATTTTTTTTGGTTGGCTAACTTGGCTTTGCCATGCAGTTTGATACCCATAAATCTTACAACTGGGCACTTCTTGATAACATTGCTAGCTTGACTAGCACTTCCACTAGCACTTGGGTTAGCACTAGCACGTGTTTGGCTCCTCGTGTTCATCTAAAAATAATTATCAATAGTAAGCAATGATTCGTAAAAGATGGGTAATATGATTCCTATAAGATACTAGTGATGTGATCTCCCAAATAGATGCAAAAGCATTGTTCAATCTAAAAGATCTAGGCATGAGAACATGAAACCCTAGATTGGAAATAAAACATGATTGAACCAATCTTTATGAAAAGTAATCGGTGGAAGAGGGGAGAAACATACCATGGATGGCTGGTGCAAAAGGAATCGAACAAAAGATGAACAAGTAATTAGATCTCTTATGGTTTGTGTGGAGGTTTGGAGGTGGAAGAAGTGCTAGAAATAAAATTCTGAATTGAAATCCTAGCTTTGGGGTCTTTTAGCTGCGAATGGGGGTAGTACGGTGACCAATACGGTCGGTATTAACCGTACCTAGGTCGGTATACCTTTCCTCGTGGAGTTTGACTGCCTTTGGATTCTGGTACGGTGAAGGGTACGGTGACGAGTATGGTCGGTTCACCGTACCGTGTCGCTCGTTTTCTGGGTACTGGATACACACGCACAGAAGGTGTTACAATACGGTGGTCGGTACGGTCAAAATTGGCCGTACTGCCACTCGTTATCTGGGTACTGGATGTCAAGGCACATATGGTTCGCCAGTACAGTGGTCAATACGGTCAAAATTGACCGTACTGCCACTCATTACAGCGTCCGAAAAAAGTTGCACTACGGAAGATTAGCTAATAATTTTTCTCTTAGCATGGCACGGTTAGTAATACGGTGAAGGTTGGCCGTACCTTTGCTTGTTAAATAATGCAGACGGTTTTGGTTTGCGAAACGAATCATGGTACGGTGGATGTTACGGTCAATTTCCACCGCACCAGTGATCGTTAAAGCATCCCTGGTACTTTAAAATCTTTCTTCCTCGATGTTTTCACTTGGGATCTGAAATGTTAGTCCTCAACATGCTTGTATATAATTTTCATGAGTTTAATGTCAGTACTAATAGTAATAGCTTAAGCGAAAATTTTCTCCTCCTCCATTGTGTTTTCAATACTAAAATGAAAAACGAAACTTGAACGAAAATAAAATGAAATACTTATCATGGGTTGCCTCCCATGCAACCCTTTGTTTTTGGTCGGTTAGCTCGACCGCATTAATGTTCCGCTGGGCTTAGGAACTTGTGTGCCCATTCTGAAGTAATTTGCCTTCAAGGTTATGATGCCATTATCGTAGACCTTTGATCTCTTCTTCCTGGGAAAATGAACAACAAAAGGATCTTGAGAAGGTAATTCAACCCTCACGTTTCCTTCATGTAAATTTATCAAGGCTTTAATGGTTCTTAAAAATGGTCTACCAAGTATTATAGGTGCAATTGGATCTTCAGGCATATCTACTATAACAAGATCAAGGAGTGCAAGGCTTCCTCTAATTTGTACTACTATGTTTTCTTTAATACCTACATCTTGTTTGAAGGTTGAATCAGCTAAGTGGAGTTTAAGTTCAGTTATATTATAGTCACCCAAGTTTAGCTTATCAAATAATTTTTTAGGGATTGTAGAAACTCTTGCGCCAAGATCACATAGTGCAGTTATCTCACTGACACCTAAATGTATCATAATAGTAGGTTCAAATATATCTTCTAGCTTGGCTGGTAATTTCTCAGATAATTTTCAATATTCTAATTCCAGCTCACATACTCTATAAGCAACTTGGTTAATGAATTTTTATATGCTGCTTTGTTACCTCCTTCAATGGATGGATTCTTCATGCTTACCATCTTCACAAGATCTTCTACTGTGTAGTTTGGTGTGGGAGCGTTGCTATAATCCAGCTCGTCCGGTGCATCCTCTGTGCTCCTCATCATCTTCATATCTGCAACTGGATTAGGCTCTGATTTTCCTGCAAATTTTGCTAGAATCAAAGTTTGACTCTCAGCTATCTTGGCCATTTGTGCCTCCACGGTTTTAGTTCTTTCCTGGAGTACCTGCAAATCAGTTCTTATAGTGCCAACTTTCTGAGTTAGCTAACCAAGCATATTATCATGATTCTCAACCATTTTATAAAAAGCACTATTTTGTTCAGTTTGAGAATTTATAAATGATTTAAGTGTTTCTTCAAGTGTCTGGCGGTTGCCATTGTTTGCTCCATTGTTGTAGTTGCTATTGTTTGGTGCTCCTGCAGGTTTATATGGTTTCTGATAATTATGTCCAAAGTTTGGACCTTTCCATGCAGGGTCATAAGTGTTACGAGCTATAAAATATATTTCTTCAATTTGAGCATTGGAGATGGCATTTACCTGGGCTTCACTTTTTACTTTTAAGAGCAGAGATTAGCTCATCTACCTTTGCTGTAAGCTCTTCATTGTTGCTTTCAGTGACTGCATTCACCTTCTTGGTGTTTTTTCTTTCAATATGCCACTGAGCGGGTTGAGTGATGGGTGCACGTAAATAATCATCACTGGGAGTAGCAAACTCCCAAGCTTCTTGTTTTCCATACTATTTTTTTAGTTTTTAAATAAGAACAAAATGTAAACTAATATTTTTGGGTTTTCAAATAAGCTAGACAACTAATAAACTAATAACAAGAAATAAACTAAAGCAGAAATTAACAAAACTAAAAGGGACTCTATGACCTCACGAGGGTAGCAAAAATACTTCCCTGACAACGTCGCCAGAAAAAGGGTTGATACCTTCGATCCGGATTTCCGAATGTAGTATGTAGCTTTTTCCCTTGAGACCCAAGATTTTATCGAACCGGGAAGTATGAGCTTGATGAGAACAATTATTAAATCCACAGAAAGCTTATTAATTCTTGTTTTACCGGACCAATCTTGCAATATAAAAAGGGGTTGTTATCAATGATTAAAATAGGCCTGGGCTTAAGGTTTCACCTGCAGGAGCGCATTAGTAACATGGGATAAATAAGATAAAATTAACGCAGTTTAGTATAATTAATACATATGCTATTTAGTTGTATGTAGGCAATGCATCCATAGTCCACTATGCCTCTGAGCACGGGTTAACATAGAGTAATTCGTCCAACCGCTGGCCCTATATAGTTTCTGTCTCGCGGGGTTGCCTCGGTTCTTAATTCTAAAAGAAAGACAAAATCATTAAGCATGGTGATGTCATTGTTGTACCTGAGAGATCCACTTCCAGCAGTCCTACTGATCCTCCTGTCACAGACTTTCATGATCAGCCTTCCACTTCACTCTCACTATACCTTTGCCTTGATCACTCTTCGGGGTCTTGGGTACCTGACAAGTCGTAGGAGCAAGGCACAGATAATAGAACACTCACAAATATCATAATGAACTCATTAGACTAATTATCCCATGGGTTAGATCAAGCACATAGCTGCAAGGTTAGGCCTCAGCCCATAGCCAGAGGGGACTACTCACACATCGCGATCATATCAGCGATAGAAAACATTGAGACAAAAATGATACTTGAATTGGATAGATTGATAGTTCTTACAATGTTGCCAATCGCGATGGGATCTAGATTACAAAGTAGTAGTATGGCTAATACTATGGTGGTGGTGGTGGTGATGATGTGGTGGAGATGCGGCAACACTTCATGGTATTGCGTGGAGAGGATGGTGTTGAATGTGGTGGCGGTCTGGGTATGTGGCTCTCTCTTCTGGGGATGTTTCTTCTCCTTATATAGGGCTGCAGCGAATGGAATAGGGTTTTGGACGTCTTCCTTCGCGAATTGGCTCTGGACCCTGTGTTGACTTTTGGACGGTTTGATCTGACGGTCCTCCTGGTATCTGGTACGGTGAGCAGTACGGTCAGTACTGACCATACCGGGCTCGTTAAGTGTGCTGCGAAGGCAGCCTTAATTGATTTCCTGATCCTTATCTCTTCCTTCCTTCTAGCCCTGATTTCCAGTGATTTCTTATCCAAAATCTGCAATAAAAATAATGACATGGAGATTTGCAAATAAATTGCTCATTAGTGATTAGTGGTAGGTTTAGAGTAATATCTCTATCATTTTCATGACAAAGATACAGTTTAAACATAGATAAAGATGTGTCATTTCTAGACGCATCACATAACGGTGATCTTGATCATGTTAGGCAGCTCACAAGATCTAAACATGGTGGCACATAAGGGAGAGAACACCATCTAGCTACTGCTATGGACCCGTAGTCCCGGGATGAACCACTCATACATCTGTCCGGAGGCAATCATGGCGATGTAGAGGCCTCCGGTGATGATCCCCCTCTCCGGCAGGGTGCTGGAGCAGGACTCGAGAAGCCCTAGATTGGACTTTCGAGGTGACGGCGCCTCTATATCTGTTTCATGGAAAATTTCTCCGTCCCCGGCGTTTTTAGGGTTAATGTGATTTTATAGACGAAGAGGAGATGGGAGGGGGTGACGGGGGCCGCCAGATGACCCCCTGGCGTGGGTCAGCCCTAGCCCACACCTGGCACCCCTCTGGTGGCCCCAGGCCACCTCCTGGGCTCTCCTTTGGACATAGTCTTCGTTCCGGTGAAAAATAATACCTCGTAAATTTTCAGCCCATTCCGAGAATATTTCTTTAAGTACTTTTCTGAAATACAAAAACAGAAGAAAATAGGAACTGGCTCTGGTCATCTTGTTAATAGGTTATTCAGGAAAACATCTGAAAAACGAAGGAAAACATGTAGAAAAAAACATAGCATGGAGCATCAAAAATTATAGATACGTTTGGGACGTATCAGCATCCCCAAGATTAACTCTTGGCAGTCCACGAGTGGGTAAGTGATAACAAAGATAATTTTTTAGGTGACATGCAGCCAACACACTCTTGATCAATTATTATGTAAAAGCATTGTAAGCTGAGATCAAAGCACTTTAACAAAGGCATGGTAAATGTTATTTAAACCATGGAAACTTAGCAACTATGTTGCACATGAATAGTAGTAGAAATAATTGACAATGAGCAATAATGCATTGAAAGTGATACGTTCTTTCGATCATAATGAAAAACATGATAAAGTGGTATCCCGCTTGTCCTTCATGGAATAGCAAAACATAAATGCTAGGACACCTTCAAAGTTCAAGTGGTGGCTAGATACAAATACATTTAGACAAGCAATACCATAATCATATTCCAATCAATAATAAATTTTGGGACTATGCATATTATACTCAGAATGACAACTATGCTCTCTTAATTGTTGCATACAGTAAGAAGGTGAAGACTCATCCTATATCTAAAAGAAAGGCCCTTCGCAGAGGGAAGCAGGGATCACTCATGTGCTAGAGCTTTTTTATTTTATAAAACAGAGCATATTGAAAATATAATTTGAGAGAGGTGTATGCTTATGTCAACGAATGATAATAAATGTTATATTATATTTTCATGTCAAATGGCTTCGAAGAGCGGCTCCCATAGAGGAATGATAACATTCCCCTTCTCCTTGGTTTACACAAGCTATGTTTGAACTGATTTCTCGGGAACAAAGTGTGAGGAGATTAATTGTTATTGTTGTAATTTATTGTGGGCTGGGCACCCGTTTGCCAACTCTTTTTGCAGTATTAGGGACAAGCACATTATGCATGCAAGTCAAGAGGTGAAGCCATCCAATCATGAAGAAATAATAAAGCATTTAATACTTCCTCATGAGCTAAAATAGAACACAAAAAAAGGTTTAATAATTTTGAAGGTTTTAAAGGTAGCACACGAGCAATTTACTTGGAATGGCAGGGAAATACCATATATGGGTAGGTATAGTGGACACATTGGAATTAATTTGGTTTGAGGAAGTTGGATGCATGAGTAGAGCTCATACTCTGTACCGGTGAAGGCTAGCAAGAGACTGAGAGCAACCAACTAAGAGAGCTATAACGGCCATAATCATGCATAGCGACAAAACATAATTGATCAAAGCATAAAGTGATTTTATGAGTCTACAAATAAATGATCATCAAGGCTAAAGGTGACTTTGTTTATAGTCATAACATGGTGTGAGAATGCGCCAAGTCGATCCAAATAAATCTTCAAAGGAGAATACCACAATAACATGCTTCATTATGATCAAGAACAACACATGATTTAATTTCAATAGCACATTAAGCACTCTCAGTTATTTAAGACTAGTCATGATGCATCATAAATTACTAATCACACAATTAAAATAATATCTAACATGACTTGTCAAAGCCTAGCCACAGTCTAAACAAGCTTCCTTTGCACCACTATAGGCATGAAATATTTTTCTCCCATCCAACACCAATAAACTTATTTGAAACAACTCTCTTAACAAGTATTCATTAAAGAACAGATAGCTAATCATATATAAATATAGTAAACTAACACGCTCTGAACAAAATATGAAAGGAAAACAAGAGCTAAAAACAACAGTAGCAAAAACTGAACACACACAAAGCAATAAGAGTGAAAACAAGAGTGTTCTAAACAATATAATAGAGTGTGTTTCTCTTCAACAAAGGATGCTAGAATCCAACCATTTATTACCAGCAAGCAAACAAAACAAAACTGAAATAAAAATAAAATGACGCTCCATGAATAACACATATTATGTGAAGCAATAAAAATATAGTGTCTTGAAAGGTGACCTGATAATTTTTGTTGATGAAGAAGGGGATGCCTTGGGCATCCCCAAGCTTTGACGCTTGTACTTCTTGGATATTTCTTGTGGGTACCATGGGCATCCCCAAGCTTGAGATTTTGTCCATCCTTCATCTTCTCATATCATCCTCCTCTCCTTACACTTGAAAACTTCCTCCACACAAAACATAGCACAATCTTCATTAGCGGCGTTTGTGCATCAAATAAATAAATCCACTTGGTTCAGTTTAAACACAAGAAAAACACTCAATTTAAACATTAGCTACTGTCACAACTTCTTTTAAAGCTCTCTCCTTCAAGAGAACACAAAAATAAAAAGATTAAGAGGCAAATGCAAACAAAGGCAGAAATCTATCAAAACAGAACTGACTGTAAAGATGAATTTTTTCGAGCACTTCCGTGGCTCAAATCAGAAAATGTTCATAATTTTCTCACACTCTGGCTGAAAGATACGATGTTTTTGGCGAGGCGCAAAAATCTGGACAGAAAACAGCAAATTGCACTTTCTTTCAAATAGAGGTTACTCTTGGCACAAAAACAAAAAATAAAAAGGATAAGGAGCGGTTGCTACAGAGGTAACAACTTCCAAGACTAAAGAAAACAAGAGAAAACATAAATAAAACAATAGAAAACAAGGTGGGTTGTCTCCCACAAGCGCTTTTCTTTAACGCCTTTTAGCTAGGCATAAAGCAAGAATCAAGTATTATCAATAAATCATAGCTAGCCCTCACAATGGACTCAAAAGGTAACTTCATCCTCTTTCTAGGGAAATGTTCCATGCCCTTTTTAAGGGGAAACTGAAATCTTATAATTCCTTCTTTCATATCAATCATAGCACCAATGGTGCGAAAAAAGGTCTTCCCAGAATAATAGGACAAGAAGCATTGCATTCAATATCCAAAAACAAGAAAATCAACGGGAACATAATTATCATTAGCAATAATAAGAACATGATCAATCCTTCCCAAAGGCCTCTTAGTTGTAGAGTCAATAAGATGGACTCCCAAAATACTAGCATCCAAAGGCTTCAATTCAAGAATATCATATAAACTTTTTGGCATAATAGAAGAACTAGCACCAAGATCACATGAAGCATTGCAATCAAAATCATTCACTCTTATCCTAATAGTAGGTTCCCAACCATCTTGTAATTTTATAGGAATAGAGGCTTCAAGTTTGAGCCTTTCTTCTCTAGCTTCAATAAGAGCATTAGTGATATGTTTGGTGAAAGCAATATTAAACTTACTAGCATTAGGATCTTTGGCCATTTTTTGTAAGAACTTTATAACATCAGAGAGGGTACAATTATCAAAATCAAGTTTATCATCCTCAAATATAGTGGGAAACGTTTCTCCTAAAATAATATTATCATCAAGCCCACTTTCAGCAATTTTCTCACTAGAAAAATTCACTCTGCAATTTTTGGGGACTCCTTTTACCTAAAGTCTTACCTCTCCAATCCCCTTTGTTTGACAATTAACATGCTTAAATCATTAGGATACTCATGAGTACTGAAAGTTTTAAGTTCATAAAACACTTGGACTGTTGCAACAAGTGTACTCATAGTTTTAAAAATTTCAGTAGTGTTATTTTAAGAGGTGGAGCAACTTCGGGCTTTGCTGCCATTTGATGTACCAAACTAGCTTGAGCATTAGACATATCTGAAATATAGGTTTTAGTTGTGTCAAGCCTTCTTTGAAGATTAGAAATTTCATTAGTAAATCCCGCAAGTTGTTCATTTATATTCTCAAAATTGCAGAATGTTTACCGAATTGCTTAGAAAAAACCTTATTTTGCTCATGTTGGGTATGCATAAAATTTTAGTGGCCTTTTCAATCTCTATTATCTTTTCATAACAAGGAATTTCTTTGTTAGAACTGTTCCCATAAGAATTTCTATAAGGACTGCCATTATTAGGAGGATATGGCATATAGTTTTTACCACCAAAATTATTTTTATAAGCACTGTTGTTGAAATTGTTTCTAGCAATAAAATTCACATCAACTTGATCATTTTCATTAGCAACCAGAGAGTTTAAAGGAACATTATTAGGATCCATAGGCACTTGTTTAGCTAGCAAAGAAGCAAGCATATCAATCTTATCACTCAAAGAAGAGACCTCCTCAACAGAATTTACCTTTTTACCTGTTGGAGCCCTTTCTGTATGCCATTGGGAATAGTTTGTCATCAAATCATTCAATAACTTATTTGCTGCACCTAATGTGAGATTCATAAAGGTTCTCCCGCATCTGAATCCAATAAATTCCTCGAAGACAAATTTAATCCTGCATAAAAGGTTTGGACAACCATCCATAGTAGTTAATCCGTTTGTGGGACAATTCTTTACCATAGTTTTAATTCTTTCTCAAGCTTGAGCAACATGTTCATTATCATTCTGTCTAAAGTTCATAATTTACTCTTTAATTGTATAATTTTTGCAGGTGATAATACTTCCTAATAAAAGCATCTTTGCATTTAGTCCAAGAATCAATACTATTTTTAGGCAAAGAAAATAACCATTCTTTAGCTCTTCCTCTAAATGAGAAAGGGAATAATCTTAATGTAACAATGTCACCATCTACCTCTTTATATTTTTGCATATCACATAACTCAACAAAGTTATTTAAATGAGAGGCAGCATCTTCTCCAATACCAGAAAATTGTTCTTTCATGACAAGATTCAACAAAGCAGGTTTGATCTCATAGAATTCTGCTGTAGTAGCAGGTGGAGCAATTGGTGTGCATATGAAATCATTATTATTGGTACTAGTAAAGTCACAAATCTTAGTAGTATCATTGGTACCCATGCTTGCAAAATAAAACAAGATAAACTAACAAAGCGAGTAAAAGACTAGAAACTAGAAAACTATTTTTTTTGGATTTTTTATATAAGGAAAACAAAGCTAAATAAAAGTAAACTAAGCAAGAACAAAACAAAAGAGAGAAAGTGGAAGCGTGTAACTCCCCTAGCTGAAAGCTTGAAGTCCCCGGCAACGGCGCCAGAAATTCTATGCTTGTCGACGTGAACCACATGTTCGTTGGGAAACCCAAGAGGAAGGTATGATGCAGCGTAGCAGTAATTTCCCCTAGTTATGGAACCAGGATTATCAATCCAGTAGGACTTTGAAGTCTCTCAGTAGGTTGGTTGTTGACTGGCGCTTCAACAAGCGTGGACCTGCACACAAAACACAAACTTCTCTTGCTCCCAAATTTCCAGGAAGGTTGTCAATCTTCGTGTCTTGCTGAAAAAATAGAGAATTAATTATATCGAGTGGTTGGAGATGATTAAATGAAAATGGAACAGAGAGATAGTGATGATGAAAAGCAAGTAATGAGGTTGTAATCAATGAGGAAAATAGGACCGGGGGCCATAGTTTCACTAGTGGTGTTTCACTACTGGTGTCTCTCCATAAAACAATAAACATGTTGGTGAACAAATTACAGCTGGGCAATTGACAAATCATGACGGCATAACAATGCTATTATGACGAGATATAATTCACGGGTTCTAACATTGTAGGCATTATGTCAAGATAAATAGACCGCCATCCGACAGCATCTATTACAAAAGTCCACCTTGAGACAGCTATCCAGCAAATCTCGCTGGTATTAAGTTGCAGCAACGAAGTGATTGCTTTGTGCGCAACAGACAAATGCATTAAGAATAATACATAATGTAAGCAATAATCCGCATCCGTAGACAAGAACACCGCTGTTTTCTCCCTAGTGGCAACAACACATCCTCCACCTTACACGTTTCTGTCACTCGAGCACAGGTGCAAAGGAGACATGAACTCACTGTCTAGCATATAAACCCTCTCTTGGAGGTGCATACAACAAGTTGGCCAAAGAAATCATACACACCGGAGAGCATTCAATACAAGTTTAAAACTCTCTAAAGATATAAGTGAAGCATCTCAATATGACATGAAAAAAATAATCATAATGTCATGGTTCATCGGATCCCAGCAAACACAACATGTAGCAGTTACATAATGGTGATCTTGATCATGTTAGGAAGCTCACAAGATCTAAACATGGTGGCACAAAGTGGAGAGAACACCATCTAGCTACTGCTATGGCCCGTAGTCCCGAGATGACTACTCACACATTTGTCAGGAGGCAATCATGGCGATGTAGAGGCCTCCAGTGATGATCCCCCTCTCCAACAGGGTGCCGGAGCAGGACTCCAGAAGCCCTAGATTGGACTTTCGAGGTGACGGCACCTCTGTATCTGTTTCGTTGAAAATTTCTCTGCCCCCGACGTATTTAGGGTTAATGTGATTTTATAGGCGAAGATGCGATGGGGGGGGTGCCGGGGGCCGCAGATGACCCCCAGGCGCGGGTCAGCCCTAGCCCACGATTGGCACCCCTCTGGTGGCCCCAGGCCACCTCCTAGGCTCTCCTTTGGACTCAGTCTTCATTTCGGTGAAAAATAATTCCTCGTAAATTTCAGCCCATTCCGAAAATATTTATTTAAGAACATTTATGAAATACAAAAACAGCAGAAAACAAGAACTGGCCCTGAGCATCTTGTTAATAGGTTAGTCCAGGGAAACATCCGGAAACGAAGGAAAACGTGTGGAAAACATGGAAAACAAGTAGAAAACATAGCATGGAGCATCAAAAAATTATAGATACGTTTGGCACGTATCAACAAGTCATGTTAGATGTTATTTTAATTGTGTTCTTCGTAATTTATGATGTATCATGACTAGTCTCAAATAACTGAGAGTGCTTATTGTGCTATTGAAATTAAATCATGTGTTGTTCTTGATCATAATGCGGCATATTATCGTGGTATCCTCCTTTGAAGATTTATTTGGATCGACTTGGCGCATGCTCATAATATGTTATGACCATAAACAAAGTCACCTTTAGCCTTCATGATCATTTATTTTTAGATTCATAATATCACTTTATGCTTTGATCAAAGATGTTTTGTCGCTATGCATGATTATGGCCGTTATTGCTCTCATAGTTGGTCGCTCACAGTCTCTTGCTAGCCTTCACCTGTACTGAGTATGAGCTCTACTCGTCCATCCAACTCCCTTAAACCAAATTATTCCAATGTGTCCACTATACCTACCCATATATGGTATTTCTCTGCCATTCCAAGTAAATTGCTCGTGTGCTACCTTTAAAACCTTTAAAATTATTAAACCTTGTTTTGTGTTCCTGTTTTAGCTCATTAGGAAGTATTAAATGCTTTATTATTTCTTCATGATTGGATGGCTTCACCTCTTGACTTGCATGCATAATGTGCTTGACCTAATAATGCAAAAAGAGCTGGCAAACGGGTACCCAAGCCACAATAAATTACAACAATAACAATTAATCTCCTTCACACATTGTTCCTGATAAATCAGTCAAACAACGGTTAGTGATAAACAAAGGAGAAGAGGAATTTTATCGTTCCTCTATGGGAGCCGCTCTTAGAAGCCATTTGACATGAAAAGATAATAAAGCATTTATTAGCATTCGTTGACATAATCATATACATCTCTCAAAATTATATTTTCAATATGCTCTGTTTTATAAAATGAAAAGCTCTAGCACATGATTGATCCCTGCTTCCCTCTGCGAAGGGCCTTTCTTTTAGATATAGTATGAGTCTTCACCTTCTTACTTTATGCACCAATTAGGAGAGCATAATTGTCATTCTGAGTATAATGTGCAGAGTCCCAAAATTTATTATTGATTTGAATATGATTATGGTATTGCTTGTTCTAAAATTATTTGTATTTAGTCACCACTTAAACTTTGGAGGTGTCCTATGTTTTGCTATCCCACGAAGGACAAGCGAGATACCACTTTACCATGCTTTTATTATGATCAAACAAACGTATCACTTTCAATGCATCATTACTCGTTGTCAATTATGTGTGCTAATTTTCATGTTGCAACGTAGTTGCTAGTTTTCATTATTCAAATAACATGTACCATGTCTTTGTTAAAGTGTTTAGATCTCAGCTTACAATTCTTTTACATAATGATTGATTAAGTTTGTGTTGGCATCATGTCACCTCAAAAATTATCTTTGTTGTCACTTACCTACTTAAGGACAAGCAGGAGTTAAGCTTGGGGATGCTGATACGTCCCAAACGTATCTATAATTTTTGATGCTCCATGATATGTTTTCTACATATTTTCCCATGTTTTCCACATGTTTTCCTTCGTTTTCTGTATGTTTTCATGGACTAACCTATTAACAAGATGCAAAGAGCCAATTCCTGTTTTCTGTTGGTTTTTGTATTTCAGAAAAGCTCTGAATAAAATATTCGCCAAAAGTCCTTAAAATTTACGTAGATTTATTTTTTCCCGGAACGAAGACTGCGTCCAAAGGAGAGACGGAGAGGAGGCCTCGGGCCACCAGAGGTTACCAGACACGGCCTCCCCCTTGGCCGCGTCTGGGGGTCATCTGGTGCCCCTGAGCACCGCCCCTGTCGCCTCTTCGCTATAAATTGCCTAAAACCCTAAAAACATCAGGGACGGATAAATTTTCCACGAAAGATACACAGACTCGCCATCACCTCAAAAGTCCAATCTAGGGCTTCTGGGGTCCTGCTCCGGCACCCTGCCGGAGAGGGGGATCGTCACCGGAGGCCTCTACATCGCCATTCTTGCCTCCGGACAGATGCGTGAGTAGTTCATCCCGGGACTACGGGTCCATAGCAGTAGCTAGTTGGTGTTCTCTCCCCTTTGTGCAACCATGTTTAGATCTTGTGAGCTGCCTAACATGATCAAGATCACCGTTATGTAATTGCTACATGTTGTGTTTTCTGGGATCCGATGAACCATGAGATTATGATTATTTTGTTCATTTCATATTGAGATGCTTCACTTATATCTTTAGAGAGTTTTAATCTTGTCTTGCAATGCTCTCCGGTGTGTTTGATTTCCTTGGCCAAGTTGTTGTATGCACCTCCAAGAGAGGGTTTATATGCTAGATAGTGGGTTCATGCCTTCTTGTTGCCTGCGCTTGAGTGATAGAAACGTGTGGGGGGAGGATATGTTGTTGACACTAGGGAGAAAACAACGGTGTTCTTGTCTACGGATGAGAATTATTGCTTACATTACGTACTATTCTTAATGCAATTGTCTGTTGCACACAAGCAATCACTTCGTTGCTGCAACTTAATACCAGCGAGATTTGTTGGATAGCTTTCTCAAGGTGGACTATTAGTAATAGATGTTATCGGATGGCGGTCTATTTATCTTGACGTAATGCCTACAATGTAAAAACCCGTGAACTATATCTTGTCATAATAGCATTGTTATGCCTTCATGATTTGTCAATTGCCCAGCTGTAATTTGTTTACCCAACGTGTTTATTGTTCTTAGGAGAGACATCACTAGTGAAACTATGGCCCCCGGTCCTATTTTCCTCATTGAATACACCTTCTTGTAAGAACTTTTAATCATCACTTGCTCGCTGTTCCGTTTTAATTTAATCATCTCCAACCATTCGATACAATTAATTCTCTAGTTTTCAGCAAGAAGGGAAGATTGACAACCTTCCCGGAAAGTTGTGAGCAAGAGTGAGTTGGTGTTTTATGTGCAGATCAACGCTTGTTGAAGCGCCAGACAACAAGCAACCTACTGAGAGTCTTTGAAATCCTACTGGATTGATCACCCTGGTTCCATAGCTGGGTGAAATTTGCTGCAGGACTGCATCATACCTTCTTCTCACTACTAGGAAAATGGCTACCGCCGGCGCGCATAATTGAGCTACCGCCGGCGCAGGGGCGCGCGCCGGTGGTATGCACCCCTGCGCCGGCGGTATGCACATAGCGCCGGCGCACACCTGCACGCCGGGGGTATTCACCTTAGCGCCGGCGCACGAGACCTGGAAGACGCCGGGGGTAGTGTGGCTAGCACCGGCGGTTGTACGTATATGCGCGCCGCTGCTAAATATTACAGGTTTAAAAAAAATTAACAATAATTATTCAGTGCAGTTTTACGTATTTATACGGTGCAGTTATACAGTGTAATTATACAGTCCAGTTATACACAATAATGATTAAGGACATCACCAAACACAACAATGATTAAAGGCATACTGTCTCGATCAAGTTGCACATAACCTAAGTACATAGGTAGATCACAAACACAAGTCATCAAACTTGTTATTAAGCGTCAACCAAAGGAATCACCATCTAGAAAAACAACCTTCAGCAGCTCGGGGAGGTGGTTGCTGGAAGCAGCAATGGCTCCCGGAAGACGATCGACCACCATCTCTTTTTCCCCGCGGCCATTCATGTGCCACTACTCCCGCCGGCAGGCGCCAAGTAGCTAGACTACTTGAGTGTTGAACCGAATCTTGGCTGGTCCGACAGTTTGAAAGGCAAAAGATTGGAGAGTCAAATACATGATCACTTAAACAAGATATATATATTCCAATAAATGCAAAGGGGCATCATACTTAATTATGAGTAAACAGAAAAATATAACTGGCATAGCATATGATGTGTTCTTTACAAGAGTGGCTAGATAAAACAGAACATGGGTGATTTGACCCTCAAGCATCAAGTAAGAAATATCCATTAGGTCTAGGAAATTGCTATTTGAGAATCAAGAAACTGATTGAACAGAAATATAGAAACTGACTTGTAGTGTTAATGACAGTACAAATAAAGAATTGCAAAAACTTATTAAATTTAAGATGTGCTTTCCAAATTTCCTCAAAATTGCCACAAGCGGATGCTTTGTGTACGTTTTCGTACCAATAATACAAGTATGTAATATGGTCACATATCAAAACCTATAGTTGGCTTATGCATGATAAACGTGGGCAATAACAGAAAGTTATGATAATATCTGATACCTACAGTTGGTACACGGTTGATTTCAGAATGAATAAATTTTCCCTTTAGCTCCTTAACACCAGGTAACAATGAATCATCTCACAGGTACCTCATTCTAAGCAACCAGCAGAATCACATGCAAAGCAAAATATTTGGATTTATTCATGTTGAGTAACTTTATTTTTATCTTTAATTGACATGCCTCGGTTTATATTAAGATATCATTTTGGGTGAGGCAGGTGCCTATGCACATATCCAGTTCAACAGGGAAGAGGAAACATTATTTTGCAGAAATAAGATGGAGGAGAATAGAGAGCTCACCGGCATCAGCAAATTGTTGGGCAACAAGAGCTCGGAGACGTGTACGCCGGTAGCAGGAGTTCGGAGAGCAGTATCTCGGGGAGGTGGTCGCCGAAAGACGACCGTCACCAGCTGTGCGTGGACTGCGGGCAGAAGCAGCCCGGGCAGGCGATCACCATCTCTTCCTACTTGCCTCATCATCGCCATTCCTGCGGCATGGTGAGCTCCTCCCACCATGTAAGCTACACTAGTGGACCATGTAAACAAAGCGTAAACATTGGTTTGATTAGTCTTAGGGAATTTTTAACACTATAAAACTGGAGCAACTATTTGCAAGCTGACATTGCGGGTAAATGCATACACACAGATTCTGATATTGCAATGATTCCAATCAGGTCTATTACAACCATACAAACCGTCAAATGCAAAGTAAATCTGTCATTTACCACGGACAAAAGAAAATACTTGCACAAATATACTAGTTGAGGATCATGACGGCGCCAACAAACAATTAGAATACCTAGGCAATCAATGTATAATTTATAACCCCCACAAGGATCTGCACCAACATGGGTGATTTGCTCAGGCAGATCCGTGGCCTAATCCACTTAATCATGAGACCATACAAGCATTCGAAGGTATCAGACCCTAACACTATACGAGCATGATCTCCACTCGTAGCACATTCAGCGAGATAAAATGAAACGAATTTTACAAGGAAAGCACGGAGGTGGATGGGGAGGAGGAGAGGGACCTCACTTTTGGTCGGCAGCAGCGGGTTGGAGTCGTGGCAGGAGCCGAGCAGCAGGAGCTCCTTGTTCTCATCTGCGTCGGAGGTGCTCCATCTCCAGCTTGGGCCGTCGCCAAGGCCTCCCACACGGAGCCAGGAAGGGAGGCGGAGGAGGGGGCACCGGGCGCTGGTATGGGAGGCGATATGGCGATTGGGTGGGTCTGGAGCAGCGGCGGCGGATGCATAGGAAGGAGGAGGGGGGTACCAGGAAGGGAGGCGGATGTGGAGCAGCGGCGGCGGATGCCAGGAAGGGAGGCGGATGCATAGGAAGAAGGAGGATGCATAGGAAGGAAGGAGCACCGAGCAGGTGGTAGATCTCGTCGATCTGCCTCCATGGCGGAGCCTAGCCCAGCCGGAACGCGCGGGAAAGAGGATGGATGCGGGAGACTGGATCGAGGAGAGGGGAGGCGGCGGCTTCGACGGATACGCCCGCCCACATGCCAGCGACTGGCGATGGATACGCCCGCCCGCGTGGCATTTATGCCACGCGCGTCGCTTCCCCCATCGCCACTTCCCCCAAACCCCCTCCCCCCAAAAACCCTCGCCACGAGCTCCTTTGGCACGGCCATGGTGAAGAAGGAGAAGTCGGCCGGCCAGAACGACCACGAGGCCGGCACCTCGAGCGGGCGCAAGCGCACCCCAGTCGGCCTCGAGTTCGCCACGTATCTGTGGGAACACGACGAGCCTGCGCCGCCCGGGACGGTGAGGGTGCCGGACCACTGGCACCTCAACGACCGCCGGGTTCCTGTGCCTCCAGTGCCACCGTTCGGGCAGAAGCGGCGCACGGAGATTGTGCACCGCCGGAGCTTCCTGCCCCCCGATCTGCGCGAGAACCCGATGTTCTCGTTTGAGTCGGGGCTCTGGGACCGCTGGTGGGTGCCCGGCGTCGTCCCCAACGCCTGCCACCGCGGATTCCTTGCCTAGCGCGGGCCAGCTCCGGCCGCCCCTTTGGATGGAATGGGCGAGGTAGATCTGCCCATGGAGGAGTCGGACGACGAGGAGGGAGACGCGCCCCAGCTCGAGCTCGTGCCACGCACCGCGGAAGAGGAGGAGCACCTCCGGCGGGCCATGGAGGAGTCGGAGTTGCATGAGCTGGGGATGTGGCCCCAGCTCACTCCAGCGCTGCACGCGTCCGCGCAGCAGGGCCCGCCGTGGTCGCCCTGGGAGCAGCGCGTGCACGGGCAGGCACGCGCAGCGCGTGCACCGGCATGGCCGCAGCCGCCCTCCCCGCCACAGACGCCACCGACACACCTCTACACCGCGCCCCCGTACGTCATCCTCAGCGATGACGACTAGGCGTGCCGGGGAGGGCCGGAGGGCGAGGCGGTGGCAGCAGCGACGCCGCCGGTGGCAGAAGATGTGAAGCCCCATATAGGGTTTTTTTTTGTTAATATATATGTTTTATGTTTTTTTTCGTATGAACTCTGGCCTTTGTGGCCATATTATGTTTAAATTTTAAGTACTATTTGTATTTTAAATTTGGTTAAATTTAGATGCCCCAATTCGGCAAGTGTTACACAGGAAAACAAATTAAGCAGCAATCATGCGACGGACTACGCGCCGGGGCTAAGTCCAGTACCACCGGCGCGGACAGAACATGCTCGCCGGGGGTACCAGCGACTGGATGGCTGGTGGGCCCAGAGCGTTAGCGCCGATGCTTGATTTTTTCTGCGCGCCGGGGCTATGCGTGTAGCACCGGCGCCCCAACTTTCCGCGCGCCGGCGGTATCAGCTCCGTGATGGCTGGTGGGCCCAGTGAGTTAGCGTCGGCGCTCGCTCCGTGCAACGCGCCGGGGGTATGCTGCTAGCACCGGCGGCTCCACATTCCGCGCGCCGGCGGTACATAGCACCGGCGCCACGATTTTATGCTGCGCCGGTGGTAACTTTTCCTGTATAAGGTATTTCCTAGTAGTGTGTTGGGGTCTCCCAACGGGTGTGTGAATTCACGCCATCAGCCCACAGCCACCAGCCGATCTCTAGGTGCGGCCAGGGGTGGGACCGCGCCTAGGGGTCGCCTGGTGGGCCCTTGGGTGCGCTCCTGGCCTCCTTTGGTCTCCCCCGGCGATTTCTCGTAAAAACACCTTTTCTGAATTTTCTTGACTTTATTGAGTTCCGGAAGATATTCCACTTGACAGGTGCTTTTTCCTCCTGTTTTCTGACTCTGGTAAATAATTCCGAGAAACAGCAAAACATGTAGAAATCGACAAAATAACATAAGTATTGCATTCTAATGTGAAATATATCAGTGAATAAGGAAAAATTATGATATAAAATAGTGATGCAAAATGGACGTATCAAGTCATGAAATCTCCAATCCCATTTATTTTACCATTAGCATGTTTAGAACTAGTAGAAGACTCATATGTACATAAAGTTTTAAGTTCTTCATATGGTTGGAGGGTACAAATTTTAACAGTGTCACTATTAGCAAGATTTTCAGCAATTTCTTCTCTTTCTCTCCTAGCACGCATTTGAGCTAACATCCTTATATTCTCATTAATTTGGACTTGTATAGAATTTATAGGTTCAGTTTTCTTAACTTCAAGAGTTGTAGTCCAATTTTTTATAATTTCAACATCCTGTGGAAGACTATCAACTTTTAGGAGAAGATTATCTAGTTTTTCTAGCTTTTCCTCAACAGTTTTATTGAAAACTTTTTGTGTAGAGATAAATTATTTGAGCATGTTTTCAAGATCAGAGCTGGAACTTTTAGTGTTGCTGTAAGCATTGCCATAATAATTTTCATAAGAATTGTCATTATTAGGAGGATATGGCCTATAGTTGTTACCACCAAAATTATTTTTATAAGCACTATTGTTGTCTAGCAATAAAATTCACATCAACTTGATCATTTTCTTTAGCGACGAGAGAGTTCAAAGCAACATTATTAGGATCAATAGGCACTTTTTAGCATGCATGGAAACAAGCATATCAACCTTATCATTCAACGTAGAGATCTCCTTAACAGAATTTACCTTTTTACCCGTTGGAGCTCTTTCTGTGTGCCATTGATAGCAATTTGGCATCAAATCATCCATGAGTTTGTGTGCCGCACCTAGTGTGAGATTCATAAAGGTTACTCCCGTAGCTGAATCCAATAAATTCCTTAAAGAAAAATTCAATCCTGCATAAAAAGTTTGGACAACCATCCACGTAGTTAGTCCTGGTGTGGGACAATTCTTAACCATAGTTTTCATTCTTTCCCAAGCATGAGCAACATGTTCATTATCATTTTTTCTAAATTTAATTATGGTACTCCTTAGTTGTAGAACTTGTCCAAGTGGATAATACTTCCCAATAAAAGCATCTTTGAATTTAGTCCAAGAATCAATACTATTCTTAGGCAAAGACAATAACCATTCTTTACCTCTTCCTCTTAACGAGAAAGGGAATAGTGTCAGTTTAACAATGTCACCATCTACCTAGTTATAATTTTGCATAACACATAACTCAACAAAGTTATTTAAATCAGAGGCATCATCTTCTCCAATTCCAGAAAATTGTTCTTTCATCACAAGATTCAACAAAGCAGGTTTAATTTCACAAGATTCTGCCTTGGAGGCAGGTGGAGCAATTGGTGTGCATATGAAATCATTATTATTGGTATTTGTAAAGTCACAGAGCTTGGTGTTCTCAGCTGAACCCATGCTGGCAAGATAAAACAAGGTAAACTAACAAACAGGAAAAGGAGTAAAAGCTGAAATTCTAATTTTTTGTGTGTTTTTGCTATAGAGAAAAGGAAAACAAGCAAAACAAGACTAAACAAAAAAATAACTAAGCAACAACAAAACAAAAGAGAGAGTGGAAGTGTGTAATTCCCCTAGCTGAAAGCTTGAAGTCCCTGGCAACGGCGCCAGAAATTAAGCTTGACGGCGTGAATCACACACACCCATTGGGAGACCCCAAGTGGAAGGTATGATGTAGTGTAGCAGTAATTTCCCTCAGTTAAGAAAACAAGGTGATCAATCCAGTAGGACTTCAATGTCAGTTAGTAGATTGCTTGTTGTCACACGGTTCAACAAGCGTGTACCTGCACACAAAACACAAACTCTCTCTGGCTCCCAACTTTCCAAGAAGGTGGTCAATCTTCCCCGTCTTGCCGTTAACAAGAGAATTAGAAGTATTGAGTGTATTGAGATTAAAACTAGAACGGAACAACGAGCAAGTGATGATGAAAAGTAACTGAACAAGGTTGTAATCAATGTAAAAGAATGGACCGGAGGCCATAGTTTCACTGTGGTGTCTCTCCATAAAACGGTAAACATGTTGGATAAACAAATTACAGCATGGCAATTGAAAAATCATGAGGGCATAACAATGCTATTATGAAAAGATATAGTTCACGGGTTCTAATCGTGCATGCATTACATCAAGGCATATGTACCGCTTTCCAACATGCATCCATATCTAATAGTCCATCTCAAGAAAGATATCCAGCAAATCTCTCTGGTATTAAGTTGCAAGCAATAAATGATTGCATTAAAGCAACAGACAATTGCATTAAGATCAATACATAATGTAACCAATAATTATCATCACGCAAACAAGAACACCACTGTTTTATCCATAGAGGCAACAACACATCCTTCCCCTTACATGTTTCTATCACTCGAGCGCAGGCAACAAGTAGGCATGAACCCACTATCTAGCATAAAACTCCCTCTTGGAGATGCATACAACAACTTGGCCAGAGTAGCCATACACATCAGAGAGTGTGCAAGAACACATTAACACACTAAAAAGATATAAGTGAAGCTCAATATAAAGATATGAACAAACTGATCATAATTTCATGATTCATCGGATCCAAGCAAACACAACATGTATCAATTACATAATAACGATCTTGATCATGTTAGGCAGCTCACAAGACCATGGCATGATAGCACAAGGAGGAGAGATCACCATCTAGCTACTGCTATGGACCCGTAGTCCAACGATGAACTACTCACGCATCTGTCCGGAGGCAATCATGGTGATGTAGAGGACTACGGTGACGATTCCCCTTCCAGCAGGGTGCCGGAGCAGGACTCCAGAAGCCCTAGATTGGACTTTCAAGGTGATGGCGCCTCTATATCTGTTTCGTGTAAAAATTCTCCGTCCCTAGGGTTTTCGGGGCAGAAGGCAATTTATGGGCGAAGAGGCGGTGCAGGGAGGCGACTGGGCCCACCAGGTAATGCCTAGGCGCAGGTGGGCCCTAGGCCACGCCTAGGGGTCGCCTGGTAGGGTCCCACCCCTCCAGGTGCTGTCCTTCGGGCTTCGTCTTTGTTCCGAATAAAAACTGGCCTTTGTGGATTTTCACAACTTTTCGCGAATATTTCCTGTACAACTTTTCTGAAATAAAAAGACAGCATAAAACAGGAACTTGCTCTAGGCACTGGCTTAATAGTTTAGTCCAAGAAAATGCCTTGAAAACGTTGGAAAACATGTGGAAATCGTAAGTAAATTGGTAGAAAACAAGCATGGAGCAATCAAAAATTATAGATACGTTCGGGGTGTATCAAAGACATAGAAAAGTAATCCTATAATCAATATCAAAAATACTTTCACAAATATGATGGAATAAATAGGCACAAATACATCTCACCAATCCCTTACATCTCCCATGCCTTGGGGGATTTACTCGCGCATGAGACATATAACAGGCATGAACTCAATAATTAAAAGGTAAGTTTCATCTCAATATTACCTTAGCAAGGTACAATAATTTGTCGATCAACAAGTTCCAAATCAGAAGTTCAATCTAGATGAAGGCTTTTTCAACCCTAATCTTATTACAATGGATCTCTCTTTCTCTCTATGAGGTGGAATGGTGATGGAATGGATGTTTGTTGAAGAAGACGATCGTCCGTGGGATCTGGCAGACGGTCACCTCTCTGGATCTCATCTTCCTTTCTTCTGGTTTCTATGGTGTGTGTTGCATATGTTTTCTGCCTCCTTCGTCTTCACGAAAGTTTCACCTTTTAATGTGCCGAAGGCAGCGGCGCTTGGTACGGTGGTGGGTACGGTCTCTCTTGCGACCATACCACTGGTCGTTAAGGCTCTCTGAAAAGAGTATCTAATTTTCTTCTTCCTAGAATTACTTATTAGGCTCCAATCATCATCAATATGTTTTATTTCCTTCCTTGTTTTGATAAATCCTAAAAATCTCATCAAGAATTAAAACATTTCCAAACATGGTGTTGTTTGGGTTAGTGTTAGAAGCGAAAACCAATAAAAAGTTAAAAACCAAATAAAGAATAGGGAAATGGCAAGGAAAAATTGCGTATAAAATGAAGCTATCATGTAGCCGAGCACGAGGTGTCATTCTTCACGTACTCGGTAATCGACTCTTGGATGGACCAAGATGATGCCACCTTCTTTGTCGTCTTCGGTTTTGTCCCAATTGGTCGTTTAGAGCCGGCCCCCTCCTCCACTCGGCCGTTCAAAGAAACTCAAAGTTTTTCCACTTTTGACAATCTTGAATCTTCATCCAACAATTCATCGAATTTAGGCCTCCTTATTGGGGCTGATTTCGATATACATAGTTAGAGCATCTCACAACTAGATAAAAGGGCACAAGTCAAATAGGCATGCCAAGTAGTTTGTAGCAAATAATATCAATTTCATGTGCATGCCAAGTAGACAGGAGTTCATAGCATTTTACTTTCATGGTGGTGTTCTTGCCACTCTTATTTCTCGTCATTATTTGATCATGGCACCCATGAAACTTGTTATGTTGCCCTTGTATGACGCTCCCACCGGTTTTCAATCGCCTTCACATTGCGATCAATGTTGATTTTGTCGTGTGGCAGATATGACTTCTTTTTTTAAGTCCTTATGAATCCTATTCCAATATGATTCATGAGTTTGTCGTGTGCCAGTAATCGGGTCTTAGCTTATTGCCATCCAAGCGTCACAAAATAACTCATCCTCGATGGAGATCCACGAATTGTCTCTTGAGCCGAATCCCTTGGTGTTTTTGTGGTTTTAAACATCTAGCACGTCCACTACCTCTTCGGCGGCCTCCCTAGCATGGCCCTGGGCCGGCGTTTCCATAGTAGCCACCGTGGCTAAGGTGATAAGTGGCGTCGGTGGTATCATCCTACAACATTCAGTGCATAATTTTTCACATTACAGGCTACATTCAAAGTACAATTCTTCACACTGGCAGTTACATTCAATGCACAATTCACATTGATGGCTTCATTCAAAGGACACATGCACAGGTTTGGCCTCATTAAATGTACACATGAACAAATATACGCACCTCGCCAAGCTCAGGCATGTCGTCGAACATGTTGGCGCCGACAGCATCAAAGATCCGTTGTCGGGAAGCCGTGATGGCGGAGAGGAGGAAGAAGATGAATAGCGAGGAAGGCGAAAAGGAATGGGGTAAACAGTCTCATTTAACCCCTATGCCTTATAAGAGGTGGGTCAAATCTCGTAATTTCAAGACCTTTCATGGTAAAATCTTCAACACAAAATGAGGAGCTGGGGCAATCCCGATTAATGTGGAAATACCTTGGGTCACACAGAAATTTAATAGCTTGAGAACTTTAAGATCTCGCCACGCACTCAAGAAAATGTCCTGCTCCTCAAACACGGTTTGCACGTGAAAAACCTCATCATGGCTAAGCGCTTCGTTCCGAAGCGACATGACATGGCATCTTGCTAGAGGCCCATAGTACTGTAACATCCCAAAATTATTATCAGGATTATATTCCAAAAATGAGAGCCAACAAAAACTTTTTGTTGTTTATTGTATGTTAATTGCTTCTTGTTACTTGAATGGTTGTTCTTGCTGTTTGTGTGAGTGTTTGCACTAGTGAACACTAGTAAGAAAGAAAGAAAACAAAATACAAAATCAAAGCAAGAAAATAAAAATGACAAGTTGTCACTTAAAAATCTCAAAGTGACAAACTCAATTTTTTTTTTCAAACCAAAGTCAGTGGAAATGTAATGTAACCACTCCCCATTTTGTTCCTATCACTTTCCCCTCTCAAATATTATTTTTGAACTAGTTTTAAAATTCTAAAATAAAAACAAATTGAAATAAATTAAAATAACATAAACAAAGTACTATGAAAGAAAATGTTGCAAAACATTTTATTTTGCAAAACCAATTTTTGTGGAGCTTCTGTACACTATGGTGAGGCCCCACAAATTTTGGCAATTTTTTATAAATTGATTCAGTTCCTCAAATAAAATCAAGAAGTGCTTCTGGTTTAAACAGAAGGACGGAAATGTAAATAAAAGAAAGAAAAAGGAAAATCAACAGCGCAGAGGAGGCAGGGGGCAATTCGCAAAATGCGCATCGTCTTCCTCTCTCCCTCGCCCCGAAGTGCCGCCGTGTCGCCCTGCCGTGCCCTCGCCGATTTCGAGCCGCCCAGGCCCCCCTGCGCGCGCACCCGGTGCCTCTGCTGCCTCTGCGTGCAGGAGAGAGCACTCGAGCCCCTTCCCGCGCCTTTACGCCGCCCTTTTCCCCGATGCCTCGCCGTGGCACCCGCGGCGTCGCCGGCCAAATTGGCCCAGCTCTCTGCGCCTCGACACGCGCAGCTCGACCCACACCTTCTAGAACACCTCCGGACCCCGGTAGGCACCGCGTCTCCACGTACCCTGCACCGCCGCGTCGGATTTGAGAAGAAATATCTCACCGGAACGACTTGGACGCCGTCCGTGCGCACCGTCCACGATACGCCGGCCCCTGCCTATAAAACCACCCCCAGACCGCGCCAGGAACACCACGCCACTCCCCACCCTCTCCACTCACCTCTGTGCACCGCCAGAAGGGCGTGAGCGCCGCCCGTGCTTCTCTGAACTTCGCCGTGTCCGAGGTAGGAGACGGCCGTGTCCACGCCGTTAGGCTGACCCATTCTTCCCTCTCTGGTCTGCACTTGCTTCCCTCTGCTTCACCGCCCTCACCGCACCCTTTTTCCCTCTGGATTGTGTCCAGATTCGCCGGGGGATCATCGCCGGAGTTGCTGCCGTGTCCGCGGGAAGTTCCGAAGCTCGCCGTGGACGCTCCGCTCCGTCCCAGCAAGTAGGACTCATCCAGGAGCTTCCACCTCACCACCGCCGTCGATTCGCGTCATCACCGTGCCCCCTAGGTGAGACCTCCGTCCACCACATCGCCGCCGGCGCGGCAGCGCCGCCAAAGTTTGGTCGCCGTCGTCGCGTCGCACGTGGACCGTTGGATCTCGATCCAACGGTTGCGTACCGTTTCGTGTTTTAAAAAGAGAGAGAGAGACTGACGGGCGGGCCCCGCTCGTCAGGATTTTATTAATTTCCAACCGCACACTCTGTCGCTGACGTGTAGGTCCCACCTGTCAGCCTTTTCAACATTATCCAGAGAGATTTAATTTCGAATTTAAATTCCTCTCTGAGAAGTCAGTACTGGTCCTGACTTTGAAATTTAATAAATCAAGATTTGGGAATCCAAATAAATCAAACTCAATTGTTCTGGAAAGCTTATGAAATTGTTTAACCAACCCAATTGGTCTCATGTCATTTAATTAAATAGTTAAAAAGTATTATTGAAAATGCCACAGAAGGTTTAAAATCTAAACTTGTTTGTTTCTGATACTCTGTTAGTCCAAATAATTCCAAACCAATTTTGCTAGCTTAGTACTGCCTTGTTAGCTCCCCTAATTTTGGTAGAATTAATTAAGCATATTAATTGTTGACTTTAAGATAAACCCTTCTGGACTAAAACAAACAAATATGTTTATTGGTTGACCCAAATGAGTTAGGACCAATTTTGTTAGCTCACATATAGCCATGTTTAGTTACCCCTAAAAGGGTTTAATTTTTGGAACAATAGAATTTAAATGGTAGCTAAAACTTGATTATTAAGCTACTGGATTCAATCCAATGTGTAGGGAGTTTGGTAACTCCAAATGATCCAATTCAAATTGGGTTGTCTTCTACACATCAGTAGCTTTCATAGAATTTTAGTTTGTATTTTTGTGACCAACAGAACTCAAGTTGTGGAATTAAACATGAATAACTAGTTTCTGCCATAATTTGGACTTAATTAAATAATGTTTAATTCAATTATTTGAAAACCAAATTGTGTGGTTTGATGTGTGCAGTAGCTAATTGTGATGTTTATGATTGTTATGTTGAGATGATTGCTTGTATAGCTTAGTGATTGTTTGCATTGTTTGTTTATTAATTAGACGAGAACGTTGTCGGATATATCGAGGAAGGAGAGTTTGCTGAATGAAGAACAAGAGCAAGATCACTTTGCCAAGCAAGGCAAGCTATTCTCTGAGCTTGCACTACAAACATATGCATCTACTTTCATAACATGTTTTACTCTCAAAGCAAGATTTATAAAACCATTTCAAAAGTATATGGATATTATTTTGCCACCCTATGTAGTAGTTTATAAAACTTTAGGATGGGAAAACAATGTTGTTTATTCAAAACTCCTTTAAAAAGACTTGTGTGGTATGGAATACCGAGATGTCGGTGTGGAAGTAAAGAAGTGGAAATGGTGATGTTTATGAAAAATGCACATTGTGTCCTAGTACTATGACAACCAATCATACCCTGTGCGACCACATCTACCCACATATGGGAAAGGGCGTAGTCATATAATTTGCTCATATTAGTATGGGATGCCTCAACAACGAGGATGACCTCGTTCCATGAGGGGATGGTTGGTGACCTACCCCTGACCTGGGTCCTAACACGATGGTGGGAGGATTGAAGGGTTCGCTCGCCGGGCAGAACTACGAGTCCTCACACTTAGGTTTCCCGACGGGGAATCTGGACTGGGTGTTGATGGAAAGGATGATAATTCGTAGCGGTAGGATCCTATACTAGCATGAGCAAAGGACAGGCTATGGTCGGCGGCTTACTTCGCATACACCTGTATGGCGAGACGTGGCAGACACGATGAGTTGCCGGATGGATGGGGAAAAGCGTGCTACCTCTGCAGAGTGTAAAACTATTCGAATAGCCGAGTCCTCGGATATGGACAGTTGGGAGGCTGTCCTAGACCATGTGCAAGTTTTTGGAAAAGCTTTTAAGTTTAAAAGAAACTGAAATGGTGATGGTGTTACACAGCTATACCAAATGAAGTGGTATGAGTTGTTGGAATAAATGGACTATGGTGAGCCATGGTCATGAAAAGGAGGAGTTTTTGAGAAACAAAATGAGATGGTGACTTCTTTCAAAGATGGTTATAAAACTCTTCTTACCTTTTTCAATAAAGATATAGAGATGTTTTAAAACAAATAAAAGTGCATACTCATGTTGGGGTAGTTTGCGAGTACATTCAAATGTACTCATATTGGTTTCGTCCCTGGCTATTGTCCTAGCCAGACTACGAGGAGGAGCACTACGCCGAGCAGGAATATGGCGACTTCTACGCCAACTAAGGATCTCCACAAGTCAGCTGCCTGTCGGGTTGTCGTCATTAGAATATGATGTCTACTACGCCGTAGCTTCCGCTGATATTTTGGTTTGGCCCATGAAGGCACCTATGTAAGAACTTGGTCTAAATGACCATTTATGTAAGACTTTTATTCGGTACTGTAATGGATGTAAACTTTGGTATCCAATTCGGATTATGTGCAACGACAGACTGATCACGGGATCGTTGTGTTAAGCATAATCGGGTATTTCGGACAGCTAGTCCGGGGTCCCCACAGACTTGGTATCAGAGCCATCCTGACTTTAGGAAACCTTAGTTAGCATGGTCGTTTGTCAAATGTTACAAAAGATGAATTTCTAAAAAGAAAGGAATGAAGTATTTTCGAAAATTGCTTATCTCCAATCCTCTTACTTATGCAAAATTTTACTCTCATTAAATTTACATTTTCCTTGGTATCCCTAAAATTTTGTACACCTCTCATTAAGCTTAAAATTTGACTCACTTGTTGCCCTACTATATTAAAATTTTGATATACTTGTCACCTAACTAACTTAAAATTTTGCTTAAAAACTGTAGATGGCACTCCATTGGACCGAGTTCGTTCAGCTGGAGAAGGACAGCAAGCTGACGTTTGAGAGGGACTTGTTCGAGTTGACCAAGCTGTTAGGTCGCCCCGCTCCAGAGTTTGAGGGAGCTCAGATTGATGTTCACGGTGTCGGAAGGCTGAGCTGGCTCATCAGTCGTCAGTTCGCAGGAACATCAAGTCTCCCAGTTCCAGGACGCTCATCTTCACCACCAAGGAGGCCACCTGGGTTGATGGTCTCTGTACTGCTACACAGAGGATGCTAGCCCGACTTTGTGAGGAGCACAAGGCGGAGTTAGTAGACTCCCGTTTCCGGTTCTACGGGAGGCGCAACTGCGATGGACACCCTACTCCTTCACCTTACCACCCGATGTTTGGGAGCTACATCATGGACATGGAGATCTTACTTCAGTGCACTCAGGATGATCTGTTGCGCACTAGGATTCAGCTCACTTCGACCGCGAGTCGCTCGTTGAGCTTCGCGAGAACGAGATGAAGCTGATGGTGGAGAAGGTTGCTCTTCTCAGGAAGAGGGCCCAGCTGAGGAAGACTATCGTGAAGCTCCGCACGAAGGTGGCAGAGCAGGACGGACTGATTGAGGATCTAGAGCACCATACTGACGAGATGGAGGAGGAGGGCGAGGATCTCCGCAAGGAGAACGACGCTTTCCTCAGTGACGATGATGACTTCGTGGAGGAGATGGACTGTGAGGAGGAGGATGATGAGGAGGAGTTAGTTGACGAGGAGGAGGAGCCACTCGAGCCAGTTCTCGAGGACGAGGAGGAGGATCCCGAGGAGCCAGCCTACCAGTCAGATGCTGACGTGTTAGAGCTGGAGGTTCCACCTCAGTAGGCGAGTGACTTGATCACTACCGCAGGATTAGGTTGACCCCCTATAGCTAGTCGAGTAGTAGTAGTGGTTCTTTTGGAAACCAGATGTTATGTATCCTAGATGTAAGGTGATGTTGTAAGCTTGAGGTTGTAAGCTTGATGTTGATGTGAACTCCTTGATGTGTTGTTTGTGAAATATAAGTATGTTTGTCTTGTTTAAATCTGTGTGAACTATTTTCATATAAATCTTAGGATTAATCAACCACTTGAGAGATCGTCTTTTCCCTTAGTCGAACTTTTCTTGCCTTGTCTCTTATACCCGGTGTGCTTCAGGATGCCGCCCCGTCGCGACAATGGGAGGATCAGGATCAGCACCACCACCACCGGACCCAACCCCCGCCCAACTTCTCGCGCTTATCATGGAGGAACGTGAAAATGCCCGGCAGAGCGCCAGCTCATCTCGTGCCTACAACAACTCGCAGCCGCTTATAACAACAACAACAACAACGGTGGTAACGGCAATGGCAATGAGAACCAGCGATCTACCTTAGGCGATTTCCAGAAGACCAACCCACCCACCTATCCAAGGGACTTCACCCACTGGAGGCCGATGATTGGCTTCGCACCATCGACAACAATCTGGAAGTTGCTGCTGTGGGAGAAAATGAGAAAGTGTTGTATGCAACCCACTATCTCGCTGGACCTGCAAGAGCTTGGTGGGAAACTACCAAGGCTCTCCAGCAGCTGGTCATGTCATCAACTGGGCTGAGTTCCAGGAGAAGTTCCGCAAGAAGCACATTCCCTAGGACTCATTGAGAGGAAGAAGGATGAATTCCGCAAGCTGAGGCAGGGAAGTAAGATGTGGTCGGTTATCTTGAGGATTTACCGACTTATCTCGGTATGCTCCTGATGACACCGACAAAGAAGAGAAGAAGATGGAGCGTTTCATGAGTGGACTTCATGATGAACTGCAGTGTGCTCTGGTTATCCATGACTTCCGTGATCTGGAGTCACTTGTGGACAAAGCCATCCAGCTGGAGACCAAGCGCAAGTCTATGTATGAAGGTCGCAAGAGGAGGATGAATGCTCAGGAAGGTTCGAGCAGCCAGAAACCTCGTATCTTTCAGCAGAACCCCAGGCCTGCCTATCGTCCACCCCAAGCACCACGCCCCAATTTCCCTAACCGCCCAAACAACTTCAACCGCCCCAATGACAATAACCGTTCTGGAGGAAACTTCAATAACTTCAACTCCGCCCCAAGGTTGTCTGCTTTGAATGCGGCCAGGACATTACTCCAGAGAATGCCCCAATCCCAAGAAGCCTGTCCAGCGCCCCAATGCACCTGCACCGAACAATGGTCAAGGCCGCAATGGAAATGGTAATGGCAAGAATGCCGCACCCCGCGGGAATGCTGCTGTTGTCAGAGGCCGTCTGCACCACATCAATGCTGAAGAGGCTGAAGAAGCGCCAGATGTTGTGCTGGGTACGTTCCTTGTCAACTCAGTACCTGCAACTGTTCTGTTTGATTCTGGTGCCACCCATTCGTTTATTACCAAAGAGTTTGTTTCTAAGGGAGGTTTAGTCGGGAGTCTTTTACCCAAACCAATGTTGGTACAAACCCCAGGACTGTTAGCCAAAACCAACCAGATGTGTTCCGAAACCCCCATAGAAATTGGAGGAGGAAGGTTTGCAGCCGACCTAATTATCTTAGGAAACCAAGGCATAGATGTTATTCTTGGAATGGATTGGTTAGCCAAGTATCACGGTCGTATTGACTGTGCCCGAAGAGCTGTTTCTCTCACTTCTGATGATGGAGTTGAAGTGGAGTATGCATCTGAGACCAGCCAGACCAGACCCGGATGCCATGAGAGCATAGCTCGACCCGCCCTAGATGAGATCCGTGTTGTTCATCTGTTCAAGGATGTTTTCCCAGAAGAATTGCCTGGTATGCCGCCAGACAGGGATATTGAGTTCATAATTGAGCTTATCCCAGGACATCCCCCATATCCCAAAAGCCTTATCGGATGAATCCGGAAGAACTGGTTGAGTTGAAGAAGCAGTTGGCTGATATGCTAAGCAAAGGTCTTGTCCGCCCAAGCGCTTCACCATGGGGATCACCCATTATTTTTGTGGACAAGAGAGACGGTACCACACGCCTGTGTGTGGATTATCGCAAGCTGAATGACGTGACCATTAAAAACAAGTACCCTCTTCCCAAGATCGAGGATCTGTTCGATCAAATGAACGGAGCCCGAGTCTTTTCAAAGATCGATCTTCGGACAGGTTACCATCAGTTGAAGATCCGAGAGACAGACATTCCCAAGACCGCCTTCACCACCCGTTACGGTTTGTTTGAATACACCGTGATGTCCTTTGGCCTGACCAATGCCCCAGCCTATTTCATGAATCTCATGAACAAGATTTTCATGGAGTACCTCGACAAGTTCGTGGTAGTTTTCCTTGATGACATCCTTATTTATTCCAAGACCGAAGAAGAGCATGCTGAACACCTGCGTCTAGTTTTGGAGACCCTCCAAGAGCACCAGCTGTATGCCAAGCTTAGCAAGTGTGAGTTTTGGCTCAGTGAAGTGGCATTTCTTGGACATATTGTATCCGCTGGAGGAATTTCTGTTGACCCTGAGAAGATACAAGCCATTCTTGACTGGTTATCCCCAACCAATGTTTTTGAAATCCGAAGCTTTCTCGGACTTGCCGGTTATTACCGCAAGTTCGTTGAAGGATTTTCCAGTATAGCCAAACCTCTGACCCAACTGTTGAAGAAGGACAAGAAATTTGAATGGACTCAGAAGTGTGAGGATAGTTTCCAAGAACTGAAGAAGAGACTAACCTCAGCCCCAATTGATTATGCCAGACGTCACCCAGAGTTTCGACGTGTATTGCGATGCATCACGCCTCGGACTTGGTTGCGTTCTGATGCAAGAAGGCAAAGTTGTGTCGTATCTGTCCCGGCAGTTGCGACCGCATGAAGAGAATTACCCAACCATGACTTGGAGTTAGCTGCTGTAGTCTTTGCTCTTAAGAAGTGGCGTCCCTATCTTGCGGGACATCGCTGTGAGATCTATACGATCAAAAGCTTGAAGTATATTTTCACCCAGAAGATTGAACCTGCGACAGAGGAGATGGATGGAATTAATCAAGGATTATGATATTGGAATCCATTATCACCCTGGAAAGGCTAATGTAGTTGCCGATGCCCTTAGTCGCAAACCTTGCACCCTGAATGCCCTGATCCAAGCCGAACAGCCAGCCTTGTTCAAAGAGTTCCAAGATTTTGGACTAGAGCTTGTTAGCCATGGTTATCTCGCCAATTTAGAGTTAACCCCAACCCTGATGGATCAAATCAAAGAAGCCCAAAAAGGTCATGAAAGCATAGAGGGAATTAGGAAGAAGATTTCCCTCGGCAAAGCACCCGGTTTTACCGAAGATGCTGAAGGAGTGCTGAAATTCAATGACCGTATCTGTGTGCCCAATGTCACGGAACTTAAGGAGTTAATCCTGAAGGAGGCCCATGAGACCCCTTATTCAATCCACCCCGGCGGAACCAAAATGTACCAAGACCTTCGAGAAAGATTTTGGTGGCATGGAATGAAGCGAGAGATTGGTTCATTCGTAGCCAAGTGTGACATCTGCCAGCGAGTTAAGGCTGAACATCAGCGACCCGCTGGATTGCTTCAACCTTTGAAAATTCCCGAGTGGAAGTGGGATGAGATTGGAATGGATTTTATTACCGGACTTCCAAGATCCAACCGAGGCCATGATTCAATCTGGGTCATCGTTGATCGACTGACCAAGGTTGCTCATTTTATACCCGTCAAACCACTCACAATGGAGCCAGTTAGCAGACCTGTATATTTCCAGAATAGTAAGCCTGCATGGTGTGCCTAAGAAGATTGTATCTGATAGAGGCACGCAATTCACCTCAAGATTCTGGAAATCCCTTCATGAAGCCCTCGGAACCAAGTTAGCTTTAGCACAGCTTATCATCCCCAGACCGATGGCCAAACTGAGCGAGTGAACCAGATATTGGAGGACATGCTTCGTGCATGTGTTCTATCCTATGGTTCCAAGTGGGAAGATTGTCTTCCGTTTGCAGAGTTCTCGTACAACAACAGTTATCAGTCCAGTCTGCAAATGGCCCCTTTTGAAGCCCTTTACGGCAAGAAGTGTCGTACACCCCTGAATTGGTCCGATACCGGAGAAGGCAAATTGTTTGGACCAGATACCCTCCGTGAAGCTGAAGAGCAAGTTCAGCTTATTCGTGAACGCCTCAAAACTGCCCAATCCCGTCAGAAGAGTTATGCTGACACCAAGCGCCGTGACCTCACTTCAGTCGGAGATCATGTTTATCTCCGAGTGACACCCCTCAAAGGAATGCAGCGTTTCCATGTCAAAGGAAAGTTAGCGCCAAGGTATATTGGACCCTTCAAGGTCATTGCTCGTCGAGGAGAAGTATCCTATCAGCTGGAGTTACCCCAGGAGTTAGGAGATTATCATGATGTCTTCCACATTTCCTTGCTCCGGAAGTGTCTTGAAGTTCCTGACCAGCCTGATGTTTTCAAAAACATCGACCACCTCTCCATCGACCTGAACCAAGACCTGACTTATCGTGAGAGACCCCTCAAAATTCTCGAAGAAGATGTTCGTGTTACCCGAAGACGTGCGATCAAGTTTTACAAAGTCCAGTGGACTAACCACTCTGAAGAAGAAGCAACTTGGGAACGCGAAGATTATCTTCGAAGCGAATTTCCAGACCTCTTTAGTACCCAGGCCTAGCAAATCTCGGGACGAGATTTATTCTAAGGGGGGAAGGATTGTAACATCCCAAAATTATTATCAGGATTATATTCCAAAAATGAGAGCCAACAAAAACTTTTTGTTGTTTATTGTATGTTAATTGCTTCTTGTTACTTGATGTTGTTCTTGCTGTTTGTGTGAGTGTTTGCACTAGTGAACACTAGTAAGAAAGAAAGAAAACAAAATAAAAATCAAAGCAAGAAAATAAAAGTGACAAGTTGTCACTTAAAAATCTCAAAGTGACAAACTCAATTTTTTTCAAACCAAAGTCAGTGGAGATGTAATGTAACACTCCCCATTTTGTTCCTACCACTTTCCCCTCTCAAATATTATTTTTGAACTAGTTTTAAAATTCTAAAATAAAAACAAATTGAAATAAATTAAAATAACATAAACAAAGTACTATGAAAGAAAATGTTGCAAAACATTTTATTTTGCAAAACCAATTTTTGTGGAGCTTCTGTACACTATGGTGAGGCCCCACAAATTTTGGCAAATTTTTATAAATTGATTCAGTTCCTCAAATAAAATCAAGAAGTGCTTCTGGTTTAAACAGAAGGACGGAAATGTAAATAAAAGAAAGAAAAAGGAAAATCAACAGCGCAGAGGAGGCAGGGGGCAATTCGCAAATGCGCATCGTCTTCCTCTCTCCCTCGCCCCGAAGTGCCGCCGTGTCGCCCTGCCGTGCCCTCGCCGATTTCGAGCCGCCCAGGCCCCCCTGCGCGCGCACCCGGTGCCTCTGCTGCCTCTGCGTGCAGGAGAGAGCACTCGAGCCCCTTCCCGCGCCTTTACGCCGCCCTTTTCCCCGATGCCTCGCCGTGGCACCCGCGGCGTCGCCGGCCAAATTGGCCCAGCTCTCTGCGCCTCGACACGCGCAGCTCGACCCACACCTTCTAGAACACCTCCGGACCCCGGTAGGCACCGCGTCTCCACGTACCCTGCACCGCCGCGTCGGATTTGAGAAGAAATATCTCGCCGGAACGACTTGGACGCCGTCCGTGCGCACCGTCCACGATACGCCGGCCCCTGCCTATAAAACCACCCCCAGACCGCGCCAGGAACACCACGCCACTCCCCACCCTCTCCACTCACCTCTGTGCACCGCCAGAAGGGCGTGAGCGCCGCCCGTGCTTCTCTGAACTTCGCCGTGTCCGAGGTAGGAGACGGCCGTGTCCACGCCGTTAGGCTGACCCATTCTTCCCTCTCTGGCCTGCACTTGCTTCCCTCTGCTTCACCGCCCTCACCGCACCTTTTTTCCCTCTGGATTGTGTCCAGATTCGCCGGGGGATCATCGCCGGAGTTGCTGCCGTGTCCGCGGGAAGTTCCGAAGCTCGCCGTGGACGCTCCGCTCCGTCCCAGCAAGTAGGACTCATCCAGGAGCTTCCACCTCACCACCGCCGTCGATTCGCGTCATCACCGTGCCCTCCCGTGCCCCCTAGGTGAGACCTCCGTCCACCACATCGCCGCCGGCGCGGCAGCGCCGCCAAAGTTTGGTCGCCGTCGTCGCGTCGCACGTGGACCGTTGGATCTCGATCCAACGGTTGCGTACCGTTTCGTGTTTTAAAAAGAGAGAGAGAGACTGACGGGCGGGCCCCGCTCATCAGGATTTTATTAATTTCCAACCGCACACTCTGTCGCTGACGTGTAGGTCCCACCTGTCAGCCTTTTCAACATTATCCAGAGAGATTTAATTTCGAATTTAAATTCCTCTCTGAGAAGTCAGTACTGGTCCTGACTTTGAAATTTAATAAATCAAGATTTGGGAGTCCAAATAAATCAAACTCAATTGTTCTGGAAAGCTTATGAAATTGTTTAACCAACCCAATTGGTCTCATGTTATTTAATTAAGTAGTTAAAAAGTATTATTGAAAATTCCACAGAAGGTTTAAAATCGAAACTTGTTTGTTTCTGATACTCTGTTAGTCCAAATAATTCCAAACCAATTTTTCTAGCTTAGTACTGCCTTGAATTAGCTTCCCTAATTTTGGTAGAATTAATTAAGCAATATTAATTGTTGACTTTGAGATAAACCCTTCTGCACTAAAACAAACAAATATGTTTATTGGTTGACCCAAATGAGTTAGGATCAGTTTTGTTAGCTCACATATATCCATGTTTACTTACCCTAAAAGGATTTAATTTTTGGAACAATAGAATTTAAATGGTAGCTAAAACTTAATTATTAAGCTACTCGATTCAATCCAATGTGTAGGGAGTTTGGTAACTCCAAATGATCCAATTCAAATTGGGTTGTCTTCTACACATCAGTAGCTTTCCATAGAATTTTAGTTTGTATTTTTGTGACAAACAGAACTCAAGTTGTGGTTTTAAACATGAATAACTAGTTTCTGCCATAATTTGGACTTAATTAAATAATGTTTAATTCAACTTATTTGAAAACCAAATTGTGTGGTTTGATGTGTGCAGTAGCTAATGGTGATGTTTATGATTGTTATGTTGAGATGATTGCTTGTATAGCTTAGTGATTGTTTGCATTGTTTGTTTATTAATTAGACGAGAACGTTGTCGGATATATCGAGGAAGGAGAGTTTGCTGAAATCGAAGAACAAGAGCAAGATCACTTTGCCAAGCAAGGCAAGCTATTCTCTGAGCTTGCACTACAAACATATGCATCTACTTTCATAACATGTTTTACTCTCAAAGCAAGATTTATAAAACCCATTTCAAAAGTATATGGATATTATTTTGCCACCCTATGTAGTAGCTTGTATAAAACTTTAGGATGGGAAAACAATGTTGTTTATTCAAAACTCCTTTAAAAAGACTTGTGTGGTGATGGAATACCGAGATGTCGGTGTGGAAGTAAAGAAGTGAAATGGTGATGTTTATGAAAAATGCACATTGTGTCCTAGTACTATGACAACCAATCATACCCTGTGCGACCACATCTACCCTCATATGGGAAAGGGCGTAGTCATATAATTTGCTCATATTAGTATGGGATGCCTCAACAACGAGGATGACCTCGTTCCATGAGGGGATGGTTTGGTGACCTACCCCTGACCTGGGTCCTAACACGATGGTGGGAGGATTGAAGGGTTCGCTCGCCGGGCAGAACTACGAGTCCTCACACTTAGGTTTCCCGACGGGGAATCTGGACTGGGTGTTGATGGAAAGGATGATAAATTAGTAGCGGTAGGGTCCTATACTAGCATGAGCAAAGGACAGGCTATGGTCGGCGGCTTACTTCGCATACACCCTGTATGGCGAGACGTGGCAGACACGATGAGTTGCCGGATGGATGGGGGAAAAGCGTGCTACCTCTGCAGAGTGTAAAACTATTCGAATAGCCGAGTCCTCGGATATGGACAGTTGGGAGGCTGTCCTAGACCATGTGCAAGTTTTTGGAAAAGCTTTTAAGTTTAAAAGAAACTAAAATGGTGATGGTGTTACACAGCTATACCAAACAAAGTGGTATGGGTTGTTGGAATAAATGGACTATGGTGATCCATGGTCATGAAAAGGAGGAGTTTTTGAGAAACAAAATGAGATGGTGACTTCTTTCAAAGATGGTTATAAAACTCTTCTTACCTTTTTCAATAAAGATATAGAGATGTTCTAAAACAAATAAAAGTGCATACTCATGTTGGGGTAGTTTGCGAGTACATTCAAATATACTCATATTGGTTTCGTCCCTGGCTATTGTCCTAGCCAGACTACGAGGAGGAACACTACGCCGAGCAGGAATATGGCGACTTCTACGCCAACTAAGGATCTCCACAAGTCAGCTGCCTGTCGGGTTGTCGTCATTAGAATCTGACGTCTACTACGCCGTAACTTCCGCTGATATTTTGGTTTGGCCCATGAAGGCACCTATGTAAGGACTTGGTCTAAATGACCATTTATGTAAGACTTTCTATTCGGTACTGTAATGGATGTAAACTTTGGTATCCAATTCGGATTATGTGCAATGACAGACTGATCAAGGGATCGTTGTGTTAAGCATAATCGGGTATTTCGGACAGCTAGTCCGGGGTCCCCACCAGTACAGTGACCAGACAAGAACTACCAAACAAAACTAGATAGATGCCTATGGGGTAGGCTAACATCACCGCGGAGATAACGAAGAGTCATCAGCTCCCAAGTCAAATCTGGAAGGGCTCCAAGACAATGATTGCTTGAGTCGACTAAGTGAAATAGTCCCAACGGGCTTGAGCCGACACGGGTAAAGTCGACTCAGACCAGTGGTTCACCATGTTGACTCAACACGTTCAGTGTAATTTACCTTCATTCGTTTTAGGAGATTACCAAGGAAGTTCATCTCGCAACTCAGCGAAGGCAAATCACCTCTAGTGAACCCGGTCGAAGCCGACGCTAATGCTGAGCCCTAACTAAGTTCATGGGTTAATGTCGGGGAAATGCCTAAACCGGGTAGGCCCGTGAAGAGAGATGGCCCACAAGACCAAGGTGGGGCATGGCTGGCTCACGGCCGCCCCTCTCCATGGGCTTACACGCCATGAGGTGGTCTGGCTCAAGATCTTGTACGACTCTAGCTGAAGTCATTAGACGATACGACGGCTCAACTTGGAAGGCAAGGCAAAAAACGTAGCTGACTCCAAGTAAGTGCTAGCGTGTAGTGGTCACACGTTCGTTGGGATACCCCAAGAGGAAGGTATGATGTAGTCTAGCAGCCATTCCCCCGATTAAGGAACCAGGGTTATCAATCCAGTAGGAATTCGAAGAATTGAGGAAGGTTGCTGTGGCGCCCCGACCCGACTACTATACAGTGATGCTGTGTGTCACCGGCTAAGCGATACAACCGGAGGTTACGGGTTTACCAATCCCCGGCCAAAACCTTTTGCAGGTGTTGCTCGGTATGGATCATCGGCAACACAACACCCCGATTGATGCCTTAACACAGGCACAACCCTCAATGCATAATTGAGAGATCAAGACTTGTGGAACAACTGGCACATCACAGACTCTACGACACAAATCATATAGTTCAACTCTTATAATAGAGAAAGATAGCAGATTACAACCAGAGGTCACAGACCCAACATTACAACATGCGGAAGCGAATTAGGTTGTTCTAAACAACAAGATCCAAATTATGGCCTAAGAGGCCTACAGATAAACATCACAGCGCCAGCTATTCCGGGATGTCCCAAGCTGCCACCTAGGAACCCCAGACTACTCGTCGACGTCCACAAAGAACCCACCTTCGAGGTCGGTGAATTCCTCCTCTGAAACAAAACAAACGACGTTGAGTTCGACGAACTCGCAAGATTATATATAGAGCTTTAGCTCGATGAGGCTTTCAAAGTTTTATGGCTGTTTTGCATAAAGCTGATTTTATTTATGAAAACACAACTCAATGGCATCGACTAATCAGAGTATTTTTAAAAGGGGTAAGAAGTACTCTTTTCTTTGATCACCTTTCTCAACATCAACCATCATCAACCACTGTACCTGTTCATCAAAGGCACCTCCCCGAATCACCCTCGAGGAAGTCAACCTTGCATTCTTGAGTGGTACCTTTAGTACCCAGTTTTTAATCATTCCGTTCAAGTTATTCTATGATCTTATCGTCCTTTCCCAAGTCGTCCGTAACCGTGGACACGGCTTTTCGAAAAGATTTACCCTGCAGGGGTGTAGAATGTTTGCCACGCGTACCATCCGGCCCATTACCTGCGCATTAGCTCTCTTCCTTGCAAAGCCGGCTGGGTGGGCGCGGTGTCGACTTCTCCCTCGTTAAGGACTTTCCAGGATCATCAGTGGCGGCAGGACACGAGTTCCTTCAACACCCTGCCCCACGGCCACTCATTTTCCTAACACCACCATCCTCATCCCAGTTCATACCACCATCAACACGCACGCGCAAATGGAAGCCCGAACTAGAGGACCCTGGCTAGCCCCGCCCGAGTTATTTAGTCTATGAGGGTTCCTGCAATTGCATAGGCCTCACGCATGGTTGCACGCTCAGTCTTGGTTCGGGAGGTAAAGAACTCGCACCTAGGCGGCGAGAATGAGACAAAGCACCACAACCACAGTGGCCTCTCATCCCCACCTTTAGCATCTTATTACCTGTCACCACAATTCTCCACCATCATCACAACATCTCTTCACCTGTTTCCAACATGAACCATCCATCGGACGAGTAACAATTAACTAAGCATGGCTAAGCATCAACATAGCATAGTAGATAACTCAGGCCAACAATACAAACCTATGGATAATAGGAGGGGAAACATGTATTGGCATCGAAAACTTAATGCAACTATAGGATACTCTAATCCAAGCAAATTGACATTTGGAACCGCATGCAATATTATAGTGGAGAAAATACTTGCGGAAAATAGGATAAGACATGCTCAGAGGGGGGATTACGCTTGCCTTGTTCAAAGTGCTGGTAGTACGGATCGTCGGGGTATTGCGGTTTAACCCCGGTTGCTTGATCTATCAAAACATAGCAACGGAAAAGCAATCAATCACCACACATGTTTCAACAAATGCAATGCGCAAACACATGATGGCATGACATTTTTAATGCACTGGAATTATTATAACAAGTTCTACCAATTTACATGGGGTGAAGAAATAATTATTCAACAAGAGAAAGAATAAAGCTCCTTCTTTGTTTTAATGTTTTCCTGTGCTAAAGATCATGTAAACATGCATGACAATGATGCTACTGATTAAAACACATTTTTCTGAGCGTTTTGATATAAGGAACACATTTTTCGGAGGTCCCGATAAAAAGTTATCACTTTTATTAATTTCCTCTTTTAAACTTATGGTTTTGATTAATTTATTTTCAACAACAATAAAAATTAACTACTCGAATCCGAGAGAGAGATATAAAACACGACAAACATCGGAGGTCGATGTCCCTAAGTGCGCGAGGGAGTAGTGGGAAGCAATGCGCAAGAGGGAGAAAATTGGAAAAGAATCATCTGAAAAAAAACAGATTAGCCGGCCTCCAGCCCGGTTGGGCCGGCTAGCAGGCCGGCCTGGCTCCAGAGCCAACCGGCTCCCAGCCCGGTTTGGGCCGGCTCCTGGACTGGCTATGGGCCAGAGACGGCCGGTTTGCAGCCCGGCTTAGCCGGTTCCTCGACCGGGCGTGCTACAGCGGCGAGGAGCTTCGGCGTACGGGCGTCGACGGCGATGATGGCCACGGCGAGACGAGAGCAAGGGGGAGGACAAGGAGAGGTTCACGGGACGGCGAGCTCACCATCAGCACGGTGGAGAGGTCGGGGAAGCCGGAGGGGCGTGACGGCGGCGTATTCCGGCGGCGGAGCTTGGGTGGCCGTGCAGGGAAACGGAGTTGGCGGCGGCGATGCACGGCCTCCCGCCTCGATTCCTCTGGTGTAGAAGGTGCAGGCGATGCGGCGGTCCTGTAGGTGGTGCTCGATTCGCGCGGGGCTCTTCAACCGGCGGCGACGAGCACGGCGACCATGGCGGCTACGCGCGCACGCGGGGAAGAGAGGTGGGGAACGGGAAGCAGACAGGTGAGGGAGGGGGCAGAGCGGCTCGTGGCGTGCTTCTCCTCGCAGGAGAAGGGCAGGGGAGGGGTGCTTCGGCACGGGGCGACAGTGGTGCGACGCGAGCACAGCGCGCTCGGTCGCTACAGCGAAGGAGACGATGATCTTACAGAGAGGCCCCTGGCTGCATTTTCGTAATTACCGAAAAGTCCTTTTCTGCTCCTTTCTAATTCCAGCAGCAGTATTTGAATTAATTGAGTCACTTTAACACTTCCAGAAATTATGAAATAATTTGGGGAGGCTCCCCTTGTCATTTAGTTGCTCCACAAAAATTGGGGTTTAAGAATAAAATGTTTTGACCAACTTTTGTTCATAGTGTTTCATTGTGGCAATTTTGCTAATTTCCAAAGTGATATTCCTTTAGGAATTTAAGGCAAGTTCCAAATATTAGGTTGGAACTCTTGGAACTTCCCTGACAAATATAAGATGTCAAGTAAATTTGTTTTGCAAGTTTAGGTGCCTTCATTGTTATGAAGTTTGATAGAGCAAGTTTGGCATTGGTTTTTAAGTGGTGCCAAACCATTTGTTTTTCGGTGTTTAGCAAGTAAAAATGGATGCCATGATGCAGTGCAACACAAAAGCGAAAATTTTACTCGGGTTTGTAGGTTCTCAAATTTGGGGCTGTTACAATTCTACCCCCTTACAGGAATCTCGTCCCGAGATTCTAAGATTGCGGAAAGAAGTCGGGATACTCCTCACGAAGACTAGACTCTCTTTCCCAAGTTGCTTCTTCTTCGGAATGGTGAGACCACTGAACTTTGTGTAACTTGGTAGTCTTGTTACGGGTCTTCCTTTCGGCTTCATCCAGGACACGGATAGGATGCTCGCGATAAGTGAGATCTTCCTGGAGATCCAGCTCTTCATGATTGACTCCATGGATAGGATCTTTGAAGCACCGGCGAAGTTGGGAGACATGAAACACATCATGCACATTCGGAAAGATGACCGGTAACTCCAATTGATACGAAAGATCTCCTCGCTTGGCCAGAACGGTGAAAGGGCCAACATAGCGAGGGGCCAATTTCCCTTTGATACCGAAGCGGCGAACGCCACGAAGGGGAGAGACGCGGAGATAAGCTTTATCACCAATTTCATAGTGAATTTCCTGATGGTGCTTATCATAGTAGCTCTTCTGCCTAGACTGAGCAATCTTCAGATTCTCTCTATGATTCTAACCTTCTCCTCAGCTTCATTGATCACATCGGACCAAAGAGTGCTCTCTCTCCGGTCTCGGACCAATTTAGAGGAGTGCGGCATTTTCTTCCATAGAGAACCTCGAATGGAGCCATGCCCAGACTAGCTTGATAGCTATTGTTGTAGGAGAACTCCGCGAAAGGGAGATACTTTTCCCAACCCTTGCCAAAAGAGATTACACATGCCCTAAGCATGTCTTCCAACACTTGGTTCACTCTTTCGGTCTGACCATCAGTTTGAGGATGGTAGGCGGTACTGAAGTTGAGACGGGACCCCATAGCAGTTTGGAAACTCTGCCAAACTTGGATACAAAGATACTTCCACGGTCCGATATGATCCTCAGAGGGACCCCATGCAATGGAACAATACGAGCCAAATATAAGTCAGCAAGTTGACTTGCCCGTATATCATCACGGACTGGTAGGAAGTGAGCAACCTTGGAAAGACGATCAATGATTACCCAGATTGCATTGTTGCCCTTTTGAGATCGGGGAAACCCGGTGATGAAGTCCATACCAATTTCATCCCATTTCCACTGGGACTGCAATAGGGCGGAGAGTGCCGGCAGGCCTTTGATGTTCAGCCTTTACCCGTCGACATGTGTCGCATTCAGCAACATACTTGGCAATTTCTCGTTTCATACGAGTCCACCAGAATTGTGGTCGAAGGTCTTGGTACATCTTGGTACTACCGGGATGAATAGAGAGAGGAGATTCATGAGCTTCTTGGAGGATCAGCCCTCTCAATTTTGTTTCTTTGGCACTACCAAGCGGTCACCAAAATAAACAACTCCGGATTCATTGATAGAAACATTTGGCCTTCCCGCTAGCAATGTTCTCCTTGATTTTTAGAATACCCTTGTCACGAGTTTGAGCTTCCTTAATCTGGTCTACAAGAGTAGATTTGATCTCCAGATTTGCTAGATAGCCGGGGAACAATTTCCAGTTCAAACGAGAGAACTCTTCATGAAGGGCAGGTTGGGCCTTTCAATCATCAGATTGTTGCAATAGGACTTCCGACTTAGCGCGTCAGCCACGACGTTTGCTTTGCCGGGTTGATAGTTCAGACTCACATCATAGTCCTTGATTAACTCCAACCAACGCCTTTGCCTGAGATTTAAATCCGGCTGGGTGAAGAGGTACTTCAGACTCTTGTGATCCGAGAAGATCTCGCAACGGTTACCAAACAGGTATGGTCTCCATTGCTTCAAAGCATAGACCACCGCGGCAAGTTCTAGATCATGAGTTGGGTAGTTGAGCTCATGCGGCTTAAGTTGGCGAGAAGCATATGCCACCACATGGCCATCTTGCATTAGCACACAGCCCAAGCCTTGCAGAGAGGCGTCACAGAAGACGACGAAATCCTTGCTTGTGTCCGGCAGGACAAGCACAGGAGCGGACGTGAGTTTGGCTTTCAGTGTTTTGAAGCTCTCTTCAGCTTCGGCCGTCCATACGAACTTTTTCCTTCTTGAGAAGGTCAGTCAGGCCTTGGCTATCTTGGAGAAACCTTCGATGAATCGGCGGTAGTAACCCGCCAATCCGAGAAAGCTTCGAATGTCCTTGACTGACATTGGAGTTTTCCAATCCAAATGGACTGAATCTTGTCGGGAATGACAGCCACACCATTAGCGGATATCACATGACCAAGGAAGACAAGATTATCCAACCAAAACTCACACTTGGAGAACTTGGCATAGAGGCGGTGTTCTCGAAGTCGTGTCAGAACCAAACGAAGATGTTCCTCATGCTCTTCATTGGTTTTGGAATAGATGAGGATGTCATCAATGTAAATGACGACAAACTTGTCAAGATAATCCATGAAGATGGAGTTCATGAGCCTCATGAAAGTAGCTGGAGCATTGTGAGACCAAAGGACATGACGGTATACTCATATGAGCCATAACGAGTAACAAATGCCGTCTTTGGAATATCCTCCTTTCTGATCTTGATCTGATGGTAGCCTGACCTCAGATCCATCTTGGAGAATACGTTGCACCAGCTAACTGATCCAACAGATCATTGATGCGAGGAATAGGATACTTGTTCTTGATTGTCACCGCATTCAACGGTCGATAGTCAGAGACTAGACGAGGCACGGTAGAATCCCTCTTCTTGACAAAGAGTACCGGACAACCCCAAGGTGAACTGCTAGGCTGGATGAAATCCTTCGCTAACAGCTGATCAATTTGCTCTTTCAACAGAGCCAACTCTTCCACCGGCATACGGTAGGGCTTCTTGGAAATCGGAGCGGTACCGGGAAGTAGATCTATGACAAACTCCACACTTCGGTCAGGAGGCATGCCAGGCAATTCTTCCGGGAACACATCCGGGAAGTCACACACCACGTGTATGTCCTGGATTTCAGGAGGGGATTCGCCTTCCATAAAGCAAAGGAGGATCTCGGTGAGTGGGTATGATGGACACGGAGGTCTTGATAGTGCAGACCAATACTTCACACTGTCACCGGAAGAAGTGGTCACGGTGACGGTCTTGGCAGCACAGTCGAGATTAGCCCGGTATTTGGCTAGCCAGTTCATGCCCAGTATGACATCAATGCCACTTGACCTCAGAGCTACCAAGCGAAAGGAAAAGAGTAGTAACCTATGTAATCTGGACTTCAGGAGTAACCCATCGGTTTGCCATTTGGAGCCAGGTGTGGAGATCACCAAGGGATGGCTCATTTCTCGAACGGTATTTGTGGTCTTTTGCAAACGCTATAGATATGAATGAATGCGATGCTCCAGAATCAAACAAAACTGTAGCAAGATTGTTGTTGATTCGTAACTCACCCATGAGAACGCCGGGGTCCTCTTCAGCTTCTTCAGCAGAGATGTGGTTCAGGCGACCACGCACAATAGGTCCAGCCTTGCCAGCTGGAGTGGCAGGGGCTCGTGCAGGAGTTACGCGAGAGGTGCCTTCTGGGGGCACTCCCTGGAGTAGTGGCCAGCCTGGCCACAGGTGTAGCAAGTGAGTCCAGGTGGAGCAGGTAGCATAGGACGGTACCCACTCCCGCCTACCCCAAGTGTCGAAGTAGTGGGGCGCGGAGGTGGTGGCCTGTATCCCGCGGCTCTGGCATGAATGGAGCACGCGGCACAGCGCTGTAGGGACAAACACCCTGCGCTTCTTGCTCTCAGAACCCGAGGAACTCTGGTGGTCCCCGTGTGCGGGCCTCTTGGAAGCCTCAAGTTCCTTTCTTCCTTGCTCAAGAGTAAGAGCCTGGTTGAACAGCTCCTGGTAGGTCTGGAACCTGAAGGGCAATAGCTCATAGCGGAGCTGCGGCGTAAGACCCTTGCGGAACAGCTCTTGCTTGTCAGCATCATTGGTCACGTCCCTTGGGGCGTAACGAGAGAGATGGTTGAACTCACGACCATAAGTGCGGAGGTCCATACGTCCCTGTTGCAAATCCAGGAACTCCCTCCTCTTCAAATCCATGATCGGCTGGGGAATGTACTCCGCACGGAAGGCAGTGCGAAATCAGCCCAGTGAAGACATGGTTGGCTGGAAACAAGCCACATGGCTTTCCCACCAACAGCCAGCTGCACCAACCAAGAGGTAGGTGGCAAAGTTGACTTGCTCAGCCACTGGGACATGCAGCGCGGAGAACTTGCGCTCCAAGCACGAAGCCAATCATCAGCTTCCAGTGGCTCCTTAGCATCAGCAAAGGTGGGTGGCTGCGAGCGCAGGAACTCAGTGAGAGTGTTGCACTCGTTCCTCCGTGCATTCTGCTGCACCAACTGCTCAAGCAAGCGCTCATTGCGCCCACGGTTCTCCTCAATGGCCATCAAGACCTGAGCCATCGAGGGTGGTGGCGGCAGATCATCCTCATCATTGTTGTGGTTACCGCGGCCTCCGCGGCCTCCTCGAGCCATTCTGGAGATTTGACAATGACACAGTTAGTATCTTTCTCCGAATGGTCGAACAATAGCATTAGCGTCTACTCAAGTACACAGACTAGGGACGATAATACATTGTGTAACAACTAACAAGGAATCAACAAGATAGAACTTGGGTCAAAGATCAGCATCATGTGCTACTAGCGAGAGATGCAATGGTTAAGAACCATATGATTCAACACACTCTAGTTGGCACAATCCGGGACCTTATGTTCAAGTCCTTGGGTTAAAACCCAAAGAGGATCAGTGATTAAACATCTGAGTTGATTTGGGATTGCAACGCAGCGGGAGCAACGGACACATAACACTAAAGGTCGAACCCACCCACGTGATCCTAAATTTTGAAGTAACAGACGAGAAGTAAAACTTTAACTCAAATCGAGGTAAGATTGCTCCGAGATTAGAGGGTAACCAGATAAGGAGTAAAAAGAATCCTAAGATGGTTTTCACAACTCATTTTTAGGTTAAAAATATTTTCACAAACACTAGACTCAACGTCGACCAGTAGAAGGGTTTCCTACAGGCAGTACTGCTCTGATACCAACTTGTGGCGCCCCGACCCGACTGCTATACAGTGATGCTGTGTGTCACCGGTTAAGCGATACAACCGGAGGTTACGGGTTTACCAATCCCCGGCCAAAACCTTTGGCAGGCGTTGCTCGGAATGGATCATCGGCAACGCAACACCCCGATTGATGCCTTAACACAGGCACAACCCTCAATGCATAATAGAGAGATCAAGACTTGTGGAACAACTGGCACATCACAGACTCTACGACACAAATCATATAGTTCAACTCTTATAATAGAGAAAGATAGCAAATTACAACCAGAGGTCACAGACCCAACATTACAACATGCGGAAGCGAATTAGGTTGTTCTAAACAACAAGATCCAAATTATGGCCTAAGAGGCCTACAGATAAACATCACAGCGCCAGCTGTTCCGGGATGTCCCAAGCTGCCACCTGGGAACCCCAGACTACTCGTCGACGTCCACAAAGAACCCACCTTCGAGGTCGGTGAAGTCCTCCTCTGAAACAAAACAAACGACGTTGAGTTCGACGAACTCGCAAGATTATATATAGAGCTTTAGCTCGATGAGGCTTTCAAAGTTTTATGGCTGTTTTGCATAAAGCTGATTTTATTTATGAAAACATAACTCAATGGCATCGACTAATCAGAGTATTTTAAAAGGGTAAGAAGTACTCTTTTCTTTGATCACCTTTCTCAACATCAACCATCATCAACCACTGTACCTGTTCATCAAAGGCACCTCCCCGAATCACCCTCGAGGAAGTCACCTTGCATTCTTGAGTGGTACCTTTAGTACCCAGTTTTTAATCATTCCGTTCAAGTTATTCTATGATCTTATCGTCCTTTCCCAAGTTGTCCGTAACCGTGGACACGGCTTTTCGAAAAGATTTACCCTGCAGGGGTGTACAATGTTTGCCACGCGTACCGTCCGGCCCATTACCTGCGCATTAGCTCTCTTCCTTGGAAAGCCGGCTGGGTGGGAGCGGTGTCGACTTCTCCCTCGTTAAGGACTTTCCAGGATCATCAGTGGCGGCAGGACAGGAGTGCCTCAACACCCTGCCCCACGGCCACTCATTTTCCTAACACCACCATCCTCATCCCAGTTCATACCACCATCATCACGCACGCGCAAATGGAAGCCCGAACTAGAGGACCCTGGCTAGCCCCGCCGAGTTATTTAGTCTATGAGGGTTCCTGCAATTGCATAGGCCTCACGCATGGTTGCACGCTCAGTCTTGGTTCGGGAGGTAAAGAACTCGCACCTAGGCGGCGAGAACGAGACAAAGCACCACAACCACAGTGGCCTCTCATCCCCACCTTTAGCATCTTATTACCTGTCACCACAATTCTCCACCATCATCACAACATCTCTCACCTGTTTCCAACATGAACCATCCATCGGACGAGTAACATTTACTAAGCATGGCTAAGCATCAACATAGCATAGTAGATAACTCAGGCCAACAATACAAACCTATGGATAATAGGAGGGGAAACAGGTATTGGCATCGAAACTTAATGCAACTATAGGATACTCTAATCCAAGCAAATTGACATTTGGAACCGCATGCAATATTATAGTGGAGAAAATACTTGCGGAAAATAGGATAAGACATGCTCAGAGGGGGATTACGCTTGCCTTGTTCAAAGTGCTGGTAGTACGGATCGTCGGGGTATTGCGGTTTAACCCCGGTTGCTTGATCTATCAAAACATAGCAACGAAAGAGCAATAAATCACCACACAAGTTTCAACAAATGCAATGCGCAAACACATGATGGCATGACATTTTTAATGCACTGGAATTATTATAACAAGTTCTACCAATTTACATGGGGTGAAGAAATAATTATTCAACAAGAGAAAGAATAAAGCTCCTTCTTTGTTTTAATGTTTTCCTGTGCTAAAGATCATGTAAACATGCATGACAATGATGCTACTGATTAAACACATTTTTCTGAGCGTTTTGATATAAGGAACACATTTTTCGGAGGTCCCGATAAAAAGTTATCACTTTTATTAATTTCCTCTTTTAAACTTATGGTTTTGATTAATTTATTTTCAACAACAATAAAAATTAACTACTCGAATCTGAGAGAGAGATATAAAACACGACAAACATCGGAGGTCGATGTCCCTAAGTGCGCGAGGGAGTAGTGGGAAGCAATGCGCAAGAGGGAGAAAATTGGAAAGAATCATATGAAAAAAACAGATTAGCCGGCCTCCAGCCCGGTTGGGCCGGCTAGCAGGCCGGCCTGGCTCCAGAGCCAACCGGCTCCCAGCCCGGTTTGGGCCGGCTCCTGGACCGGCTATGGGCCAGAGACGGCCGGTTTGCAGCCCGGCTAAGCTGGTTCCTCGACCGGGCGTGCTACAGCGGCGAGGAGCTTCGGCGTACGTGCGTCGACGGCGATGATGGCCACGGCGAGACGAGAGCAATGGGGAGGACAAGGAGAGGTTCACGGGACGGCGAGCTCACCCTCAGCACGGTGGAGAGGTCGGGGAAGCCGGAGGGGGCGTGACAGCGGCGTATTCCGGCGGCGGAACTCGGGTGGCCGTGCGGGGAAACGGAGTTGGCGGCGGCGATGCACGGCCTCCCGCCTAGATTCCACTGGCGTAGAAGGTGCAGGCGATGCGGCGGTCCTGCGGGTGGTGCTCGATTCGCGCGGGGGCTCTTCAACCGGCGGCGACGAGCACGGCGACCATGGGGGCTACGCGCGCTAGCGGGGAACAGAGGTGGGGCACGGGAAGCAGACAGGTGAGGGAGGGGGCAGAGCGGCTCGTGGCGTGCTTCTCCTCGCAGGAGAAGGGCAGGGGAGGGGTGCTTCGGCACGGGGCGACGGTGGTGCGGCGCGAGCACAGCGCGCTCGGTCGCTACAGCGAAGGAGACGATGATCTTACAAAGAGGCCCCTGGCTGCATTTTCGTAATTACCAAAAAGTCCTTTTCTGCTCCTTTCTAATTCCAGCAGCAGTATTTGAATTAATTGAGTCACTTTAACACTTCCAGAAATTATGAAATAATTTGGGGAGGCTCCCCTTGTCATTTAGTTGCTCCACAAAAATTGGGGTTTAGGAATAAAATGTTTTGACCAACTTTTGTTCATAGTGTTTCATTGTGGCAATTTTGCTAATTTCCAAAGTGATATTCCTTTAGGAATTTAAGGCAAGTTCCAAATATTAGGTTGGAACTCTTGGAACTTCCTTGACAAATATAAGATGTCAAGTAAATTTGTTTTGCAAGTTTAGGTGCATTCATTGTTGTGAAGTTTGATAGAGCAAGTTTGGCATTGGTTTTTAAGTGGTGCCAAACCATTTGTTTTTTGGTGTTTAGCAAGTAAAAATGGATGCTATGATGTAGTGCAACACAAAAGCGAAAATTTTACTCGGGTTTTTAGGTTCTCAAATTTGGGGCTGTTACAGTTGCTTGTTGTGTGGCGCGTCAACAAGCGTGGACCTACACACAAAACACAAACTCTCTTATCCCAACTTTCCAGGAAGGTTGTCAATCTTCCCATCTTGCTGAAAACTTGAGAATTAAACGTATCGAATGGTTGGAAGTAATGAAAGGGAAAACGGAACAGCGAGCAAACAATTATGAAAAGTGCTAAACAAAGGTTGTATCAATGAGGAAAATAGGACCGGGGGCCATAGTTTCACTAGTGGTGTCTCTCCAAAGAACAATAAACATGCTGGGTGAACAAATTACAGCTGGGCAATTGACAAATTATGAACGTATAACAATACTATTATGCGATATATAGTTCACGGGTTCTAACATTGTAGGCATTATGTCAAAGCATATGGACCGCTATCCAGCACGCATCCATATCTAAAAGTCCACCTTGAGAAAGCTATCCAGCAAATCTCGCTGGTATTAAGTTGCAGCAACGAAGAGATTACTTGTGTGCAACAGACAAATGCATTAAGTACAATACGTAATGTAAGCAATAATCCTCACCCGTGGGTGAGAACACCGATGTTTTCTCCCTAGTGGCAACAGCACATCCTCCACCATGCACGTTTCTGTCACTCGGGCGCAGGTGAAAAGGAGGCATGAACCCACTATCTAGCATATAAACCCTCTCTTGGAGGTGAAAACAACTACGTGACCAAGGTAATCATAAACACTGGAGAGCATGGCAAGACAATATTAAAACTCTCTATAGATATAAGTGAAGCATCTCAATATGACATGAACAGAATAATCATAATCTCATGGTTCATCGGATCCCAGCAAACACAACATGTAGCAATTACATAACGGTGATCTTGATCATGTTAGGCAGCTCACGAGATCTAAACATGGTGGCACAAAGGGGAGAGAACACCATATAGCTACTGCTATGGACCCGTAGTCCTGAGATGAACTACTCACGCATCATCGTGGAGGCAATCATGGCGATGAAGAGGCCTCCGGTGATGATTCCCCCCTCCGGCTGGGTGCCGGAACAGGACTCTAGAAGCCCTAGATTGGACTTTCGAGGTGACGGCGCCTCTGTATCTATTTCGTGGAAAATTTCTCCGTCCCGATAATTTTAGGGTTAAAGGCAATTTATAGGTGAAGAGGCAGTGCGAGGGGGTGCCGGGGGCCACCAAGTGACCCCCAGGCGCGACCTAGGGTGGGGTCGCGCCTGGCACCCACTTGGGAGCCCCAGGGCTCCTGATGGCTTGGTAGACGATCACACGCCCGTTGGGATACCTGTCGTGGTGGTATCACGGCAGATGCCATAGGATGGCTTGAGTTGGGGCCGATGGACGCTGGAGGTATCCGGGGAGGGATAGCGCGCTGAAAAGCGCGCACGGAAGACAAAGAAAGGACACACGATGTACCCAGGTTCGGGGCCCTCGTGAGGAGGTAAAACCCCTACTCCTGCATGTCTGAGTGTATATGGGTGATGATCCGGGATACAGAGGTGCTCCTAGAGTTGTATTTGCTAAGCTATGAGAGCACCAGAGCTAGAGGAGGGAGGAGCTCGTATGTGTGCGGGGGCAAGTGAATCTCGCTTGGTCGTCGGCCTGCGATGCCTCGCACAGGAGGGCCTGGGCACCTTATATACTGGTGCCCAGGTTACAGTGACGGTGCACTATGCTGCCAACTATGAGCACCAAAGTCTTTGCCTATGTCACCCCTGTCTTGTCGCTCTGCCATCTCCTGCAGCGGACAGGACATGGCCTGACCACTGCTCCCACGTACACTCTTGGTCAGCGGTACGGGGGGAACCTGCCACCTTGTAACTTGCACCATGATGCCCGTCCCTGCTCCGTGATTGCAGGGATGGGACACTTCCATTGACTTAACGCACGTACGATCCGAGATCACATGCACCCTCCATATGTCGGTTTTGTCATGCCGGGTATATATGACTCGGCTTGTTCTCCCCTGCATACAAGAGATAACAATGTTATTCCGACATACCTTATGTATGTCGGTTAGGGTATGTCGGTTATGGTATGTCGGTTCACACCACCATGACTATGTCGGCTCATACTGGCCCTGGCTATGTCGGTCAAGGTATGTCGGTTAACTATGACCCGGTCCATTCCTGGACGTCACTTTATGCCCTGCCATGACCCTATCCGGGGGTCACCCCCCGACAATACCCCAAGAGGAAGGTATGATGTAGTCTTAGCGGAATTTCCCCCAGTTAAGGAACCAGGGTTATCAATCCAGTAGGACTTCAAAGACTTGGAGAAGGTTGCTTGTTATCTGGCGTGACAACAAGCGTGGAACCTGCACACAAACACAAACTCTCTCTTGCCCCAACTTTCCGGAAGGTTGTCAGTCTTCCGGTCTTGCTGAAACTAGAGAATTAAACGTATCGAATGGTTGGAAGTAATGAAAGTAAAAACGGTACATCAAAGAAACAATGATGCAAGTGCTTAAAAGAAGGTTGTATCAATGAGGAAAATAGGACCAGGGCCATGGTTTCACTAGTGGTGTCTCTCCAAAGAAAACGAACATGCTGGGTGAACAAATTACAGCTCGGCAATTGACAAATCATGAACGTATAACAATACTATTATGACGAGATATAGTTCATGGGTTCTAACACTGTAGGCATTACGTCAAGGCATATGGACCGCTATACAGCATGCATCCATATCTAAAATTCCACCTCAAGAAAGCTATCCAGCAAATCTATCTGGTATTAAGTTGCAGCAACGAAGTGATTGCTTGTGTGCAACAGACAAATGCATTAAGAACAATACGTAATGTAAGCAATGGTTCCTGCCGTAGACAAGAGCACCGCTGTTTTCTCCCTAGTGGCAACAGCACATCCCCCTCTCTGCACATTTCTGTCACTCGAGCGCTGGTTGAGGGAGGCATGAACCCACTATCTAGCATATAAACCCTCTCTTGGAGGTGTAAACAACTACGTGGCCAAGGTAATCATAAACACCGGAGAGTATTGCAAGACAATATTAAAACTCTCTAAATATATAAGTGAAGCATCTCAATATGACATGAACAAAATAATCATAATCTCATGGTTCATCGGATCCCAGCAAACACAACATGCACAATTACGTAACGCACTAGTAGGGAAACACTATATAGGTAGGTTGGCATTCTGTGGCGCACCCTTAATTGGTGCGCCACAGAATTATTTTTTGTGGCGCACCAAGCCCGGTGCACCACAGAAGTCACATTTCTGTGGCGCACTCACCAAGCCTGGTGCGCCACAGAAAGACACATTTCTGTGGCGCACATGGCCAGGTGTGCCACAGAAAGTTATCTGGGGGGGCGGGTTAAAATTTGAAAAAAAAATCTGTGGCGGACCAAGGTGACATTCTGTTAATTTTTTTCAAATCCCCCCCCCCCCCCCCCCCCGTGGATCGCCTTTTTAGTCTTGCAGGAAGTAAAAGAAAATGATAAAAATTTCAATAAATAGAATCCTTTGACATGTAGTTAGGTTTGAGTGTCTAGTAGGTATAGAAATTTTGAAATATGAATTTTGACATTTTCTGCAACAAACAGGAAAAAAAACTTGTAACGGCCATAACTTTTGCATACGACGTCGAAATAATGCAAAAAATATGTCAAAAAAACTAGAGAAAAATCCGAGTTCGAATCCGAGTTCGAAAACTAGAGAAAAAAACTTGTAACCGCAATTCACAGATTCCTCTAATTCCAAAAGAAAAAAAAGTTATTTCAAACAGACGATTTTTCGCAGCAAAATCAAAAAAGGAAAAAATTTAAAAAAAATTAAAAAATAAAAAATTCAAAAAGTCCAAACAAAGACACAGAAATGTATAACAAAGAAGATTGTTGAATTTTTTGAAGTGTTTTGACTTTTTTGAATTTTTTGGATTTTTTGGATTTTTTGAATTTTTTTAAGTTTTTTGAATTTTTTGGATCTTTTGAAACTTTTGAATCTCCTTTTGAAACTTTAGAAGTTTTTGAAAAATCTGAAATTTAAAAACACACATTTATAACACATACCACACATATACACATACAAGACTTAAGAGGGTTCGTATGATATACATACATCAATAAGAACTTGAGTAGCACAAGGGTAGGTGAACTGGGTGGAACTTAGAAGTTAAGCGTGCTAGGGTTGTAGCAATTTGAGGATGGGTGACCTAGCGGGAAGGTATCAGTTCAAAAAATTCAAAAAATCTGAAAATAATTCCAATAATTAGGATTTTTCATATTATTTCATATTTTGATTTTTCTGATTTTTTTTGAAACTTTTTATATTTTTTTTGCATTTTTTGAATTTTTTCAATTTTTGAGAATTCTGTGGCGCACCACGCCAGGTGCGCCACAGAAATGTGAGAATTCTGTGGCGCACCAAGCCAGGTGCGCCACAGAAAAAAAATTAGTGGCAAGAATTATGTGGCGCACCCAGCAAATCTGGGGTGCGCCACAGAATCAAAAAAGGGTGCGCCACTGATAGCCTTTTCTGTACTAGTGACGGTGGTCTCGATCATGTGAGGTAGCTCACGAGACTCTAAACAATGAGGCATAATGGAGAGAGACTACCAACTAGCTACTGCCATGGACCTGTAGTCCTGAGATGAACTACTCACGCATCATCTTGGAGGCAATCATGGTCATGAAGAGGCCTCCGGCGATGATCTCCACCTCCGACAGTGTGCCGGAACAAGGCTGCAGAAGCCCTAGATTGGACTTTCGAGGTGATGGCGCCTCCCTGTATGTTTCGTGGAAAATAACTCCGTCCCCAAACTTTTTAGGGTTCAGGGCAACTTATAGGCGAAGAGGCGACGGGAGGCGGTGGCCAGGGCGCCCAGGTGGGGCCCTGGCGCGGCCAAGGGTGGGCCCACGCCTGGTGCCCCCCTGGGGGATCCCTGGCCCCCCTCCGGATCTCCTTCGGACTCCGTCTTCGTTCCGGGTAAAAATTGATCTCCGTGGATTTTCAGCCCATTCCGAGAATATTTCCTTCAGAACTTTTCTGAAATAGAAAAACAGCAAAAAACAACAACTGGCCTGGGGCATCTTGTTAATAGGTTAATGTATGAAATCAACCGGAAAACGAAGGTAAATGCATAGAAAACATGTGGCATTGGACAGAAAACAAGCATCGAGCATCAAAAAATTTAGATACGTTTGCAACGTATCAGCATCCCCAAGCTTAACTCCTGCTCGTCCTCGAGTAGGTAAGTGATAACAAAATAATTTTTGAGGTGACATGAAGCCAACACAATCTTGATCAACGATATGTAAAAGCATTGCAAGCTGAGATCAAAGTACTTTAACAAAGGCATGATAGATATCATTCAAACAATGTAAACTTAGCAACTATGTTGCAACATGAAAAGTAACACAAATAAAAGACAATGAGTAATAATGCATTGAAAGTGATACGTTTGTTTCAACCATAATGAAAAACGTAATAAAGTGGTATTCAGCTTGTCCTTCATGGAATAGCAAAACATAAATGCTAGGACACCTTCAAAGTTCAGATGGTGACTAGATACAAATAATTTGAGAACAAGCAATACCATAATCGTAAATCAATCAATAATAAATTTTGAAACTATGCACATTATACTCAGAAGGACAACTATGCTCTCTTAATTGGTGCATAAAGTAAGAAGATGGAGACTCAACATAAAAGTAAAAGAAAGGCCCTTCGCAGAGGGAAGCAGGGATTACTCATGTGCTAGAGCCTTTTTATTCAAATAAAAACAGAGATATTGAAAATATAATTTTGAGAGAGGTGTATGTTTATGTCAACGAATGCTATTAAGTGACTTATCATCTTTTCATGTTTGATGGCTTCAAGAGTGGCTCCCATAGAGAGAACAATAAAGTTCCTCTTCTCCTTTTGTTGCACAAGCTAAGTTCATGATTCTCAAGTCCATAGTGTGACGAGATTTAATATGATTGTTGTAGCTTATCTTTTATGGGCTGGGCACCCTTTTGCCTGCTCTTTTTGCAAAATTAAGGACTAGCACATTATTCATGCTAGTCAAGGTGTGAAGCCATCAAACATAAGAACACAATAAAGCACCTAATACTTCCTCATGAGCTAAAACAGGAACACAAAACAGGTTTAATAATTTTGAAAGTTTAAAGGTAACACACGAGCAATTTACTTGGATTGGCGGTGAAATACCACGTATAGGTAGGTATGGTGGACACATTTGGCAAAACTTTGGGTTTATAGGAGTTGGATGCACGAGTAGAGCTCATACTCAGTACAGGGTGAAGGCTAGCAAGAGACTGGGAGCGACCAACTAAGAGAGCAATAACAGCCATAATCATGCATAGCGACAAAACATTATTAATCAAAGCATGAAGTGATATTACAAGTCAAAAACTAGATGATCATTAGGCTAGAGGTGACTGGTTCATAGTCCTAACATGGTGTGAGCATGCGCCAAGTCAACCCAAATAAAGCATCAAAGGAGAATAACACAATACCATGCTTCAATATGATAAAAACAACACATGATTTAATTTCAATGGCACATTAAGCACTCTCAGCTATTTGAGACTAGTCATGCTACATCATAAACCACTAAGCACACAATTAAAATAACATCTAACATGACATGCCAAAGTCTAAGCCACAGTCTAAACAAGCTTCCTATTGCACCACTATAAGCATGAAATATTTTACTCTTCTCCAACACCAATCAACTTGTTTGAAACAAATCTCATAGCTAATATTCAACAAAGACCAGAGAGCTAATCATACATAACTGAAGCAAACCAACAAGCTCTAAACAAAATACGAGTGGAAAACAAGAGCTAAACGTAGTACTAGCAAAAATTGAACACTCACAGAACAATAAGAGTGAAAACTAGAGTGTTCTAGGCAATGAAAACGGAGCGTGAATCTCTCCAAACAAAATATGCTAGGATCCAACCATAAACTACAGCAAACAAAACAAAACAAAGCAAAACTGAAAGCAAAAATAACTGACGCTCCAAGAATAACACATATCCAATGATGCAATAAAAATATAGTGTCTTGAAAGATGACCTGATATTTTTGTTGATGAAGAAGGGGATGCCTTGGGCATCCCCAAGCTTTGATGCTTGTACTTCTTGGATATGTCTTGGGGTGACATGGGCATCCCCAAGCTTGAGCTTTTGTCCATCCTTCATCTTCTCATATCATCCTTCTCTCCCTACACTTGAAAACTTCCTCCATACAAAACTTCTCACAATCTTCATTAGCAACGTTAGTGAATCAAAATAATAAATCCACTTGGTTCAGTTTCAACACAAGTCTAGCACTCCATTTAAAACATTAGCTACTTTCAAAACTTATTTTAAAGCTCTTCCCCCCGAAAGATCAACAAAAGACAGAGATTAAGATGCAAATACAAATATTGGCAGAAATCTGTCAAAACAGAACAGCAGGTAAAGATGAATTTTTTCGAAAATCTTCTGTTGCTCAAATAAAAAAGTGCGAAACTAATGAAAGTTAGATAATAACCTGGGGCATGTGTCTATTTTGTTTCAAAGCAATCCGACGTTCTGGCTGAGAGAAATTGCGTTTTTCGTAGCAGCACAGAAATCTGTTTTAGTACAGCAACTTCCCAAATCTCACTACCTCTCTATTAGAGGTTACTCTTGGCACAAAAACGAAATAAAAAGGATAAGGAGAGGTTGCTACAGAGGTAACAACTTCCAAGACTCAAAGAAAACAAAAGAAACTAAAAGAAAACAAAGTGAAAACGAAGTGAAAATAAAGTGGGTTGCCTCCCACAAGCGCTTTTCTTTAACGCCTTTTAGCTAGGCATGAAGAACGAATCAAGTATTATCAATTTTATCATCAAGATCATCAAAAATTTCTTCGATGCCCCCTCGGCAATCTTAATTATTTTAGCAATATTTTGCGTAACACAATAAATTTTATCCACCTGATCAGCTAATTTACTATCTTTCTCACTTTGTTCCTGAATTCTAGACATATTTTTCTCTATAGCACTCAATCTTTCTACAACTTGTTCCATGGGAACATCACATTTGGCCTCATCACCAGGAATATTTCCTAATAAATTTCTAATAGCCTTGTAAGCCTCTGGAGTAGGGCTCCTAGAAAATTTCCTCCTGTTACAGCATCCATAACATGCCTGTACCACATAGTGAGACCCACATTAAAGTTCCTAAGAAGGATTTTGGTTGTGTGCTTTTTGGTGGATCTATTTTGAGCATCATTAATTCTATACCAAGAATCTTTTAAACTTTCCCCACCTCTTTGTTTGAAGGTGAGGACCTCAGCCTCGGGAGACATAACAAAAGGAGTAGAGCTAGACATTCTAACAAAACAAACTAACAACGCAAATAAAAGACTAGAAACTAGAGAGCTAATTTCTTTTGTGTTTTTGATAAAGAGCAAACAAGACTAAAATAAGGTAAACTAAGTAAGAACAAAACAAAAGAAAGAAAGTGGAAGTGTGAGACTCCCCTTGCAGCAAGCTAGAATTCCCCGACAACAGCGCCAGAAATTCTTGATGGCTTGGTAGACGATCACACGCCCGTTGGGATACTCCAAGAGGAAGGTATGATGTAGTCTTGGCGGAATTTCCCCACATTAAGGAACCAGGGTTATCAATCCAGTAGGACTTCAAAGACTTGGAGAAGGTTGCTTGTTGTCTGGCCCGTCAACAAGCGTGGAACCTGCACACAAACACAAACTCTCTCTTGCCCCAACTTTCCAGAAGGTTGTCAGTCTTCCGGTCTTGCTAAAACTAGATAATTAAACGTATCGAATGGTTGCAAGTAATGAAAGTAAAAACGGTACAGCAAATAAACAATGATACAAGTGCTTAAAAGAAGTTTTTATCAATGAGTAAAATAGGACCGGGGCCATGGTTTCACTAGTGGTGTCTCTCCAAAGAAAACAAACAAGCTGGGTGAACAAATTACAGCTGGACAATTGACAAATCGTGAACGTATAACAATACTATTATGACGAGATATAGTTCACGGGTTCTAACAATGTAGGCATTACGTCAAGGCATATGGACCGCTATCCAACATGCATCCATATCTAAAAGTCCACCTCAAGAAAGCTATCCAGCAAATCTATCTGGCATTTAGTTGCAGCAACGAAATGATTGCTTGTGTGCAACAGACAAATGCATTAAGAACAATACGTAATGTAAGCAATGGTTCCTGCCCGTAGACAAGAGCACCGCTGTTTTCTCCCTAGTGGCAACAGCACATCCCCCTCTCTGCACGTTTCTTTCACTCGAGCGCTGGTTAAGTGAGGCATGAACCCACTATCTAGCATATAAACCCTCTCTTGGAGGTGTAAACAACTACGTGGCCAAGGTAATCATAAACACCAGAGAGTATTGCAAGATAATATTAAAACTCTCTAAAGATATAAGTGAAGCATCTCAATATGACATGAACAAAATAATCATAATCTCATGGTTCATCGGATCCCAGCAAACACAACATGTAGCAATTACATAACGGTGATCTCGATCATGTTAGGCAGCTCACGAGATCTAAACATGGTGGCACAAAGGGGAGAGAACACCATATAGCTACTGCTATGGACCCGTAGTCCTGAGATGAACTACTCACGCATCATCGTGGAGGCAATCATGGCGAACAAATTATAGCTGGGCAATTGACAAATCATGAACGTATAACAATACTATTATGACGAGATATAGTTCACGGGTTCTAACATCGTAGGCATTACGTCAAGGCATATGGACCGCTATCCAACATGCATCGATATCTAATAGTCCACCTCAAGAAAGCTATCCAGCAAATCCCTTGGTATTAAGTAGCAGCAACGAAGTGATTGCTTTGTGTGCAACAGACAATTGCATTAAGTAAAGTACGTAATGTAAGCAATGGTTCTTGTCCGTAGACAAGAGCACCGCTATTTTCTCCCTAGTGGCAACAGCACATCCCCCACCCGTCACGTTTCTGTCACTCGAGCACAGATGAAAGGGAGGCATGAGCCCACTATCTAGCATATAAACCCTCTCTTGGAGGTGAAAACAACTACGTGGCCACGGTAATCATAAACACCGGAGAGTATTGCAAGACAACATTAAAACTCTCTATAGATATAAGTGAAGCACCTCAGTTTGACATGAACAAAATAATCATAATCTCATGGTTCATCGATCCCAGCAAACACAACATGCAAAATTACATAACGGTGGTCTCGATAATGTGAGGCAGCTCATGAGACTCTAAACAATGAGGCATAATGGAGAGAGACTACCAACTAGCTATTGCAATGGACCCGTAGTCCTGAGATGAACTACTCACGCATCGTCTTGGAGGCAATCATGGTGATGAAGAGGCCTCCGCGATGATCTCCCCCTCCGCAGGGTGCCGGAACAGGGCTGCAGAAGCCCTAGATTGGACTTTCGAGGTGACGGCGCCTCTCTGTATGTTTCGTGGAAAATAACTCCGTCCCCGAACTTTTTAGGGTTTAGGGCAACTTATAGCCGAAGAGGCGACGGGAGGCGGTGGCCAGGGCGCCCAGGTGGGCCCCAGGCGCGGCCAAGGGTGGACCCGCGCCTGGTGCCCCCTGGGGGCTCCCTGGCCCCCCTCCGGGTCTCCTTTGGACTCTATCTTCGTTCTGGGTAAAAATTGATCTCCGTGGATTTTCACCCATTCCGAGAATATTTCCTTCAGAACTTTTCTGAAATAGAAAAACAGCAAAAAACAGCAACTGGCCTGGGGCATCTTGTTAATAGGTTAGTGTATGAAATCAACCGGAAAACAAAGGTAAATGCATAGAAAACATGTGGCATTGGATAGAAAACAAGAATGGAGCATCAAAAATTATAGATACGTTTGCAACGTATCAGCTCCCCTCTGGCTCTCCTTCGGACTTCGTCTTTGTTCCGGGTAAAAATTAATCTCCGTGAATTTTGGGCCCTTTTCGAGAATATTTCTTTAAGAACTTTTCTGAAATACAAAAACAGCAAAAAATAGAAACCGGCACTGGGCATCTTGTTAATAGGTCAGTCTGTGAAAACATCCGAAAAATGAAGGAAAACATGTAGAAAACATAGGGCATAGGATAGAAAACAAGCATGGAGCATAAAAAATTATAGATACGTTTGAGACGTATCAGCATCCCCAAGCTTAACTTCTGCTCGTCCTCGAGTAGGTAAGTGATAACAAATTAATTTTTGAGGTGACATGAAGCCAACACAAACTTGATCAACCATAATGTAAAAGCATTGTAAGCTGAGATCAAAGCACTTTAACAAAGGCATGATAAATATTATTTTAACTAATGTAAACTTAGCAACTATGTTGCACATGAAAAGTAACACAAATAATTGACAATGAGCAATAATGCATTGAAAGTGATACGTTTGTTTGATCATAATGAAAAACATAATAAAGTGGTATTCAGCTTGTCCTTCGTGGAATAGCAAAAAATAAATGCCAGGACACCTTCAAAGTTCAAATGGTGACTTGATTCAAATAATTTCAGAACGAGCAATACCATAATCATACTCCAATCAATAATTAATTTTGGGACTATGCACATTATACTCAGAATGACAACTATGCTCTCCTAATTGGTGCATAAAGTAAGAAGATGGAGACTCAACATAAAATTAAAACAAAGGCCCTTCATAGAGGGAAGCAGGGATTACTCATGTGCTAGAGCTTTTTATTTAATAAAACAGTGGTATTGAATATATAATTTTGAGAGAGGTGTATGTCTATGTCAATGAATGCTAGTAAATGAATTATCATCTTTTCATGTTTAGTGGCTTCAAGAGCGGCTCCCATATTGAGAATAATAAAGTTCCTCTTCTCCTTTTGTTGCACAAGGTAAGTTCATGATTTCTCAAGTCCCTAGTGTGAGGAGATTGATATGATGTGAATGTTGTAATTTATCTTTTGTGGACTGTGCACCCTTTTGCCTACTCTTTTTGCAATATTAGGGACTAGCTTATTATGCATGCTAGTCAAAGTGTGAAGCCACCAAACATGATGAAATAATAAAGCACTTAATACTTCCTCATGAGCAAAAGAGGAACACAAAACAAGGTTTAATAAATTTGAAGGTTTTAAAGGTAGCACACAAGCAATTTACTTGGAATGGCTATAAAATACCATGTATAGGTAGGTATGGTGTACACATTGGGAAAACTTTGGTTTAAGGGTGTTGGATGCACGAGTAAGCTCATACTCAGTACAGGTGAAGGCTAGCAAGAGACTGGGAGCGACCAACTAAGAGAGCAATAACAGCCATAATCATGCATAGCGACAAAACATCATTGATCAAAACATAAAGTGATATTACAAGTCACAAACTAAATGATATCAAGGCTAGAGGTGACTGGTTTATAGTCATAACATGGTGTGAGCATGCGCCAAGTCAAACCAAATAAATCATCAAAGGAGAATACCACAATACCATGCTTCAATATGATAAAAAACAACACATGATTTAATTTCAATGGCACATTAAGCACTCTCAGTTATTTGAGACTAGTCATGATACATCGTAAATAACTAAGCACACAATTAAAATAACCTCTAACATGACATGCCCAAGCCTAGTCACAGTCTAAACAAGCTTCCTTTTGCACCACTATAAGCATGAAATATTTTACTCTTCTCCAACACCAATCAACTTGTTTGAAACAACTCTCATAGCAAATATTCATTAAAGACCAGAGAGCTAATCATATATATACTAAGCAAACCAATAAGCTCTGACCAAAATACGAGCGAAAAACAAGATCTAAACGCAGTAGTAGCAAAAACTAAACACCCACAGAACAATAAGAGTGAAAACTAGAGTGTTCTAAACAATGAAAACAGAGTGTGTTCTCTCCAAATAAAAATGCTAGGATCCAACCATTTATTACCAGCAAGCAAACAAAACAAAACTGAAAGCAAAATAAAATGACGCTCCAAGAATAAAACATATCATGTGAAGGAATAAAAATATAGTGTCTTGAAAGATGACATCATAATTTTGTTGATGAAGAAGGGGATGCTAAGGCATCCCCAAGTTTTGACGCTTGTACTTCTTGGATATTTCTTGGGGGTGACATGGGAATCCCTAAGCCTGAGCTTTTGTCCATCCTTCATCTTCTCGTATCATCCTTCTCTCCCTACACTTGAAAACTTCCTCCACCTAAAACTTCTCACAATCTTCATTAGCTAGGTTAGTGCATCAAAATAATAAATCCACTTGGTTCAGTTTTAACATAAGACAAACACTCAATTTAAACATTGGCTACTGCCACAACTTCTTTTAAAGCTCTCCACCCCCCCCCCCCCCGAAAGAACAATAAAAGAAAAAGATTAAGAGGCAAATGCAAATAAAGGCAGAAATCTGTCAAAACATAACAGGCTGTAAAGATGAATTTTTTCGAGGTACTTCTGTAGCTCAAATCAAAAAGTGGTCAACTAATGAAAGTTAGATAATAACCTGGGGCATGTGCCTGATGTTTTTCATAATTTTCCGACGTTCTGGCTGAGAGAAATAATTTGTTTGGTCGCAGTTTAGAAATCTGTTTCAGGACAGCAACATCCCCAAATCGCACTTCCTCTCAATTAGAGGTTACTCTTGGCACAAAAATGAAATAAAAAGGATAAGGAGAGGTTGCTACAGAGGTAACAACTTCCAAAACACAAAGAAAACAAAAGAAAATAGAAGAAAACATAAAGAAAACAAAGGAAAACAAAGTGGGTTGCCTCCCACAAGCGCTTTTCTTTAACGCCTTTTAGCTAGGCATAAAACAAGAATCAAGTATTATCAATAGAATTGTAGCTAGTCCTCATAATGGACTCAAAAGGTAACTTCATTCTATTTCTAGGGAAATGTTCCATGCCTTTTTTTAAGGGGAAACTGAAATCTTATAATTCCCTCTTTCATATCAATCACAGCACCAACGGTGCGAAGAAAAGGTCTTCCCAAAATAATAGGACAAGAAGCATTGCATTCAATATCCAAAACAAGAAAATCAACAGGAACATAATTATCATTAGCAATAATAAGAACATTATCAATCCTTCCCAAACGTCTCTTAATGGTGGAGTCAATAAGATGGACTCCCAAAATACTTTCATCCAAGGGCTTCAAATCAAGCATATCATATAAACTTTTTGGCATAATAGAAGAACTTGTACCAAGATCACATAAAGCATTGCAATCAAAATCATTCACTTTTATTCTAATAGTAGGTTCCCAGCCATCTTGCAATTTTCTAGGAATAGAGGATTCAAGTTTGAGCCTTTCTTCTTTAGCTTCAATAAGAGCATTAGTGATATGTTTGGTGAAAGCAATATTTAACTTATTAGCATTGGGATCTTTAGTCATTTTTTGTAAGAAATTTATAAGATCCGAGATGATACAATTATCAAAATCAAGTTTATCATCCTCAAATATAGTGGGAACAGTTTCTCCTAAAGTCATATTATCATCAAGCCCACTTTCAGCAATTTTCTCACTAGAAAAATTCACACTCTCCAAATTTTGGGGACTCCTTCTACCTAAAGTCTTGACCTCTCCAATCCCACATGTTTTGATATTAACATGTTTATAAACATTAGGATACTCATGGGTACTGAAAGTTTTAACTTCTTCAAATGGTTGGATGGTACAAATTTTAACAGTCTCACTTTTAGTAGAATTTTCAGTAATTTCAGCCTCTCTTTCTCTTCTAGCACGAATTTGAGCCAACATTCTTAAGTTATCATTTATTTGAACTTGTATAGCATTTATAGGTTCAGTTTTATTGGCTTAAAGAGGTGTAGTCCTAATTTTTAAAATTTCAACATCATGACCAAGACTATCAACTTTTAGGACAAAATTATCTAGTTTTCAAGCTTTTCCTCAACAGTTTTATTGAAAACTTTTTTTGAAGAAATAAATCTTTAAGCATGTTCTCAAGATCAGAGGTGGAACTTTTAGGATTGTTGTAAGCATTGCCATAAGAATTTCCATATGAATTACCATTATTATTAGGTGTCGGCCCAGTGAAAACCGGGGTATCATGGGCCGGCCTGCCACAGCCCTCAAACGCTCCGTAGGAAATTATACTAAGGACCAGGCTTTCAGCCTGACGAGCCTCGCGAGGCATTTTCCCTCGCGAGGGCTTCTTTGCTCGACAGAGCATTTCTGCTAAGGACCAGACGATCGCCCTGGAGGCCTCGAGAGGAACCTCTGCCTCGGGAAGGCCTCTCCTAGAAGATCTTCAGGTCCTGGCGCGTCTCCGCGCCACCCTCGGGAGGTTTTCCCTCGCGAGAAGTCAATGGCTACAGAACCTCGGCGAGGCTTCAGGCCCTCGCGGGGTTCCTTCAAGTGGAAGCAAGCTCCTGCACCGCTGCAGAGCGCACATGGGCTCTGCGCCCGTCGCAGAGTGACGCGCGCGCCTGCGCGCGATGACGAAGACGCCGCAGTTGCCATTCTCGTGTATAAAGTGGTCAAAGGAGCTGCGGCAAGCAAAGCGGAGATAAAGCGGCCGGCCGCCGCTACGCTCCAACTGCGACGTCACCGTGGGGCACGCCCCAAAGCTCTGCAGCGCCAGCCCACCGTCCTGGTTGGACGGTGGCTTTTTTCTGCCAAGACGACGTGCTCTCTGCCATGGACCGCGTCCATGGACATCCCCGAGGCTGTGCGCTGTGCTCCAACTCGGCGGCATTGTGGTATCCCTTCCCGCCGGAGATTTTCGGGGAAGAGGACCAAGCCCAGTATATAAGGAGCCAGTGTACGACCTAGGAGGGGGATCCCACATTCACCAAGTCATTCCACAACCAAGCAGCTACATCTAAGGAAGAAGACGGAGCTCATTCCACCATAGCCATAGCTGTGCCCTCGGCAAGCACCTTTGTACTGTGAACCTCTCCAAGCAGTGCAATACATCTTAGCAGGACGTAGGGCTTTTACACCTCACGGTGGGCCTGAACCTGGGTAGCGGCTCGTGTTTCCTCTCTGTCGTGATGTTCCTCACCGAGCTCGACGAGCACCGTCGCCGAGGTTGTTGAGGATTTGTTTGACGTTGTGTTCAGCCCCTTACTTGTTTCCTGGCTTCAGAGAGACACCCCTAGTTCCTGGGACTAGTCTCCGACATTTGGCGCGCCAGGTAGGGGGCTGAGGCGCGTCTTCAACTTCTTCAACCTCTCCGCGCCATGACTGACACGCGAGCTGCGCGTCTTGCGCGACGGACGTCCGGCAGGGCCAACACCGAGCCCGCCGCCAACCACAACCCGCGTGGTCGCCCACGCGCCAACCGCGCTTCAGAGCGCAACGCCGAGCCGCGCGTCGAGCATCCTGAGGATGACGGCGGCAACGGCAGCGGCAACGACGGCGGCATCGACGGCGAGGACGAGGGAGCTTCCTCCCTGCACCCATCCAGGCGCGAGAGCGCCTCCACGATGGGCCGAGCGGCGCCCAGTCCAGCCACCGCGCTACTGATGGCGCAAGAGCTGCTGCGCTACCGTCCCACGCAGGCGGGCCACGACAACTGGCTTGGGTCTCGAGGAGCTCATCAACGCCGCCGCCGTTCCTGCCGCCACCACTGCAGCACCAGCACCCTCTCGCTCGCTGGTGCGCCACTCCGGACGCGAGGGGAACATAGCGCACGGCGCTCCTCCTCCCCCTCCGCCTCCGCCACCTCCTCCAGCTGCAGCTCCGGCAGCAAACCACCGCGCCGCGTCGCACGCATCCTCGCCGCACGACTGCCAGATCGTGCAGCGGACTCCGGCGGATGCCCGCGTGGAGATCGAGCGCCAGAGGGACCGCCACAACCGCGTCGTGCAGGAGATTGCCGCTGCAGGTCGCCAGAACCGCGGCGTACTCGCTGGTGGCGCCGTGACATACGCCACGGGCTGCACCGCCTTCACCCGCAACCTGCGCCGCGTCGTCTGGCCTGAAGTTCAAGCCAGACCTCCCTCCGCGCTACGACGGCAGGACCAACCCTCTGGAGTTCCTGCAGCTCTACACCGTCTCCATCCAGGCTGCGGAGGCGACGACAAGGTGATGGCCAACTGGCTCTCCATGGCGCTCAAGGACTCCGCGCTCTCGTGGCTCATGAACCTCCCCGAGAACACCATCGACACGTGGGAGGTCTTCGTCGCCAACTTCAAGGGCACCTACGAGCGCGCGCTCACCTACAACGACCTTCGCGCGGTGCGCCAGAAGCCTGACGAGACCCTCCGCAGATACATCCAGCGCTTCAGCCAGGTCCGCAACAAGATTCCGAACATCCCGGACTCGCACGTCATCTCCGCCTTCAGGGAGGGCGTCACGAACCACAGGATGCTCGAGAAGCTCGGCATCCACGACACCCTCTCCTCTGTGGTGAAGCTCTTTGATCTGGCTGACAAGTGCGCCAAGGCTGAAGAGGGCCTCCTCTTCGTCAAGAAGGAAGTGGAGGATGACCCTCCTGAGGGGTCCAGGAGCAAGAAGAAGCCTGCCGAGAAGCGCAAGACCACCGCCATCCTCGCGGCAGAGCCTGACGCAAAGCAGCCTCGCGAGGCCTCTCCGGCGGCTGAAGAGAAAAAGGCGGACAATCGCCCATACTGCATCTACCACAACAGGCACAACCACGCAACTGAGGACTGCTGGGAGCTCAAGCAGCTCAGCAAGGAGCGGAGAAGAACCAGGGCCGCGGCGGAGGCCGTGGTGGCCGCGGAGGTGGACGCCACAACTTCCAGCACAGGGCTCGGGGGAACAACGCTGGGCAAAACGGCAACCTCCCCGACGAGAACCCTGGGGGCTACCAGGCCCCTCAGGGGGCAATAGCCTGCATCCTCGGCGGGTCCCAGGCGCCCAAGTCCAACAACCACTTCAAGCAATTCTCTCGCGAGGTCAGCGCAGCGCTTCCAGGGCTTGAGGCTTCCCAGCCCCTCAAGTGGTCGCAGTACACCATCGCCTTCGACTCCAAGGACCACCCCAAGTCGACCAAGGCTGTAGGCACCATCCCTCTGGTGTGCACTCCCATCATCAACAACATCGCCGTCGCCAAGACACTCATAGATGGGGGTGCAGGCTTGAACGTCATCTCTGTCGAGACCTTCGAGCAGCTTCAAGTGCCCTACGAGTGGCTTATGCCCTCTAGGCCCTTCACGGGGGTGACAAGTGGCTCCACCACACCTCTGGGGCAGGTGAGGCTCGCGGTCACCTTCGGCACGCCGCAGAACTACCGCACCGAGCAGATCGACTTCGACGTCGCACACATTGGCCTGCCCTACAACGCCATCCTCGGCTACCCCGCCCTCGCGAAGTTCATGGCCGTCACTCACCATGCGTACAACATCGTCAAGCTTCCAGGCAGCGGCGGCACCATCGCCATCCACGGTCAAGTCCAGGACGCAATGCGCTCTGTCGAGACCGCCTACAAGGCCGCTGCCGTGGCATTCCCCGCTGATGAGGACATGGAGCCCCTCGAGAGGCCCGCGAAGAAGAAGCAGCTGTTCTCACAGGAGCAGGCAGCCACGAAGAAGGTGTCATTGGACGCCAGCGGCTCGGGGGCTAGCGTCACCATAGGCGCTGGCTTGCCTCCCAAATAGGAAAGCGCGCTCGTCGCCTTCCTCAGGGCAAACTCTGACATGTTCGCATGGACACCGTCAGAGATGTCCGGAGTACCGAGGGAGGTGATCGAGCACCACTTAGCCGTGTGTCCAAACGCACGCCCCGTGAAGCAGAAAGCACGGCGCCAGGCGCCAGAGAAGCAAGAGTTCATCATCAAGGAAGTAGAGAAGTTGAAAGAAGCACACATCATCAGGGAAGTTCCACACCCCACATGGCTCTCCAACACGGTGGTCGTTCCCAAGCACACCGGGGGCGGCAGGCTCTGCATCGACTACACCGACCTCAACAAGGCCTGCCCCAAGGACCCGTACCCCATGCCTCGGATAGACCAGATCGTGGACTCCACCGCCGGCTGCGACCTCCTCTGTTTTCTGGATGCCTTCTCAGGCTACCACCAGATCAAGATGGCGAAGGAGGATGAGGAGAAGACAGCATTCCTCACCCCTTGTGGTGTGTATTGCTACGTCTGCATGCCCTTTGGCTTGAAGAACGTGTAACACCCCGAAAATTAAAACCTAATTTTAGCTGTGTTTTCTCACACCTGAAAAACTTTTTCTATCGTATCTCAAAATTTCTTTTGTTCTCGTTGGTGATGGATGATGCCCGGAAGTTTTATTCTCTCAAATAATTCCAGAGAATCCCTGATAATTCCTTTGCCACTCCGGAAAACCCATGTTAATGTTTTGCCCTAAAGACCAAATGTTGGGATCTTTAAATCCTAATATTCCATCTACCATTTGAATCATCTTTTCCGAGCTTGGGAGATGCCACAAAGTAATCAGAGATCATCTCATCCACTTATTAATCTCCCGAGACAAAATTGTTGCATAATTCTCTATGCAATATTTCCAAAATCCCCGGATAAATATTTCATGCATGTGTTGATTAGGGAATCGTTTTCCCAACTTTTCCTCTCCATCACTCCTCAGCAAACCAGGAGATGACCATCATGCCATTGCCTACACCCAGAAAACATGGCATGATCATTTGAGCCAATTATTTGCCACACCCATTTTATTCCAAATGGCCATGAGATATTTCCCATGCATGGCCACACCTTTCTTGGTGAACCAAGCACGTGAATTAAACAAATGGGTAATACCCAACCAGCCACACTCCACCACATTCTTTTACCAAAAGAAACCCATCCACCAAAATTGTTGGTATGTCATAATGGCATGATATCAATTTTGCACCCACATTTTCGGAGCCATGCAATCATCTCCTGGTGTGAGATATTTTTGGCTTGAGCAATGTTAACCCCAACCTACTCCCCTGGCCACTCATTTGGGTACTAGATGATTTATATGCCCCTAAAACACCATGCTCAAAACTCTATTAAAACACGATCATCTCCACATACCACTTTTGGTATTTTTCAAAAACCTACCTAGGTTGCACCATTTGACCCCTAATGGCAGGAAGCATTCCCCAGCACCCAAACCTAGCCAGTGGAATTTTTCTGGAATTTATTGAGTTTGAAAAGTTCGTATGGGCATTTCGTCGAACACCTTGAGAGCAATGTGGTAGTTAAGTTGCTTTGCTTTGTTAAGCTTGCTTAGGAGCTTGGTCGGTGCCTAACCCAGCTTCAGCGTGTTCCACGTGCTGCACTGTGCGGCCAGCTCACCGTCCTCATCCTCTCCTCCTCTGTAGCCGGAGAGCACGTCCTCAAAACGCCATCAATGGCCGAGCTCGGGTACACCCACCTTTCCCTCTCCCTAGCTATAAAAATCCACCCCGAGCCCTCCATCGGGTGCACAGCCCTCACTTCCCCCCCTGGCCTCCCTCCTTCAAGCCTCACACAGCTGCAAACCCGCAGGAGCTCGGCAAAGCCTCTCATGGCCGAAACCCTAGGAGCTCTTGCTAGGGCAAACCATAGCTCCTCCGCCTCGGGTGAAGCCCCCCACGGACGAGGTTCATCGAGACGGTTCCATTCCCTCCATTGGCGAGCCCCTAGCCCACCCAGCTGCCCGCGCCATCCGCCACCCGAAGCTCCCGCCATGGCCGTGAGGCCAAAGCTCACGGGCGACGCACCCCCGTGCCTCCCCGTGCCCCTAGCCTCCTCCCACGGCCGCGGTGCACCGCGTCCGGGCCATCCCCACCGCCGGCCAACCCTCCCGGCGAGCCCCTGGTCGTCCCCGGCCGGTCCCTGCCCGCTTCCAGTACGTGGAGGATGAAGAAGATGAAGTACAGGGAAGGATCGATCCATCTCCTGTTATGTTTCCTTTTTTTTCCTCCTTCGAATCGTTTTCTTGCCCAGAGCAGAGCAGCAGCTGCAGCCCAGCTCGGCCCAGCTAGGTGCTGGCACCAGCACAGCACGGCCATGGCCCATTTACGGCCCGGGCAGTTTTTTTTCGCGAAACCTCTTTTGTTTTTCCTGCTGAACCAATTTTTGAACATCAATATCTTTTGAACCGTAAGTCCGTTTTCGGTGATTCAAATTTCTAAATCTTCGTCTCGACGAGCTCTTTCCGGTGGTACTGATTCATCTCATTCTAAAATAGTTCTATGGGGTGCCCTCTGTACGTACATTCCGGAGCCCGCGGAACGGGGCTATCGCTGCCCTACGCCGCGGAATCACCCCGACCATTCCGAACCCGGAGGATCCCCGTCTTTGAAGGCAAGCTAAACCCTTGCTATGAGCCGTCCCGCAATGTTGTTTGTTATTTTCTTATTACCATGCCGAGTGTTTACATCTGGCTGCGTTCGGTATATATTATGTCGGTCTGCTGTTGTTATGTTCAATATGTTACTTCGAATATTGCCCCTGCCATGTTTTATTCATCATCATGTATGCATTAGAATGACGTGTGAATTAACTGTGCGCCTCGCACTTGCGCGGCTTTGTCGAACCCTCTAAATAAACAACTCTAAAACCTGCGTTCCTATGAGTGTTTGCTTCTTCTCCTTCGCCGAGGTGAGGAGCGGACGAATGTCGTCTTATGATCCTCGGAGTTGGGGGCATTTGCCAAAAGAGTTATTTGCTTCTTCTCCCTCCGTCAAACGTGGTTGGCGTAAGCCCGCCTAGACTGCGACGCTTGGGACATTTGCTTTCCATTTGGTTCTTTTTGGCCAAGATTGCTGACACCACGTCGGGTTAATCCTTGAGTGGAATGGAGGCTTTCTTTTATGAATGTTTTCGGTTCATTGTTTGGAGGCTACATGCCTCGCCAACTTTGTAATTAATCTGCGAGGGCGCTGGCTGGAGGAACCGCCACAGTCGTCCGATTGACCCACTGTGTTACCTTTTGTAGTTGATCTGTGAAGGCGCTTGCCAGCGGAAGACCGCTGCCACAGTCTTCCGGTCGACGTTTCTTTTCCTTTGTCAAACGAGAAGGCGCTGGTCGGCGGGTTCGCCGCCGTAGTCTTCCGTTGACGTTTCTTTTTATTTTGCTAAGTTTGGACATGGATACTACTATTGCTTGAAATATTATGTTGCTAATATCTTGTTGTTTGAAGATATATTATTGTGGTTGTTGTGTTGGACTAATCCTCTGTTATTTGGACTTGGGATTGATGAAACTTGATTAAATGAAACACCCCTCCAAACAACGATAGGGTCAGTCCACGTGCCACTAATCTGAACATCGAAAGCACTGCCACTGTCACTCACATGGGCGGGCCTTGACCTACGTAACCTGTTGAGCCTCCTTTGATGCTACCATTTTGGCAAGTCTAGTCGGTACCATAGTTGGTCGGGGCTAGTCTTGCGAAGGTTCCGGAGCTAGGCGTCGCTCATGGGTTGGGGACGTGCCGGATTCACTTCTGCATAAGGCATAGAGTTATGTCGGTGGCTATACAGGAGTGTCTTGGTAGCGTGAACGGTCAGGTGAGTGTATCTTGCTGAGTTCGCCTTAAGGATGATATCCTAAAGTACCGGCTGAGTGTGGTGCACTTAGGTGGGTGGTATCTGCAACCTCTCGAGAGTGTCAAATCTGGATGTCTAGCCTCGTTCCAAGGTTATGGAACAACAGTTCAGTGTCAGTCACACTGTGTGTCCGTGTCGTGTCAGGAGGTTAAACCTAAGGCTTGTTTGAAAGAAAAATGAACAACCTGATTTCACTAAATGAACAATAAGATGATGCAGGGAATGTTACTTGTGAGGTGAATGGGATGGCGGTGTGATACGTTGGAAGCCTATAGTTAGGCCAGAGCCAACATCAACCGTGCATGCCCCGGGAGATAGCCAGAGTTGGCTGGATTGATAGCCAGAGTTGGCTAGATGATAGCCAGAGTTGGCTAGAGGCTTGGAAGCCTGATTGTGTTGACAGAAGTAATTATAAGATTTGATACCCACTGATACACTCGTCTACTCGTCACAGGTAACCTCTTTGTTTGATTGCCGGTATACGATCCAACCCCACCTGGCTTGGACTCTGTACTGGTGATACTCTTGTTGTTTGCTTGTGCCATGTTTTGCTTATGATGCCATGCTACCTTTATGTTATCATATTGGTCTATCTTGAGTAGACCCTTGCCATGTTGTAGGATTTTATATCCAATGTATATCTTGCTGCATGATTGTTGGAATGTTTGTAGTAAGTGGCGATTCTTGCTGAGTGCATACAAATGTACTCACGGGCCTTGTGATTGTGGCCAGGTTTTGTCGAGGATTCATCTTCCACCTTAGTAAGGATTTGAAGCAAGAGCGTGCTAGGATCAGTAGCCCAGCCAGAACCTGTGGAGTGGAGCCGCTCCAAGCCGTAGCCTCTCATATGTCTTCCGCTGCCAGTTAAAACTCTGTATCATGCCATGCTGGGATTGATATTTGTCATTCTTGATGGCCTTGTAAACCATTTGTAGCACTGATGTGCCTGATTGTGTAATGATTTCCATTATGTTACACTGTTGTAACGTGCGGCCAGTTATCTTGGGATGGCGCACGGGACGACTGCCTCTCTGGTGATATGTGCCAGGGAGGGTGTCACAGAACGCTGGCGCCACCTTCCAGAGGCTCATGAGGAAGGCCTTGGGGGCTCAGATGGGAAGAAACGCAGAAGCCTACGTCGACGACATCGTGGTCAAGACTCGCGAAGAGCACACCCTCATGGAGGACCTCGAGGAGACCTTTGCCAGCCTGCGCAAAGTAAACATCAAGCTGAACCCCGCCAAGTGCGTCTTCGGGGTACCGTCAGGCAAACTCCTCGGGTTCCTAGTGTCTCACCGCGGCATAGAAGCGAATCCTGACAAGATCAAAGCCATAGAAGAGATGCAGCCACCTCGTCGCCTCAAGGACATGCAGCGCCTCGCGGGATGCATGGCCAGCCTCGGCCGTTTCATCTCCAAGTTCGGCGAGAGGGCGCTGCCATTTTTCAAGCTCATGAAGCGGTCTGGCACGTTCAAGTGGACGCCTGAGGCGGACAAGGCATTTGAAGACCTGAAGAAGTACTTGGCTAGCCCACCTGTCATGGTTGCCCCAAGGCCTGGCGAGCATCTGAAGCTGTACCTATCAGCCACTCCACAAACAGTGAGCGCAGCCTTGGTGGCAGAAAGGGAAGAGCCAGTCCTCGCCAAGAAGGACACCGCCACGCCAAGCCCAGATCCCCCCGACAAGGAAACATCCTCTTCAGGCCCTGAGCCCCATGCCGAGCCCGCGCAACCAGAAGGCACCCTCGTCGAGGGTCCACCTCGAGAGGCTCGACAAGGCTCCCGAGGAGCCCAGCGCTGCGTCACCATCGACAACCCTCGTCGAGCATCCCGTCTACTTCGTCAGCACTGTGCTGCGAGATGCTCGCGAGCGGTACACTATGCAGCAGAAGCTCCTCCTCGCGCTCCTCATCGCTTCCAGGAAGCTGCGCCACTACTTCCAGGGCCACCCCATCACGGTGGTCACATCATTCCCTCTGGAGCAGATCCTGCGCAATCCAAACGCCACTGACCGCGTCGCAGGGTGGAACATTGAGCTGCAACCTTTTGGCCTGCGCTTCGACACCACCAGGGTCATCAAGGGGAGAGCATTGGCTGACTTCGTCGCCGAGTGGACAGACACCAGCAAGAAGAGCCTCATGAGGCAGAATCCACGCCAGCAGGAGACACGGCCAAGCCACTGGACCATGCACTTCGACGGAGCATTCGCATGCCAGAACGCTGGGGCTGGCGTCGTCCTGACCTCACCCAAGGGCGACAAGCTCTACTACGCCGTCCAGCTGTGCTTCACGACAGACAAGGTCTCCAACAACATCGCCGAGTACGAGGGCCTCCTCGCCGGGCTCAGAGCCGCAATCGCCCTCGGCATCAAGCGCTTACTCATCAAGGGCGACTCCCAGCTCCTCGTCAACTTCTCCAACAAGAGCTACACCCTAAGGACGGCCACATGGCCGCTTACCTCGAGGAGGTCCGCAAGCTCGAGAAACACTTCAAGGGGATGGAGCTCAGGCACATCCCACGAAGGGAGAACCAGGAGGCCGACGACATCGCCAGGCGAGCATCACGCAGAGAAGCCCAGCAGGCGGGCGTGTTCGAGGAGAGACTCACCAGGGCATCGGTGAAACAGCCAAAAGAAGCGTTGAAATGAACATGGACGAAGAGCTCCCACCACCACCAACATCTGGAGCGCCAGCTGCGGTCCACCCACAGGGGAACGCCTGCTGCTGGCCATGACACACCAAGAGACGGGCTGGATCGATGAGCTCAAGGAGTACCTCAGGGACGGAGTCCTCCCTGAAGAGGACGCAGAAGCAGAGAGAGTTGCTCGCCAGGCCAAGTCATACTGCCTTCACGAGGGAGACCTGTACCGCAAGCGTCCAAATGGAGTTGCACTAAAATGCGTCCCCCCTGAAGAAGGCCGCCAGCTGATCAAGGACATACACAGTGGAGAATGTGGCCACCACTCATCATCACGCACCCTCGCAGGGAAAGTCTTCAGGAGTGGTTCTATTGGCCCTCAGTGCTTCAAGATGCAACCACCGTTGTCCAGGCTTGCGAGGCATGCCAGTTCCACGCCAAGCAAGTCCACCAGCCCGCACTGGGGCTCCAGACCATCCCTCTCTCCTGGCCCTTCGCGGTCTGGGGGCTGGACATCCTGGGACCTTTCCCACGCTCCAGCGGGGGCTACCGCTACCTCTACGTCGCCATCGACAAGTTCACCAAATGGGCGGAGGTTGAAGCGGTGCGCACCATCCCGGCGAGATCAGCGGTGAAATTCATCAGAGGCCTGGCCTGTCGCTTCGGCGTGCCAAATCGCATCATCACCGACAACGGCTCACAGTTCACCAGCGGCATCTTCAGGGCCTACTGCGAGAGTCTTGGCACACGGCTCTGCTTCGCCTCGGTGGCTCATCCACGAAGCAACGGGCAGGCTGAGCGGGCGAACGCAGAAGTGCTCAAGGCCTCAAGACAAGAAGCTTCAATCGCCTCAAGGCCCACGGCAAGAACTGGATCGAAGAGCTCCCCTCCGTGCTCTGGTCCATCCGCACCACCGCCACGAAGCCCACTGGAGAAACGCCGTTCGCTCTCGTCTATGGCGCTGAAGCAGTCCTCCCCACCGAGATCAAGCATGGGTCCCCACGGATCCTTGCTTTCAACGAGGACAACCAAGAGGAGCTCCACAACGACGACTTGCTGCTGCTCGATGGACTACGCCGCCGTGCCGCCCTCCGAGCGGCGAAGTACCAGCAAGACCTGCGCCGCTACCACAGCCGCCACATACGGCCGCGCACCCTCGAGACAGGCGATCTCGTCCTCAGGAGGATCCTCTCCAGAGAAGGCCTCCACAAGCTCTCACCCATGTGGGAAGGCCCCTACAGGGTCGCGCACATCGCCAGGCCCGGCGCGGTACGGCTCGAGACGGAAGACGGCGATCCATCAAAAATCCATGGAACATCGAGCACCTACGCAAGTTCTACCCGTGATCACGTCGCGGCAGGCATTTTTTGTCTCAAGAGGGAAGCACGCGTCTTCACCTCCCAGCTTCACCAAGCTTTCCCTTCACGAGGGCCATCTCCACTGAGAGTTTCCTACAACGCGTCGCCACGGGCCGCGGGAAGCCTCAGCCACTCCATGTGGAACCCCATGCCCAGACATGGCGGACTTTGTCTTGGCCTCGCCAAGTGTAATGAACAATTTCAGGTCATCATGAACCTATTGCGCTTCGGCGCCGTTATGTAATATTGCTTGGTGAGTTTGTTTCTTACATTTCATTCGCGCTCACATTTTTCCCCATGCGCACCTCGCGAGCGGGGGCTGAGCACGGTGCCTGTGTCTCGGGAGCATCCCAGCAGCATCGTAAAATCCAAAGGATCCGAGCTCTAACTCGTGGCTCTCCGCCCACGACCGTTATCTCACCAAAGAGCTCTGACTCGTGGGTTAGCTCCCATGCACGTCACCTCACCAAGGACCTTGGTGCTTATTCTCCTCGTGAGATACCCATGAGGAAATCTATGAGCGCGCATGAGTTGTACAACTATGCTTTGCTTGTGGGTTCGCCTCTCTCTCCAACACAGGGAACAAGACGCCTTGCAGGGCTCCAAAAGCTCCAAACCAGCCTCAGGCAGCCTCGAGAGGGAGAACACCTCACCAGGAACACAACACCCTCTACAAAGCAGGCGTCTCGCCAGAGCTAAGTCCAGAACTTACGCCTCATGAGCTCTTTTTCCCTCTCGCTGGTTTTGTCGCCCCTCGAGCCTCTCTTTTCTCTCTTACGCCTCATGGGCTGCTTGCACGTCAAAGGGGAGCCCCTGAGCATCGCGCCTCGAGGGCTCTTACCTCTCTAAGCCTTACGCACCCCCCGGCCTTGTCGAGCCCTGACTCCGGCATACCGAAGCGGCGGTGCTATTTGCGCTAAGAGCAGGGTCCTAACGACGTAGAGCGAAAAAGACATGAGGGAACAGATAAAAGGCCTCCCGAGGGGCACTCACACTTGCACAAATAAAGTGTCTTTACAAACCAGCACGAAATAAAAGCACAAGTCTTAAGATAACTGTGCCCTTGGCACATCTCTCTACAGGGGCAACCTAAGCAGCGGGGTTGTCGTCGTCGCCGTCGACGTCCTCGTCATCCACCTCCTCAGCACCAGCCTCGTCGTCGCTCTCCTCGACCTCGACCCTCTTGAAGCGTTGAGTGTACTTCTCCACGTCGTCCCACACCGAGGCGTCCAGCTTCGAGGCGAGCTCCTTCTCCAGAGGCTCCATCACAGACGCGAAGTCGAAGCCGGGGTGGAGGTGTGCAAGGTTGGCGAAGACTTGGCCGACCGCGACGCCAAGGAGCTCGCGGCTCTCGGTGTCGACCAGTCGTCGAGGTTCGTCACGACCTCTTCAAACTTGGTGAGGAGCTGCTCGAAGAAGCCAAGGTAGATGGCGACGTCGTGGTTCCCCTCGACAGAGAGCCTGGGGGCTTCGGTCCCCAGGCGGCCCGCGACGGCACGCGCACGCCTCACCAAGGAAGCAAACATGCGCTCCCGCTGGCGCGACAAGACCTGCGCAGTCAGAGCGCTCCGCCGAGCTTCCTCGACGAGTTCCACAACAGGCCCCACCTGCTGCTGCATCTCGTTCATGTCCTGCGTCAAGGAGGCAAGGTCCTGCTCCGCGTGCTTCCGAGCCTCCACAGCGTCATGAAGGCGGGAGTCGAATCGCTTCTTCTGAGCCTCAAGCTCCCTGATGCGGCCTCAGCTCGTTGCGTCTCTTCGTGAAGCGCGCCTCCTGCTTCTTGGCCTTCTCCGCGAAGTCCTTCCTGCAATTGTCGCGGAAGAGCTGCTCCTTGGTCGCGGACTCCTCCGCCAGCTGCTCCTCCTTCTTGCGGAGGTTCTCGTTGGTCAGCGCGAGGCGCTTCTGGTAGAACGCCTCGTCTTGAGTGACTTTGCTCTCGCGAGACTCCAGGTGCTCCCGCTGCGCAGACTGATCCTTCTCGATCTGTTCGACCTGTTCCTCGCGCTTGCGTAGCTCGGTCTCGCGGGCATCAAGTTCTGCCCCGCGCTGCACCATCTGGTTCTCGCGGACACGCAGGTCCTCGCGGAGCTTCTCCAGGCCTTGCCGCACGGTCTCCGACTCGGCGATGATCCCGCCTCGCGGTCCAGGAGCTCCTTGTGCTTGGTGGAGACCGCCGCCTCGCGCGCCGCCAGCTCCTGATGCTTGGCCTCCGTCTCCGCCTCGAGAGCCTCGCGCTAGCACTCAGGTCCGCAAGGGTCTCCTCGACCTCGCGGACCACGCTGATGCGGATCTCTTCAGCAGAGCGCAGCGCCGCCTCGCGTTGCGCCTGGGCTGCCTCGTCCTTCCGGCGGCAGCGCTCCACGGTCTCCTGGAGGCAAGCCCAGCCCCGCGCAAGCTCGGCGACCTCCTCCGCCCTGGTGCGGTCTTCCTCAGCGAGCTGGGCCTCGAGCCCATCGAGCACCTCCCTCGCCGAGCGAAGGACGGCCTCTCGGCGAGCTGCGACAGGGCGCCGACCCAGCAAGGCTAGGGCCCACGATTCTCCAGAGGGCCTGGAAGCGCCAGCGCCTGCTGAGGACTCCGGGGCATCGCGCCTTGGGCTCTGGGTGTCCTCGAGGCGCGCCTGGGGGCTCTGCTGGGAGCCTCCCTCTTCTTCCGTGCAAGGGGCCTTCTGGGGGCTCTGGCGAGAGCCCCCCTCGCCTTCAGCGCTGGGAGCCTTCTGGGGGCTCGAGGCGCCCCCACCATCAGCTCCCATCTTTCTGCCCCTGGGGAGCACTCTCCTCTCCCAGGAGCAGGGTTGGCCTTCTCTGCTGAGGCCGTCCCCGCGGCAGCCTCAGTGCCCACCGTAGGCCCTCCAAGGCCCGAGCTCGGTGGAGGCGACGGCACGTGGTGTCCTCCATTCGACGTCAGCATGCGTCTCTGCAGACGCAGCTGTCCCCGCCGCCCTCCTTCGCCGGCGGCGTGGTCCTTGCCGCGTCCTCTCCGGCGTCTTCTCTTGCCGCGCGGGAGAAGCGTCAGGCCGCGAAGGCGGCGGCGTCGTCACCTCAGCCTCCTCCTCCTCTCCTCGTGGCGCTCCTCCGCCCCAGGAGGTGGCGTCGCAGCCTCGGGAGAGGAAGCGGTGGCCTCGGGTGCACCTCTTCAGTTGTAGGCGTCGCGGACGCCGCGGCAGAGCCGGAGATCTCTCCAAGTCTCCGGAGCCTCCGCCTCTTTGGCTCCTCAGTGCGCTGGAGAGGAAAAGACTCAAAACCCTCGAGAGGCCTACACAAGAACAACATCAAACAGGAAAGGGAGTACAAAAACTTACGCCGCGGTGTCGACCCACTTCCTCTTCTTCCGCCGCGGGCGGAGCACTGGGCTCCGCGCTCGTCCGTGCCTCTGTTCCTCCTGGGCTCCGGCGTTCCTGTCGTGGATCGCCTTGGAGCGGGCTCGCAGTGGCCCGACGAAGCATCGTCATCGTCGCTCTCCTCCTCCCCTCGACACGCCGAGGGGGCAACCACGAACTCGTCGCCGCTGCCCGAGGAGATCTCGTGGATCTCAGCTTCAGGCGCCGCACTCTTCGAGGCGCTCGAATTCTCCGCCGAGGAAGCGGCGCTCCCGAGGCGCCGGTTGCGCCCGCATCGACTCTGCGGGCGTCTCCGTCGTCTCCTCGTCGCCCTCAACTGGCGCCCCCTGCGCCGCAGACTCCGGGTCCTCGCGAGGCCCAACGTGCCCCTTAGGCACCAGGCCCCACTGGTCGAACTTCGGCATCGCCTGCACATGCGAGACGCGCGCCCGAGATCGATCCGATGAAGCGGCACAGTCTGGTCAGTGGGCGCGGGATGTCTGGAGACGTGAAGAGGTCTCCATGAGGGCGTGCAACTCCTCCTTCGTGTAGAGGGTAGCGCTCAGGCGCATCTTGTCCCTCTGGTTGGAGTACAGCCACATCGCGTCCGCGTGCCTCTGGAGCGGAGCAATGCGGCGCCTCACGAAGTCCTTGGCCACCATCTGCCCGGTGAGGCCGGCCTCGCGGAGGTCCCTCAAGCGCCTCACCACAGGGCCAAGCGTCGCGCCCTTGAGCCCTTGGAGGACCAGCTCGCCCTCTTCGTCGGAGGCGCTTCAGGCAGCTCGAAGAAGGCGCTCTGGCTCCCGAACTGCATGAGGAACCAGCGCTTGCGGAAGTCCTCCACCTTCTTCGTCACGCTGGTCACGATGTTCTCGCCGTTCCGCGCGATGGGGATGTAGACGCCCTTCATGCCGTCGGTGATGCGGAAGGACACGCACCCCGACCGCTCCTTGTTCGCCGTGAACCGGAGCGCGTAGAAGCTGCGGAAGAGGTCCACCGAAGGCGGAATGCCGATGTACGCCTCGCAGAGGTAGGCGAAGATGGCGAGGACGAGGATGGAGTTGGGGTGGAGATGAAGAACCTGGATCTGGTAGCGCTCCAGGACCGCCAGGAAGAAATCGGAGAAGGGAGGAACGAGCCCGGCGAAGAGAGTGTGCATGAAGATGGGGTAGAAGCTGCCGTGGGAGTTGCCCGCACGCTTGAGCACCGTGGCGCCGTGCTCGTTGGTCTTCGAGGCCGCCATGTGGCGCACCTTGTCCAGCTGCGCCTCCGTCTCGAAGCGGGAGCCGCTCAGAGCCGGCTCGAAGTCACCGTCCCGCTGCATCTCAGCGGCTCGCCGCCCTGCACCACTGCCTTGCCCTTCGTAGCAGCGGTGGCCTTCTTGGGCGCCATTGCAGCAAGGTCGCGAAGGAGGAGTTGGGGATTGAGCGCTGGGAAGAAGGAGGCGAAAGGGGAACGAGTGGAGTAATGGCCGCCTGCGCCGAGCTCTTCGCCTTATATCGGCTCATCGAGCCGTTACAGGACGTGGCGGGACCCACCACCACGCCCGTTACTTCAGAGGAGATCGTGGGATCGTGTCCGGCCGTGACGCTCCACGTGTCTCGGGCTTCGCAGGCTTCTTTGGGCCCACGACGATTCGCCTCCGCCTGAGGAGCTCCAGCGTGCCCATCGCGGGCCCGGGGGCTACTGTCGGCCCAGTGAAAACCGGGGTATCATGGGCCGGCCTGCCACAGCCCTCAAACGCTCCGCAGGAAATTCTACTAAGGACCAGGCTTTCAGCCTGACGAGCCTCGCGAGGCATTTTCCCTCGCGAGGGCTTCTTTGCTCGACTGAGCATTTCTGCTAAGGACCAGACGATCGGCCTGGGAGGCCTCGAGAGGAACCTCTGCCTCGGGAAGGCCTCTCCTAGAAGATCTTCAGGCCCTGGCGCGTCTCCGCGCCACCCTCGGGAGGTTTTCCCTCGCGAGAAGTCAACGGCTACAAACCTCGGCGAGGCTTCAGGCCCTCGCGGGGTTCCTTCAAGTGGAAGCAAGCTCCTGCACCGCTGCAGAGCGCACATGGGCTCTGCGCCCGCCGCAGAGTGACGCGCGCGCCTGCGCGCGATGACGAAGACGCCGCAGTTGCCATTCTCGTGTATAAAGTGGTCAAAGGAGCTGCGGCAAGCAAAACGGAGATAAAGCGGCCGGCCGCCGCTACGCTCCAACTGCGACGTCACCGTGGGGCACGCCCCAAAGCTCTGCAGCGCCAGCCCACCGTCCTGGTTGGACGGTGGCTTTTTCTGCCAAGACGACGTGCTCTCTGCCATGGACCGCGTCCATGGACGCCCCCGACGCTGTGCGCTGTGCTCCAACTCGGCGGCATTGTGGTATCCCTTCCCGCCGGAGATTTTCGGGGAAGAGGACCAAGCCCAGTATATAAGGAGCCAGTGTACGACCTAGGAGGGGGATCCCGCATTCACCAACATTCCACAACCAAGCAGCTACGTCTAAGGAAGAAGACGGAGCTCATTCCACCATAGCCATAGCTGTGCCCTCGGCAAGCACCTTGTACTGTGAACCTCTCCAAGCAGTGCAATACATCTTAGCAGGACGTAGGGCTTTTACACCTCACGGTGGGCCTGAACCTGGGTAGCGGCTCGTGTTTCCTCTCTGTCGTGATGTTCCTCACCGAGCTCGACGAGCACCGTCGCCGAGGTTGTTGAGGATTTGTTTGACATTGTGTTCAGCCCCTTACTCGTTTCCTGGCTTCAGAGAGACACCCCTAGTTCCTGGGACTAGTCTCCGACATTAGGATATGGCCTATAGTTGTTACCACCAAAATTATTTTTATAAGCACTACTGTTGAAATTGTTTCTAGCAATAAAATTCACATCAACTTGATATTTTTCATTAGCAACCAGAGAGTTCAAGTGAACATTATTAGGATCTATAGGTACTTGTTTAGCAAGCAAAGAAGCAAGCATATCAATCTTATCACTCAATGAAGGAACCTCCTCAACAGAATTCACCTTTTTACCTGTTGGAGCCCTTTCTGTGTGCCATTGGGAATAGTTTGTCATCAAATCATCCAATAAGTTGTTTGTTGCACCTAATGTGAGGTTCATAAAGGTTCCTCCCGCAGCTGAATCCAATAAGTTCCTCAAAGAAAAATTTATTCCTGCATTAAAAGTTTGGACAACCATCCACGTAGTTAGTCCGTGTGTAGGAAAATTCTTTACCATAGCTTTCATTCTTTCCCAAGCTTGAGAAACATGTTCATTATCATTCTGTCAAAAGTTCATAATGTTACTCCTCAATTGTATAATTTTTGCAGGTGGATAATATTTTCCAATAAAAGCATCTTTGCATTTAGTCCAAGAATCAATGCAATTTTTAGGCAAAGACAATAACCATTCTTTAGCTCTTCCTCTTAATGAGGAAGGGAACAATCTTAATTTAATAATCTCACCATCTACCTCTTTATATTTTTGCATATCACATAACTCAACAAAGTTATTTAAATGAGAGGCAACATCTTCTCCAATAACAGAAAATTGTTCTTTCATGACAAAATTCAACAAAGCAGGTTTAATCTCATAAGATTCCGCTGTAGCAGTAGGTGGAGCAATTGGTGTGCATATGAAATCATTATTATTGGTACTAGTAAAGTCACAAAGCTTAATGGTATCATTGGTAGCCATGCTTGCTAAATAAAAACAAAATAAACTAACAAAGCAAATAAAAGACTAGAGACTAGAGAACTTTTTTTTTTTGGATAAAGAGAAAACAAGACTAAATAAAAGTAAACTAAGCAAGAACAAAACGAAAGAGAGAAAGTGGAAGTGTGTAACTCTCCTTGCTGCAAGCAAATCCCCGGGAATGGCGCCATAAATTCTTTGCTAGCGTGTAGTGGTCACACGTTCGTTGGGATACCCCAACAGGAAGGTATGATGTAGTCTAGCAGCAATTTCCCCCGATTAAGGAACCAGGGTTATCAATCCAGTAGGATTTCAAAGACTTGAGGAAGGTTGCTTGTTGTCTGCCGCGTCAACAAGCATGGACCTGCACACAAAACACAAACTCTCTCTTGTCCCCAACTTTCCAGGAAGGTTGTCAATCTTCCCGTCTTGCTAAAAACTTGAGAATTAAACGTATCGAATGGTTGGAAGTAATGAAAGTGAAAACGGAACAGCGAGCAATCAATTATGAAAAGTGCTTAACAAAGGTTGTATCAATGAGGAACCTTACACTACTAGGGAAAACACTAGCCGTGGCGCACCGAAAACCCTTACCCGTGGCGCACAGGGGTGCGCCACGCGTCTCGCACCACGCCTATTGGATAGCCGTGGCGCACGGCTATTGGATAGCCGTGGCGCACATGCCCGGTGCGCCACGGGTATGCCTAGGTGCGCCACGACTATTTCACCAATGTGTCGGCTACTCTGCGAGGTGCGCCATGGGTATACGTCCGGTATTTAAAAAAATGTTTTAGTGCGCCACATCAAACATTATTTTTATAATTAATTTCCCTTTTTGATAATTAATTTTTCTTTTCTGTTTTGATAATTTTATTGGGCGTTTCGGCGTCGGGCACGGCGGCTGCCCGGAGCTAGTCGAGGGCGGAGCGGCGGGAGGGCGGGCGCGACCTTCATCGGGGATGGCGGCCCGCCGGAGAAGGCCAGGAGGTAGCTGCGCGGTCCCAGATGGAGCACATGACCACTGTGAGCAGGAGCACCGGGAGGGTGCTCGTCGGCGGTTTCATGGATGCAGAGAAGGCGGGATCAAGCCCAGTGATGGCAGCAGGACGATGGGGAGACGATGGGAGCTCCATGGCGAGGTCCAGCAGAGGAGGACGGAGGCGCGGGCGTGCTGACTCGATCTTGCCTGCGGGTGGCCTCCGGCCAGAGGAGTGGCGGCCGCCATGGTGCGAAGAGGACGAGGGCCTAGCTCACCGGGAAGAGGAGAGGCGTAGGTGTGCGGGCGGAGCAGTGCGAGGGGAAAGCGCGCGGCGGCGGGGACGGGAGACGGGAGAAGGTGAGAGCTGCAAGGTGGGAGAGAAGTGGAAGAAGTCAAGAGAGGTTAATTAATTCATTATTCTTTTATCGGAATATCTTATTGTAAGGCGCCTACTGGTTGTCTTAAGCGTACGCACGACTGCGACCTTCCGATCACGAACGCACGGTAGAGCTCGCGCGCGATGCACTTGTCGCGCACGTCGTGCTCGCGTCTTTGGATAAGGGCGTCTTCACCGCGAGCCACCCATCGCGTCTCCCCCGCGAGCACCTCCCACGGCGTCTTCCTCCCCCCAACGCCACGGCTGCTCCTCCGCTCCTGGCCGCCGCCGACGTCGCCCTGTCGCGGTACCGCACGGGGGCCAGCACCTCCCACGGCGTCTTCCTCCCCCCAACGCCACAGCTGCTCCTCCGCTCCTGGCCGCCGGTGAGCGAGGCAGAGGTGTTGGTGGTGACTGGGGAGGCTGTGGGGTGGGCGACGACCGCCGGAGAGGGGAACACCGCTGGGTCGCCCGCTGCGTCGTGGGAGCATTCCATCCGCGACGACGTACTTGGTCTTCACGACCGGCGTCAGCGTGGTCTCCCGTCACAGAGACCAGCGGCTTGACGACGTGCTCGGACGAAGAAACCAGCGGCGGCCACGGCTCCTCCAACAGCGGAGGTCACATCCTTGTGGAGGCGTCGGCAATGGCAACGGCGGCTCCCGGTGCGACGGCAACTGGCGGAGGCGCCCGGCTCCAAAGCGGCAGTGTCGCTGCTGACGGTGGAGGGCAAGATCCTTCGCGGCCCTCGGGGCAGCGGAGGACTAAGCTGAAGACTAGCCGACGGGGACGCCGCACCACGGCGGTCGTCCACGGGCTCTCTATCGCCGGTGGCGGTTGTTCCCGAGGGGAATTGGGAATTTGTAACCACACGGAAGAGAAGGCTACATACACTCGTTTGTTGAAATGTCTAATCATGTATAATCAGTAAAAGTTATCAATGAAGTAAAACTAAAGTTAGCTGCCACTATGTGCTGTAGTTAACAGAGTATGGCTATTGACATGATTTCAAACAGGGGGATAAATAACGATAAACTTGTTTGCAGAATCACTGAAGATGTACATGAAGTTACCTGCCACTATGTGCTATAGTTACCTGCCACTATATCCTATTGTTACCATGCTAAAGTTTTGACATTATTTTTGAACAGGGGCAACCATGGATATGGATATAAATTTGGAAACTGATGATATTAATGATGGCTTGTCACACAACAAATGCTGATGTCGAAAATGCAGGTATATACCACCATACACTATATACATGAAATTACCCATCCCTTCCTTATGTTACCAAAATAATATAACTTAAGTCACCAACACTTATGTTAACAAGGTATCCATCTCTAATTTACCCCATCCATTCCGACCATCGGGTAGTGGTTGACTGAAATGTTACCACCTACTGTGAACTAAATTAACCAACCACCATCTAATAAAGTTATCACCTACTTATTAATGAACTTCTACACATGAATTTATTACTTGGAAGTTGCAAAAAGAACACGTAAAACATGTGAAATTTAGGCTGATATAAATGATTCAGAACAGATGCAGGTGGAGATGGATTGTTTTCAGGGGCTGATGGCATGGAAACCATGTCGGCAAGTGGCAAGCAAACAACAAAGACTGGAGAAACAATCCGCTAGATATTGGAACAAAAAAGGAAAGAAATTGCAGTGGCTGCAAGTCTACAAAACACGACCTACGCAGATGCCCGGACAGACTAAAAAAGTTGGGGCTACAAGCAATGAACAGCGTATGAAGAACTACACGCCATATATCTTACTACAAGCAGGAAAATATGCTACTGTACGGGTCAGACAGATGCTTTCATCCCCAGAAAGAAAATGAGATGCATAAATTTTTGTCGTATCGGCTAATGTCTAGCCTAATATATATTTATGTTAAGACTATATGATGTGGACATGGTTCTATCTAGTTTATTATGCAGACATGTATTTCCCCTTACAGTGAAGTTACCATCCACTGACAATTAAGTTACCAGGTTGTTCGAGCTAAATTTACCATGTGCCAATCTGACATAAAAAAAGGACTGGCTCATAAGTAAAAGTTACCAGACAGCTTATACTGAATTTACCATTTGGTTCAAGCTATACTTACCACACGAAAAAGATAAAAAGTTGCCACGTGATTTTTTCCCACAGAGTTACCATGTTGATGTAAGTAAAGTGATCATGAGATTATAAGCAAGTTACACCAGGGGGGTAAGTATGCAATACCTCCAAAAAAAAGCATATTCGTCAAGAAGGGTCCTCAAATTTTTAAACAGTCTGGTAACTTACCATGGTTTTGTAACTAAAATTAGCATGTGGTTTTTGCTAAAATTATCAGCCAAACTGAGAATGAAAAAATGTACTGGTTCATAAGTAAAGTTACCAGACAGCTTATGCTGGATTTACCATCTGATTCAAACTAAAGTTACTACACAAAAACCATAAATAAAAACTGGCACAAAAAATTGTAACTACAGAAAGTTACCATGCTGTTATGACTAAACTGACCACGAGATTCTAAGTAAGTTACACCATCAGCTATCTGTCCGGGAGTCAAGTCATCATACAACTTGCACATCCCACTTGGAGATGCCCTGTTCCGCAGCGCACCTTTGTTATCACCAGCAGCACCATGGTCTTCAGGGACGTCATCAGCCTTCCGTTTCCGCTTCCCTTTCTTATCACCATCTGCACCATGGTCTCCAGGGACGTCAGCAGCCTTCCGTTTCCTCCCCATGGTGACGCCTAAAAATACAAAAATCGATAGTAAGAATAAAAGTGTATAAGCACTAAAGTTATCAATGAATTGGCACTATAGTTACCACCCACTATGTTCTATGATTACCACGCTTGAGTTTCGGCATGGATTATAGTCGCCACACAAAAATGGAATGTGACACTAACTAAAAAAGCACTAGCATCTAACAAATTAAGCACAAAAGGCGACTATATAAAGGAAATGTAGAACATCAAATAGATCACTTAGTGTAGGCACTTAATCAAATGCCCACTGCAATGCAAAAAATTGCACATATCATATAGTCACAACCTAATATAAAACCAATGTAAATTGGCAACAAAAAATAGGGAAAACCCGACAGAGAGCGGGATACACCGGTTCATCTATGCACATAGTTGACTGAAAAAATTGTAAGGCGCCTTACCATAATCCACAACCAGATACAACACTGCATCGACAACAAAAATTAGCTAACATATAAGCACAGCTCCGAAAATCTACAGGAAAAACAATCATGCTTATGGAACCGACACCGCATCTATCTCAACTGGTTACTGACACGAGCTACTAAAAGCAAAAAACACGGATATGAATCATCTCCGCCAGCGCACGGACTGCCCCCAAAAGGAATCGCCGAATCAGAAGTAAATCCACAAGGAAACCACCATGCGCCCCAAAACCAGCAAGGGAAACCAGCATGCGCAATGAAATCGACACCGCTCTACCTCAATTTCCGACAGATATACACGCACGGTTCAGAACTGCTCACTGACCGAGGTAACGAAGCACGAAAAGGCACGAAGATGGATCTACATCGATGGCGGTCAAATGAATCGCCGGAATCAGGCACGAATCGGAGAATCGCGGTGAAACCGCAAAAAAACTCTATCCTTAGATATGGAAATGGGGACTGACCGGAGCTACAAAGGAAGAAAAAAGGGGCGGAGATGGATCCTCACCTCCGGCACACTGTCTGACGGCGAAGAAATGGTCTGATTCGCTGCAAAATCGACAGCGCGCGGCGAAATCGCCTCGCCGGCGCGCGGAGAACATAGGAGGGCGAGAGGTTTCGGGGGGGGGAGAGAGACGACCGCCTGGGCACAGATTTCGAAAACAGACAGCGTCGTTATCTCCTGGGTGGGGTCCACCTGTCACTGAGTGCGCGAGACGGACGTGCGCGACGTGCGCGCTTGCAAACCGACACGGGCGCGAGATCAGCCGTCCGTCCGCGTTCGGACAGCTCGCCGGCGTGCGTACGGTTATGCTCACAGCAGGTGCCTTACAAATAGATTTTCCTTTTTATAATTCCTCCAAGAGTTTGATCTGTTAGTGGAATATGCTCTTAGTTTTTATGGGCTTGGCCCATCTAGTGTAACAAATCCGACGCTACTATCTGACGCTTCGATTAGGGAGTTATGTGGTAATTCAAGGGTTTTTCACCAGGTCGGTTTGGATCAAAATTGCACCGCATGACAAGATTGCAACCCATGAATTTGTATCCGCTAGACAAGTAGGCGAAGTATCTGGTGAAACCCCCGTCTGGTGAAAACGTGAAATCTTCCGTTCCTTGCCATCGCTTCAGACAGCCTAGATTAGAAGTGCGGAACGTCCTAGCAACTTAAACGTACTTTTGCTGATAACCCCCTGGCCTAACCCTTTCCTTGACCCGATCCTGTCAAAAAACAACAGGTGAATACGTGATCCATCCAGGAGACCACGATCTGTGCCGCCATGGAGTCTCATCTCGAGCCGATCGTCGTGGCCTCGTGGGCGATAACGCTCTGTCGTCTGTGTGCCCTAGCACTGCCCAGGCCCCTCCGCCTGAACCAAAGGATCAGACACTGCCAGGTCGCCGTCCCTGTGGGAAGAGCTGCTGCCGCCGGGTATCCGTACTTGGGTAGTAAGCTTCGATTTCCGTCGCGGAGTGGTAGCGCCAGGTCGCTGTCGCGCGCGGGCGTCGCCGTGGCCGCCACCAGGTCGCTGTCGCCTGGGCCAACACCAGCCTCCGAGTAGTCGCCACACGGAGCTAAGCCACAGGCTCGCCGGCATGGGAGAAGCGCGGTGAGCTCTCCGTCGCTATTCTCCACAGGGGCACCAGATTTACAGGATCGGGTCAAGGGAAAGGTTAGGCCAGGGGTTATCAGCAAAAGTACGTTTAAATTGTTGTGACGTTCCACACTTTCAATCTGGGCTGTCTGAAGTTGATCCGATGGCAGGGAACCGAAAGTTTTCACGTTTTCACCAGACGGGGGTTTTCACCAGATACTTCGCCAGACAGGTATATGTATGACCGGTGTTATCACCTCATCAAATGATAACGACCGGAGAAGAAATGTTGAACAGATGACGAAACGAACATGCTTTCGGACATAAACAAATGTCACAGAGAAACGAGGCCGGCCGCCTCCTATGCTATCGTAAGAAAAGCGCATCACTAATAACCGGCAAATGCTTCAGGGACCATAGACATAAAGTGCAGATGAGATAAGAATGTCTCTATCTATACCGCAAAACTTAACCTAATAAAGACTACTTTGTCGCAGAGGCCAATCTGATCGCAAGGCCGCTTCAACTAATCCTGAGCTGGATAGCTCATTCGACGACGGCCTATGTCAGTCTGGCATGCCTAAAAGATGTAGTTTTTTATAGTCAGGATTACAGCAGGAACACAACTGCTTCAACGTTTCTTTCCATTTGGAAGGGCTCAATCCACAGCTTGACAGGGCGCAGGCGGTGCTCGGACGGCAACGGCGTCATTTTCACCGTGGCCAATCCAACAGGTAAGGCACGACAAGCTAGCATCAGCAGGCACGGCGCCAAATAAACATAAACAAATTAAGCGTGCCTCTTCTTCCCGGCAATGAAAATGAAACTAGTGCAGCGCATTGCGCACGCCTATAAAAGGACTTGTTGATCGCATTCACTTTCGGCATCTGGAGTTTGGAGAGTGCTACTGGACGTCTGGACATTCGGCCGGCCGCTTGGGATTACGCTAGCTAGCAGGATTTCGGCTTGTAGCAAGCAAGAGGACTGATCGATCGATCCAGGGGCCAGGGAAATGCCGACGACCACCATGCAGGACTTGCCCGCCGACGTGCTGGCCTGCGCGCTGCGCCGCCTCGACGGCCCGTCCCTGGCCGCCGCGAGCTGCGCCACGGCCGGCCTCCGCGCCATCGCCGCGGACCCGGAGACGTGGCGCGCCCTCTGCATCGCGCACTGGCCGTCGCTAGAGACCCAGCAGCACAAAACGATCCTCGGCTCTCCGCAACGCCTCTTCGCCGACGCCTTCCCGTTCCCGTCGTATGACAACGCTGCAGGTCCTCCCGTCGATCAGTGCCTCCCCAGCGAGCTGGTATCGGCCGTGGACGTCTACCACAAGGGGGCGCCCATCTTCTCCCGGGCCGTGGAGACCTCCACGTCCTCCTCCTGGTTCCTCACGTCGCCCTTCCGCGTCGACGCCGTGGACTGTAAGAACCCGGTGCCGGTGCCGGCGGCCTCGATCTCTCCGGCGGAACTGGAGCTGAGCTGGATCGTGGTCGACCCCGGCAGCGGCCGGGCGGTGAACGTGTCGAGCCGCCGTCCGGTGGCCGTGGACAGGCACTGGTACACGGGCGAGACGCTGGTGCGGTACGCCGTGGTGCTCGGCGGGTGCAAGTTCGAGGCTACCGTGACTTGCTCGGAGGAGGCCGGATGCCTCAGGGAGGTCAGCCTCATCGTCGAGGACGCCGACGGCGCGGCGGCGAGCGGGGAAAGCAGCCTGCGGCTCCTTGCGACGGCCATGGCCGGGCCAAGGAAGGGAGGGGAGAAGGAAGGAGACGAGGCTAAGAGGAGGTACGACGAGTTCGTGAGAAGCAAGAGAGGCAGGAAGGATTCCAAGGCCAGGCGGGAGGTGCTCGTCGACTTGTGCTGCTCCGCCGTCAGCGCCGTCGTCGTGCTCAGCTTCCTCGCCTCCGTCGTGCTACGGTAGAGAGGCTACCGCGTTCGTGCGATCTCATCGCTGAATGCAGGAAAAACAGCAACACATATTCTCTCCCCAGATTCTATCGCTCTTCAGAGGGCTGTTTTTTCAGTATATATCAAACTCTGTGGATCAAGATACATAAGTTCACTCTTCTCTTGGTTAATCAGGCAGTGTACATGTGTACCTCGTGAAACGTGCATCGCAGTTTTCCCTCCGAAACAGAAGAGAAAAAGAGTGCAGAAAGCTGATTACTTTTTTTGATATAGCAGAAATCTAATTACTGATACTGAAGCTAACGATCCCATTTGTACTTTTCGACCATACAATTCAGGCAGCCGAAGACCACACAGTTTTCACAAGAACTCTGTCGTTCAAGCCATTATACATCTGGCTCGAACACCATGGTAAGCCTACGAAGAGTCGAAGATAGTCGGCTATTTCCTTGTTAGGACAAAGCACGGTAGAAATTAGCCGCGAAATGCCTAATGCACCATCGATGCTTTAAAAGGGTTGCCCAGGTATTTCGTCCTTCATGACATTCAGTATGCCTTGATGGCGATGTGATAACGCACAAACAACCCTGTCCGGACCAAATTTGGCCGGACGGGTGCGTTCCGGATATAAGGGAAATATTGCCTTTTGAGGAACCAGTGAATTCCATTCCACTTCTCAACCAAACGCAGGAACAGACTCTAGGTGCGGAACGGTTCCATTCCATTCCACCTCGTTCTAAAACCAAACACACCCTTAGTCCTGAGCAAGTGCATGAACCAACTCCACTTGTAGTCCATGTCACCAAAACAAATGCAAGCAAGAGCATCATGGAGGTGGCCGCCACGTGATCGTATGAACCAACTTCACTTGTAGTCCATGTCGCAAGAGATCGCAACGAGAAGGTGCCTCTAAACTTTCCCTACAAAAAGGTGCCATCTGAATTGGACAACAACGCATTGATGCTTTAACACAAGGGCGGAAGTGCAAGAACTCGTCCAAACACTAGGTATTTGACACCTTTAATCACGCGATTATTGGTGGAATATGACTGCACAATATGCGTCACTCCAGGATTGCAATGGGGCCATCACTAACAGCATCCTAGGTAGCATTCCCTAGGATTCCTCCTAGTCACGGTAGGCCATCTTCATATGCATTTGCTTATTCCTCCATGCCTTGCCATATGCAACATGTGATAGTCAGATATCAGATATACAAACTACACCAAAGCTGTCGCTGAGAGGGTGGGCATAGGTTTGATGGCTCTGGCACACTGATGTGTATCAAAAATAGATGTCAGTTGTCCGTGGCGTCCGTCCGAGAGGACGGGGTCGCCGGAGGTGTGTGGGACAATATAAGCTACTTATCTCCCACCACCGATCGGAAGTCTTCATCTCCCTTGTTATGACCTTTCAAGGGCACACACTCTCCATCTTCGCAAATCACAACAGTTTGTTTGCCCATCACAAGAAAGGCTGTCTTTTACCACAACAATTTTCGTGGTAGAAGGGACTTTTCCAGGGCTCAAATGAGTTTTACAACGAAAGGTCAACCATGGTAATAGCAACGTGGCAGATCAATTTACCACGGTTCATTAAATCTGTGTTAGATGGTTGCGCATCAACAATGTATGTAAAAACATGCAAAAAGCTGCTCTGGAAGATGCATATAACAGACACGTGAAAATTTCCGTTAAGTTCACCGCCACGTCGTAATTTCTTCTGCTAAACCATGACAAGTTAAGTAGGTGGCCTGTTAATGTCAAGTTGTCCGGCCAATTACACATGCCAAAAACGTACATGTAAACAAAATATTTTAGCCTAGCACTGTTCGGCTTGTTACTGTGCCGACCCATCGGAAGCCGAAAACATTTACGCAAAATTTCAAGCCCAATTTGGTTGTGGCCCACTAATATCCCAATATTGTTTTGAGAGCAGTCGCAAAACAGTTATGACATGTTAACAGTCATGTGGTGGTTCCATTTAAGGCCCATAGGCCGAATAAACTAGTGACGAAAATTCTTATCGGAATCGACACATGGCGAATCATATAATATAGACCCAACATGGTTAGGCCAATTTCTAACCCGCACGTGGCTAATTTACGGGCATCACTAATAATAAGAAACTATTTCAGACAAAAATGGAGAGTCGCAACTAGAGTTATGCAAATGGTATATACAAATTAATCAAATATTACATCAACTAAACACTTTAAATTTTATTACAAAATTTGAAAATTTCAACAACAATTAAATCAAGTATCACGATTGCATCCGAGTTTCGTTTGACTCACACAGGACATAATCGGAAACACGGTGTTTTGTATGGAGCTTGCATAGCCGGCTATTTAACATGTGTGGCTTATCATGAGAGCTGCTGATGAGAAGTCTAAGTAGTTAGTTGGTTCCTTTTTTTCAATTCATGTATCTCCTCTAGTGCTATGATGATTATTACATCTCTGTTCTGTCCAATTATATTAATTATATTTTAAAGTGTACATGCAACATCTTTTTCTTCCGCAATAACGGGACAACTGAAGTCATGAAGCGATGCGAGCAATAGTGACGGCCAGTGTCGCTTTGTGAAACGACCTATGTACTTGATGTTGGGTTTTCCCTTCTATCTTCACAACATTATTTGCTGGCTAAAACTAAACACAAAAGCTACAACAACATATAAGGGGAACACACCACTATGCTCGTTGTTGAAGAAATTCGAAAGCATCATTGGCCTGATATAACAAAACAATAATCAACCATAGTGGTTCATACAAACTAACCTATCTATGAGTGTAGCCAACAAGCATATAATGAATAAATCAGTTAGACATTACTCCCTCCATACTCAAATAAGTGGACATAGACAAATTATGGAATTGATTAAAAAATGCATTGGGAATGTGGAAATCATCATCTCTCTCTTACTTAATTGCCCCACCATGCATGTAGAAAATGAAGATACCATGCATGGGATATTATTGGCCTTGATTCCCGTGTGATGAGAGAGAAGCATTTTTTTACACTTCAAAGTGCATTGTGAATCTAGACGTACACTCTTTTGTGGTAAAATTTCAAACCTAAGAGCATCTCCAACCACAATGGCCAAATTTGGCCCCCAAACTGTCCGCGGACACGTCCGCGGACACGACCGGACGACCCCCAAAAACGTGCCGCTCCAGCCGTTCCCCTCAAAAAGAAACCCCCAAATCCATACAAACCCATGCAACGTCGGAGGGAGAGTTGATCAACGTAGATATATAGAACGTTGATACATAGTTCATCCGACAGCAGGTCGCCGGATTGACAAACATACTTACAAAAGTAAATTAGAGATGGGCAAATCTCCGATGCCCTTGGACCGCTTGCGGAAGGCGAAGTACGGATCTTCGTCTTCCTCGTCGACTTGGCCGGCGAGGATCCGCACGGCGCGGGCCTGCTCCTCCGCGTGGCGGCGCGCATTGGCCGCCGCCTTCTTCTTCTTCTCTGCCTCCGCCTCCGCCTGCGACAGCGCGATGGCCGCCTCCAGCGCTTCTTGGTCCTTGCGGCGGCGGCGGCGGCGGGCGTCGCTCTCGGCGGAGGTGAAGGACTGCGCCACCAAATCGAGGGGGAGGTCCGCGTCAGCCCCGGCGACGGCAGCCGCTATGCTCAGCGACTGGCCCGCTCGCTTCGCCTGGCGGAACACTTTGCCCACCGTCTCCGGCGCCCGCGGCGGCGGCACCGGCAGAAGCCTCCACCCCTCCCCATCGGGAAGGATCCTCCATCCAGGAGGGGCTTGGATCGGAGGGAGACGACGACGCGGCGCGGCCGCAGACGCCGGAGCTGACCTGCGGCTGACGCTTGGCGGCGCCGCCGATCTACGCGCCGGAGCCGACCAGCGGCTGCATTGGCCACTGGCCGCTCCCGCTCCCGATCCACGCGCCGGCGTGCTCGAGTGCCCCTTTTCCTCCAGTGACCGGAGGACAGCGACGCAGTAAGCGAGGTAGTCGTCGGGGTCCTCCTCCTCCGCGCGTTGCTCGACCGCCGCCGACGGCGCCTTGCTCTCCGCGTCCGCCGGCTCATCCCAGAAGCTGCTGTCCTCGGAGCCGCTCGACATTGCGGATTGGAGATGAGGAGGAATGGGGAATGCGGTTAGGGTTTTCTCGGGGGCTCCGATTTTATCACGCCGGTGACGCGTGGACACCGCCGGTCAGTGTTCTCCGACGGTCAGCCTTCATCCGACACGCGGGCCCAACTTGTCAGCGACCTGAGGGCGGACGCGTCCGGTCGCGTCCCCAAACCCGCCCCACATTTGGGCTGGGTTTGGGGTGTGCCGGACCGCCCGGTCGTTTGGGGCCGTTATGGGGGCCGCGGTTGGGTGGCGTTTTTTGGCCCAAATCCCGCCCGGACCGTCCGCCCAGACGTATAGGGCGGGTTTGGGGCCTCCGCTTGGAGATGCTCTAAACGTCCACTTATTTGAGGATGGAGGGAGTATGTGACTCATAAATTAGCTAGATCACTGCACAACTCTCTAAAATGTGTCCGTAAGTTGCAACAAAAGTTGGGCAAGAAGTTTCTGGAAGTTCCAGTTAGGCCTATCGAAACTTCCGGAGTTAAGTCTGAAACTTCTGATGTCCCGAACATCTTAACAGTCAGAAATCGAAGTCCATCTATCAAAGCCACCTTCTTCTCGAAGAGGTGGTTGCCTCTTTCACTCTCTCTCTCGACCATTACCCGAATCTTTAATTGCTCTCCAATCTTGTATATTTGTCATTTTTACGTAGTTCAAAGTATAAACTATTTCAAATTAAGATTTTTCACGTTTATGAGATACATCGTTATTGATAACATGTTCGGATAAATTTTCAGATTATTTAAACGTGTAAATATAACTTTTGCACTAGTGCACGCACACCCGTGCTATGCCTGTGAACGCACACGCACGCACAAGGCGCAACGCAACAGTCCAAACACGCTGACCGCATCGTGATTGTTGCACAACCTCTGCCGGCTGGCCGGTCCCGAGGGTTTGCAGCGTAGTCGAAGGAGACGGAGTCGCAAACAACACACACGTACAGAAAAGTAGATGACACAGGGTGTAGGCAAGGATCTCTTTATTTCTCTGTTTCTGTAACCAGTACGTACAATGAATGCCTTGCTTATATAAGGGGAAGAGATAGAAGGATAAGAGCCCACATTACGTAAAACATGGGGATAACCTAGGCTATTACGTGGGGAGGAGGCACCACCGAAGTGGGCTTCCACACACCCCACGGCCCAAGTTTCCCAACACTCCCCCCTTGGGTTTTATCCGTATATCCATGACTCAAAACTACGAAAAACCCAATGGGAAAAATATGGAGAAAAGCACATGGTATACTTTTGCTATGTTGCACGAATTGCCTCATTAAAAACCTTATGTGAGAAACTTCATAAAAACTAACTAAAGGGAAAAAGAGTACAATTCATTTAACTTTTCAGTCCAGTACTCAATCATCGGGATCGAGATTTCAATGATGAGTTTGTGAAGATTCTCCCCCTAAACCTTGCATCTCCCAAAGTCTCATCATACCCATTCCACGAACACATCTCTCGAAAGAAGATGCTGATACCCGATGACGTAGTTACCTGCGTCAAAAGAATATGGGTTAGGTTGAGACTCCAAGTGCAGAGTGTATAGTATAGGAAAGACTGTTTTCCCCACGAGGGATGACTCGTGGGTTTATATCGAACTCTCGGGGAACCAGTAGTGAAAGATTTATCTTCTTATCCTTCTCTTGAAAACCTACAAAACAAAGTAAATTGTTTTGTGCCCTCAACCTCACCAAGTGTTTGTCAAGCACAAGGTGTGAGTATGATATGAAAAGATAATAAATGCAAAACAATAAATAAATATGCAATGATGGTGGAAACAATGATGGATGATATTTTTGGGTTTTGTATTGTGAATGCAAGATGTAAAAGTGTTTTTGTATTTTCGGATTTTTAAATGGCAGAAAATGGAAAATGCTTAAAAGTTGTTGGAAAGGTGTTTCTTATGATTCAAAATGGACCGGGGTTCATGGTTTCACAAATGCACTCTCTCTTTAATAAACTGGTAGATAATGAAACACTAGAATTGACATATTAGATTGCAACAAAAAGGTTTCATGACAAGTTACTAATTATATGGGCATCACGTCCTAACATAGAGATTTTTTGTTTATTAATCTCTCATATACTCCACTAAGATGGGAATTAAATCGAGTCATCCTAGTATTAAGATAAATCAGAGTATAGCATTAAGTTCTATGACATGAACTTAAAATAAGAACATGCTAGATCTAGTCATGGAGAAGTGGCAAGGTCACCCCCACATCTCCGGTAGCAAGGTATTTTTCTTTATCCCTAGTGAGGCAACAAAGTAAGGTAAAGTACCCAAGTGGATCGCGGAACTTCTGTCACTTTCACCGCACTAGCCACCCCCCGTTACTCCATCTAATGCACACATTCCCCCTCACACGCTCTCATACACAAGTCTGATCAAAACAAGTAAACAAGAACGGGGTACATAATATGCATCTACTTTCATAACTGAAATGAAACTATTGCAATCTCAAACATATATAACTCATAAAAAGATCCACCACAAAGGTATTACATAGATGACCGTAATCATGTTCAGCAGCTCATACGGTGCTAATTAGTGAAGCTCAAAGAGAGGAGAGATACATAAGTTACTTCCACAAACCCATAGTCCAGGGGTGGACTACTCCTTCTTCATCATGGAGACGGTGGAAGTCGTTGGAAAAGATGGAGACCACGCCGGCAGCGCCCCGCCGGAGTTTTCCCCCTCCAATCTGCAGCTCTAGGTCTCTGTTTCGTGGTTTTGTGTTTCTGCGGCGCTCCCTTCCGAAAGCCGTCGGGGACTATTTTTATAGTCGTTTTTGCTTCAAGACGAAGGCACGGAGATGAAAACGGACGGCATCGGAACAACGAGGGGGAGATAGGTGCTCTCACGCGGCCAGGGAATCTGGCCGCGTGGGACCCCCCAAAATACTCCTCGGACTTCCTTTCGTGCGCTTCCTTGGCTCCTACGATTTGTTCCTTCCAAAAAATGATCCCCGCAAAATATTACGTCATTTGGACGTCGTTTGGGTCCCTGAAACATCAAAATATAGAAAATAGGGTTTTCTGCCAGTGCAGGGTTAATTCCAGAAAAATAGGGAAACTGTAAAATATCCCCAAAATCAATATAAAACAATGATATAACCTTATATGATGCAAATATGATTGAAATATAAGTAATACAATGCAAAGTTCATGTATGCATTTTACATGCATCAACATCCCCAAGCTTAACCTATACTCGTCCTCGAGTATGAAGGTGATAAAACTAACATGGACTTTGCTTTTTAATACTATCAATGGATATCAAAGATGATTACTATTGCTACATAGAGTCAAATGATTCATTCTCAAAGGAGTAGCAATATACAAGATAGATTATGAAGTGATATCAAATATTCAATGTAAGGATGTTCAATGATAATTCACAAAGTGTAACATAGAAGAAAGTACTATGGACCAAATGTATGCATAATGAAAAGTAAAAACATCCTATAATGGTCATAGAGTATTCTTGTAAATCTGAATATAAAAGGTGGACACTTTGGAAAGATATATAAATAAGTAGAGGTAAAACATGAATAAGTTTCATCTAGCTTCCAAATGCTTCTACTTAAGTTAATGTTTGCAATGTGGTATTCATTGGTGTGGAGCTCTCATTACCCCTATCATAGCATCTTGAATGGTTAAGTTGAAAGTGAAAGCAAATATGAGTAGTGTGCTTGACAAAGTATGGGTTGAATGCCTCATGCCCCGTGAATACAAGTACCTCTCCAACTGGCTACTCAACTCGGGCCACAAGCAAGTTCAAGTTAAATCATTGCAAGTAATAATAGCGTCATCAAGAGCGTCAACTGGGGTACCTCTTGTCCCAGGACATGGAACAAGCCCATGTCAAAATGACAAGACAAACAAACAAAATGAACAATCTCAACATCTTTTTTATTGGTATAGCTTTTTATTGTGAGGTGCATCACTGAAGGTTCACTATAGCATGTAAGTAAATTTCCACCATGTATCTCACATGGCTTGGGTTAGCGGCCCAGGCGTCTCTCTAGCCATTTATACTCACTCCTCAAACTTACCAAGTTTCCACAATTATTTCACCAATGTTAGGCATCCATAAACAAAAGTACATGATATCAACTAAATATAATTAAGAGCACTTTGAAAGCTTGCCATGTGACAGCACATATGAGCTAACTCCCAACCAAGACTCTTGTCAAGCACACAACTTCATAATTTTAATCACAATGGTTCATGTTTATTAAGTGCAATAAAAGTAAAGTGTGCATCAAGTTCGTGAGAGCTTTTTAACCAACTTTTCCCATAACAATCAACAACAAGCATTTTAATTTGGAAACATAGATAAGATAAACATACTCGGAATAGCATAAAGCTAATAGGTAGATATGGTGGACTCACTGGAAAAACTTTGGTTGAAGGTGTTGGAAAACAAGTTTTTACTTGTTGGAATTTTTGGGCTAGCAAGAGGGAGAAAGTTGACCGTCTAAATGCATGCATAAGTGTCCATAGAACTAATCAATCCATGTTAAACAAAGTAAAGTAACATTCAGCATCAAAACATGAATAAAAGATAGCTCTTGATAAAACACTTGCAAATTAATACTCATTAAAAAGCACATGAATCATGCAACTATATGTATCTTTTTGAATCAACTCAAACATCCCTTTCCCAATCTTTTTAATAGCATCCAACTTAATTCAACCCAAATTTCCAGTAGCTCTCTCATAACATAAATGAAAAGTGGTGGTCTCACAAATAAAAACCAAACCGAAATAACAAAAATAAAAGACGCTCCAAGTTTATGCGATAAAGTGCATTGATCGAAAAACAGAAGTTAGACGTGTGCAAACCGAGAGTGTGTTGGTCCAATGGGGTTGTCTTCACATCCCCAAGCTTATGGTCTTCACCATCCTTGGATAGCTCTTGGTGCATCTCCTCTAATCCCTGTGAAAAAACTTCAAAACACCGTTTCTCCCATCTCTTTTCTGTGGGGTGACATTAGTAGGCACAAAACAATTGAATTGCTTGCTGCTTGAAATCCTTAAACAAAAGTGTGAAACATGTCCAGAAAGTATAATGTTGTATTCCTTCTCATAAACTCAATTGGATCAAAAAGATTCAACTTAAAAGTTCAAAGAATGCATAAAACAAAATGGGACGGAATCTGTCCAGAAAAACAGCAGCAAAACGTATTTTTTACCCCACTTAAATATGTCGAAAAATCTGAAAAAATTCACGCTTACAGAGGATGAAAAGTTGCAACTACAGTTCAAATTTCAGCTCATTCGGAGTTACAGAATAGAAAAAAATCATACCGTGCACAGATTCGTGCTGGAATAAAATCTCCGAATACAAATAGCAACTTTTTCAAACCAAAAGGTAAAACTTGGCACTTTATTAAAAATTCCAGAAACAAAACTAAAAACTAAGTCTCTTGTTACAGCAAGAGGACACAAAGAAAATCAAAAATAAAAACAACCGGGTTGCCTCCCGTAAAGCGCTTTCTTTATAGCCATGTAGCTAGGCTTCTTACTTGATATTTATGATGGACGAAGCTCATGAGGGAGCTTGAACTTTGATGTGTCCCTCTTCCTTGGGAAGTGTTCCATGCACTTCTTGTGTGGAAACTGAAACTTCACATTCCCTTCTTTTGAATCAATGATAGCACCTGTGGTACGAAGAAAAGGTCTTCCAAGAATAATTGGACTAGAGGTTTTATTCCCCATATCCATGATTAGAAAATCAACAGGTACAAATGTCATATGCAACTCTACCATAACATCACTTACTTTTCCTAAAGCATGTTTAATGGAATCATCAGCAAGTGCAAGTTCAATAGAGCATTTTTCAAGATTCTTTAATTCAAGAACTTCATATAATTCTTTAGACAAAACAGAGACACTAGATCCTAGATCTAATATAGCATGGTGTGTCTCTTTTCCAATGGTTACTAGTACTTTGGGAATCCATATATCCCCAAGCTTAGGTGGTATCATAGCTTCTTGGTTGTACCTAGCAATCTTTTCTTTTAAAACATGATTAGCAATATAAGAACCAAAACCTGCTTGGTTAACATTAATGGAAGGATCACTTGCAAATTTTTGTAAGATAGATATTAATTCATGCAAGCTACAATTCTCTAAGTCAAGTAATGGTTCCTTGACTTCACTAAGCATTTTAACTTCCTCAACTTTTCTTTCATTTCTCTTTCTTAATAATGCATCCAAAGCTATTTTGAGATCATTCTCTTCTTTAACAGATTCTTCAAGATTCCTTTCCAAAAGTTTAGCATAGAAAATATTTTGTCATTAAATTTCTTAGTTGCTCCCTTTTTAGACTTGGCATTGTTTGCTATCGTTTCCATTCTTGAAGCAATTTTAGAAAGAGTGTCATTAGTTTTCTTCATCCTAGTTTTTGAGTAAAGGATGAAAGAACGTATTTCATTTTTAGTAGGATACTCTTCCACATAGGTTTGTAGATCTAATATTGACCTATCGATAGAAACTTTTAGTTGTTTGATCCCAGTTTCATCTTTTGTTTCTATAGAACTCCCAAATAATTTTTCCATTAAATTATTAGCATGTGAGGGATTACCCGAAGCAAATCTTCCATTAGTCAATGAGTCTAGAAAACATTTTGACCAACCATCTAGACCATTATAAAAGTTTCTTATCAAAGTAGCAGGGGTATGCTTGTTGACACCATTTTTATTAATATCCTTCATTCTATACCAAGCATCCATTAATGACTCTCCATAATATTGACCAAAATTGTTCATTTCAACACTAGAATCCATTTTGGTAAAGTTTTTATGTGTTTTTAATTTTTTATGCAAAACTGAAAATAAAATATGCAAACCGAAATATGCAAGACAATAACAAAACAAAATAAAATGATTTGAAGGTAAAGATGGATAAGATGATGCTCACGTAGGTGCAACCTCCCCAAGCTTAGGTGTTTGCACAAGTTGGTGATGAACTTGACTTTGTTGTGAGATACTCTTCTACTAGTCCTTAGGCAACGGAACCAGAAAGTGTGGTGCGTGGCTTGAAACTAGTTGGACAAATATTTGCAGCAATGATTCCCCGGCAACGGCGCCAGAAAACGTCTTGATACCTAATGACGTAGTTACCTGCGTCAAAAGAATATGGGTTAGGTTGAGAATCCAAGTGCAGAGTGTATAGTATAGGAAAGACTGTTTTCCCACGAGGGATGACTCAAGGGTTTATATCGAACTCTCGGGGAACCAGTAGTGAAAGATTTATCTTCTTATCCTTCTCTTGAAAAAATACAAAACAAAGTAAATTGTTTTGTGCCCTCAACCTCACCAAGTGGTTGTCAAGCACAAGGTGTGAGTATGATATGAAAAGATAATAAATGCAAAACAATAAATCAATATGCAATGATGGAGGAAACAATGATGGATGATATTTTTGGGTTTTGTATTGTGAATGCAAGATGTAAAAGTGTTTTTGTATTTTCGGATTTTTAAATGGCAGAAAATGGAAAATGCTTAAAAGTTGTTGGAAAGGTATTTCTTATGATTAAAAATGGACCCGGGTTCATGGTTTCACAAATGCACTCTCTCTTTAATAAAGTGGTAGATAATGGAACACTAGAATTGACATATTAGATTGCAACAAAAAGGTTTCATGACAAGTTACTAATTATATGGGCATCACGTCCTAACATAGAGATCTTTTGTTTATTAATCTCTCTTATACTCCACTAAGATGGGAATTAAATCGAGTCATCCTAGTATTAAGATAAATCAGAGTATAGCATTAAGTTCTATGACATGAAGTTAAAATAAGAACATGCTAGATCTAGTCATGGAGAAGTGGCAAGGTCACCCCCACATCTCCGGTAGCAAGGTATTTTTCTTTATCCCTAGTGAGGCAACAAAGTAAGGTAAAGTACCCAAGTGGATCGCGGAACTTCTGTCACTTTCACCGCACTAGCCACCCCCCGTTACTCCATCTAATGCACACGTTCCCCCTCACACGCTCTCATACACAAGTCTGATCAAAACAAGTAAACAAGAACGGGGTACATAATATGCATCTACTTTCATAACTGAAATGAAATTATTGCAATCTCAAACATATATTAACTCATAAAAAGATCCACCGCAAAGGTATTACATAGATGACCATAATCATGTTCAGCAGCTCATACGGTGCTAATTAGTGAAGCTCAAAGAGAGGAGAGATACATAAGTTACTTCCACAAACCCATAGTCCAGGGGTGGACTACTCCTTCTTCATCATGGAGACGGTGGAGAAGTCGTTGGAAAAGATGGAGACCACGCCGGAGTTTTCCCCCTCCAATCTGCAGCTCCAGGTCTCTGTTTCGTGGTTTTGTGTTTCTGCGGCGCTCCCTTCCGAAAGCCGTCGGGGACTATTTTTATAGTCGTTTTTAGGTCAAGACGAAGGCACGAAGATGAAAACGGACGGCATCGGAGCAATGAGGGGGGAGATAGGTGCTCTCACGCGGCCAGTGGGACCCCCCAAAATCCTCCTCGGACTTCCTTTCGTGTGCTTCCTTGGCTCCTACACTTTGTTCCTTCCAAAAAATGATCCCCGCAAAATATTAGGTCATTTGGACGTCGTTTGGGTCCCTGAAACATCAAAATATCGAAAATAGGGTTTTCTGCCAGTGCAGGGTTAATTCCAGAAAAATAGGGAAACTGTGAAATATCCCCAAAATCAATATAAAACAATGATATAACCCTTATATGATGCAAATATGATTGAAATATAAGTAATACAATGCAAAGTTCATGTATGCATTTTACATGCATCAGATGCTGGTAATGATTTAGTGAACAAATCAACAAGATTTTCACACGACTTGGTATGCAGATTCTTACTTCGTTCAACTTTTGCAATTCATGTGCATAGAAGAATTTGGGGTCGATATGCTTTGTGATTGCTCTTCACATAACCCGTCTGGACTTGTGCAACACAAGCGGCATTATCTTCATAGATGATAGTTGGGGTTTGGACGGTGTTCAGCCCACATGTCAGCTGGATGTGGCCATCATCCGTCGAAGCCATGCACACTCTCGTGATGCTTCATACAATGCTATGATTTCCGAGTGGTTCGTCGAAGTTGTTACTAAAGTTTGCTTAGACGATTTCCAGGAAATGCTGTTCCACCACAAAGGAAAACATATCCAGTCTGAGACTTGCAGTATGCGGGTCTGACAAGTACCCAGCATCAGCATATCCTACAAGCGTAAGATCTTGATTCCTCCGGAAAAACAAGCCAAGATCTTTGGTCCCTTGGAGGTATCGGAAGACGTCCTTGATGCCTTTCCAATGTCTATTGGTAGGCTCAGAACTGTACCTAGCAAGCAAATTGACGGCGAACGCAATGTCCGGCCGTGTACAATTCGCGAGGTACATGAGTGCGCCAATTGCACTTAGGTAGGGGAATTCTGGTCCCAGAACTTCTCCCCCTCTTCCTTAGGCCTGAACGGGTCCTTGTCCCGCTGTAAAGATCTCCCAATCATGGGGGTCTTGGAAGGATATGCCTTATCAAATCCAAATCTTTCTAACACCTTCTGGGTGTAGGTAGACTGGTGCATTAAGATCCCAGCAGGGGAATGCTCAAGTTGCAGACCTAGACAGAACTTGGTTTTGCCTAAGTCCTTCATCTCGAATTCCGACATCAGGTAGGAACTCGCTTCCTCAATATCCTCAGGTGTACCGATTATGTTCAAATCATCCACATACACCGAGATAATACAGAAACCATCTTGTGATCTCCGTATAAAAACACATGGGCAAGCTTCATTGCTCGTGTAGCCCTTCTGATGAAGGAAATCGCTTAAACGATTATACCACATCCTACCCGACTGTTTGAGTCCATACAGTGACTTCTTAAGCTGAACACTGTATAAACTTCTATTTGCTCTACCTTGGTTCGGAACAGGTATACCTTCGGGTACCTTCATGTATATGTTGAATCCAAGTTACCATAAAGGTAAGCGGTGACAACATCCATAAGTTTCATTTCAAGTCCAAGTTTACTGCCATTGAGATCAAGTATCTAAAGGTAATTCCATCCATGACAGGTGAGTAAGTTTCCTCAAAATCGACACCTGGTCGCTGAGAGAAACCTTGAGCAACGAGCCTTGCTTTGTACCGTACTACCTCGTTATTTTCGTTTCTCTTTCGAACAAAAACCCACTTGTGGCCAACAGGGCGTATGTGGGAAGGAGTTAGACAAACAGGTCCAAACACCTCTCTTTTGTTAAGAGATACTAACTCGGCAGTTATCGCCTTCTGCCAATCTTTCCAATCCGACCTCTTCTTACAATCAGCAAGCGTGTTAGGCTCGGGGTCAGGATCTATGATTGAGGCAATTTTAATGGCAAAATATATGTCGACATTTGCCATGGCTCGATTAATTGACTCACCAGAATTAACATAGTTAATGGCCATTTCGTCATGGGGTGCATCAGGCACATTTCCTTCCTCCACCGGATTTCCCAATCCAGGAGCAAGGTCCTTTAGCTTTCCCGCTCCAATGTGTGCGCACACATCTTCGCTGGGTATTTCCGATATAGGAAAATTCAAGTCCGGAATTTCGTGCACTGAAACTTCCGTGCTTGTGCCAGGTCTCGACTGGCTCCCCTCTTGAGGGGGGCTGTGATAAATCTCTCTTGTCCTTTTTCTTCGGGCGTCCCCGAGTACTTGGGATTTGAGAAACCGGATTCCGCGTCCTTTTAGGCCTAAGGGCGGGAGCGGGTATACCCTTATCTTTCTTTGGTATTTCAACCCTTTCCGGTGCATTGCGTGCAGGCACATGCGACTTTGTCACAGTCTTTAGATCACTGAAATGATCAGGCAGTTGATTCGCTAGGAATGCAAATCTATTATCTTTTGGACTTCTCTATTTGACTCAGCAGTGCGCGGGTCATGAGCGTGGATCCCCGTGGCTTGCCACGTGATTTCTCGACTTTCATCATCAAGGGATTGATTATCTCCCCCTAAAGTCGGGAAAAGATCCTCGTCAAAAATGCAATCAGCGAAACGGGCCGTATGACAGTCACCTGTCGCGGGGTCCAGAAACCTGATTATGGACACAGTCTCATAACCAACGTATATCCCCGACTTACGGAGCGGTCCCATCGCTGATCGCTGAGGGGGTGGTATTGGTACATATACCTGGCAACCGAACCTACGAAGGTGGGAAATTTTCGGTGCCGACCCTTGCGCAAGCTGCATAGGAGAGTGGATGTTGTAGGCCGATGGTCGAAAGTTGATGAGGTTGGCCGCGTGTAACACTGCGTGACCCCAACATGTAGTTGGTAAGTTACAACCCTGAAGGAGCGGTCTGGCAATGAATTTAATTCTTTTAATCAATGCCTCCGCAAGTCCATTTTGTGTGTGGACGTGCGGTACAGAGTGCTCAAGTTTGATTCCCGTTGCCATGCAATAATCATCGAACGCCTTGAAGTAAATTCACCGGCATTGTCCATTCGAATAGACTTGATACGATAATCAGGGAATTTATTCCTCATTTGTATGATCTGTGAGATCAACTTTGCAAAAGCATGGTTCCTCGTAGACAGCAGGCTAACATTGGACCATTTAGAGGAAGCATCGATGAGCACCATGAAGTACCTAAACGGCCCCGAGAGGGGCTGAATAGGACCGCATATGTCCCCTTGGATACGTCCAAGAACGCGGGGATTTCATCCTTCACCTTTAGGGGGATGGTCTAATGATTAATTTCCCCGTAGCGCATGCGGAGCACACGAAATCATCAGGATTCGGGAAATTTTTGACATTAACACTATGACCATTCGAGTTGTTAATTATATTCCTCATCATTCTAAGACCGGGATGGCCTAACCGATCATGCCAGAGGCTGAAAAGTTCGAGCTTCTAAAAACAGTTTTAAGGGTAGTGTACACAGGCGGTGCTACAATCTTGGTGTAGTACAACCCTGTAGCGAATGAAGGAAGCCTTTCGACAACATGTTTACCATTTTCATCGTGCTTTGTGATGAGTAGGTATTCCTTACCATTGACATCATCATGGGTCTCAATATGGAAACCGTTGACACGAATATCTTTGAAACTTAAGAGAGTACGAGTCGATTCTGGGTACAACAATGCGTCATTGATGACCAAAGTTGTTCCCATGGGGAGTATATAGTTGCTCGTCCGGAGCCAACTACATGCGGACCGCATCCGGCGATCGTCGTAATATTCCCCTCAATTTTAGTAATGGACTCAAAGTACTTTGTTTCTCTCAAGATGGTATTAGTGGTGCCGCTATCGGCAAGGCACGTTTCCTCCATTCGGGCGCCACACGTGTTCTAAAATATAGCGTCTAATTAATAAAAATGAAGCGAGGAAGAAGCTACATTAATACATAAACGCACAAATATTTCAGAACATAACACAATAATCTCTATTAAATGATGGAATAAATGATGAAAACAAATTCATCCAATCGCCGATGAACTAATAAATGTTGGTGAAACAAATATTATTTGCTCTCATAGAGCTTACAACCAAATTGAAATAAGTGTATCAAATTTATTGCCATAAGGAATCATGAAATAAACGAGGGGAATTTAGGTGGATCCGCAAAGTATCCATCCACCTCAGCCCTAATCTCGAGCTCACTCATCTTCTCTTCATTAGCGAGCATCGCCGCGGCAGAGTCGATGTCCAGCTGTGGCGCTGGAGGGGGCACGGTGTGCGCAACCTCCATGGACACGCTGGCGTTCGTGGGAACCGCCACATGTGCCTCCACAGGCGCCTCGCTCTGCGCCACCATGGGCGCGGCGGTGGGCGTGGGGATCATCATTGGCCCCGATGCGGGTGCCGGTGGTGCCTCCACCTGGACAAGGTGTCTCGCGCGCCTTCTTGGCCTTGTACGCGTCCACGACGTGCTTTGGGGCACGACACTGCCTTGAGAAATGGGTCTTGGAGCCGCAACGGAAGCAATCCTGGGGCCTTGCCTCCCCCTGACCCGCCTGATGTTGCTTGGCCGGGTGGGGAGGGTTAGGTCCCTTCTTGCCTTTCTTGCCACGCTTCTTGAACTTGGGCTGGCGCACCTTGTAGGCGCATATAACTTCCTGACGTGGACCCCCTCCGAAGGCTGCGAGTTGAAGTTCTTTTTGAGAACCTCATCCTGCGCCTCAGCCACCTGGAGGGCGTCGATAAGCAGAGCATACTGCGTGAAGTTCTCCTGGCGGTAGTTCCGCGCACTCTGGAGAGCTGATGGATGGAAGTGGAGAGAGTCTTCTCAATCTTCTGACTCTCCGTGGTTTTGGTGCCACAGAGATCAAGTTGAGTACATATCAGGTGTAAAGCTGAGTTGTATCTCCCACCGTCTTGAAGTCCGCAAACCTCAGACGCATCCAATCCGCCTCCGCCCGCGGCTTAATGGTGTACTTCAGCCTAGCGAACCGTGCCTCGAGGGCGGTCCACAGGGCTGAAGCACTCCGTTCTGCCATGTACTCGTGTTTCAGCGTAGTACACATGATGGCGGAGGAAATGCAGTGCTTGGGCGTTTTCCGCCGGAGTGGTGGTGCTGGGGGCCGTCTGGGTCCCCGCATCCAATGCTCCCTTAAGCTTCCGGCCCTCAAGGACGAGTAACGTCCGAGGCCCAGGTCAAGTAGTTGCCCGTTCTGAGCCAACTCCTCAAACTCCCGGTTCATGATTCCGGCCATCTGCGATTTATGCAAAAATATCAGATTACAGCAGGTAATCGATTGCATAAAGCGATGTTGATACAAAAATTATAAGACGGTGTCCAAAATTTAAAAGACATGCTAAAAATGCTCTACTAATAATTAATTATTGTAGTAAAAACATGATATAAAAGCATGTACATAGAGATAGATGCTAAGCATGATCTAAAATGCCCGAATATACAATTTCAGCAAAAACAGACTACTACAGAAATTTACAGATAATTTATTCAGTAGGAATACAGAAAACTAGAAAAATACAGGTGCTAAAAAAAATCGCGCAGACACGCATTCGGTCCGGCCCGTGACGGCAGCAGGCCGAAACTGGGCCGAAAAACCCGGCCGAAGCCCACCAGCCAAAACACCCAGCACCCTTTTTTAGGCTGTGCGGTCATGGCCGAATTTCGGCCCACCAGGCTTGCACGTAGCTAGGCTGGCCAGCATGGCCATCACCTGGCGGATGGATCGGATCGAGCTAGGTATGCTAGCTCGGCTAGCGGCGGGGCTCGGGCACGGGCGGACGCGGCGGCCAACGGGGCCGCACGCGCACAGGGCGGCGGCGGCGTTCCGCAGCGACCACGAGTGCGGGCGCGGACGGTCGGCCATGGCGCGGCGACGGCGACGTTCCGCAGCGACCACGGGCGCGGGCGCGGACGGTCGGCCATGGCGCGGCGACGGCGCCCCTCGGGCGTGCGTTCTCGGACGGCACGGCCAGCAGGGCCGTCGTCCGCGGGAAGGCGCTGCCAACACGCATGTGCGGCCAGCAGGTATGCAGCGAGCACGGTCATCTGGACCTTCTCGCGCGGAAGAGCGACGACGACGCCACGTAGTGCGAGGCTCGGCGTGTTGCGTGGCGGCTTGCCGACCTATGCAACACACGACGAGTGGCTCTACGACAGTCAGCTGACGACGTCTTTTACGCCGACACAGAAAACACTTTGGATGTCCGTTCATCTGGAATCGAGACGGCGCGTCGCACAACCGGTGCGTCGCGGCGGTACCGTGATCATCAGGATCACGTCCATACCGACACCCTACGGTGCCGTCATCAAATCCCCCGTGAATCGAGAGTATCGACATTGGTCGGCGACGTATTCGTCAGCTCGACTCTCGGGAGGAAAATCGACACCGAAGGTAACATCTAAAAATTACGATAGGCGCAAAAACGGAAAGGAAAATGCGATACAAATCCATTTTTGCGATCAGTTATACCTTCGCGATTGATGCAGGGAGCTTGCTTAAGGTAGGCTCGACGGAGAGTCGGTGCTGATAACGTGTTGCACAACCTCTGCCGGCTGGCCGATCCCGAGGGTGTGCAACGTAGTCGAAGGAGACGGAGTCACGAACAACACACGTACTAAAGTAGATGACACAGGGTGTAGGCAAGGATCTCTTTATTTCTCTGTTTCTGTAACCAGTACCTATAATGAATGTATTGCTTATATAAGGAGGAAGAGATAGAAGGATAAGAGCTCACATTACATAAAACATGGGGATAATAGGTGGGGAGGGAGGCACCACCGAAGTGGGCTTCCACACACCCCACGGCCCAAGTTTCCCAACAGTGATGATACGGCCGGAGCCCACCACCCCGGAGGAAACCAAACCAAAAAGAAAAAGCGAATAGAGAAAAACGACGGCCGTCCTCCCCACTCCCACCGAGCCCGCTCACCGCAGTCCGCAGCGTCGCGCCAAACCAAACCACACCATGCCTCCTTCCCACCCGGCGGCCTTTTTCTATTCGCCTTTTTCCTCCAACTCTCCTCCTCTTTCTCGTACGCACCCGATTGCGACCTCCCCTCCCCTTCTCCACCCGCACCCATTCCCGCCGCCGCCGCCCGCTAGTCGCCGCCTCGGGGATGCCCCGGTCGGCGATGTGGCGCTGCTATGCTGGGCCCGCTCCTCAGGTTCCTCTCGGCGTGCGGCGGGGCCTGGCAGACCTCACCCATCCCCTCCTCCTCCTCCGCGGGCCCCGACTCTGCTGAGGGCCGCGACGGCCTTCTCTGGTGGCGCGACCTCGCGCGCTGCGCCGCCGGGGACCTCTCCGCCGCCCTCGTCCAGGCCAACCAGGTCCTCGAGGACCAGTGCCGCCTCCACTCCGCCCCGCCCCTCGGCACCGTCCTCGCCCTCCTCGACGGCCACGCAGGCCACGCCGCCGCCCGCTTCGCCTGCGACCAATTCATACCCAACCTACGAGGTCAGTCTATTCACTATCAATTCAACTCTATTCCATTCTAGCCGCGCGAACCCAACGAACGCCGAACCTAGGTCGTCTGATCTCTGTGTGCGCGTGCAGAGGCCGCGTCGGGCCCGGGGGGCGTGACGGAGGCGGCAATCAGGGAGGCCTTCGCGGCCACGGAGGCGGCCTTCATCGCCGAGGTCGCGCGCCAGTTCGACACCCACCCGGACGCCGCCACCGTCGGCTCCTGCTGCCTCGTCGGCGTCGTGCACGACCGCACGCTCTTCGTCGCCAACCTCGGCGACTCGCGGGCCGTCCTGGGCAGGAAGGCCGGCAGCCGCGGCGAGATCGTCGCCGAGCAGCTCTCCAGCGAGCACAATGCCAACGTGGAGGCCGTCAGGGAGGAGCTCGTGGCGCTGCACCCCGACAACCCGCAGATCGTCGCGCTCAAGCACGGCGTCTGGAGAGTCAAGGGCATCATACAGGTTGATTTTTACCTCGAGGGGTTTGGTTTGATATAGCCATGTTTGAAGCATGTATGCTCGGTGCTCTGACGTAGTGGGTGGGTTCTGCGATGCAGGTGTCGCGATCGTTGGGTGATGCGTACTTGAAAGGCGCAAAGTATAACACGGAACTGATCAAGCCCAAGTTCAGAGTCTCCGAGCCGTTCAGCAGGCCTATAATGAGCGCCGACCCGTCTATCGTCTCACGCAGTCTTCAACCGACCGACTGTTTCATCTTTGCATCGGATGGCTTGTGGGAGCACTTGAGTAACCAGGAAGCTGTGGAGATCGTTCACAACAATCAACGCTCTGTAAGATTCATCCCACACACCGTTTTCATCTCTTCATAGTTCTTTTGCCTTTTTGCTGTTGCCTAAGATGATCTTTAATCTCACCCAAGTGTGAAATTCTACAGTACCAGTTTTGTTTGCATTAATATTGGGAGTACCAGGGAATATTCAGTGGAACTCATTCCTAGCCTCTTTATTATATTAATTAGAGGAAATGTGTATCGGGGTGTACCGTTTCGTCATTTTTCCATTTACATCTAAGCAATGGAGTATATAATCTGAATTTGTGTACTCCCTCCGATCCATATTAGTGGGCATAACTTTATCTAAATTTATATGTATCTAGTTAAGTATTTAGACTAGATACATGTGTATCTAGACAAAGTTGTGCCCACTAATATGGATCGGAGGTAGTATTAGAAATCCAGATGGTGCTCTGATGTTTTGTCGACGCCAGCATGAATAGTTAAGTACTGCCCGGATTCTCACTGCAAAATTAATTACTGATTTTTGCTGGAGATGGTAACCTGCTGGATTTGAAGTATTTACAGGTGTGCGACTGTCAGTGGTTTTGGATTATCCCAGTTACAAGGTAGCAAAACTTCCAAGTCAGGGGTTTACGATTGAATGTTTTTGAGTTAGAATCATCCTTTTCCTGTAGGAAGTGTGAGGCATCTCCTATGACTTTTTGCACCCATTTAGATAATTAGTTAGCTGTGTCTATGGCACATTACCCTTTTGTTGTTGCCTAAGATGATCTGTAATCACCCAATCGTGAAATTCTACCAGTTTTGTTTTGCATTAAAATTAGGGAATACCAGGGAATATTCAGTGGAACTCATTCCTAGCCTCTTTATTCTATTAATTAGAGTAAATGTGTGTCAGGGTGTACCGTCTCGTCATATTTCCATTTACATCTAAGAAATGGAGTATATAATCGGAATTTGTGTATTAGAAATCCAGATGATGCTTGATGAATAATTAAGCACGGCCGAGGTTCTCACTGCAAAACTAATTATTGATGTTTGCTGGTGATGGTAACGTGCTGGATGTGAAGTATTTACAGGTGTGCGACTGTGTCAGTGGTTTTGGATTATCACAGTTACAAGCTGGTGAAACTTCCAAGTCAGGGGTTTACGCTTGAATATTTGAGTTAGAATCATTCTATTACTGTAGGAAGTTTGAGGCATCCCCGATGACTTGTTGCACTCATTTAGACAAAAAGTTAGCTGTGTCTATGGCTAATTGCCCTCCTGTAAGAGCATCCATGTCATGATAACTATTGTAATGATGTAAAGCTTTTACTGTACTATAATAGGTCCATATGGACCATACCAATAATAAAATGTGACTGGTTACATGGAAGGAATAACACTTCTGGGCTGTTCTTCAATTTGGGGATTCAAAACTATATATATATATATATATATATGGGAAATAGTGGGATGCCCAGGGTGGTAGCTACACACCCTTGATCCATCCGTTGAATCTGTATAGAGAGCACGGATTATAGTAACCAGGAGCACGCCTCTAACGGAACGACGTCAACATTAGGCAGCCCTGTCGCTTCGGGCGACAAAAATTTCACTGTGGTACAAAACAGAACACCATACCACACCTCTTTTCAGCTCGAACACCACCACTTCCACTCGTCACCTCCCTCAAAACGCTACAGCCACACTTGATCCGTCCACCATTCTTAGATCTCTGATCTTCATCCGCATCTCATCCTCGTGTCACCGGCATCCCATCAAGAGTTGAGTGGCCGCAGGGGCAGTCTTCGGTGGGGAGCGGCCTGGAGCCCCTTCCCGCAGACCAGACGGCTCCAGCGGCGACCGTCCGTTGCGTCGGCGTCGCCGTCTCTGGGAGGCGGCGTGCCCTCTCTTCCCCTCTGTTTCCGTGGCCATCGCCGGCGCGGTTGTCTCCTACTTGCCCCTTGGATTTCCTCACCGCTACCTCTGCTGGGATCTGGCCCGGAGGTGCCTTCCAAAATAACCTCCTGAGATGTAGATGCGGTGGCAGCAGCGCCCCTGATGGAGAAGGAAAGAAGAGGGGCGGGCGGCGCGGTGGGGTTTCTTTCTGGCGATTTGGTCTCCGTTCCAGTGCACAAGGCCCTGCCATCAGGACCGGCTCCGTCGAGAGCGCTGCTTGGCCGCCGCTTCGTTCGCTGCAGCAACGCGCCTCCTCGGCCACCAACGCTGCCCTCTCCCGCTGCCCCGAGCTTGTCCCGTGAGCGGTCTCGCACGTGCCCTCACCACGGTGGACCACCACGATTTTGCGCCATCGGCCACTGAGGAGGAGGCGAGTGCCGCGACGGCGCAGGCGCCGCCACACCAGCACCGGCGTCCTGGCCATGCGTCCTGCTGCGGCGTACTCCTAATCCAAAGCAGAGGTGAGTCCTAGCCCCGCCGGCTCCATCGACCTGCTCTCGCCGGCCCCAGCCTAGAGCACAGACTCCCCTTCTTTTTCTTTCTCTGCTTCTAACAAGTCTGTCTTTTGCTTGCGCTCTGGCCGGATTAATCCGGATTTATCCTTCCCTTTGCTGATCTGTTTTACGTCCTCTCTCTTGGAGTCACGAGCGGGTCAGTTTAGAGCTGCTGGAAGGCAACATCCAATTTGTCAATCACATCTCCAAAGAAATAAAAAAAACACTGCACTAACTTTGCTATTTTCTCGCTGTGGTTTCCCATGGCTTTTGCATTTTTTCACCTAAAGCTTGTGTCGATTGGGGGATAGTTTTTTTTTTTGAAATCTCGATTGGGGGATAGTTTGGATGAAACTGGATGAAGATGATGGACAGTTCTTGTGTTTATGCCTAAGAATTTGTTGGTTCTATTTCTAAAATAACCACTTGTTTGAAGAGCATTCTTGCTGTCAGCGGCTGCGATTTTCAGACTGTAATGCTTAAGATCAATGTCCCCTCCCGTATCATGTTTCTTGCAGTAGGGAGAAGCACATCGTGTTACATGCATTCAGAGAGGTACAGGCTAGAGCGATTTCATTTTTCTTCCATGCTATCTCTATCTCAGGATCAAAGATTTATCCATGATCTGAACTGATGTTTTGGTTTTGGATCGAATTCGGTTCATGATCTATTCTGTTTAATTTCCTTCATGGTCTGAAAATGAACAGAATATTGGTTACCGAGCTGGAAATTTCGGTAGTTGCTGGTGATGGATCACGCTTCACCATCAGGCCATGAGGCTCGGCAGGGGGACCCAGGCTGTTTTTTGTTGTTTTCAGTGGATTCTTGAGCTGAGCTGATTCGATCAGCTGTCTGTAATGAATTCTTGAGCTGCATCGGTTCACCCTATGTAAATTGAAAAATATGAATGTGCACTCGACCTTTCCATTGAGCAAAAAGTACCATTTTTCTTTGGTCCAGTTCGTGACAAGAGATAAGCATTTAATGGAGCCTGTTACTGCTTGATTTTTCGTTCAACTAGAAATGACACAGTGCAAAGATGGAGGAGAAAGTAATTTGATGTCCATTGCTTTTCTCTTTTCTCTTTTCTCTTGGTTAATTGACATTTTCTACTGCTTGCGTTCTGTTGTGGTGTGTTGCCGACAACGTGTTTGTGTTAATTCTTGAGTACTGATATTATGAACTGTAGCTCGTCAACCCCGCATTATTAACCGTTGTGATTCAGAGATTGCCATGGTAGCATAAAATTTGCACATGGATGGCCACGGTAGCATAAAATTTGCACCAAGGTTCGTCAACGTTTTGAAAGATACGGCCAGCTAATGAAATGCATTTTGCGCTCCACAATAAAAAAAGCCACCATGGCACAAACTAGGAGCACAAATCCATTCCGGTAGTAGTATTTTATTTATAGAAACAATATACTTTTGACAAATGGTCTACGGAACCATGGGACAATGGAGTAATGGACCACGGTGCCGGTCGTCCTTTCCTTTCGACAGACGTCCGTGGAGCGAAGGTTCAAATTTTGAAAAGCATGCCAGCAAGACTGACAAGTGACAAACAGAGTAGAGGACAGCCCCTAGTAGCTAACGGAGAACCAACTCCGTCACATGCATGCACGGTCCAATTCGTCTAGTTTTCATAAAGGGAGTAGATAGGATGCAAATCCAACGGCCCACACCCTATGCACAGCTACCACCCCGGGTAGAAAATCCGCGTCGATATATATATATATATATATAGGTAAATTAACAGATATATATATGGTAAATATATATTTGTGTTTGGTACCCTGGATATTGATGTCTCACAAACTTGCATTTACTGCTATTCCAGACATAATGTTAATGCATATATGTGCCATGGGTGCAAGCTACTAAGTAAACTTTTTTGGATGCTTTCTTGCCAAAAAACAATAATTGTTGGATACTGTTGACAGTTTGATATGTTAGTTTTACCAAATTAGTAGAAGTTGGCTCACTCAGCATAGCTGCAAGGTTGAGTTTGGTTTCTCAGCTGTTAGGTAAAAAGTTAAAAACTTCCTGTATATATGGTGAATTTTCATTTATCATGACTGGCATACTCTCTCTTTGTTCAGTGAAGCGCGAAGAGGCTCATAAAAGCGGCTCTCCAAGAAGCAGCACGGAAACGTGAAATGCGTTAATCAGACCTCATGAGGATCGACAAGAAAGTCCGCAGGCATTTCCACGACGACATCACCGTCATTGTCTTATTCTTTAATCATGATCTTTTAGCGAAAGGAAGCACCCAAGTACATCCCCTTTCTATCAGATGCCCCTTAGATAACTGATCACGAGCTAGTTCGTCCGTCCATGGATGCTCTGTTTCTGTCAGCAGAACTCGCCAGTGAATCGGCTTCGTCAACCAATCCTCGATGGACACTTGTTTCCTTCTCTTTTTTCCCTTACTTTTCTCTTGCTCCTGCACATAAAATTTGACTACTTGTTAAATTACCAGTTTTCCCCTAAATTATCGGTTTTCCCACTCTAAACGATGTCGGATAAGTGTGGATATTCTTCAGGCCTGAAGATTTGCCTAGAGCTTTATGAGGGAACCTTTTTTCTAGAAAGATGTTTATGAGGAGGGAACCTTTGTTAAGGATGTTGTAACCATAAATCGATTCATTCTCCCGCTTACATAATCTGGTTTCTTTTAGATCTAATTTTTCAGTTCATGTACTGGCACCGACCGCACTAAGCTCTTATATGCATAGAATGATCAGGGTTTTCAATGTATCGTCTACCCCTAATTGAGTGGATTGTGCTGAACTGTTTGCTGCACTTCACTCGAGACTGCAGATATTCAGATGCATAATATACGACTGTCAGTGATCTGTTCGTCGTTTCGATGTGCAATGAAATGCGGTCTATCAGGCGGCGAACTAATGTTTGATAGCTTGATGAGTTGATGTGTTGGAGATGTTAAACCTGACGATCCACTAAAATCTCAAGTTGATGCAAGAGAAATGATCTGAAGTTCTCAACTAGCTAGCTGGTGTAGAGAAAATTACCTTGTGGTAGAGAACAGAAGCTCTGAGTGACATCTTTTTATTGAGAAAATTGTAAGATAACCATCGAGATTATCAGGGCTGCAAAAATGTTTACTGTCACCTGGCCCCACCTGTCATTGACACGCAAAGAAAAGTAGAAAACCTAGCGCTCGTCTCCGCTCTCTGTTTTCGTTCTCCAGTCTTCCCGCCCTCCTCCCTTCTTCCCTCTGCTACCTCTAGGGTTCCATGGAGCCATCCGCCGCCGCCTCCCCCTCCCCCCCTCCGCTTCCGCCGACGGGGGCGCCTTCCTCGAGTTCGTTGACTACGCCATCTCCGTCATCTCGTCCTCCTCCGGGGGCGACGGCGACGATTCCCCGGCCCGGGGCCGGCACCGGCGCGGCCGCCGTGGGGGTGAACGGTGGCGCAGGTGCTCAAGTCCTGCCGCGCCTACTCCAGCGGCGTCACCGCCGCCATCCTTCTCTCCGACCTCTTCCAGGTCAGTCAGATTTCCCTGCCGCCATCCCGCCATTTCTAAGTGCGGTTACTTGTTCTAGTGATCAGGTTTCAGCACACATTTTTAGCACTGAGTTTGTGAAGGATTCAGTTAACGTATTTTACTCAAATACGACCTCTCCGACCTCTGCTGACTGAATCGCTCTAGTTAAGTTCAGTCTTAGCACACATTTTTAGCACCGAGTTTGTGAAGGATTCAGTTAACGTATTTTACTCAACTACGCAAGGACATACACAAGAAAATGTTAATGTGCACTAAAATGGGTATAATAATCTGTATATACATCCGTATAGAAGGAGCAAGTGCCCTATCTGTCACCTTATAATTGCCGGATAGGTTGTAGTACTACATAATGGCTACTTGGCTTGGTGGCTGGTTGAGTACCGGTTGCTGATTTTGGACGTTGATATTGGCCATGGCAACAGCATGCACCGTGCTTGTTCACATATATAGACATGTTGCAAATATATCTTCTCACATTGTATTTTATCATCGTTTCTTCTGCCCATTGGATTGGAGGTTTCTTTTGTGTTTTCATGAAATAAAGAGATGCCTTAGAGGGTTAAACGTTTGTTGCTTTTCATAGTCCTGGACAGAACAGCGTAAATCTCTTACTGCAAAGAAGAAGGTCGAGGTGACTAGTCTTCTAAACACAAGGAGTAAAAGGAGGAGACTTCCCCGTACTATCACAATCGACTCCATCCACGAGAAGAACTTCCTTTCTCCCAAGAGTGTCCTTGAAGCAGTCGTCATCGATGTTTTCGTTCTTCCTGGTATACTCGAGCACTTACACTCTCCGTCATCGAATGAAAAAAATGTACCTGCTAGCAATTCCTTGTTTGTTTTTAGTGTAGTAGCCTAGTACTTCTGTAGGATGTCTCAGTAACTGAACATAAGTCCAATAAGAGATCAGAATACCCTTCATGCTGCTGGCAGCTGTGGAAGCACATTAATGAGCTGGTGTTCCTGTCAATTGTTCTTGTACAGAAACAATGCAATCCTCTGGCAAGTCTGCCTCCTTGCTGGCATCCGGCACACCTGCTATGCTTGGTGGGTGTGCCTTGGCGTGGAACTCCATGACCTTTAGTTTCTTCTCTCTATTCCCATGTCTATATGCTGTAAACTCTAGCTCTTAGGCCCCTCTCAGTGAAAATTCATGTGGGAATCTCACCTCCTGGCAAGTTGCAACCATTCAAAAGGGGATTAAAAACATCCCCTAATTTTCACAACGTCCATGATTCATCGGTGTTATCCGTTCATTTAACAATATCCACGAGTTAACGATTTGTTGAAATCAGTGACCATTTGAAATGCCATTTTGTACATGACTTCGACGCCTCCTCAATTGTGTGTCATTCTTGTAGGTACAAACATATACATGCTTACCTTGGGAGACATGTGGAGTACATCAACTATTGATCTATATCTACACCGAAGGTAGGTCTGACTAACCTATTAGTTTATGTTTCTTTTTGTTAGACTAATGCCATGGTAAAAGTCAGTAACAAATACATAAAGAAATGTAGAATGGACGAGGCTTATTTTTCATTGGCCCGACTTCGTTCATATGCTGATTCACAACTTTTACTCTAGGTACTACAATTATATAGGACAACATTGTATCTTGAAGAAGGGTCGAGAAGTCGTGCTCACAGGATGTTGTCTTCTTACAGCCGTGGAGGGATCTGGCCGCGCTCGTATTTTGCCAACAGAATACATGGTCATATTACTAGATGAGGTGACCATCCAAAGCTTGTAGGTGTATTAAGAAAGTTGTGCTCCTTTTTTCAGTTGCAGTTTGACTCCTGAGATGACTCTTCATACCCTGCTAATTGACTAGGAATTACATTTTTTTTAATATAACGTGAAGCTATATTATCACCACTTGTAGGATCAACTGCAATGATTCACTTCTGTTACTGTATAGCCAAATAGTTCAACCTTGAGCAGAAATTCACTCTGGCACCCGGGTGCATATGCTCCTGTTATAGTTTTCAAAATTAAAAAAAATATGAAAACACTTCGAGAAAAACTGCGAAAATTTGGGCACAAACATATGCAAGTTTTCAACATCCGTGAAAAATTTCGGAAGGAAATGACACTTTATGTGGTCTGTGCAAAAAAGACAAAATCTGTGGCCGAAATGAGATTTAAAAATACATTTTTCAAAGCACAGATTTTGTCTTTTTTGCACAGACCTCAGAAAATGTTATTTCCTTCCGAAATTTTGCACGAATGTTGAACACTTGTATATCTTTGTGCTCAATTTTTTCCAGATTTTTTTGAAGTCTTTTCATATTTTTTTTAATATTGAAACATATATCAGGAGCATATGCACCCGGGAGCCAAAACGCCTCTGAGCAGCTCCCTTGACAGACCCAGTGCATAGAGGCTCCCACACAAGGTGGGGTCTGAGCAGCTCCCTTGAGCTGTTATAAAATTAATTTTGACATTTGCTCTGTGGAGTATGGAATGTTGGAGTTCCATGCACATTAACTACCTTTGATTTATGTAGGATCAAGATGAAGATGCCATGCTACTTGCTGCACAGTTTTGCACATACTCTTTCTCCTCTATGAAGCAAGAGGAAGGTAGAAATGATGTTGTATACTCATTTTATGCCAGGTAAAATAAGATATATATTACATCTCATTGGCAATCTCCTTAGATAGAGTGCTTCCCTTGTATTGTTTCTAGTAGAATTAATTCAGTATGACGGTAGCTTTTGCGTTAGTTTGTAACCATTTCCCTTCTTGACTTCTTGTTACACTTCTGTACATGCAAGATTCTAGCAGAAACAAGCTTCTTTAGTATTTGGCTGCGGTAAAATAAGCTTTCTTTTTAGCCAAAGATGTTTGAAGGTAAAAGAATAAAAGGTAGCACTGAACATAATTTGGAGGCTTGCTTACTCTTTTGTGCTCAACTCTCAACTATTGGCAAGTCCATAACTGATAACAGCTGAAGGTTCTTTCCAAGTGTTATATACCGTGGAATCACTCAAACGTCTAACATCAATAGTTTTTACTGGTGAACAAACGTTGACCAACGGGGGGAAGGATCCCTCCATTGGCATTGTTAGATAGATGAGCATCTCTGGCGATTTTTTAACCGTGGATAGCACCCCGTTTAATCCGGGCGCTTCACCTGCGATTCAAACCCAGGTGGGCTGGCTTAACACCCTGAGCTCTAGCCACCAAACCAGCGCATGGTTCTCTTTACTGGTGAACAGGTAGGGGGAGTTTGGGTTTACTGGTTTAAAGCTGTATATATTCATGTTTGCACTGTGGTAAAAAAGAACATCACTCTCCTTTGGTAGTAAGAGTAAAAAGGAATAGATTTGCTACTCCTGATGATAAAACTGAATTCGATGAACCATCAACATCGACTTGTTAGAGAAAGGTTCAGAACATCACGTCCTTTCATTCTTGCAGGATTGAGAAGATCGAGTCCTTGGAACCTTTTAAATGTACAGAAAGAAAGCAGATTGTACTTATAGAAGATGGTGGTGAGAAGATTAATTTTATCTTATGGGGAGAGCAGGTTTCGCTCTCAAATCTTTTCAGGTTCATTTCGCTCAATACAAGTACCAGCTGTCTCAGTCCAGTTATAGCAAGCTAAATATTGTCTGAATTTTCAGTGTAGGGAGCATGCTTGCACTGGACAGTCCTTTTGTTGCAAATTCTGAAGATTCTCAGGAATTATGCCTTGAGTACGGTAGTGCAACACAGGTTTACTTGGTGCCGATTGCTCAACAAGAGGAACAGGTTGGTTGTAATATCTTAGTGCTACTTCTTTCTGCACTACCATTGACCAAGACAGAAAGATTACGTGCTAGGTACTCCACACACCTACTCAAGTAAGGAGCCAAGGACCTCGGCTGTCGTGTCTTCCGATCGATAATATGGCTTCACAAGATAACATTTTCCTGCCATTGAGTTGCTCGCAACACGAACACTTAGCAGCTTAGCCTGATTCTGCTGAAGCTTTGATTTGTATTGAGTTATATATAATGTGTGAATTCTAACATTAGTATATGTAACTTGTTGAATTTACCACAATAAAAACCAAGGTTATAAGAAACGCACGCTTAAGCTCGCTTAGGCGCCGAGCGGAGGCAAAATGCTTAGCACTTAAACGTGCGCTTAGCGCTTTAGTCCTTCGGAAAATGGAAAAGTGGAGCCAAAACGCTCAATCAGCGCCTAGCGCTTAATAGGACCTTGATAAAAACTAAAAGAATTTAATATCTTATTAATTGTTACCTGTCATAATTTGTTTAATTTCTGTTAGTTCTGTTTATATGCATATTGTACTTTCATTCCATGTGCACATGCAGCATACGCAGCACCATAAATATAGGTCTGATCTGATGTTTCCCTTTGTTGAACCTGCTTTGAAAAAATAATATCCAACTTTTCACGAGTTTCCACTATCTTTTTGGTGAATCTTTAGATAAAGGAAAACCATTGGAAACCATAGCTTACAGTCTGATATAACTCCTGATATATCATGTACCTTTTGCACATGTAGTAACCTTCTGCAATATCTTTCTTTGGTAGTTGTCTGACATGCCTCATTTTTAGTCGTATGTAAGTGATCTTCATGATAAATGGTGGGGGTTAGTCTGTTTGGCACCGTAACAAGTGTTTGCAAAGTAAGCACATCTGGGACTACCTTCTATTTGGAGATAGAAGACGCAACTGGAGTGGCTCTGACAAAGCTTAGCTTTACTGGACACTGGTAACTATCTGTAGTTGCTTTTACTGTTATCGTTTGCTCTGTCAACTCAATTGGGTATTCCACGCATTTGAACCCATTATATTGTATCAATACCTCTGCAGGTCATTAGGTAGAGTTGGAGTTGGTCATATGGTATACATCTCTGGTCTGACTTGTACCAAGAATAAAAACAACATGTAAGCATCATGTTCCTATATCACATCTATACGCATCTCTATGTTGTATTAATTGCCACAGTTTGTGCAAAGCTTTGGTTGATGGGTTATTATTTATCAACAGTCTTCAAATCTCATGGCGTGAGAAGGAGACAGGATCTCTGTTCGTTAACTTGAGCTTGCTGCCAGCGCTGCTGAACTCAACATGCCTGCATAATTTATCACTCTTGTCGGATCTTCCCCATTCAGCAAACAGGACACATGTAACTCTTCCCCACTAGACAACTACTGCTATGAGACCTCTTCTAGAGCATTTTCAAGTGTAGACGTTGACAATACTTTAGAAAACAACCACTGTGTCACCCTTAGCATGCCACAATATATAAACATACAATAAAAGCAGTCCCAGAGACGTATTTTCTTTCAAGGAATCATATACCTTCTTTTACCGATGCTGCTAAAAATTCGACTGCATTCTTCAGTTGTTTAATTCGTTGTGCTAACATCCTGTGATTGTTTGATATCTTAATGTACAGATATGCCGTGTTCGACTTGACCACATCGACTGCAACAGTTTGAAGCTGTCGTTGTTCCACAATCTCTGTGGCTATGTTGTGGATGAACAGCCGGATGGACTGCACTGCCCCTTCTGCAAAGTCGCCTGCCAGAATGGGTGCACACATGGCTTTCAGTTGCACTTGACCATTGCAGGCGACAGCGAGAAGGTCTTCGCATGGTGTGTCGGGCAAACGGCTGTATAGTTCCTTCAGATATCTCCTGATGAATATATGGAGCTCCCTGAGGTATATCGCTTTTCATATGTCAGGTCTCATGTACAGCCCTGTCAGGTTTGCAGCTCTGACTGGAGTTTTTTCTTTCTGATGTAAACCACTAGGACGAGCAGGCAATGTATCTGTTCACTCTCCAGAACGAGAGCTTCACGGTCGCCATCGCGAACACCAGCAAGCGGGTCGCAGGGTACGCCGACAACGACAAGGCCCTCCCGGTGTGGGAGATCACGAGAGCCCAGAAATGCGAATGAGCTCCCTCGCGTGAGACTCGTCGAGAAGGATTCGCCGGTAGCCGAGAAGGAAAATATTTCGTGGTGAAATGTATCATGGCATTGCCTTGCCGTGTATGTGACTCATGCGTTGATCGTGCTATGTAAGCAGAGTGGTGACGCATCTGCCACCGGGAACCGAATGCTGTGTTAGTCAGTTGATGATTCATGATCATGTTTTTGTAATGGTTTTTTGCTGGGACGGCTTGTGGTTTGATCTGGGCAAAATGTTAGTAGCCTTTCCATGGGATTTCTTATTAGTGGCCACGTCTGATTAAGTCATGTTGACGCTAAGTAAACGGGCTTGGTTTCATCCATGATTTTAATGTGTTAATTCTGAGACAAGATTAACCACAAGATCCCAGTTTGGCCTAAGATACATTTGACATCACGTAGCACGTGAGCTTGATATAATTCTGCCCCTTTCAACTTAAAAGCAAAATAGCTAAGAGAGCCAATAAACAACAAAGTGAGGACCCAAATATAAAATAAACAAACAAAAAAGTACCGGAACTTAAGAAAAACCAACGAAGCTCTTCAAACAGACCACAATCACAGGGACCAAAATTTAATTTCTTCGAATTGGCAGGGGCCGCGCGGACGCGTACCCCTCTAGCACAAAATATGACGTCCACTCTCCCGCTTGGGGAGATGGTAGGCCAACGCGCTCACCATGTGCAATCTGAGCCATTGATCTAGGCCACGACGCTTCTTGATCCGCCGTCGACCCCGTCCAGGTAAGTATGGGGCAAGATCGCACCAAGGGCTCCTCTTATAGCCCTTTTGTTTCGGCTTCCAGTGGCTTTCCACCAAAAAAAGCAGCCCAAACGAACCAAAGGGTCCGGCGGTGCGTTAGGCTTTTCCAAAAGCGAGGCGTTTTCCTTCAGACGAGAAAAAGCACCTCGAGAGGTGCTTCCCGAGCTTCCACTCGCGGGCGACCGAGCGTGCCCCTCACCCGGATAGGGTTGGCTCCCGCGCCGCCACACCACCCGCCGCGCCGCCGCCCCTCTGGCGCCCTCCGCCCAAGCCAACCAGCAGCGCGCTGCCGCTTAGCTTCACGCCACCGGCCCCCTCCGCCGCCCGCGCATGCGCCGTCTACTGCCCCCGCGGCTGCCGCCGCCACCGCGCCAAGATCCGCCACCGCGCGAGCTCCATGGCGCGAGTGTCGGAGACCAAGCTCCCCACCAACCGCAGGTCGCCGCCGCCGATGAACTCGCCACCTCCCTCTTTTCCCCGGGATCTCCGCCTCTCCATTCATGGTGCTGTCCACCTCCTGCCACTCCCTCTCGCCTCAAGCACGGCCGCCGTCCGCCTCCGCGTCTGCCAGCGCAGAGCAGCTCGGCTGCTGCCGATGGACGCGAGCTCCCCGCCGCCGGAGCTCGGGCGAGCTCGTCTGTTCTTGATGTGTTGACTCGAGTATCTCAAATTTGGATTGGAAAAAATGAATATTGAAATGATTTATACTGACATTTGATTTTACTTATTTATCTTAAATATTGAAATACAATTTTATTTAAATTATAATCACTTATAGCTAAATTTAAATAATTTAGTGGATATATTTGTTTTATTCTTGTTAATACTATCATACATTCTCGGATATATTTGTTTTATTCTTGTTAATATATTTTAGACAATACATCTTTATTCGTGATGAAGTTTGACTCGAATTATAGTGATGCATATATATTATTACACGCGAATCAGCAACAATACATCATTTTATAAATGTAGGGGTATTTCAGACAATTTCATAGTTCACAGTCAGACAGCCAGCTGGATTGCCAAAGAGCTCCACTCAGAAAAGTAGCTTTCCTGCACAGCACCCACAGCCAGCCCAAACAAAAGGCCCTTAGGCCCAGTTCTTTTGGGGCTTATAGCCAGCTTAGAGCATCTCCAGTCGGAGCCCCCAAATCCGGCCCCCAAACTGCGCCCGGACGCGTCCGGACGCGTCCGCGGACAGTGACCGGACAGCCCCGAAAACTGGTGTTCTACAACCATGTACCCCAAAATCTCCCCAAATTGTGGGGCCATTTGCATGTGGTTTGCATTTGATTGGTGGACAAGGAGAGAGAAGAACAAACAAAGGACAAAAGAAAGGAAAAGAAAGCAAAAAGGTGGTGCATGCGGACAGCCCGGACGTGGCCGGACGTGCCTTTCTCCCCCAAACTCTCCCCACATTTGCCTTGGGTTTGGGGGCTGCCGGACAGCCCGGACAAATAAAACCACTTGGGGACCATGGCTGGGTAGCTATTTTCCTCCCCATAGTGTCCGGGCTGTCCGCCCGGACAAATTAAACCGCTTTGGGGGCATGGTTGGAGATGCTCTTAACAGTCCAAAAAGCAGAAGCCCAAAAGAACTAGAATTTTAGCAGCTTCTTCGGACAGCCCGTTAAGCCCATTTCTTCATAGTGGGGAGAAGCAGGGTACCCCCTCCTTCCCGCCGCCGCGCTCAGCTTCCGCGAGTGAAATGAAAGATTATTTGGCGTTGCCCCTCCTTGACCTCGAATTTACGGACGATTGCCACCGCGCAGCAGAGACTTGATTCAGCCGAACCGGCCACTTCCTTTTTTTTTTTTTCTCTTTCTTTCCTCTCATCAGGCGCGGGTGCTCTGTCCCGAGCGACAAAAGAACCAAGCTAGGGTTCCTCTGCCACCCGCCGCCGCCGCCCACCGCTGGTCGCCGCCCTCTCCGCCGCTGGCCGCCGTCATCGCCGCGTCCGACCCCGAGCCTCCCTCTCCGCCGCAGGCCGCCGTCCTCGCCCGCTTCCCGCCGCGTCCTACCCCGAGTCGCCGCGTCCGACCTCGAGTGGAGCAGCGGAACGAGCGGCAGCGGCCATCCGTCGGCGCCTCCGTCTCCGGCCGCCTCTCCCGTCGCCGCTCACCTCGTCGGCCTGCTCGAGGCCGACCTTCTCCGTCAGCTGCGACCTCCTCTCCCGAACTCCTGAGGTAAAGGCCCGACCCGATCTGCTTCCTCCTCCCCCAACTTGTTGTGAAATTTGTGGACAACACCTTATCTTGATTCGGTCATGTTTGTAGTGGTCAATTTGTAGTGAAATTTGTAGCATTATGTGGTCAATTTGTAGTGAAATTGTGGACAGCACCTTATCTTGAGATTGTGGTCAATTTGTAGTGAAATTTGTAGCATTATGTAGTGGTCAATTTGTAGCATTATGTAGTGGTCAATTTGTAGCATTATGTGGTCAATTTGTAGTATTTATTTTGAGATGAGTAGCATTCCTATGTTATTTATATGTGGACAGCACCTTATCTTAAAAATATTGTTATGCACGTAATCACTAGATGTCGGAGAAGGTTGCAAAATCGGGGAAAAGTGAGAAGGTCGTGTGGGATTCGTTTGCAGCTGAAGTATTTCTGGATGTGTGCATAGAGGAAGTATTAAAGAGAAACCGTAATGAAGGTCATCTGAACAAAAATGGCTATGACAATTTGATAAAGAGTTTCAATGAACGCACTAAGAGAAAGTATGACAAAAAGAAATTCAAGAATAGGTGGGAGACACTAAAAAAAGAGTATAGCACATGGAAGACACTCAATCAAAATGCAACAGGTATTGGAAGAGATCCTATCACCAAGACCATTGATGCTAGTGATGAGTGGTGGGAACTTGAGATCAAGGTATATGGCTGTTTTTATTTCAGTTCTATGCATTATTTTCTAATATCCAATTGGTGTACTGAAGTTGAGATCAATGTTTTGCAGAGATGCCCAGATGCGGCCAAGTTTCGGCGAGCTCCACTTGCTAATGAGGATAAAATGTGCCAGATTTTTGATGCGAATTGTGTTACCAATGAACATGCGAGGGTGCCACTGCCAACATCTATGGCTGGTCCATCTCAAGCTGTTCCCTCTTCTGTTGATGTTGGGGATGATGAACTTTCAGGGACAGAGTTGGACACACGGGTTACACCAGGTGTCTCAGCACTTGGAAAAAAGAGAGCATGTCCTTACTCACCTAGTCCTGCGGTAGTTGAAAAGATGGCAAGAGATAGTGCTGAAAAAGTTGTTTGCGCCGTATATGTGACATATTTGAGAAGAGGGAAGAAAGCAGAAACTCCATGACTTCACAGAACTCGGAGCCCTCACAAGCGAGAGTTGATCCAGTGAGGCAGGAGTTTTTGGATATGATGGCCAAGGTTGTTGCTGATGGATGTGGACCTGGTACACGTGAACATTTCTATGCTTCACAGTTGTTTATGAAGGCTGAATACCGTACTGGCTTCAGTTGTTACATGGAGGCTTCAACTTCAAGTGATGTGAGGCTTGAGTGGATCCGGATGGCATGGGAGGAGAGGAAAAATTAGTTGGGATTGTAATTTGCTATCTATTTCCTTAGGAATTTGTATTGAACCTATAAGCTATCTATTTGTAATTTGCTATCTATTTGCTTGGAACCTTAGTATATTGTTATGCTATCTATTTGTAATTTGCTTCGAACCTATTTACCTGATTGGAACATATAAATTTGTACTGAACCTATAAGCTATCTATTGGTAATTAATTGTGTTGTTTATGTGGCAGATGGATATCCCAGGTGATGAAGATGATGATGATTATGATATGTTCATGGTTGCAGTTGCCGCGTATGCCAGCCTATGTACTGAGAAGTTGCCGTATGCACCGCGAAGAAATCCCGAGATAACAGGTATTCAATGGGTAGAAAAAAAAGAAGCAAATGCACAAGTTTTCTATTCTTTGTTCAGGATGAGGAGGTCTGTGTTTTATCCATTGCTTGATCTATTGGTTGGAACCTATGATCTTACATCAAGTTGCAACATGTCCGCAAAAGAAGCATTGGCACTCTTTTTATGGAGTGTGGGGACATGTCAAACAACTCATAATGTTGCTGATCGATTTGAACATAGTCGGTCTACAATTAGCAAGAAGTTTTATGAGGTTCTAGATTCTGTAGACCGCATGGCTGGTGATTACATTAGGCCAAGAGATAGAAATTTTACCGAAGTGCATCCTAAAATGCAAACTACAAGATTTTGGCCACATTTCAAGAATGCCATTGGGGCTATAGATGGAACACACATTAAAGTAATTGTGCCAAAACAACTTGAGGCACAACACAGGAACAGGCATGGATATACAAGTCAAAATGTGATGGCGATTTGTGATTTCGATATGAGGTTCACTTTTGTTGTTGCTGGATGGCCCGGCTCAGTTCATGACACACGTGTATGGACCGATGCTCAAGTGTCATATCCCCATTATACCCACCCCCGACAGGTTATCTTTTGTGTACACATTTTCTAAAATGTTTCCACATATGTAGTATGTTAGCTAATAATTATATTTTGTATCACCGCAGGTAAATACTATCTTGTCGATTCGGGATACCCGAACACAACAGGATATTTAGCGCCATACAAAACTACTCGGTATCATGTACCGGACTTCCAACATCATCCTCCAAGGGGAAGAGAAGAGACATTCAACTATCGTCATTCATCAGGGCGGAACGCAGTCGAACGAGGATTTGGTTGTCTCAAAATGAAATTTCGAATACTTCAAGGCATACCTCGTCGACCACCTGAGCGACAGAAGATGATAATTACCGCTTGCATGTGTCTACACAACTACATCCGTGATAGCAGTCTACGTGATCAACATTTCGACATGTTTGATGGTGGAGGATATGTTCAAGAGGAGAGTGCTTCATATCCTAGTGCTCCACCCGAAGATAATGGTACCTACATGAAAGGGATCCGTAATGATATTGCTAGGAGTGTGTTTCCTTAGAATTATTAGATTATATTTGTATATTTTGTAGGAAAGAAAACATTTGCATGCCCTTCCTTCTATTTGAGTTGTAATGAACTAACAATTAATCCTATTTTATTTTCATATTTAGCAATTAATATGACGTCTGAAATATTATATTGTGATCATACATGCGAAAATAGCATAAGCGAACTCAAATTCTGATAAGTTTGAGCATAAATCTATTACAAGGGCGTTACAGACTTTTCATCATACAACTCAGAAAATAAGCCAGGACAGCGGAAGCCCAAAAGAACTGGACTGCAATTTCTGGGTAGCTTAAATCCACAGCTGCTTCTCTGGACAGCTTAAATCCACAGCTCTCGTCTGGGTGGCTTATGCACAAGCCTAAGCTCAAAAAAACTGGGCCTTAGTCACACCTCGGGCAGCCGAGGTGGATCGCACCAGGAAACTGGCCCACGGCGCACCACGCCGCTCGCGCCAGCACCACGGCGCTCTCGTTCGTTAAACCGTGAGGAGTTCCCCGTCCCTGCCGCATTGCTGGCTGCGGGCGCGCGACGCGAGCCTGTGTGGGCTGGCCAGATGGCGTGCTATACGTGGGCTGCTAGGTGCGTCCAGTCTTGGGCCCTGAGCGAAGTGCCGGAACATGGGCTGGTGTTGCACAAATCGATCTTCTTTGCAGTTCACCTCTATCGGGTTTGCTTTTTTTTTTAATTCTCAATAAAAAAAAACCTCTATCGGGTTTGCTGGCGGCAATGACGTCCATTGTTTGGGTTGACTGGTACCCCGAGCCAACGATCATTCTACGTGAGGTTGACGCAGCTCAATGCAGTGATCCATCACGCTAGTACAGTTTTTAGCTCATTCCCAAGAGGTGATAAAGAAGGGTGAATGTTACGCAAGATACGGGGCGTGTATGGTTTAGGCCATTTGCATTCGTGGTTTTTAGGTTTGGCTCGGTTGAGCCATATTTTGCACTATATTTGTTTGTTTTATTGTTTTTTGTATAATAAGTTCGTCTACGCAAGATACGGGGCGTGTATGAGACGTGCGCCTCATGCACGCCCAGCTCAGGCACGTTGGGGCCGCTCGGAGGAGCAGCTGATGCAGCTGGCACCTGTAACACAAAATCAGCTCCAGTGGAAGGATTAGTAGTAAGGTACGATAAGTCATATTTTCGCACATGTTCACTCGTAGCCGGTTCGGACGAAGGAAAAGTGGTCGCTTCGTAGAGATTGGGGATGGCAAGTGAAACACCAGGAGTTGCAAACGGAAAAACAGACTCGTCGAAGACAACGTCACGAGATATGTATATGCGCCCAGTGGATCTATCCAAACACTTATAACCCTTATGCATTGGGCTGTAGCCTAGAAACACACACATTTTTGAACGAAAATCGAGTTTATGTGCATTGTACTTGCGTAGACTAGGCCAACACGCGCACCCAAAGGTACGAAGGAAATCATAGTTGGGCTGGGTTTTAAACAAGCGATGGATAGGTGTATCTTTTGCTAAAACAGGCGTGGGCATTCGATTAATGAGATAACACGCCGTTAGGAAGGCTTCATCCCAAAACCGTAATGGAATCGAGGAGTGAGCAAGAAGGGCCAAGCCTGTCTCGACAAGATGACGATGTTTGCGTTCAGAAATCCCAGTGCGCTGAAAATATTGATGCAGCCTATGGTATTCACCCCCCAATCTGACTGAACGGTCTTAATCTTGACATCAAGAAGGCGTTCAACATGTGCCTGGAAGGCATAAAAAACTTGCTCAACATCAGATTTGTGTTTGAGAAGATAAATCCAACAGAAACGGGAGTAGTCATCAACAAAACTAACATAATATTTGTAACCACCGGAAGAAGCAATAGCCGGACCCCAAACATCGGAGTGAATTAACTCAAGAGGCACAGTGGAAACACGATGAGATGCAGTATAAGAAAGTTGATGACTCTTTGCACGCTGACAAGCATCACAGACATAATTTGGTGATGGTAAACACGGTAAATTATGAACCTTAACAATGTTTTGCACTACATTATTCGAGGGATGACCAAAACGCTGATGCCACTGGGACGACAAGACCTTGACGCTGGAGCTAGCCTGACGAGGAGGGGTGGACGCTGATGCTCGACTATATGGAATCGGATAGAGTCCATCTTGACTCCTACCGTGAAGCAGAATTCTCCTCGTGGCCTTGTCCTTAACACAGAAAAAATGACGATGAAATTCAACAAAAACGTCATTGTCAGATACTAGGCGATACACTGAGAGTAGATTTTGACTAATGTGTGGAACGTGAAGGATGTTGTTCAAGCGAATGGAACCAGCTAAATTCGAATGACAAATATGCGAAATAGACAAACCTGTACCATTAGCCACTTGAACATGATCCTTCCCGCCATAGCGCTCGTGATAGTGGAGACGCTCGAGATCATTGGTGAAGTGATCCGTTGCCCCGGTGTCCATCAACCAGGGAGGCGTAGCAGTAGAGCTCGTGGAGGCAGCGTTGCCGGAACGCTGATTGTTGTAGGAGACGCCGCGGAAGTCGTGGTTGTAGCGGTTGCGGCAATCGGCGACCACATGCCCCCAAAAGCCGCATAGCTGGCAGCGAGGACGCTGCTTCTTGCCGGAGCGCCCATTGCCACCGTTTTGCTGCGCGGTGTTGGGGCGGTTGCCACCGCCACCTCCACCGCCGTACCCGCCGTAGTGCTGGCGGTTATTGCCGCCATCATATGGGCGACCTTGCCCGTGCTGGTAGGGCTCAGCAGGGCGACCCCCGCCATACTAGGCGGGAGGATACTCCGAGGGACGTGGGCGGCCGTTGTTGGGGAACGAACCGGGCCGCGACACAGCATTCGCCGAGGACGTCCACTCTACATACTGAAGCTGTTGTGCCTGGAGAGCCTCGAACGAGAGAATATGGGAGTAAAAATCGGAGTAAGTCACCGAACGATTACCGACGGTGAGAGACGCCACGATCGCGTTGAACGCAGGACCGAGGCCAGTGATGATGTAGTCCACCAGCTCGTCATCAGACACAGAGACGCCAGCGGCCGACATGCAATCGGCGAGAGACTTCATCTTGTGCATGTACTGTGCTGCGGTCAGCTCCTCCTTCCGCAGCGATTGGAGTTGGCGCCGGATGTGCCGAACGTTGGCACGACTATGAGCGCCGAACATGGTGTGGACGGCGGTCCAGGCCGCTGCCGCAGTCGGACAGCCGATGAGTTGACAGGCGATGTTGGGCTCCATGGAGCCGAGTAGGAGACCAAGGACCCTCTGATCCGTGACCCACCAGGCGGCATAGGCCGGGTTTGGGACGTCCACGACAGCTTCTCACGATCCTTGCTTGATCGTCTTCTCAGGGGCAACCACGGTGCCATCAAGATAGCCGTAGAAGCCGGCACCGGCGAGGTTCGGGAGGGTCAAGCCCTTCCACAGCATGAAGTTCGTGGCGTCGAGGCGGACGGCCGGGGTGGCGACGCTGGTGGTGGAGGGCGTGGTGGAGACGAGAGCGCCCGAGGTCGTGGAGAGCTGGAGAGAGGACGTCATCGCGGCGGCGCGGTTAGGACTCGCGGCGGCGCGGAGATGGTGCGGGCGACGGCGTGGAAAGTGACTCGCGGCGTCGATCAACTAGCGATCGCTGGGTACTAGCGATCAGTACAGATCAACGAGCGATCGCTGGGACTAGTACAGGCAACGATCGATCGCTGGGACTAGTACCGGCAACGGCGATCAGAACTAGCGCGACGGCGGCGTGGAGAGGGCTCACGCGGCGGCGGCGAAAGAGATGAACCGATACGGCTCTGATACCAAGTTTGAGTTTAGGGTTCGGTAGAGCAACGCGCTCTCCGTTGATCTCTATATATAGTACGACAGGAGGTACAATTACATTACATGTACAATACGGCACAGACACCGTATCCGATTCTAATACCCAGGACCCCAAAGCGGCCATGCGCCGGTAGCCCTTCGAGCTCGACGGCGCTACGCTGACGCTGCTGCGAGCGCGTAACGACATCGTTCCCGCCGACCCCGTCCCCCAGGCTTCGGCGAGCGACGAGACGGCGGCGGCGGAGGAGGAGAAGGCGGAGTGCGCCTCCGCGGGGGAGGAGGCTGGGCCGGACTCCGAGGACTTGCAGCAGCAGAGCAAGGCCCTGGACAAGTTCACGGACCGCGTCGAGGACCGCCAGCTCGACTCCGCCCGCGTCCAGTCCGTACAAACGAACACCATTAAACTTTCCATCCATAGAAAAAAGCTAATCAGGAGAATACGAAGCTTTTTCCATCCATAAACAAAAGCTAAACATGAGAAGACGAAGCTTGGGCAGAACGTGCTACGTGCAAGTACTCACGAACGAGCCACGCCCACACCACGAGGAGCCCAGCTACGAGGACAGCGATGAAACAAGTGCAACCTGCCACAACGCCGTGGTCGGTGACGGGGAGGCCGAGGACGAAGCTCCCCATGGGACTGACGAGGAGGCCGAAGACGGCGAGGAAGCCGCCGTAGTGCAACGCCTGGTACGCCGCCAAGGGCACGCGCGGCAGGAACAGCTCCACGTGGGACATGATCAGCAGGACCAGCGACGTGTAGGCGTACATCGACAGCAGCAGCGGCAGCCGCCATGGGACGCGGCTGAAGTAGAGCGGGTCGTTGTGAGGACTCAATCAGGAGATACATGAACTGAATTCAACGATACAGACAACATAGGGTAATTTGGGGTAGCTTGCTCCGATGAATTCACTTCCAGAGGAAAGATTGGGTTCGAGGTGATACAACAATGAAGACGGAGCAAACCCTAGCCGATTCTACTCTAGAGAATATGCTTGTTCCTTCTTACCTACCACGATACCAACCCCTGGCTTATCTAGTACCAGCGAGCGATAGCGAGCTGTCAACATCACTTTGCTTACAACGCAAGAAGATAAACAGTAAAATGAGAAGTTGATCTTGGCCGTTCGTCCTGCTTGACCGTTCCCTGCAATCTCGACCGTCTATCCTTGTCCAGGAGCTTTGCTTCAGTCTCGGTCAGGCTAGGGTCCTGACAGTGCCCTCTCCTTGAGATACACCTTGCCCTCAAGGTGTAAAGCTTGGAAATGTCTTGGTGATGAAAGGGACGTCCTCCCAGGTAGCGTCCTCCTCCGCGAGATTCTCCCAGTGGATCGGCCATTGAGCCATGGGTTGCTTGTTACATTGGATGATACATCGCTGAAGAACTTGGAGTGGTTCCGTCTTGATTTTCCCGGTGGAAGTGACGAGAGGCACATGAGGAAGAGGAATAGCATGATTGCCCAATTGTTTCTTCAGCTGGCTGACGTGGAAGACTGGATGTATCTCCGCTTGATCAGGTAACTGGAGTTTGTAAGATAAGTCTCCAACTTTCTGGATGATTTTGTATGGCCCATAGTATTTCGAACGAAGCTTCAAAGAACACCTCAAGCCAAACGCATTTTGACGGTATGGCTGAATCTCCAGATAGGCCATATCTCCCACTACAAAGGACCTTTCCGAACGATGCAGATCGGCAAAGTATTTCATGCGGTGTTGAGCTTGCAGGAGATTTTCTTTCATTGTTTTCATCATTGATGCTCTGTCAGAGATGGTGATGCATGTAAAATGCATACATGAACTTTGCGCTTTAATTGCTTATATTCCAATCATATTTGCATCATATAAGGGTTATATCAATGTTTTATAATGATTTGGGGAATATTTCATAGTTTTCCCATTTATTAGGAATTAACCCTGTTTTTCCAGAAAACGTCTTTTTTAGTGTTTCAGACTTTCCGGGAGCTTCGGGACTCCAAAAAGGGCAAGGCCAAAGAGCACGGTTCAGAATTTTCGAGACGAACGCAATGGGCTTAAATTGAAGACCAGAAGCCCAACAGGCTGGAAATGGGAGGGTCCCACGCGGCCTAAAATACCTGGCCGCGTGGGCCCAGCTCTTTTCCCCTCGGAGCTCCGTGGCCGTCGATCTTTCGTCCACCGACTCCGTCTTGACCTAAAAACGCCTATAAAAAAGGTCCCCTGGCGTTTCGCGAAAGGAGGCGGCGGAGAAACACAAAACCACGAAACAGAGAGACAGAAGGCTGCCGCCGGAGAAGATCGGAGGGGGGAAACGCCGCCGGAATCGCCTCCGGAGGGCTCCACCCCCCTCCGGCGTGTTCATCATCAACATCTACAGCAAGAACTTCTCCACCATCATCACCATGATGAAGGGGGAGTAGTCCACCCCCTGGACTAGGGTTTGTGGTGGTAACTTTTGTATCTCTCCTCTCTCTTGAGCTTCACTAATTAGTACCGTATGAGCTGCAAACATGATTACGGTCATCTATGTAATACCTTTGTGGTGAATATTGTGGTGTGAGATGATTTGTTATGCATTTACCGTTGTGTTGGAGCTTTTGTGATTTGTCATACTTTGAAGTATGATGTATGTGGGTACGGGATGGCCGATGTGACACGGCATAGGTATTGAGTGACACAGTACCGCCCAACATCCTTTATCTGGGGGTAAAAAGAAAGAGTATGATGTGGGAGTGAGAGAAACCACGCTAGCCTTACGAGGGTGACCTAGCAACACAAATGAGTATTTCTTTCAACTATGTGTTTTAGGACATATAGCCGTCATAAAAAGCTACCATTAAAACATGACAATTGTGTGTACTTTATCTATAACATGATGATCAGAGTAGATGAGAGAGAGAGGATTAAGTGAACCCATGAACCATGTCCATTGTTCCTATAAGAAACACACACTTGAGCTTGTCCTCTTGCTACATAGAGGATTGGGCTTTCTCTCTTTGAGAGCTTTCACTTGCTACCTTTGTCTTGTCCTCTTGCAAAGAAGAGGATTGGGACACTTTTACATCCATCCATCAACCACCTTGTTCTCTAAACTTGTTTAGTGCATAATCAACTAAAACTTGTGACACTTTAGTTGTAGGGAATAGATAACTTTTCCTTCTTGCTCCTGCGGATCGATACCTTACTTCCACATTGAGAGGTGCTACAGTGATCCCTTGCTCTTGGGGGTTATCAAGTACTTTTCTGGCGCCGTTGCCGGGGAGCGTAGCGCTTAAGTTTCTATTCTTGTGTGCACTAGACTAAGCTTGGGGAGGTTCCTTTTATATCTTGCAATCATCTAAGCTTGGGGAGGTTCTTTGACTTGTTTGATGATACTATGTCTCCCATTTATGATGATGAATATGATATTTTCAGTCCACCCACTATTGAGGATATAGTTTATGTTGATTATGATATGCCTCCTATATATGATGTTTACAATGATGAATATGATATTTTCAGTCCATCTACTATTGAGGATAAAAATCATTTTGATTATTCTATGCCTCCTATTTATGATGATTACATTGATGGATGTGATATTTTTACTCCCACTATTACTAATGAAACTGTTTATGCTTATGTGGAGAGTAATGATACTTTTATGCATGTGGATCATGATAAGAATGCTCTATGTGATGGTTATATTGTGGGTTTTATCAATGATGCTACTGAAAGTTTTTATGAGAGAGGGAGACATGACTTCATATACCACAATAATATTAAGTCTCCTCTCTTTTTGTTGAAAATTTTGAAGTTGCACTTGCTTTGCCTTCCTATGCTAGTCACTTTGTGCTTTATTGATTTATTTTCTTACAAGATCCCAATGCATAGGAAGTGGGTTAGACTTAAATGTGTTTGATATTTCTTCTTGATGCTCTTTTTATATTCAACTCTTATTCCTATGGAGCATCATTAAAACTATCAAGCCTAGCTATATGGCTATAAAGAAAGCGCTTTGCGGGAGGCAACCCGGTTATTTTTTGTGTGATTTTCTTTGTGTCCTCTTGCTGTAACAAGAGACTTTGTGTCTAGTTTAGTTTCTGGAGTTTTAATAAAGTGCCAAGTTTTACCCATTTTGGTCTTGAAAAGTTGCTTATAGCGTTCGGAGATTTTATTCCTGCACGAATCAGTGCACGGTATGATTTTTAATTCTTATTCTGTAACTCCGAATGAGCTCATATTTGAACTGTAGTTGCAACTTTTCATCCTCTGTATGCATGAATTTTTTCGGAATTTTTCGAGAAAGTTTGGTAGGGTAGAAAAATACGTTTTGCTGCTGCTTTTTTCTGGACAGATTCTGTCCCATTTTGTTTGATGCATGCTTTGAGCTTTTAAGTTGAATCTTTTTGATCCAATTGAGTTTATGAGTAGGCATACAACATTATACACTTTCTGGACATGTCATATGAATTTTTGTTCAAGGATTATATGCAGCAAGGAACCTATTTGTTTATCACTATTAATGCACCCCACAGAAAAGAGATGGGAGAAACGGTGTTTTGAAGTTTTTTCACAGGGATTGGAGGAGATGCACCAAGAGCTATCCAAGGATGGTGAAGACCATAAGCTTGGGGATGTGAAGACAACCCCGCTGGACCTACACACTCTCGGTTTGCACACGTCCAACTTCTGTTTTTCGATCGAAACACTTTATCGCATAAACTTGGAGCGTCGTTTTTTGTTTTTGTTTGAGTCTTGAGAGACCACCACACTATCATTATATATGAGAGAGCTACTGGAAATATGGGTTGAAATATGTTGGATGCTTTTATAAGATTGGGAAAAGGGATGTTTGACTTGATTTTTAATGATACATATAGTTGCATGATTCATGAGCTTGTTTATGAGTAATAGTTTGCAAATCTTTTTGTAGAGCTATCACTTATTCATGTTTTGGTGCTGATTGTTATTTTACTTGGTTTAACATGGATTAGTTAGTTCTATGGACACTCATGCATGCATCTAGATGGTCAACTTTCTCCCTTTTGCTAGCCCAAACATTCCAACAAGTCAAAACTTGTTTCCAACACCTTCAACCAAAGTTATTCCAGTGAGTCCACCATATCTACCTACTAGCTTTATGCTATTCCGAGTATGTTCATCATGATATTTGTGTTATCTATACCTCTGAATGAAAATGTTTATGTTATTGATTGCATGGAAAAGTTGGTTATATAGCTCTCACGAACTTGATGCACATTTTACTATCATTGCATAATAAAACATGACCCATTGTGATTAAGATTATGATGTTAGTGGCTTGATAAATGTTCGGGTTGGAGTTAGCCCATATGTGCTGTCACATGCAAGCTTTCAACACGCTCTTCATCTCATTTAGTTGATATCATGTACTTTTGTTATGGATGCTATCATGTGAAATGAGGTGGAAATGAAGTAGTTTAAATGAGTTTGTATAAATGGTTAGAGAGACGCCTGGGCCGCTAATCTAAGCCATGCATCATTCATGGTGGAAATTTACTTACATGCTATGGTGAATTCTATGACACACCTTACAATAAAAAGCTATTCCAATGGTAAATAAAAAGGGTGTTGAGGTTTTCATTTGTTTGTTTGTCTTGTCATTTTGATATGGGCTTGTTCCATATCTGGGACAAGAGGTACCCCAGTTGACGCTCTTGATGATACTATTATTACTTACAATGATATATAACTTGAACTTGCTTTGTTTCCTAAGTTGAGTAATCATGGTGTAGTACTTGTATTCAAGGGGCATGAGACATCCAACCTTTACTTTGTCAAGCACACTACTCATATTTGCTTTCACATTAAACTTAATCATTCAAGATGCTATGATAGGGGAATGAGAGCTTGACACCAAGTATACCACATTGCAATCATTAACTTAAGTAGAAGAGTTTGGAGTTAGATGAAACTTATGCATGCTTTACCTCTACTCACTTATACATCTTTCCAAAGTGTCCACCTATCATATTCAGATTTTCATCATCACTCTATGACCATGTATGCAAAATATAATGTCCATATTACTTGCTTCTATGTTACACTTTGTGAACTATCAATGAACATCCTTGTCTTGAATACTTGATATCACTTCATAAACTATTTGCATATTGCTACTCCTTTGAAGAATGAATCATTTGACTATATGTAGCAATAGTAATCATCTTTGATATTCATTGTTAAGTATTAAATTGCAAAGTCCATGTTAGTTTTATCATCTTCATACTCGAGGACGAGCATGGATTAAGCTTGGGGATGTTGATGCATGTAAAATGCATACATGAACTTTGCACTTTAATTGCTTATATTCCAATCATATTTGCATCATATAAGGGTTATATCAATGTTTTATAATGATTTTGGGAATATTTCATAGTTTTCCCATTTATTTGGAATTAACCCTGTTTTTCCAGAAAACGTTTTTTTAGTGTTTCAGACTTTCCGGGAGCTTCGGGACTCCAAAAAGGGCAAGGCCAAAGAGCACGGTTCAGAATTTTCGAGACGAACGCAATGGGCTTAAATTGAAGACCAGAAGCCCAACAGGCTGGAAATGGGAGGGTCCCACGCGGCCTAAAATACCTGGCCGCGTGGGCCCAGCTCTTTTCCCCTCGGAGCTCCGTGGCCGTCGATCTTTCGTCCACCGACTCCGTCTTGACCTAAAAACGCCTATAAAAAAGGTCCCCTGGCGTTTCGCGAAAGGAGGCGGCGGAGAAACACAAAACCACGAAACAGAGAGACAGAAGGCTGCCGCCGGAGAAGATCGGGGGGGGAAACGCCGCCGGAATCGCCTCCGGAGGGCTCCACCCCCCTCCGGCGTGTTCATCATCAACATCTACAGCAAGAACTTCTCCACCATCATCACCATGATGAAGGGGGAGTAGTCCACCCCCTGGACTAGGGTTTGTGGTGGTAACTTTTGTATCTCTCCTCTCTCTTGAGCTTCACTAATTAGTACCGTATGAGCTGCAAACATGATTACGGTCATCTATGTAATACCTTTGTGGTGAATATTGTGGTGTGAGATGATTTGTTATGCATTTACCGTTGTGTTGGAGCTTTTGTGATTTGTCATACTTTGAAGTATGATGTATGTGGGTACGGGATGGCCGATGTGACACGGCATAGGTATTGAGTGACACAGTACCGCCCAACATCCTTTATCTGGGGGTAAAAAGAAAGAGTATGATGTGGGAGTGAGAGAAACCACGCTAGCCTTACGAGGGTGACCTAGCAACACAAATGAGTATTTCTTTCAACTATGTGTTTTAGGACATATAGCCGTCATAAAAAGCTACCATTAAAACATGACAATTGTGTGTACTTTATCTATAACATGATGATCACCGTAGATGAGAGAGAGAGGATTAAGTGAACCCATGAACCATGTCCATTGTTCCTATAAGAAACACACACTTGAGCTTGTCCTCTTGCTACATAGAGGATTGGGCTTTCTCTCTTTGAGAGCTTTCACTTGCTACCTTTGTCTTGTCCTCTTGCAAAGAAGAGGATTGGGACACTTTTACATCCATCATCCATCAACCACCTTGTTCTCCAAACTTGTTTAGTGCATAATCAACTAAAACTTGTGACACTTTAGTTGTAGGGAATAGATAACTTTTCCTTCTTGCTCCTGTGGATCGATACCTTACTTCCACATTGAGAGGTGCTACAGTGATCCCTTGCTCTTGGGGGTTATCAGATGGTACTCAATGCCTCAGGTGCTATGTGATCAGGTATCGCCAGTTCACCTATCATGGGAGGTGGATATCCATACAATGCCTGGAAAGGTGTTATCTTGAGAGAAGTATGATAGGAAGTGTTATACCAGTATTCGGCAAGAGATAGCCACTTCATCCATGTCTTGGGGTTTTGGAATGCCATATTGCGAAGATATGCTTCTAAGCACTGGTTAACTCTTTCAGTTTGGCTGTCAGTTTTCGGATGGTGAGCAGTGCTGAGTCGGACTTCGACTTTCAGGGCTTTGAACAGTGACTGATACACCTTTGCTGGTGAAATTGCGATCCCTATCGGAGATAATTGCGACTGGGATACCATGTAACTTGAAAATGTTGTCCAGGAACAATGTCACTACTTGATCGACATTGTAAGGATGAGACATAGGGAGGAAATGGGCATATTTCGTCAGTCGATCCACCACAACGAGAATCACCTCTTTACCTTGAGAATTGGGTAAGCTTTCGATGAAATCCAAACTGACGTGAGCCCAAGCCATATCAGGTAGGTCAATTGGTTTGAGCAATCCTGGAGTTTTAAGGTGTTCTGGTTTTGTCAGCTGACATGTAGGGCAAACCGCAATGTAATTTTCAATGTATTTTTTCATGCCTGGCTAATAGAACAATCGTTTGAGACGATGGTATGTTGCTCTGTTGCCGGAATGACCCCCAATTGCTGAATTGTGAAAATCATGAAGGAGTGTGGTTCTCACTGTTGTTTGAGCTCCAAGATAAATCCTGTTTTTGTATTTGAGTACTCCATCTGACAGTTTGAAGTGTGGTGTGGAGGAAACATCAGCAGCCAATTTCCTGAGTATCTTGGTACTGTCGGGGTCATTCACGTAACTTGGTTTTACCTCATCCAACCACATTGGCGTCACTGTCGTAATCGCCGTACATGTAACTGCGTCAGACACATCCCTGCGAGACAGTGCATCTGCTACAACATTGTCTTTCCCCTTTTTATATTCAATCACATAATCATACTCTAAGAGTTTGAGAAGAAGTTTGTGTTGAATCCCCTCTGTCAGTCGTTGCGTTGCCATGTGTTTGAGACTTTGGTGGTCAGTCTTAATCACCAGTTTGTTCCCCCAGATGTAATGATGCCATTTCCTCATTGCTTCAAGAATGGCAATAGCTTCCTTCTCATAGACTGACTGAGCCAGAGAACGGGGACCAAGACTTTTGCTGATGTATGCCAGAGGTTGACCACGTTGCATTATAATAGCACCAATACCACTGCCACAAGCATCTGCTTCAATGGTGAATGGAGTAGTAAAATCTGGCAGAGCCAACACTGGGCTTGTAGTCATCACCTTCTTTAGCTTGTCGAAGGCAGTCTGTTGTTCTGGTCCCCAAACAAAAGCATCTTTCTTCAAGGCATCGTATAACGGTCGACAGATGATACCGTAGTGCTTAATGAAGCGTCGGTAGTATCCTGTGGCACCTAGGATTCCCCTCAGTTTGCTTACTGATGTTGGGACAGGCCAATCCAAGATAACTTTTATCTTTTCCGGATTTGTTTTCACTCCTTCCTTGGAGATCACATGTCCGAGATATGTCACTTGTGGTGCGGCAAACTCACACTTATCCAGATGAAGGAACAATTTGTTTTTCGCTAGTTGCAGATATGTTGTGTGTTATGTGTGTTCAGACTCAGATGGACTATAGATCAAAATATCATCGAAAAACACCAATATGAACTTCCTGATGTATGGTGCAAATATTGTATTCATCAAGTTCTGGAATGTAGCTGGAGCATTTGTGAGACCGAAAGGCATTACCGTGTACTCATAGTGTCCCAAATGAGCCTTGAAGGCTGTTTTAGGTATATCTTCAGTTGCCATTCTTATCTGATGATATCCTGACTTTAAATCCAGTTTGGAAAATATGACAGCACCATTGAGTTCGTCCAGTAAATCCTCACTAACAGGCATGTGAAATTTGTTCTTAATTGTGAGACCATTGAGAAGTTTGTAATCAACACAGAGACGCCAACCACCATCCCTTTTGCGAACCATCACTGCTGGGGATGAGAAGGGACTCATACTTGGTCGGATTTCCTGATTTGTCAATAGTTCTTTAATTATAGCTTCCATAGCATCCTTTTGATAATGGGGTACTCTGTACGGACGAAGATTTGGTGGTGTTGCTCCAGGTTCCAGCAGTATATGATGATCACAATCCCTTTTCGGAGGAAGACCCGCAGGAGTTTGGAAAACATCCTTGTAGAATTCGAGGATTGGCTGGAATTGTTCCGGAATGTCTGTGGTTGATTCTTCTGCAGTGGATATAATGGGAGTGATCTGCAGCAAGTAACCCATTACTCTTTTCTTGCACAGCTTACTCATCTTAGTAGCAGACACTAAGTGAGGGTGTTGAGTATGGTCCTTGAGTGTAATGGCCTGACCATTCTTCGTCACCACTAATACTCTTTTCTTCAGGTCCAGTCCAATTGGGATGTATTCGTAAATCCAATCAGCTCCCAAGATAATGTCAAATGTTTTCAGAGGCAAAATCTTGAAATTGCTGTGAAATGTGTATCCTTGAACAGAAAAGGGAGTTGAGTCAAGACTTGCATCAGATAACAAGAATGAACCGCCAGCGACAACTACTTTTGTACTGGGTGCAGGTTGGGTAATAATGTTGTGATGTTCAACAAATTGCCTGCTCATGAAAGTGTCAGAAGAAGCACTGTCAACTAATGCCACTGCTCATTTTCTACCGATGGTAAGTAGTAAGGAGAATGTTGATTTGCCTGGCAGTCCCGTCGCATCATGAGTTGAAATTGCCATTGAGTGAGCAACTGCTGGACCCTCGGGTGTTGGTGTATTTGGTGATGTATGGAAATGTTGTTCAGCTGGCTGTTCTGCTGGTGCCGGTTCCAATTCCTCGCTTTCATCATCTATTTCTTGGAGGATATGGAGTGTTCTGCCTGTTCGACAACGATGTTGTCTGTTCCAAGGTTCTTTACAGTACCAACAATTTTTTTCTGGAGGTTGAGCGTTCGCTTGGTTCTGGGGTGGTTGCTGTAATGGAAGTGGTGGTCTGTGCCATTGCTGCTGTTGCTGTTGTTGGGAAATCTGGGCCGAAATGCTGGCTGTGGTAGTGCTAATCTTCTGGAGTTAGCAGCTTTTTCATACACCTTGGAATACCAATAACACTCTAACAGGCTGGCAGGTCTTTGTCCTGATACATCATGCTTTACTTCTGGTTTCAAACCCCCAATGAAACAGCTCTATAAGAAACTTTCCTGTAAATATGGGTGGTCTCTTTTAACAAGGGAAACACATTCCTCGAATTTATCAATGTAAGCAACAACCGTGGTTATTTGTCTGACGTTCTGCAACATTTCCACTGCATCATGGGCATTAGCATCAGTGAAGCGATCAGCAATTAGGTTGCAGAATTGTTGCCAATTTACCATTTGCCATGGGACACATATATTCTTCAGCCAAGTGGAAGCCCTGCCTTGAAAGTGACCTATTGCTAAATTCACCCACTGTTCATAAGGTGTTCCGATCATGTCAAAGAATTTATCACAGGCAATCAACCACCCAATTGGGTCATCACCAGAGAAAAGTGGAATTTCCAATCTGGATCCTTTTAATACTGCTTCAGCATAATAAGACGGTCCACCCAGTTGAGTCGCATAAGTGTTGCGTTGATCATTGTGTAATTGAACACTGGACTGATACACAGACGGAGCAGTGTCATTGATGAACTGACCAGTGACATGATTGTACATGTTGGAGGTGATGTATTGAGGTGCTATCTGCTGATTATAGTGCCCAAAATTCCCAGTGTATAGTTGTTGCTGAGGTATTTGTTGCTGCATAGTGTAAGGTGGTTTGGGAAGTAGAGTGGGAGGTGCTACAGATGGAATCATTGGTGGTGATATTCTGAAGTGAGATGCTTGTTGAGTTTCCTCTCGAACCGTGGTGGTTGTTACAGCCTCAGCAAAGGGTGCAGTTGATATTGTGTTAAAGGCAGCACTAAGATTGACATACATGTTTCCTGGTCTAGAGGACTGTGCTTGCTGAAATGCAGGGTCTAGATTAATAGCAGGTAAGGGGCCTGAGAGTGTACCAATAGTCGTGTTCATACTCTGCTTGTCTTTCTGGGTGAGTGTTGAAGTTGAGCCTGCATCTGGAATCGGAGGATCATCAGGTGCAACCTGCTTCAGGATTTGTTGCAGCATCGAGTTGATGGATGACTCCATAGTCGTCAGCTTACGATCCATGATCGGGAGCATCGACATCTCGGCCTGAATCTGCTGAACCTCCTGCTTCAATTGATGCAGATCGGTGAGTTCCTCGCGAATACCCATCAGATCTTCCTGAAGTTTGTCAATTGCTTGTTGGCCCTTCAGGCGCGTGCCTTCCGCCATGGTTTCGGATCGGTGCGAGAGTGCCAAATCTCGTCCCGTATCACTCCGATCCCAACTCGACTCCTCTAGTACGACCGGCCAGAACTGGAATTTTATAGCAGTGCCAACCAGATCGAGCTCGTCGCACAGCTCGCCACCGATGAAGCACAGATCTGGCTAGGGAGCAGGGATTTTACTGCGAGAGCGTTGTGCGCTCGCAACCTCGCCCTACCACCGAATCTGCTTCCGAATGTCACCGCCACCAATTCGCCACCAACAACGCCCACACCGCCACCGTGAACAGGGAGGGAGGGATGGGATTTTACCGGAGATCCGAACCAACCCTACTCCACTGCTCGATCCGCCGCCGAGAACCGTGCTGGCTCTAATACCCTTGTGAGGACTCAATCAGGAGATACACGAACTGAATTCAACGATACAGACAACACGGGGTAATTTGGGGTAGCTTGCTCCGATGAATTCACTTCCAGAGGAAAGATTGGGTTCGAGGTGATACAACAATGAAGACGGAGCAAACCCTAGCTAATTCTACTCTAGAGAATATGCTTGTTCCTTCTTACCTACCACGATACCAACCCCTGGCTTATCTAGTGCCAGCGAGCGATAGCGAGCTGTCAACATCACTTTGCTTACAACGCATGAAGATAAACAGTAAAATGAGAAGTTGATCTTGGCCATTCGTCCTGCTTGATCGTTTTCCTGCAATCTCGACCGTCTATCCTTGTCCAGGAGCAGTCTCGGTCAGGCTAGGGTCCAGACAGTCGTTCATGTCGAGTGGGAGGCAGATGAGGAGGGCCGCGTACAAGGCTGCGAAGTGGACCTGGCTGTAGATGGCCAGGAACCAGAGCGCGGCGCGTGGTTCGCTCGCTCGCTCTTCTCCGATCGTCCGCCGCGGCGGCGCCATGGATGGCTGGCTGGATGTCGCTTGAGCTTTGAAGTTCTTACTTGTTGTGGGCTTGTGGCGCACACGATTGGGTTGGAGACTTGGAGTGGACGTAAGCGTGGTCGAGAGGGAAAATATATATATGCATGCGTATATGCTTTCCTTTTTTCGAATACGAGATGAGAAGGATGGAAGGATTATTTGGAACGCGTCTACGAGAGATGGAATAATTTTTGAAAGCGCTCAGACGCGTCATGGGACGAGTTTTTTTGTTGTTGTTGCGAACCACGGTACAACTACATACACTAGCAAATACTCCCTCCGTTTTTTAATATAAGATGTTTTAGGTGTTGCACATGTTGTCTAGATACATACTAAAGTGAGTGAACATGCACACTAATACATGTCTACATACATTTGTATACATGTGCATGTGAACAAATGCTAAAACATCTTATATTAAAAAACGGAGGGAGTACTCGGCAGTGCTTCCGATTTGCGGGTTTCGCGTCTTTGACTGCAAGCCACTAACTAAGGGTATCTCCAGCCGTTCCCAGCGTCTCCCCCAAGAGACTAAATAGCGCTAATTCGTCCAAATAGCGCTGTTTCGGCCAAAATTAGCGATGGCGCACCAAGGCCAAACCCAGCCCACTGGGTTCCGCCCGGGGAGCCGAAAAAAGGGAAAACGCGCGTGGGCCAGCACTGTCGGCGAGACAGCGCATTTCCCCACCCCGAGTCGTCTTTCCTCTACCCTTTCGCGTTGCCGCCATGCCGCTGCCGGCACCAGCCCTCCCCCTCCGCCGCACACAAGCAGCTAGAAAGGCCACCACCTTACCTCTCCACGCCGCCGGCGCCGCCCCTCCCTTCCGTCGTGATCTAGCCGCAAGGAAGACTCTCGGGGCGAAACGCGCCCAGCTCGCCCGCTAGGTGTTCGGCGTTTTGTCCGCCCAGCCATGGACTTCGACGACGAGGAGCTGCTCGCCGAACAACTGGAAGAGGAAGCCGAGGCCGCCGTCGATGATGAAGAACACTTGCTGATCCTCACCTGCCTTGTCGGCTTGCTCGCAAACGAGGCGATGCCGCGGCGTGGTGGATCGGCACGCGGTCGCTGCAAGAGCAAGCCGAGGCAGCTCTACGAAGGCTACTACATCCTCTACTCCGACTACTTCGCCGACGATCCCCTGCAGGACGAGTGTGGCGCCCTGACCCGACTGCTATACAGTGATACTGTGTCCCCGGTTATCCGATACCACCGGACACACTATCAAAGCATAACAGAGAGATCAAGACTTGTGGAACAACTGGCACATCACAGACTCTACGACACAAATCATAAAGTTCAACTCTTATAATAGAGAAAGATAGCAAATGACAAACAGAGGTCACAGACCCAACATTACAACATGCGGAAGCAAGGTGTGTTGTTCTAAACAACAAGAAGCAAATTATGGCCTAAGAGGCCTGCGAATAAACATCCAAGCGCCAGCTGTTCCGGGATGTCCCAAGCTGCCACCTGGGAACCCCAGACTACTCGTCGACGTCCACAAAGAACCCACCTTCGAGGTCGGTGAAGTTCTCTCCTGAAAATAAGCAAACGACGTTGAGTTCGACGAACTCGCAAGATTAAGAGCTAATATATGCTCGATGATTGGCTTTCAAGGTTTTATGGCTGTTTTGCATAAAGCTGATTTTATTTTAAAAAGACATAACTCCATGGCATCGACTAATCAGAATATTTTCAAAAGAGGTAAGGAGTAACTCTTTTCTCTTGAATCACATTTCTCACCAGTCATCACCATTGTACCTGTTCATCAAAGGCACCTCCCCGAATCACCCTCGAGGAAGTCAACCTTACAAACTTGAATGGTACCTCTAGTACCCAGTTTTTAATCATTCCGTTAAAGTTATTCTATGATCTCTGAATCCGTCACCAAGTCGTCCATAACCGCGGACACGCCTTTTCGAAAAGATTTATCCCTGCAGGGGTGTACAATGTGAAAGTCGCCAGGTTCCGCGAGGGACCTCCCAGCTCCTTATCCATGCGTACCGCCAGACTCATTGCCAGACATTAGCTCTCTTCCGGGGAAAGCCGGCTGAGTGTGAAACGGCTACAACCTTTACCTCGCTTAAGACTATCCAAGGATCATCAGTGGCGGTAGGACAAGAGGTACCTTCTCGCACCCTGTCCCGCGGCCACTTATTTTCCTGACACAACCATCCTCATCTCAGTCCTGGCCACCATCTTCAACGCACGCGCAAATGGAAAGCCAAACTAGAGGACCCTCGGCTAGTCCGCCACAAGTTAGTCAGTCGACGAGGTTCCATATGCCCACGCATGGTTGCACGCTCAACTTGGCTCGTAGGCGAGAACTCGCACTTAGGCGGCGAGAACGAGACAACCCACCACATCCCATGTGGCCTCTCATCCCCACCTTTAAGCAATTTATTAACCACCACCATCACTTTCCATCACATCCGGTTATTCCATACCTGTTCCAACAATTGAAACATCCACCGGACCTGCAAGCCTTTCAACTAAGCATGGCTAAGCATATACATAGCAAATATACTTATCTTTGGCCAACACTTCAATCCTATGGATATTAGGAAGGATACAGGTACATGGCAATAGATTTCTAATGCAACTAGTAGGAATACTCTAGTCCAAGCAAAAGACATTTGGAACCGAATGCAATATTATAGTGGGGGAAATATTTGCAAAATATAGGAGGAGACATGCTCAGAGGGGGGATTACGCTTGCCTTGTCGAGATAAAAGGTAGTAGGAGTCGTCGGAGGATTGTGGTTGCACCTCAACTCCTCGATCTAACGAAGCACAAACAACACCGGAAAAGAAACAACCATCAACACATGGCATTGTGCAATGCATACAAAAATGATGATATGACATTTTAATGCAACTAGGAGATCCTAGACATGATCAACAATTTAAATGAGCGGTCCCAAATTATTTGGCAATAATTTGGCACAATCCACATTTATCTTAGTGATTTAATACTACTAGAGTACATTATTGTAATCGTGATCAAAAATGCATGATGAGGATGATTTTGGATAGTTCACATTTTTCTGAACATTTTGGTACCTCGGACACATTTTTCTGATGTCCGGGTAAAAATTTATTAATTTTAGAATTCTCTTTTAATTATTTACCTTAAAATATTTTAAATTCCAACGATAAGATTTTTAATTACTCGACTCGAAAGAGAGAGGTGAAGAAACATGGAGGGAACATCGAGGATCGATGTTCCTAGAGGCGCGAGGGAGTAGCCGGAACCATTGCAAGAGGGAGAAAGAAAAAGAAGCATCTCCAGAAAAAAAAAACAGGAGAGCCGGTTTCCAGCCCGGCTGGGCCGGATTTGAGGCCGGCCAGGCTGCAGAGCAGTCCGGCTCGTGGCCCGGCTAAAACCGGGCCCAAGGCCGGTTAGGGCCCAGTGGCGAACGGCCTCACGGCCGGTTTAACCGGTCTCGCGACCGGCGCGTACGAGCTGGCGAGGGAGGCCACGGTGGGCGGCACGGTGGCGATGGCTACGGCGCTCCGGCGAGGTTACGGCGAGAGAGGGGGAGGGGAAGGGACCCGTGAGGTCCAGGAGCTCACCACGGACTCGTGCACGGCGACGGAGTGGCCGGAGGTGGGACGGCGGCGGCGGAGCCCCGAACGGCCGCGGGGAAGACGGCGACGGCGCGGTTGATTGCGGCCCTCCGGCGTCGATTCTTTTGGTGGGGATGATCAGCACGGCGAGGCGGAGGTAGTGGTGCTCTTGGCTTGGCTCGGGAACACCTCAGACAGCGGCGATGCGGCGGCTACGACGAGCTCGGGCTCGGTGCCATGGGGAGAGAGAGAGGAGGACTCGGGAGGGGAAAAAATCGGGGAAGGGGCGAGTGAGGGAGCAAGTGGGCTCGTGTGCAAAACTCTCCTTGCAGGTAAGGGAGCGAGGAGGGGCCCGGCGCAGCTCGGGCGGCATGGCGCCAGTGCTCCAGGAGAGAGACGACGAGTTTACAAAAAGGCCCCTGGAAATACTTTCCCAACTTACAGATAGGTCCTTTTTAGTTTTCCTTTTATAAACCTTTTAAAATAGCAGGTTTAAATCATTTAAAAGAGGTACTTAAACATTTTATTAAATTCTGTGAAAAATCCAGTAGCCTCCTACTAACAACTAGGAGCACCACAAAAATTGGCAAATCAAAAATAACAAGTTTTGGATAACTTTTGTTTAGAGAGTTCGGATAAGGCATTTTTGGTGTTTTCAATATTTAAAATACTTAGCCATTTATTTCTCCTTGAGAAAAGTATATTTTGAAGTCTTGAACATTGTTGACACACATAAAACCAAAAGTGAGAAATGGTGGTCAACAATTACTTCAAAACTTGAAAGCAAAACAAAAGGCATTTTTGAGAATTTCCAAAGTAATAATCTTTTAGAACTTTGGAGAAGGTCAAAATATTAATTTGAGCACTTGGAACTTCCTCGACAAATATAAGGAGTCAAGGTATTTTGTTTTGCGAGTTTGAACACTTTCCTTACTTTAGGATTTGTTAGAGCAAGTTCATCGTTTGTTTTTAAATGATGCCCAAACCAAGTGTTTTAGTTGTTTAGCAATTTAATATGGATGCCATGATGCAATGCAACACAAAAGTGGAATTTTTACTCGGGTTTTTAGGTTCTCGAATTCCGTGCTGTTACAACTCTACCCTCCTTACAGGAATCTCGTCCCGAGATTCTAAGGTAGGAAAGAGGGAAAAGTTACGACGGTCTTCAACGATCTTCTCGGTGTAGAGTGATTCAACGCATCCTGAAGATCTTCATATGCAACACTTCAAGGTCACTATCAACGTACCCCATAGGAAAAGAAGGAAACCTCACCGGGAGGATGGAGCTTGGTGAAGTTACAACGACCGAGTACCTCCTAGTAGAACTTAGGATGAGGCTTCAAACAGCTCCTGATGTGACGACTGGAAGACACATGGAGGTAACAGTAGAGTGCTAAGAGGTTTCCAAATGGTAGACAACGATTTCTCAAGAGATTCCGAATATGAACTTTGCACAAGGTCTGGAATTTCTGAGGAAGAGTGTTGAAACAAGGTTCCAGCAGATGAAGAGGTGGCTTAACCGATACGGCTTGAGTAGAACTTTCCTCACGGAGGAGCATTTCAAACCACGGGAGAAGATGGGGAAGATGGACCAAGAGAACTGTATAAACCCCGAGAACAACAGATAGGGAGAACTTCTTGATGTTCTAGACATCGGAGACAAGAGACAAGCTTTTTGAGGATCACCAACCCTCGTTTCCGATGGAGATTCAGAGGAGACATGGCTAGGTGTAGAGATACTCCACACTCCATGTAGGGATAGGAAGTCGTTGCAAAGGATAACGATGGATTTCATATGTTAGAATCCCAAGAGCTAGACTAGAGCGTCCAACTCCCAAGGAGGAACAAGATTGCGGAACGCATGTATTAGCAACTGTCCGAAGACAACCTGCACCTACATGAATTACTTGCAATGAAACACATATGAGCCCTTCGTGGGGAACATCCAAGAATGACAAAAGAATTTTCTTGTAATCCTTCTCCTTCTTGAACAATTCCACTAGTGGCTTGGAGGCATAGATGAAATTTCTCAAGGGAGGGAGGTGACAACGTACCATACCAAGAGGATTGGCACACACGGGATTGAGTTGGGATGATTCCGAGGAGACAAGTCAATTTACTCAGATCCACGGCGACATCTTTCGGCCATTGCACGTGGACCAGAGAAAGTCATTTCTAACTTCGAGAACATAAGCCTTGGGACGACACAAGTTAGTGCTAACAAGTTTACAATGCCACGCCCGCTATTTCATATAAATCTCCGCAACATGGACGTAAATAAGGGGTAGTTGATGGACTCAACAACCAACTTACCTCGTTACTCCAAGATGGTCGACTTATATGTCACATGAACTGCATAGACATTGCTCAGATTAACACATTCCCGTAGGTCGATCAGAGTTTGATTTGACGATAGCCCAAATCAAATCAAAAGAAAAGGGAGGGTAGCATATCCAAAGAGGAGATACCACCTTGTTTCAACATGACAGACTAGACATCCCCTTGAGAATGAATCACCGATAGAGAAATAATTCAGGACATCCAACCCGAAAGGAGTTGTTCAGAGAACCAGAAAAGAGTTGTCCGTGATGTTGAGATTGGACAGGCGACAACCTGGCGATACTTCTGGAAGGAACAACAGAATATCACGATCCATCGGGAGGTTTTGAGTTCGAGAGAGAATCATGCCATTCAAAGCACAACGAGGTGGTCTTGGGAGTTTTGGCACAAACCTAGCTCTTTGAC